>CM040189.1:27795516-27888016 GCA_022606455.1 Callitettix versicolor
AAATGATCACTGGAGGATTAAGAAAATATTGGAGGATGAAATGCGTAACCTCTTCGTGGGATATACTGTATAAGATGACATATTTCATACTAGGCGTCAGGCGAAAAATCAAGAAAAAGCTTGATTTTTATTCAGGAGAATTAGAACAAAAATTCTTTTTTTTAACACATTGACGTATGTTTCGCCTTTAGGCATCTTCAGACGTAATGAAGCTACAAATTATAAAGTGTGTTTAGATATTAATGCAGTTGATGTTAAAACTGGAAGGGCAAAGAATTGACAATTTAAGAAGAACGGTGAGCAGCAAGTTGGAAAACCCCCGAACTTTAGGTTTGAGTAAGGGAGAGGGGTTGAAGTTCTCTGCTCATTTAAATTAAAATTAAGGTTTTTACAAATAGACCTATATATTTCCAGATTTGTTCTATTTGTAAAAACTCTAATTTAATTAAAATCAACAGGCTGACTTTAACCCCCTTCTCTCTTACTCAAACCTACTGTATTTTTATTTGTATTCGAAGCACACTACTGTCTCGCTGACGTGTCCGAAGCGCATTTTCAAAAGTAATTCTTTATGTTTACCCTCTTTCCGAAACCCTGATTTCGCCATCATAAAATCTGCATTTATTACCTTCTTCAACTTCCACATTGCCTTGAAATTACAAAAATGAACCCTGACTACCGTCAAACTGGATGTCATAGTTTCAATAATGTTTGAAAATGCTAATTTGTACAGTGTTTAACGTTAAGAAGATAATAATCAAATTACAAAAAAGTTGTACAAGATTCTGAAAATGTTAAACGAATTTTCTTGGTTAACGAACTTCTGCAAGCCATTACGAAATTCGATTTATATAAACCCGATTACATCGAAACTTGGAACGAAGATCAATTTTGTTAATAGCCTTAAACAAGTTTGTTCTCCAGTAAAACCTGTTCAACTTTTTCAAAATGGCGACCATTTCAAAACTTTTCCCTTTACACGTTTTCGAAAATCCGATTTCACCGTAATACTCTGCATTAAATTCTACATAAGTTAGAATTTTGGAATTTGAAAATAGACTTAAATTTAAGAATGAAATATTTCGTGGAGGTTAGGTTTAATTTTTTACTTTTATTGTAATTTATTTAACAGTTTAAAATACCAAAACGCACAGATTTTTTAAACAAATTTCTGTTATTGAACCAGAAATAAAAGTCATGTATTTCTCTTACGATAATTTGCTGGAAAACACGACACAACCTAAAACTCATTATAGCCTATCAGCTGCTCAATGAAATCAGCTGATCGTTACGAATTAATATAATTTTTTTTTAACGTCCGACTATTGTGCACACTTGGGCTAATGCAGACGGTGGGATGATTATAGCGTATGAAAATGCCAAGCCCTCGCCGGGAATCGAACCCGGATCCTCGGGGTGAAAGCCTAAGTACGCTATCCACTAGACCACCAAGGCAGCGAATTAATATAAAACAACTGATCTTACTATAACTATCGATATACAACTTAAATTAACGATTCATTTTTAATTAATTCTTCGTAGTCAAACTTCTTCGTAGTTTCCGTAGTGTAGTGGTTATCAACGTGCGCTTCACACGCGCTACGGCCGCGGGCGGGAACAAAGGAAATTTTAATTATAATTGATTTGAGACGTGTGACGCAAAAAAATATACTATTATATATCAATATAAATTTGTGCACGCGCATCACGCAAAATGCGTCCCACTCCTAAATCATGTTAAAACGTTTGAATAAATACGCTTCCATCACGTCAGCGAGACAGTTGCGTGCCGGATTTATTTTATCTCACTAAGACAGCCGCGCACATTTGGCTGTAACGGTACTGCGATGCAGCCAACCAGCAAGCGATGAACACTGTAATTATGGTTGCACGTGATCCTTCGTCTTGTCCAGTGTGGCACTTCCTGTTACAGATAAAACTATCAGAGACAGTGAGATAGGTTGGCTATCATTTTCCCGACTAGCTGTGGTGGAAAGTAGAAAACTACACCACCTAGACACACAACCTTCAAGCTTTCCTGGCCTGTTCAGAGCTCATAGGCAAAATCATTGAATATAAACATAATAGAACGATAAACCTGATGGAAGATATGTGAGCGCTCGCTACTGGTGGCATCTTGCGGCAAAGTGTATTATTATTTATTTTATTTATTATTAATGAGTTTATTTACTACAAAATCCATAAATACATTTGTTAATTACATACAGAAAAACTCAGATACATGGGTGCTATCCATCTTTAGAGTGTTCCCTATTTTAATATTCTCAAAATACAATTAACCATTCAAAATTTTCTAATCAATAACTCATCCATTAATAATTATATAAATCAACTAAACATTTTCTGTATTTATAGGCTGCCATATGATAACTAAACAATTTTGACCATTTTTTTCCCATTTAAAAACTCGATACATTCAGAACCAAACCGTTTTACTCTAAACTCTTGTAATGCCGGACAAACCGCCAAATAGTGATAAGTATTTTCTATTTTTAAATTATTGCATATTGAACATATATATATCTCGTTAGTCCTTTCTGCACTAAAATTTACATTTATCAACTCTCCTCTTAACTTAAAAATACAAGAAATGAATTGCAAACTATTACTATCACATGCATAAAGATTTTCTTTTAAATCAAAATTTAATTCTTTATAAAAACTATTAAATCCTGAATTATGTGCCATTATTAAGTTATTCCTAAAAATTGTTTAGCTTAATACAATCTTGTAACATTTCTATGCTCAACTTCATTTTATTACAGTCCAGATATTTATATAAATCTACATTATATTTTCTGTCCTTAAACATAAAAGTTTAAAGTCCTTAAACCAGCTGGGCAACCGGTGGTCCTTCAAACAAAGGACTTTTTGAACAAACCCAATGTATACAAAAACATCTGATTCTGTCCTGCCTCTAAATATACTATAAAACCAGGGGTATTTTTTGGCAAACAATACAGCGTCTTAAAGTATATATATCTATAATTCGGTCTACAACGTTCTACGCCGTCTTCCGATCTCCAACCTCCACCGATCGCGGTCCCACCACAGGTCTTCTGGTAGATCCCTTCTTTTTATTTCCTTTTCGACTCCCTCTCTCCAGCTCAGTCTCGGCCTTCCTCGTTTTCTTCTTCCAGGTGTTCGCCATTGCATGATTTTTTTGGGAATTCGCTCATCCGGCATTATTTGTACATTCCCGTACCAAACCAGTTGTTTTGTTCTTATATCCTCTACAATTGTATGCCTTACGTCCATTATCCTCCGTATACTTTCATTTCTCACTCTCTCCTTTCTTGATCTTCCTGCCGCTCTTCTCCAAAAGTCCATCTCAGTAGCCAACAGCATTCTTTCTCTTCTGCTCTTAATTGGTCATACCTCACTACCATATGTTATAATGCTTTTTACAATTGTGTCATAAATTCTTTTTTTATTCTCTTTTGAAATGTTTTGATCCTACAACACCCCGTTCAGCATAGATACAGCTCTCCTTCCAAATACTATTCGCTCTTTAATTCCTTCATCTAATGTACCATCTTGTGACATTTTAAGTCCTAAGTACGTAATATATATATATATATATATATATATATATATATATATATATATATATATATATATATAAACTCTCCACTAACTTAAATGACATAAAGCCCCATATTTGAGATGCATAACACATCACTGTTGTAAACACGACACTGTACATCTACAGTTAAGTAGACAATAGTACTGTCTATTTTCATAAACGCTTTCCCTCTTGTCATTGTAACAGCGATCGTAGCGGCAGACAGTCCAATTACTTGGACCGATATCATCTGATATCGAGCACATTTTTTATAATGGCGACTGTACTTCTAGTCCGTTTACATTCAATAGCAAAACCAAGGACCTTTACAAATTCGTGTCTGTGTCCTTCTGTCCGTCTGTCTGTCGGTAACGCACCACTTACTCGTAAACGACGTGACCGATCGCTATAAAATTTGTCGAGCATTGTCTTTCTAGCCGCCCGAGAACAGGAAAATATAAAAGTTGACGACAAAAAACACTCCGGCTTTGTTAAGGGGTAAATTCTCGAAGAGTAATTTTTGTTTTTATCAAGTGTATTGTAGCATAACTAGAAGCGTTACTGATTCCAAATATTATTATAAGTTTTTGTACACAATGAATTTATATACAGCCGCCAAATTTTCATGTCCCCTCCCTCTAATTTCGGCATATTAGTTCAAAAAAATTTCGACGTATTTTTCACGATTTTTTGACATTTCAGGCTCATATTTTTATATTTATGAACCTCAAAAGTACAGAAGTGTGATCCGAAAGTTCAATAATTTTGAAAATTTTCATGCGACTCGATTTTTTGCAGTGTGGATAAAAATAAGTAGAATACGGTTCAGGATCCAAGCGATACACTGCCAATGGCACGGTCTAGTCCGCGTCGCAGCAGTGCAGACGACACGGAAATCAGCTGATCCGTTCTTTTTAACAGTATATTTGATAAAGAAGATGTCTAGGGCCAACACATTTAAAAGTATGTGCTCGCACATTTTATTATTGATTAATACTAAGTTTGTACAACTTATCAAACAAATTGTACATAAATAATGACAAGGCCGGGCGGCCACCGGAATAAAGCGGAGCTGAGCGGCAAACGGAAGTGGAGTTAAGTCAGTTTAAAGAAATACAATATGTTTGGAGGCGTGGTCAGCGTGGTGGGCAAAGCGGAGTCAGTTTCAAAACCGAACCTACACAGAGTCGAAGCTAAGCGGAACTGAATCCAGCAACGCTGTTTGACTCTGCTCAGTTTCGTTACGTTTTCAGTGGCCGTACTTACATTAAAAACAATAGGTTATGTTTTGAATAAGTAGTCTGCTCCGTTCAGCTCAACTCCGCTTCGCACTTGGTGACCAACCGGCGTAATACACAAACACTATTTCATTAAATCAAATGGTGTGTTTTTTTTTGAAACGCACTTCTACACTGTTCAAAACGCGTAACATCTCAAAGTTTCTTTGTTGGAAGAGCTTTAATCTGTGCTTTGTCGCGTGTCTTCTGATCCTTTCTGCAGCGCATTCCACCTTCATGCCTGTGTGTCATTATGGACGTGACAAGATGCATTGACTATGTTGTAGCCAATAAGTTTATTGAGCATAACTAATCCCGAATGTCTTCCAAGAAGCGATGCTATTTGTTTATATTTAAGGTTTAATTCTTTTAACATATATCTTGTTTTAGCGCTGGTTGTGATAGATTTTGCGCCTCGCGTGATGAGAATGCACAAATTTATATTGGTAGTTATACTAAAAGATCAGCAGTTTTATATTAATTCGTAACGATCAGCTGATTTCAGTGAACAGCTGATGGGCTATAATAAGTTTTAGGTTATGTTGTTAAAAACTAGCTATGTTATTAACGATAAGCTGATTTCATTGAACAGCTGATGGGCTATAATAAGTTTCAGGTTATGTTGTTAAAAACTAGCTATGTTATTATAAAAGATTAGTTGTTTTATATTAATTTGTAACGATCAGCTGATTACATTGAACAGCTGATAGGCTATAATAAGTTTTAGGTTATGTTGTTAAAAACTAGCTATGTTATTAACGATAAGCTGATTTCATTGAACAGCTGATGGGCTATAATAAGTTTTATGTTATGTTGTTAAAAACTAGCTATGTTATTATAAAAGATTAGTTGTTTTATATTAATTCGTAACGATCAGCTGATTACATTGAACAGCTGATAGACTATAATAAGTTTTAGGTTATGTTGTTAAAAACTAACTGTGTTAATTTGTCATGTTTTCAAATAAATTATTGTAATTAAAATAAAAGAAAGAGAATAAATGATTTTCATTTTTTATTCAATAACAGACATTATTTTTTTTCATTGTTTTTCTACATTGTTCAAAAAGCACAAACTCTTTAACTTTCTATGTTAGAAGGGCCTTTAATCTGTACTTTGTTGTTTATCTTCTGATCCTCTTTGCAGAACTTACCATCTTCAGGCCTCTGTGTCGTTAAAGGTATACCAAGGTGCATTGACTCTGTTCCGCAAGACTTTATTTTGAAATGTTTTAATTACGTTTGTATTGCTCTTCCTGCTACAGGTCTACAGCTGAATAGGCCCTACTATAAATCCAAACAAGTTTCAGTGTTGTAACCAGTACGTTTATTAAGCATAACTAATCCCGAATGTCTTCCAAGAAGCGATGTTATTTGTTTGTATTTAAGTTTAATTCTCCTTTTAACATATATCATGTTTTAGCGCTGGTTGTGATGGATTTTACTCGTAGCGTGATGCGAATGCACATTTATTTTGGTAGTTGTAGGAAAAGATCAGTTGTTTTATATTAATTCGTAAGGATCAGCTGATTTCATTGAACAGCTGATTGGCTATAATAAGTTTTTGGTTATGTTGTTAAAAACTAGCTGTGTTAATTTGTCGTGTTTCCGAACAAATTATCGTAATTAAAATAAAAAGGAAGAGAAAAACGTGATACATAATTTTTATTTTCAGTTCAAGAACAGAAATTTATTTTTTCTTCTTTACTTGCTCCTTCCAGCTGAGTTTGACACTCAGCGTCGTACCAAGTTTGTTAAAAGAGTGAAACTGTTCCGTAAATTATTCTTGTACAATTACTTCAAATTAGCTGCATAGTTTTTGTAAACCGAGAAATACCAAGTTTGTTAAAAGAGTGAAACTGTTCCGTAAATTATTCTTGTACAATTACTTCAAATTAGCTGCATAGTTTTTGTAAACCGAGAAATTTCTAACGTAGAGAATATCGGGGGAAATGTCATTTACTCTGCTTTTACGAGAGATACGGTTTTGCACGAAGACATTTTCTTACAGGGTACAACACTTATATAAAAACTGCTTTCAAAATATTTCTCTATCACTAAAATTTCCAGAGATAGAGGCAATTTTGTAAACGCATGCTAATTCCACTTTCCCCTACGTAATGCATCTACTAGGAGAACGGGGTTTAGAATTGTTTTATATATTAATAGATGTCTCCAAAAATAATCATGGAACGCAGCTGTTTCGCTGACGTGATGGAAGCGAATTTCCAAAAGTAACTATCGCGTCTTACCCTCTTTTGAAACTCTGATTTCACCATCGTAATCAGCATTAAAATCTGCATATGTTGAGATTTCCAAAATTTCAAATTACATTGGAAATACGAAAATAAACCCTGACCGCCGTCAATTAAATTAATTCGAACGGATTTTGAAAATCCGAAGCGCTAATTTATACAGTTTTTAACTCGGATTACGATGGTGACATCGTCTTTTCGAACATTAAATTCGGAAAAAGTTACGAATTTCTCAAGATTTTTAAATGGCCGCCATTTTGAAACTGTTCAACGAATTTTACTGGTTAACGAATCAGCCCAAGCTATTACCATAATCGTTTTTTTGGTGCCACGTTTAAAATAAAATTGTGAACGCGAGCGTGCTCAAAAATCACACACACACACACACACACACACACACACACACATATATATATAAACCTTTATATGTACTAAAAGATTAGTTGTTTTGTATTAATTCGTAACGATCAGCTGATTTAATTGAACAGCTGATAGGCTATAATAAGTTTTAGGTTATGTTGTTAAAAACTAGCTATGTTATAGTAAAATATCAGTATATATATTAAGACTTTTTCAAAACTGAAAAAGTGATTTATATATATAAGAGTCGGTGCTCATCAAGGTCCCGGGCCTCGGTCTTACCATAGTGGTGGCTTCAATTCGAAAATAAATCCCAAGTTTGTCATGGCCAGTAGCGCGGTTATGCAAAATACAAAGTACCACTTCCACGCCAGCCCCCAGCGGCCCCAGCCTGGCTACACCGTGAGAACATCGTGACTGTGTGACGCTTGCTCGGCGTCCGACCACATGATCTTCTTTTACTTTGTGCCACGGAAGATTCTATTGTTTCTTATCTGTTTTGTTAAGTACGGCCAGATGGTGGTTTGCGGTCCGACACAATGGAAACAAAAGAATTGGCTATGTCAGAGTTCCTACGTTTTATTCTAAGTAGCTGATACTATGTAGCTATACCTCTACTAGATACCCATTTCCTCGTCTCGTACTAGAGCGGTCATCATAGTGTGACATAGACGTAGTACCTTCAACGATCGCCGGTCGTGACAACTGGATCATGTTTTGAGGTGACGTCGAAAATTCTAGAAAACAAATTTCTAAAAATAATTTTAGCATTCCACCCTCGTTTTCAAGCTCTGATTTCATCATCCGCATATATTAGCATTTAAAATGCAGCCGAAAATGAACCCTGACCGCCGTCTAATCGAATTCCTCAATTCCGACGGCTTTTGAAAATTCAAAAATGTATGAATTTTTAACGCCGATTACGTAGGTGAAATCAGATTTTCAAAATTATTTCAGAAAAAAAGTTACGAATTTTTAAAGATTTGATACGACCGCCATTTTGAAACTGTTGGACGAATTTTGCTGCTTGTCTAAGCAGTTACCAAAGTTGGTTTTTTGTTCCAAGTTTAAATCAAATAGGACTGAAATTGCGAACGTGAGCGTTATAAAACACGTTAATATAAAAATTTTAATGACCCCCCCCCTAAAAAGAGTGATCTAGAGGTCAGGATCGGTGCTCACTTCAAGGTTCTTATCATTGTGGACTATCTGCCCTACGAACGTTGCAAGCTGTAAGAACAGGAGGAAATGAGAAAATAAATAATACTATCATCTATTTAACTGTAGTTGAACACTTTGCCGCAAGATGCCACCAGTAACGAGCGCTCACATCTCTCTCGTAAGGGTTATCATTCTAGGACGTTTATATTCAATATCTATAATTTCAAACTTAGTAGAATCAACATAAACCTAATATGTCTTTCTTTACGATAAATAATTTAACCTAGTTATGGCTGGACATATCATTCCCCAAATTTTCTTTTAATGTTTCCTCGCAAGTTTATATTTTCTCCTATTTTCGGAAGAAAAATCCTAATCACTTCTGCTGAGTAGTCGCCATTTCTGATACTGTCGCTGCCAAACGGAAACTAAAAAAGCTTATCTGCGCGCATGCGTACAACTAAAACTATCTTTCTTGCTCTTTAAAACTCTAACCTACAAACAACCTTTGTACACATCTAAGTAGTAAAAGAAATGGAACCGCTGTATTCTTTTATTTTCACCCGGTTCGGTATTATACGAGCATCCTACTCACCTAAAGTAAGGACAGCATGGGCGAGAACGAGTACGGAGATGGCTGACCACCTGGAGAACACGCCGCAGTTCACCAACATCCTGAAAACAAAATATACCAATTAGTGATGCGTGGTTTCGGAATTAAACACTAGCTGATTCCGAATTTAAAAATACTAGGAACGTTCCGATTATTGAGTTCACTTCACTCGCTATCTCATACGTATAGTGGAAACAAAACCAAAGAATTCGAAACAAATTCAATATTCCAAATCCATTAATTTTTCTTCTGATTACTTCGTAGTTGATTTTTTTACAGTATGGATTCAGAACTTTCAAAGATCGCCGGTCCTGACAACTAGATTCTGTTTTGAGGGAACGTCAAAAATTCTAGAAAACTAATTTAGAAAAGTAATTTTAGTTTCCTAACCTCGTTTTCAAGCTCTGAATTCATCATCTGCACATATTAACAATTAAAATGCACTGAAAACACGAACAAATTCAAAACACTATTTTATGCAGTTTTTACGCTGGTTACGATGGTGAAATCAGGTTTTCAAAATTATTTAAGGAAAAAGCTACGTATTTATACGGCCGCCATTTTGAAACTACTGGACCAATTTTGTTAGTTAACGAAATTTACTAAGCTACGAGTATTACCAAAGTCGATTATTGGTCCAAGTTGTTATTTCGACATCGTCGTCGTATCGATATTGTCGCACTAGAAATGGCCACAGTGTTCTGGTTCAGTAACGAGTTCGACATAGTAACTTATTTAAATTTTTAAAATCCGTGATTAATAGTCCATATTTAATTATTTGAAAAGTTAAAATTATACCATAATCTCGTAGTTTGGACATAGACAGTAATAAACAATAAATAGTACGCTGTTAGGTTAGGATTTTTGAGTGGTTAAATGATTATGTGCATGCGCAGATAGTTACGAAATCGATACCGAATATTTTTGTATTAGAAAGTCATATAAGGAATCAAAACTCCAAATATTTCGTGACATCGGATGAGCAGAACAGTTCTGCGCAACTGGTTCCGATTCCGAACGTTCCGGGTATCTAAATCACGCTAGTACCAGTATCAATTTGTTACTTCTGCGGTAGTCGAGTATCCGCGATACGATACACGTTTATCAAGTCTTTTAAATGTTAAAAGGTTTTGTAGTATTCTACCTGCGCCACACGTGGCTGATCCTGATTCTTCCGTTATTAAGCGCGTATCTCTTTGTTTTAGGTTAATATTATTCGCGCAGACTAACGAGAGCATGGTTGAGCGATTTGACATTCCCGGTATCAGCATAGCTCTTGTTTTTCGATCATTTTTCCCGTTAAAACCTTCGAGTAAAGTAACAGTTCTAATGCAAATCTATTTAAATTCGTTGCGGGACGTTTGATAACGTTTTATTCTAACAGCCATCTTTTATATTTACCGTCTTTTTGAAGTTCTGGTTTTACCGTCGTAATTATCACGTAAGGCAGCAAATGTTAACATTTTAAACTTTCAAATTGCACTGAAAATACGGAAAAGGAACCCTGACCACCGTCAAATTAACTTTCGTAATTTTTGCGGATTTTGAAAATTCAAAAAACTAATTTATATAATTTTTAACTCCGCTTACAATGGTGATAATTGTACTGATAATCACACACACACACACACACACACACACACACACACACACACACACACACACACACACACACACACACACACACACACACACACACACACACACACACACACACACACACACACACACACACACACACACACACACACACACACACACACACACACACACACACACACACACACACACACACACACACACACACACACACACACACACACACACACACACACACATCCGACGGACGCAGCTGAAGGGTTTAGCGATCCCTACTAGTTCATACTATTCTTATTCATATATTCAATACACACACTCACTACTCTACATAACCTGGCTAACTCTTAAGTGTAAAGCAACCCGTGCTGATGGAGTGAATGACACCGGCCTAATGGTGTATCAGGGATACCTGGCGACCTCCCAGTGTACGTTAGCTTTACCCATGCATGCAGAGTTCTGTGTGGGCGGATATAATTTCCTCAGCTCTGCTCATGTTGCCATTAATGCAAATTGCAAATAGACTGAACGGAAACTAAGCGAACAACAAAAAGCAGGCCAAATGGGGGGACAACACCCGTGTTACGGGTCAAGAGTAAGAAATGGAGTAAAGAATGAAAGACAGCAAAGCAGGCATCTGAAAATACCTCAATAATGAATTGGGAAGTCACCAACTAGAATTGGGGAGCAATGACGGATTTTGTTCTCTCGAGACAAAAGAAACAAAAAATGCAAAAGATCCTACTTTATTTTTATGAATTGAAGTATATGCGTAGCTTCTAAGAAAAGTTTAAGAATGAGGCCTCTGAAGGTTCCGAACCCCGTCACATTATACCGATCTCAACTTTGTATGTACGTGAAATGTTGTCCGTATTGTGCACCTTGTCTATTTTACATCAGACCTTCAGATAATGGTTTATAGAATTTGTGGTTTACAGAATTTACTGTTAAAATTATGTAAATTGAACCAGTTTTGCCAAAGTTTGAAAAACTATACATCTAAAGAAATTAAGTGACTTTCATGTCTAAAATAGTTTAAATGTTTACACTTATTTTATATCAGTTTTTAGTTTCAAAACAGTGCTAGTTTTTGAAGGTATTATTTCACAGAGAGGCCCTCTTGTATGTTGAATCATCCAACCAACCTTTCCACCCATAAAATTGTATTAATCCGTCAGTGAGTGGGGAAGTTACCCACTTGAGTTAAGTCTCCAAATCTTAGACTATATGAAGAGTCTACTGGAGAAGGCGCTGTAATTGAGCATATACGGAATATAGAAAGGGGCGCAAAGGGATCTACAAAGCTCGCAGTGCAATAATAACCCCAAAATAGAATTATTAAAAAAAATTCCCCTACTTTTACCCAACTTTTTATTTTCCCAAAACTTCCACCATAAAATTAAAATTCTCACATTTTGACGAGAGAATCCGCAATATGGCAACACTGAATGGAATACAGTCGTCTTAAAATATGGCCTGCAAAATCAGTCGAAATATGGTTTCTTGAGACATTTAAAAAAGTACAACAAATTACTTTGTTTCTTGGCATTTCAGTTGGTTTTGTAATTTGTTTAAGGATAGAAATAAAAATAGAAAAGGACGAAGAAATTAAAAACTAAGAACTGGTATGACCTTGCGAAGGTTAACTATGAGAAATACAAAGCATCAGCTGACCCCGAGAAGTGATAGGCCAGCCTAACGGTAACTCTCTGCGTAGCCTTAGCCTACACACGAACAAATAACTGGCGCAGAAAAAATGCAGACTTTCTCTTATTTCAAAAATTAAATTTAATAAAAAGGCGAGCAGGTGCCTTGCTGATTTCCAAAAGTAATTTTTTTCTTATCCTCTTTTTGAAACTCTGATTTTACCATGAAAAACAGCATTAAAATCTGCATAAATTAGCATTTTAAACTTGCATTGAAAATACGAAAACGAACTCTGACCGACGTTAAATTAAACTGTTTTAATTCCAACGGATTTTGAACGGTAAAAATGCTAATTTATGCTGTTTTTAACGCTGATTACGACAGTGAAATCGGTTTTTCAAAAATTATCAAGGCAGAAAAAACTTACGAACTTTTCAAGATTCGAAATGGCAGCCATTTTGAAACTGTTAAACGATTTTTTCCAGTTTAACCAAGCCGATGTCCAAGCTATTACCAAATACCGATTTTTACACCAAATTTGAATAAAATCGGATTAAAATTGCGAACGTGATCGTGTTAAAACACAAACATACACTCACGCGCGCGCGCATTTTAACGACCCCCTGAAAAAAAGTGATGTAGAGGTCAGGATTGGTGCTCATTTCAAGGTCCTGTGCTTGAGTCTTACCATATGACTAGTTCATTTCCAATAAATACACTCAATGTAATTTTTGTGAAGACCTTTTTTTAACGACTTTGATTAAATTTGGCCCAAATATATTTAATGGTACTGCAATTTTAATTGGATGCGTTGCTTCGAGTAAAGGAAATAAATTGTTTGTTTTTTTTAATCTTTACGATACTAAAACATACATTTATGTAAACTTTTTCTGTTGTCTAAACTTTGTTCTGTAATAATATTAATAATTAATAATTAATATATTATTGTAAAACAAATGTTAATGATTAGTAAAGAAACATAACATTAACTGTACTGGCTCGAGGTGGGCATTTAACGTAACAGCCAAAATAATAATGTTCTAAATAAGTAACAGTTCCTGGAGTAACCAGTTACGCTGTAACAGGGTCATACGTCATACGATGATAGGCGGCTGATGACAATAGACATTTTGACATTGAGGTCTTCCTTCTAGGCCTACACTATACAACAAAGTACACCTGCGCATGCGCGACTGTTACTTTTGTAACTGTATTAGGCTTTGAGGAACGACACTGTCATGTTTTCTTTAAAAATTACAGTTGTAGTTTGTAGTTGCAGTTCAAATTCTATTCAGAGTTCCATGCAAAAAGTTTAGTTACACACTGTTACGATAATAAAAAAGGGAAAACATTTTAAAAAATAAATCGAAAAGCGATCGATTTACAATAAATGCAGGATGGAATGAGAAATCACAAATATATTTGTGTAAAAAGTTTCCAAAACATGTGTTTGGTACTCGAAATGCTTACCCTGTCTTGTATAGGCATAGGCGACTGTCAGTAGGGCCACATAACCTATACGTTTAATGACTTTTAAGTAAATATTAAAATTGTTCTAAGCATCTTATGCAAAAAGTGACGTTTGTAAATGGATTGTCTATTCGTGATTAATAAGTTAGCTTTGTAAAATATACAAAATATTGTCTGATTTGTGATGCCGCGCATGCGCATCCATAATGCCGTTTTGCCTTTAACAGATAAAAGTGTCTTTTATGTTAAAATTTTCCACAAACATTAATTTTTAGCGCAAAATAGTTCTGCAATGTCAGAAGCCGGTTAAAAAAATCTTTCTAAAGATACCTCATTTATGCCTGTGGGAATAGTATGTGCTGAAAAAAGGGATGTTGACTCGGGAGATAATATATATGATAATACCCATGCCCAAAATGCCCGTACTATCGAAATTCCTCTCAGGCCTCTATATTCCCCGAAATTGGAAAATTTCCCTGGCAATGGCAACACTGCACAGAACGTCGTAGAATTGGCTCGCCGGAAGGAGAGTACAATAAACTAATCATCTGACTTTTTCATCGCATAGCAACGAACCGGTTAACGCCGAGGCTTACCGATATAATGTTATTTCTTTTACGCCAGGCAAGTCACTGGCTTCACTGCAACGACAACGACATTGGTGGATTAACTCTGAAAATATTCTAAAGCACGAAACGTGAGCCTCCTGCGGTTTTTGGCCGCCAACCTAACCTCCCATATCCGGCTGCTTCAACCTCAAATTTAATATCCGGCCAAAACAGCTGTGGTACGAAATCAGCTGTTTTTGATGCTTCCTACATCATCGTAGCGTAACAATTTCCGTTACATATTAGATTTCTGTATTTACAGATTATATTTATAAGGCTATTTATTATTTATAACGGTTATTACACCTTATATTATTATAAATTTTCCGTTGAAAAAATGAGCGAACGGATCTAGATCTTTGTAAGATCCAGATCCGGGATCTTGAAATCAGCACCGATTCTAACCTCTAGATCAATTTTTTTAAAGGATCGTTATATACACATGTACGCACGCGGGTGTGTGTGTGTATATAAGCAATTTTGGTTCGATTTGATACAAATTTTCACAAAAATCGATTATGGTAATAGCTTAAACAAACTCGTTAACCAAAATTGGTTCAACAGTTTCAAAATGGCAACCATTTCAAATCAAATCTTTAAGAATTCATGACTTTTTTGTCTGAAATTTGACAATCTGATTTCACCATCGTAATCAGCTTTAAAAACTGCATAAATTAGCATTTTTAATTTTTAAAATCCGTTGCACTTAAGAAATTTAATATAGCATCGGTCAGAGTTCATTTTCGTATTTTCAATGCAATTTGAAAATTTAAACTGCTAACGTGTGCAGATTTCAATGCTGATTACGTTGGCGAAATGACAGTTTCAAAAAAGGGGCTAAGATGAAGAAAAATACGTTTGAAAATTCGTTTCAATTATGTCAGCGAGACAGCTGCGTGTCGCGATTTTGCTGTAATAGCCCAGTACCAGCAGGAATGCGACTGTACGCTGTCACTGGTTTGACACGGTCTTCATCGACGTGGGAGACTAGCGATCACGTGACCATATCTCACGGACAATACCCGCAACGGCCACAATGCTATCAGATTCTGATGCGTTGACAACATAACAAACATGGTAATTTACACCGGCTGGGAAAAAACTCACAAAAAAATAACCAATCCCCAAGGATGAAGTGAAAATTCAAAGAATCTGCAGGAGAATAGGAGTAAAGAGGAGAACTTATTTATTGTGTAGCATTACAACACAGTAAAGACTTATATTTGTACCTACACAGCCTACAGTAAATAGCGTGAATATTTGAAGACTACAATAAACATTCAATAGCGTGAATATTTGAAGAAGCAAGTACAATAAATATGTTAACTGTGTATGTATCTGGCATATGAAAGCACACAGCTGATCGCTCTCTCGAAATTCTGAGAGAAATGTATCTTCTTCTGCACATGTTATTCTTTACTTAGCCACCCACGATTTGACCCCGCAATTTTTCGAAGTTAAAATTTCTTTACGGCAAATTTTAACATGTATCATGTTTTAGGGCTGATTGTGATATTAGATTTTGCGCGTCGCGTGATGCGAGTGCAGAAATTTATACTGGTAGTTATAGTAAAAGATCAGATGTTTTATATTAATTCCTAACGATCAGCTGTTTTCATTGAACAGCTGATAGGATATAGTAAGTTTTAAGTTATGTTGTTAAGAACTAACTGTAGTAGTTACAGTAAAAGATCAGTTGTTTTGTATTAATTCGTAACGATCATCTGATTTCTTTGAACAGCTGATAGGCTGCAATAAGTTTTAAGTTAAATTATTAAAAACCAGTTATAATTTGTTGTGTTTCGAACAAATGATCATAATTAAAATAAAAAGGAAGAGATAAACATGATACATGATTTTTATTTTTAGTTCAGTAACAGAAATTTTTCGATGAAGTGAAATCAAATTGAGTGTAATATAATGAAAAAGTGAAGGATTCATGAAACAATTGATTACAGAGATCAGCTGCCTGTCAGTGAGTAGTAATAATATGTATTACAAAAGCAAGCGACTTGACCACAAATATGCTGTATGTAGACCAGTATTCACTTAGTTCGAATACTGAAAGGCGAGAATGGAATAAATATTAAATAAAATAATGATAGAGTAGAGGTTTAAAATGTTAAAATGAACAAAATAAGTAAAATATTATTTTTATAAATTTTAGTAATAATAATAGAAACTAAAATTATAGACAAGTGTTGTATTTGGCAATAAGAGTATAAAAACGTATGATTACGCCAATTACGTATGATTCTTCAAAAAGTTACTATGATCGGCGCTCATTTCAAGATCCTGGGTCTGGGCCTTATCTTAATGGCTGTTCCACTAACTCATTTTCAATAGAAATTCTCTAATAAAATATTGAAATTACCTCTACTTGTATGCAAAATGTCTTGGATGTTACTACACTCACTTACTTTTCTTTCAAACCTTTCATATTAGATCCAGTGTGACACTCATTTTCCTTTCAACCTTTCATATTAGACCCAGTGTGACACTTCATTTTCTTTTAAACCTTTTATATTGTACACAGTGTGACATTCATTTTTCTTTCAAACCTTTCATATTAGATCCAGTGTGACACTCATTTTTCTTTCAAACCTTTCATATTAGATCCAGTGTGACACTCATTTTTCTTTCAAACCTTTCATATTAGACCCAGTGTGACAATCATTTTCTTTCAAACCTTTCATATTAGATCCAGTGTGACACTCACTTAATTTTCTTGTAAACCTTTCATATTAAAACCAGTGTGACACTCACTTTCATATTATGCCCACTGTGATAATTACTTACTTTTGTTAAAAACCTTTCATATTATACAAGTGTGACACTTAATTTTCTTACTGTACTAACGACAAGATAACTTTTATTTAAAAAGTAATACTAATGAGGACGAGGGGTTAGTGTTAACGGCAAGGGTAAAACAATGCAGTAACTGCGACTCGAACCCACAACTTTAAGTTGCGCAATTCAGAGACGCTGCAGACAAAGCTACTAATGTATAAAGTAAATATTGATATACAAATAGACACAAATTTAATGATTTTGTAAATTCTCAAAAATATTTTTTCTTCTAACTGTAAAAAGAAACTTTTTTTACCGGCTACGTAAATTAGGTCAACATGTCCAGTTTTTGACCTGTTTTATTAGCAGATGGGTTGAAAGTTACCGAAGCGCAGCCCATTGCTTGATTGCTCAGTGACCATGAAGAGACTGGCTGGCCTATTAGTACGACTCTGTTGCTAGCCTTTATGTTAATCGTATATATAATCGCGCCACGCAGCTGTCTCGCTGACGTGATAGAAGCGAATTTTAAAAAAGCACATCACAATATTATTTTGTTGAAAATGTGTGATTATATTCTGCATGAATTAGCATTTTAAAGCTTCAATGTTATATAAAATTTGAAATATAAATAAATATATATATATAATTATATGTAAAATTTGTAACGACCGCTAAAAAAGTGTTTTAAAGGTCAGCATTTCGAAATACCTGGTCTGGGAATCGATGATGGCCACTCCAACTGAATGAAAGGTAACTTATTATCGCTATATTTAATGTATTTTTTTCGAATATCACAAGTCAATGTAACTGTACAAGTCTTTATTCTTCCAAAGGAAACTTATTCGATACATTCGATTAAATTATTTTAAAATATGTTAAATGAAATAACAAAAAAATGTACTGTTCAAAAGCTACTGAAAAAATTAGGAAAACTATTCAATTTCACGAAAACCGATTCATTAGGTCTTTCTAAAATTTGAAACGTTCATAATTGTATAAAGCCAATGGTGGAATATTTAATAAAATAGGCTAAAAGAAAATTTCGAGTTAAAAAAAGTACACTTGTAGCACTCGGGGAGTTACGGACAGAAGAGAAGCTTTTGTTAATATCTTTGTCGAATATATAATTAGTTTGATGATACGTTTACAAATATCTTAATTTGTTTAAATAAATAAATACGTGAACCTAGCTTAGATATTATTTACTGTAGTCATAGTAAAAGATCAGTTGTTATATTAATTCGTAACGATCAGCTGATTTCATTGAACAGCTGTTAGGCTATACTAACTTTCCGGTTATGTTGTTAAAAAATATCAATATTAACAACAATTATTACAAAAGTTTTTATTAATTTCGAATGCATTATAAACGGTTACAACGTGCACGTGTTCTTCAACTAAGGAAAAGTACCGAAACCAAAGCAAGACAACGTTTTCATACAATACGCGTGTACTGTTATCGAAAAGGAGGAAGAAAAAGAAACAGAGAGACGAAATTCGATTACTCGTACCTTGCATATTTTCGTTTCATTAAAAAGGTACGGGACATTTATTTTCTATTCAATCCTCTTGTTAAAGCTAACATTAAAAGCTTCGCTTCGACAAAAATATAAGTCGTAGATTATTTCGCTTTTTTCAATTTAATTCGGAGCAGTTTCCTACTCTGATTTGAGTTGTCCCCCCCTCCCCAGCAAATGTTCAAACGCATAAAAATCATGTTTGATGGCATTCAGTGTAAAAATAGTCAGCTGATTGTATTATTAAAGTTGATTCTTTGAATATTAGTCGATCAGCTGTTTCCACGTTTTACTATTAACAATGTATATTCCGTAGGGTAAAATTTGAAAACATATTTTTGAGTCTCTTAAATCGTAGAAAAATGGCATTTCGTTGGATTAGCCTACGAGTTTCCCTAATAATTATTGATTAATTGAGCTCAATTTTATCATACTTGCGGAAAATATAGCTGCAATTGTCAATAGTTGAAAATTTGTTCTTTGTTTATATTATCGAATATATAAAGCTACGAATTTTTCTTACTTGATTTCGTTCTTGACAGTGATCATTCCCACAACTTTAGTGCATTTTATGTAAAGGCATCCAGCTGTTGTAAAAGCCAGCATTGAAAGAAATGCGGCGTGTTTGGTTAGAGCCTTTTTGTCTTTGATTTGTCGCAACTAGAGCGTGTCAATGGGCCGTGCATGTCATATCGACTTGCTTCGATTAATCTGACAGTTCCTTCCATTGCACCTATGTGACGTGACGTTGTCCAAAGATAGAACCTATATCCACTTGAATATAAATGACCTGGAAGTACAGTTATAAAAGCGTGCTCGATATTAGCGCCTAAAATCCAGATAGTTGCACTACTTGCCACTACGAGGAAAAGCGGTGGAGACGTTTGACGAAATAGACAGTACTATTATTTATTTAACTGAAGTTGAACACTGCCGCAAGATGCCACCAGCAGCGAGCACTCATAAGGGTTATCATTCTAGTACGTTTATATTCAATGGATTTAGTCATGTGAAGGTAGTAGCTGTTGTAATACCTTTATTTAACAAAAATGGTAGACTCTACTCGTATGTACATAATATGGATTGCTTTCTAAATTTCAAATTGAGTTCCACTGTGCTATACAAAACTATAAGGACTGGTGAAACGAGCTCTGCACATTCCAAATGTTCCTGTTTCAAATATTACTTCATCTCATACCATTATAGTTGAGAAACAAACACGGATAACCTCCGTACGCATAAACATTCGATTGAATTTGCTTACGTCATCTTTGCAGTATACGATTCCGTAAAGGCAAATTTGAAAACAATATTTTGAGAGACTAGTAAGAGGTAGAAACATGGTCGAAGGCACATTTTATCCGGTACAGACCGGCGTATATCGGACACCGCTATTGCCGGATTACCGAAAACGATGTATTGAAAAGGAAAAATATTATAGTTGATTAGTTTGTAAATTGAGAAAAAGTAATTACAATACAAACACTTTTATTTTAGTAACTGAATTTAAAATGGAATTATTATTGAAAAAACGTCAAAACAAAGTGAAAACTCTTAATACTAGAGTGAAAAAAAACATTAGATCTTCTCTATGTTGCAGTACGTATGAACGAAAGATTTTTGTGGGAGCATCCGTCAAAATAAACCGCTTTCGTCCGCTGTGTAAACTTGATTCGGAACTAAACCTGAATTATTTACTGTATCTTTAAACTTCAGTGTGAACGTAGCAACAACATTAACATCGCACGATAGTTTTACGAGAAAAAGAAAAAATGGATTCCATAATGTTTTTTAAATTTATCGAGCCACTGGTTTTAAAGTCATCTTTTTACAAAAACCTTTGCTCACCTTTGCAAATCTCCCCAGGAATTTGTGTATGCCTGTGTCTTGTGAAAACTAGGAAAAAGCTCTTCTTCGATCTCCGGAAACTCGCCGAATTTCATTTTTTTGTCGTTTACTTGACACACACACTCGGAGTTATTGACGTACGACTTTTATACGTATATTTTTTTAAGAACACAAATAAATAACGAAGGATTACTGGACGTGCCGGATTATCGCGAGTATACCGTATTTTTTTAAAATTAATTAAGCACAAGGGGCGAAAGCGTCTACAAGAAATGTAACAATCAGCTGTGTTCAACATCAGTGTTTTGTATAACAGCTGTTTTTTAATCGGTATTTTGAATAACAGCTGATTTATAATTACGAGTTTCATATTTCTGTGGTCAGAGTTGGCAATTGTTTAAATTTCACAAACTATCAGCGTAAAGTGGTCGAAGATATTGTAAAACCCAACCCGAATGGATCTGTGAAAACTCATCACAGAGAAAACTCGAGACACGTAAAACACAATGACAATAGCACAGCCATTACAATATTACTAGGTGGTGTTGCTAACCCAACCTAACAGTTCTGCAAGAAGAATGCTTTTGTGTCGCCATGTTATTGTACTGTAAAGTATAAATAATACTGTACTGTAGCCGGAAATAAAGCGTGTAATTGCGCCAAGTCTGAGAACGTCAGCTGTACAAATGATTTGGAATTATACACGGAAGATCAAGGTCAGCTGATTATTTGAATACGAGTAATACCTTCATTCATTATGCGTTCCCAGTATCCGCGTTAAGATTTTCCCAAGCGTTATTGAGAGTATTTCCTTTACGTAATTTTATTAATTTAACTGCGGTGGGAGGCAGTTTGGAATAATTGAGCCTGGTTTTTAATTCGCTCGGGGCACATTCGGTTGTTAACCTTCAGGTTATATTTTGCAAAAAATAGTTTGATTCAAATATAAGCCTCAGGTACTCGTGAGATAGAGTGTTACTGCTTTCATTATTACACTCGTCAATGAGGAAAGAGTGCAACAAATTTTTCAAGAAATTTGTAAACACAATAAACTAGAGACACTGACTGATGAATGCAATTTTGTGGGTGGGGGCGGTTGGTTGGATGATTCAACTCACATGAGAGCCTCCTTGGGGATGCAAAGTTTTGAAATAATATTCAAAAACTAGCACTGTTAAGTTGTTTTGAAATTTAAAACTGATATAAAATGTAAACTTGACTTGAAATATACGATGTAAACTTAAAAACTGATACAACTAAAAATGTACTCTTATTTTAGACAAAAAACTTATAATTCCTTTAGATGCCTAATTTGAAAAACTGGATCAGTTTACATATAAAAAAACCACAAATTATATACAAGTCTTTATTAATAAAGAATCAAATTAAAAGATGAAATATTAAAATAGACATTAAAAAACTTTTATAATAATATCATGTAAGTTAATGAAAATTGTGTTTTTATTAGCTTTAAATTCCTAATTAAACACTTTTATTTTAAAAATAACATTAGGAAAATGCCAGCGTTGGTAGAGTAGTGGTTAGCAAGTTGGCTTCGTACAAGATTGTGGGATTCCGATCGAGATTTGTGGGATTTTTAATGTGAGTATAAATCAGAAAACGTGCCTTTTTTCTCACCATAAAGATGGTGGTCCCGTATGGTGTATGGTAAAATAAACTAGTACACAAACGTCAATATGTGCATACGGCAAAATTTCATGTATATAAAAAGTTAAAATTGTGATAATGTGAGGTCTCAGATGTCTCCTTAACTCTTTTCCAGAAGACAATGTTCACCTGGAAGCTAAATATATACTTCCATTTTATAAAAGTTTTTTTTTTTTAAGCGAGAAGCATATTGAGGCTATTATCGCCTCCCTAAATGTAGGTGTGAGTGTAAAGTGTTAAAGTCGTAAGTGTAGCGTTGTAACTGTAAGTGTGTGTTAGACTCGGGTATCGCGAGGGACGTCTAAATCCTCTCAATAGATGCAGCTAGTCTGCACCTCCTGCGGGGTTTATAAAAGTAAAGTAGGATCTTTTCACAGGAAGGCAGTCGCCCCTCCGCCCTTTCAATCCGTCCTTGACTAGAGTAACTATAGATTGAAAATCTATAACACTAAACCAAAAACTGCGGGGTCTAGAAGAATGTTATGGAGGAGGGGTACAAATTTTCAAAGGAGGTTATTTCGAGTGGGGTATCAGATTTAAAGGAAATTTTGCTCTGAACGCGAACATGCCACTTGAATTGCAGCACGTAGGATTTTTGAACACTTCAAGGGCAAAAAACAGTATATTTTGGAATTTTTGGCTTGAATGTGAATAGGACATTTAAGGTATTAAACGTATCGAAAATGTTATGCTGAATCGATTATGCCGCTTGAATTGTACTTCTTTTTAATTTATTGCTTTTAGCGCGGTCAAACTCTTAAATTGAACAGTTTTTAGTTTGAATATTAATAGGTTATGTTTATTATTAGGAATGTATAAATATCACGTTTGAAATAAGTAGGAAATTTCCCTTTGAATCCGAATATATTATTAAAATTTTACTCTACTCAGTGAGTGTAGTCCTTCTCCCAAAACGTGATTTGAAATTTTAACAAATCTGATAAGGTAACTTCCTCTGATATCTTTCTCCGAGCATCTTCCAGTGTAATAGTTCGTATCTAGGACAATTCGTCAAAAAGTGGACAGAAGTTTCCAGTTGGCCGCACCTGTCACAGAACGGGTCACATTTCTTATCTGCTCGTAGTATGGTCAAACGTCCATCCAAGGACCAATGTCCAGTTGATAAGTTACCAACCCGCGCTTGCTTTTTTTTCCTTATGTCCGATGATCCTGGTAGATTGAATGGTTTTTCCTTACAATTAGGCCTCTAGTAGACTGAATATTTTTCCTCACTAGTAAGACCTCTGGTAGAATAGTTTTCCTTACAATTAAGACCTCTGGTAGACAGAATAGTTTTCCTTACAATTGAGACCTCTAGTAGACAGAGTGGTTTTCCTTACAATGAAGACCTCTAATAGACAGAATAGTTTTCCTTACAATTGAGACCTCTGGTAGACAGAATAGTTTTCTTTACAATTGAGACCTCTGGTAGACAGAATAGTTTTCCTTACAATTAAGACCTCTGGTAGACAGAATAGTTTTCCTTACAATTGAGACCTCTGGTAGACAGAATAGTTTTCCTTACAATTAAGACCTCTAGTAGACAAAGTGGTTTTCCTTATAATGAAGACCTCTAATAGACAGAATAGTTTACCTTACAATTGAGACCTCTGGTAGACAGAATAGTTTTCCTTACAATTAAAACCTCTGGAAGGCAGAATAGTTTTCCTTACAATGAAGACCTCTGATAGAATGAATAGTTTTTCCTCACAATTAAGGCCTATGGTGGACTGCATGGTTTTTCCTCTTGATTTCACACAATTTATCTTTCCGGATATTTTGTTCTCTCAATATTTTCCGCTTCACAATGTCCTCAATCAAGATTACCGTCTTGCTACCTTAATTTCAATATATATCCACTGACAACCAGAAGACTATGAGACCTAATTACTTTTACCAGTAAAATTTCCTTAAGGAATATTTGTGGACGTTTTGATCGAACAGGCATTGTTTTTACGATTTGATGCATCACGTTCGCAATTTCAGTCTGATTTGATTCACTTGGCACAAAACATTAATTTTAATATCACGTAATTATTTCCTTACTAATCGTAATGTATTCAAAAGATTCTAAAGCCATACATTTTGTTCAATTCCTACTATTAGTTCACTCTCCCGATATATATATATATATATATATATATATATCTTCTTCAAATACTCAATCGTTAATAAAGTACTTTCTATCCATCCAATCAAGTTCAAATACATTTTTTTAAACTTGTAGTGGATGACATTTGATCTTAATACAGTTTTTTTCAAATATTAATTCATTAATTAATTTTAGTTTTATATGGGAGAAATTTTTTTTCCCTTATATAAGATATTTAGCAGGATATAAATTTGGGAATAAATTGTTGACCTAAGCAAAAATTGACTTAATTTTTTTTTATAGGCCTATTACTTGTTTCATTGAACACTTTTTTGAAAACGAAGATATGAAAATAAGCATTATTTACGTATTTTCGAATCTTTAATGATACTAGCTTTAGTAAAAGATTTTTTTTGGTAATTCGTTTACATTACGTTAGCGAAACAACTTTGGTTTGCGATTAATTAAAAGTGGATGCGAAATTTTAAATATTAAATTTTTTTCTGGTGTTTAACGTTCGACTATTGTGCACACTTGGGTTAATGCAGACAATCGTAGTGATTTAAGTACTTAAACTACTTTTAAATCTTACGTAGTTACCTAGAAACAGATGGAAGTAGCCCACTTCTAAAGTAACAACACGATAGCATGTTAGTCCGAGTAATAAACGTGACCTTGGAAGAGGAACGTTGCACTCGAAACAAGGGCGCCATCTTGGAATGTTCTTTCTACGTTGCATCCGGACGATTTGTAGATTTTCTCCTCTTGAAAAGTAATGAAAGATCGCGGCACGCAGCTGTCTCGATGTAATTCCGGTAACGTTTTTTTTCGTAAATTCTTCTCAAATTTTGCTTCAGTCATCGTATTCAGCGTAATCAATACAACAAAACCCTTAACGCCGTCAGATTCGTTATCGTATTTATAATGGAATTTGTGAACATAAAACGCTAATTTACGCAATTTGTATAAACTTTGAATCAAATCGAAACTGCGAACGCTAAAGGGCTCTAAAACACACACACACACACACACACACACACACACACACACACACACACACACAGTTAGGTTAGGTTATCACTCCTTAAAAAAAAGTTCTAGAGCTAGGATCGGTGCACTTTTTAAGGTTCTAAATCTTACAATGATGGAAGTTTCAATAGCATATTTTCCTAATAAACTATTTACTTATTTAAAGGCATTCTCCCCGTCTGTGACTGTTTCCAAAGGGCCAAAACAAAACACAACCGGTGTATTTTTTACCGGAATTAGTATTTATTTATTGTTTTTGTCACTAGTAATTTACCCGTAAGTGCTGCTCATTCCAAGTGATGGCAGAAAAAGCTGAGTCCATCTTTTAAACAACGCGTTGCAGTGCGTCCAGGCTGCGATGGTCGTGGCAAAGAAAGGATCGACAACAATGCAGCAGAAACAATCGCAATTTCCGGAAAGACGTTGAAAGTTGTCGAAATTACAAGGATAGTGTTGCAAAGAAAACAAAGAGAGGAAAACAGCTGTGGCTAATAGGATTTGACATGGAGCTGGGAAGGGTTCATTGGCTCTGTAATTCTTCTGCCCGCATGAGTTACACTTTGTCTGAATGTAAATTGCACGATCTTACGATTTTGAAACCAACAATAACGTACAATTATTATTATACTAGTACTAGAGAAGAACAGTATGACCACCGTTATACGAATTTTTTTAAATTTTCTATGAAAATATGAGTTACTCTGAATATATTGGTGAATATATTTGTTTGGGGGCTCAAAAATTGTAGCCTTAGCGATTTAGAAAATTGGTCTTTTTGCTTGAAAAATTAGTGTTTTTATTAACTTTCGTGCAAAACTACTTGCATACAAAACCGTGCTAGTTAGGTTCTTAAGTGTATATTTTTTTTAATTATGTTGTCTTCATTGGAAATGTATTAATTACTAGTTTTACCCGGTCAAGTGTTTATGGTGCTTCAGTCTGCATCAATTTAACAATGCATTCGGAAACATTGAAATAGAACCGTTAAATTGCAAATCGTAAATCAGAAACATCAAAATTGAATCGTACTGTATTTAGTATAGCGCGTGTTACTTTTACGTCCAATAGATGGCGCTGTTTTTCCAAAAAAGTATAGCATATTTTTACCTGTCACGGTAGTGACATCTATATAGTAGTAGGTATATAAAGCCCGTATTCGAATACAACGAGATTTAAGATGTTGAACAAACGAACAGTAACATTTTTATTTGTACAGTTGAAACGAGGAACAAGGAACCAGTTGGACGTCACAAGGAATGAATCGCGAAACAAGATGGTCTCCGAAATAAATCGTAAACACACTTCAAAACAAAAAAAAAAGGTTTTACAAAGTTTATTAAAATAAAAATAACGTTTAACAAAATTACAAAGTATAAAAAGTATAGTTTATGTAATATATTTGTACTATTCATTGACAAATCTTCCGTTTTATCTGAATAAATCTTCACGCAAAGAAAGCAATTTTCGAAATTGCTATTTTCCATACAACTAGCAATTTTCAAAAAAAATCGCTACAACCACAATTTTCACAGTAATATTTAGAATAACGTATCTAAAAAAATAAATAACATTTCCGGTCAAAAGTGGTCATGTTATTCTGCACAATTACCATTATCCTCGTACATATAAATAATCGCTGCAAGCAGCTGTATTGCCGACGTGATAGAAGCGAATTTCCAAAAGTATTTTTTCTTTATCTTACCCTTTCTGGAATTTTGATTTAACGGTGCCATTAAAATCTACGCATATTGAGATTTTAAACTTTCAAATTACACTGAAAATTCGAAAATGAACCGTGACCGCCGTCAAAAGATTTTGTAATTTCAACGGGTTTCGAAAATTTAGAACGCTAATTTATGTTGCATTTAACGCTGATCAGGCCTGAGATCGTGGGATCGGATTTTCAAAAAAACGTTTAAGATAAAAAAGTTACACATTTTTAAAGATTTTAAATAGCCGCCATTTTGAAACTGTAGACCACGCTATTACCACAATCCATTTTTGTGACTAAAGCACGAACTTATTCGCGCCGCAGTTACTCCCGTTACTTTACCCTAACGCTGATCCCTCGTCCTTGTTAGTCTAACTGGCACAAAGTATGGACGCGTAAAGCACAAGAAGAAAACAAAAGAAAAAATGAAAATTAAAAAAATACGTGGTATCAGGAGGTTACAACGATTTAACGGACAAAACAATATTATACTCTCCGTAGTCGAGGACAAAGAGCATATTGTTTTTACTAGCCGAAATTCTAATTCTTTAAAAATGCCTCAAAATGAAATATTTTTTGTATAAATATGGTCAGGATCTATTTTTAAACCATTTTAAAAATTTGTAATCACGATAATGAGAGAAAGGATCAACCGATTGGCTTAAAATTTACAACACTAAACAAAAACTGCTTGGATTCCGTATTGCTTTTCAAAATTGTTGCTCAAAATTGCAAGGGTTAGAGAAAAATTCTAGGGGAGTGAAAATTTTCAAAGGATGTTTAAGTGCGGTGTATCAAAGGTAAAAGTTTTTTGCGCTGAATTACGAATATACCACTGGAATTGATAAGTCCTTAAACGAAAAAGACCATAAATTTCATAATTTTCGGGTTGAATATGAAAATTTAAATTATCATAACCTAAATGTTTTAGGTTCATTTAGGTTATCAAATATATCGATTATTTTACACTGAATCCGATTATGTCACTTATATTGTACTTCTACTAAAATTTAGGGCTTTTAAAGGGTAAAACTCGGTAATCTTTGTCTCCGGTGCCGATTCGTTTCTTCCTTGTTATCAGCATTTTTAAATTTACAATTTACACTCTACATGTTCTAATAATATGTCGTATTAAGTGTTATTGATTTCTGCTCTAAGAAACTTCATTTTTACAAAGTAAAAAAATTTACATATTTTTTGTTTTTGAAATTTTAAAAATTGATGGTAATATATTGTATCCCAATTATTATTGCAACGTAGCCACCGGACCACATATTTTAAATAATTCGGATTATGACCTATTTTTCCGTCTAATGGTCTATTTACTCACCTCGTAAAGGGTACTGCGGTTTCGAAACCTTACTGTTTCATCTTCAAG
Source organism: Callitettix versicolor (assembly GCA_022606455.1). NCBI lineage: Eukaryota > Metazoa > Arthropoda > Insecta > Hemiptera > Cercopidae > Callitettix > Callitettix versicolor. Next base: position 27,824,125 of record CM040189.1, read on the forward strand.
TCGTAATACAAAATTTCAAATCCCTCTGTCGAAGTCGTCACAAAGTTAAAACATTGAAAACATAAGTTTCCAACACATGTCACAAACTAATCACTGCCTCGTTAACGTCGTTAGTCCGAAATGTAACGACACACGAGTTGCAAGTATCGTTTGGCCAAACCAAATTCTATCGTGTGTATTTTAATCGTGTAATTGTGTCTAGTGTTTGTAACGTGTGTTCTCAATGTTTTGTTTAACTTTGTGACGACTTCGACAGAGGGATTTAACATTTTGTATTACGGCCTGAAGATGAAACGGTAAGGTTTCGAAACCGCGGTAGCCTTTACGAGATGAGTAAATAGACGACTAAACGGAAAAATAGGTTATAATCCTAATTATATAATTATTAGAAACATTTGTTAATAGTTCATGTACGTTTACAGTATTTATTACGAGTTGATAGTTTCTGTTTGTTGATGATCGAACGTTGTGTACACATCTTTACTAAGAAACCCAACTGTTTAAAAAAAGCATATGTTTTCCCGTACAACTGAACAGAACACAATACAAAACGGGTGAAACAAATTCTGTTTATAATCGGGGCACTTATAATCGAATTCCGCCACATTTTACAGACTGTCTCTTGCCCCATATGGTCCGTTAAATGTGACAGCCAACTATTGATTTGATTTTAAAAAGTGAAATACTGTTACAAAGAATCTATTTAGGGCAACAGTACGTAGCAAATCAAATGTGGGTCATTAACGTGTGCGAGTAGTTTCGTTTTGTCGGGCGTTCCTACACGCCAATCAGTGCGTTTCATTTTTTAAATAATTAGTTATGACCTATTTTCTTCCAGTCTAGTGATCTTTTTTTGTATTTTATCGTCTGTAATTTATGCCAGTTAGACTGATGAGGACTAGAGGAGCGTCAACGGTAAGGGAAAAGCAACGGGAGCAACTGCGGCTCGATGCTTTAGCCACTTCGATCTCCTAGTGGTCTTTTAATTCATCACGTAAAGGTTACAGCGGTTTCGAGACTTCACTGTTTCATCTTCAGGCCGCAATACAAAAGATAAAAATTGTCTGTCGAGGTCGTCACAAAGTTAGTTCATTGAAAACACACGTCACAATACTAGCAGAATTACACGATTTTTTATTATTTGATTTTTATTACAACAATAAAATTTGGTTTGGCCAAACGCGGACTCAAAAAAAAAATCGTGTAATTGTGTTTAGTGTTTGTGAAGTGTTTTCAATGTTTTGTTAACTTTGTGAAGACCTCGACAGAGGGATTTGACCTTTAAGTATTGCGACCTGAAGATGAAACAGTGAAGTTCCGAAACCGCGGTAGCCTTATGAGGTGAATTAAAAGACCACTAGACGGAAGAAAATAGGTCATAATCCTAATTATTTAAATATGTGGTCCGGTGACTACGTTGCAATAATTAATGTTTTACTAAAAAACCGACAATTACATAAGTGTAATGAAAAAATTACTTCAGCTTGTGTAGTCAAAAAATCAATTTTGAAAGCAACCGACAAGTAACCCAAAAAATGGGTTCACCTTTTGCTCAAATTAATGAAAAATCATAATTAGAGTCGGTTTACCAAATTTTAAATACAGAACAGAACAAAATCGACGGCGGTCAGGGTTTTTTTTCCGATTAACTTCCGAATAGAAAATTCCTTTAATTTGAAATTTACACACTGATCTGAGTTATTATCGAATTTTCACTGAATAATAGTGGCTATTGAAGTAGGCGTCATGGTACTACCCAGACCCGGCCTCGATCCTGACCTTTAGATCACTTTTTGAGAGATCGTTAAAATTATACTTTATATCAGACTAATGAGTATGAGGACGAAGGATCAGCGTTAACGGGGATCAGGAGTATGAGGACGAAGGATCAGGTAAGGGGAAAAGGGATAAACAGCAGAAGTAACTGCGGCTGAAACTAAGAACCTTAAGGTGTGCAGTTCAGAGACGCGGCAGACTGACCGGTGTGTGTGTGTGTGTGTGTGTGTGTGTGTTAGCACGCTCAAGTTGGCAATTTTGGCCGATTTGATTCAAATTTGGCACACAAATCTATTACAGAAATAGCTGGGAACAAGTGCGAAATTATTTCAACAGTTTCAAAATGGCCGCTTTTTGAAATCACAGTAAAAGTTCATTACGTTTTTGTCTTAAATGTTTTTTTAATCCCATTTCACCGTCGTAATCAGTGTTAAAAGCTGCATAAAATTAGCGTTTTGAATTTTCAAAGTTCGTCGGACTTGATAAATTTGATTTGACGGCGGTCAGGGTTCATTTTCGTATTTTCAGTGTAATATGACAGTTTGAAATGTTAATATAAATTTAAAAAAAAAAAAAAAAAATTTGTATTGGAAAATTTTTGTACTGGCCACGTTTTACAATTAGTGGATTTATTGATTCATTGAGAACGTTGTGTAGGTTTGTACAATGTGCACATGCTTAATCAAAGTGACAGAAGTGGCAAGTAGCCCAACAGCCAGGACACCGTTACCTCATGACTCACGCATTCTACAAAATGGCGGTTCAGTTGTCCTCATTCCATCCTATTATAGGCTAGTTCGCTGCTTGCTCTGTTGTTATACCTACAGGACTGCAGAGATTTGTTTGAATTGTTATAGATCTTTGACAAATTAAAATATTATAAATCAACTGTTATTGAAAAAAAATGTATCATGTTTTTTCTCCTTTTTATTTTAATTAAGATAATTTGTTCGAAAACACGAAACATGATTTTTATTTTTTTCTTAAAAACTTGTATTTAAAACTTTTCTTAAAAACTTGTATTGTATTTTATTAAATAATCTTGTATTAATTGTTATTTTAATTACGATTTTTTTTAAAACACCATAATTTAACATAGAACTAGTTACTAACAACATAACCTGAAACTTGTTATAGCCTACCACCTGTACTGTGAAATCAGCTGATCCTTACGAATTAATATAAACGCTAAATTAACGCAGTTAGTTTTTAACAACATAACCTCAAACTTACTGTAGCCTATCAGCTGTTCAGTGAAATCAGCTGATCGTTACGCATTAATATAAAACAACTGTACTTTTATTATAACTACAAAAATGTTTCGATCAAAATGAATGTTGTTCTACATACGCAGGCCGTCACGTCAATGCATTATGCAATCGTTACCATGTCAAATGTTTCAATGGCGCAGTCTACTTATTGACGAATTTCAATTAGAAAAAAAAACTGTTGGAGCAGTCATCATGGTAATACCCAAACTTTGGGATACTAAATCGATTTTTTTGAGAAGCGCGAAAAAAGTGTACTCTAACATTATATCAGAGTCGTTTTTTTGACGAAACAGACATAAATCTTTCGTATCATATAATACATTACATTAAAAAAAATGGTTTGAAATTAGGGGCTTTAATTATTTGTTAGTGAAACATATTATTAAATTTTATAAATAAACACACGTTTAATCCAATATAAAAAAATACCACTCCACCGTGGGTTTTTTCCCTCATCCATTTATTCAAAGTAATTTTTATTATAATTAATTTAATAAGAAACTTGCGATGCGCAAAATATACTGTTATATAATATAAACATGTACTTCGCGTCACGCGTCCCGCAAAATCTAGCATCACAACCAGCCCTAATATGATACATGTTAAAAACGTGCTCATTATCAGCGACTAAAGAGGACAGGGGGTGGAGACAGGGAGAAAAAATAGACAGTACTATTACTTACTTAACTGTAGTTGAACCTGCCACAAGATGTCACCAGCAGCGAGCGCTCACAAGGCTCTCAGAAGGGTTATCATTCTAGTAAGTTTATATTCAATGCATAAAACGTCCGACACTTTTACCCAAATGGCAATTATAAAAATATCAGCTGTACTACCCGACGTTGTCCGAATTTTTATTTTACACATTAACATACTCTATTTTGAGTACATTTAATAGTGTTTTAATTTCCACTGTATAACAGTCAGAACGTAAACAAATCCAATTGTCGAAACAACAGCACTACCTATCGGATTTAATTTAAACCACTACCTAAACACAGAGTGGAAAATAACATTTTACCGAAAGAAACATGGCGGTGAAATCATAGATACAAGAAGAAGGCTCTTTTAAATATTGTTAGAAGATTTTACAGTATGTTGTTTGTTTCGTTTAGATGAACAGGTTAGTGTCTACTTATAAAAATCGCTTAATTGGTTCACGAGCCATCGTCGTTTAAGCGTAAAGTTATCAGGTGATTTTGCGAGAAATAATACTTCTCAGCTTGCGTATTACGGCTATAACTTCCAAACCAATGAACCGATTCACATCAAACACAATCCTTTGCAGGCCTACAGATAATAGAATGACATTTAATTATATTACGTACAGTCAAAACGTTCCCGTAATTTGTTAATGAAAATTTATTGAAAGTACTATAATATTTTATGCGTATAAAATTGCGAAAATGAGTGTGCTAATAAATAAAAATTTTAACGACCCACCCTCCTTCAAAGAGGTCATAATAGGCGTTTACTGACAGGTCCCTGGTGTGGGTTTTACCATGACGGCCGCTTCAATAGCTCACTTTCCAACTGATATCGGTGCGCATGCGCTGTGCATATAATTAAATAACGTTCAGTTCTCAGGACAGTGTGTGCAATGTGCAAGGTAAGTCGCTCGACTGGTCCGGTCGGTCACCGTAACGGATACTTGCGGCATGCTGTCATCATGTACGTACTTCCTGATAGCCGTAACAGTACAGTAAGTCAGCTCCTGTCCGCGTCACTACATTTACATTCCGCGTCTAACCGAATTGAGGAAAATGCAGTACGTATAACAAGTTTACCTAGTACAACTTGTACTGCGGGCGGAGTTGATTGATTCTTTATAGGTTATACTTCTGTTATTCTTCAGAGGTCTTCTGAGCTTGCTGTCCCTCTCGGTTCATCCAACCTTTTTCGTGCTACTACCCACCTAAGCCTTCCTAAAATTCTTAAGTCCCTCTAACATTTTTTTAATATTACAAAATTGAAATGTTCACTAAAGGAACTTGAACGATAAGTTTTAGGAAAAATTATTGATATTGGTTTTTTTAACGTCCATACTTTATGCCAGTTTCACTAATGACGAGAGATCAGTGATAACGGTAAGGGAAAAGCAACGGGAGTAACTGCGGCTAAACAAGAACCTTTAGATGCGCAGTTCAGTTACGCAATGGACTGACCGGTGCTTTAGCCACATCGACCACACGAGCCTCAATAAATTATTAAAAGAATGGAGTAGGCAAATTTTCAGAAACAATCCACTGACTAGCTCAATCTGCTGAAGATCGCTAGGGTCTTGGAAACCGAAAACCACTAGCCTCCTACCAGCAAGAGCTTCACAATCAAGGATTATGTGTCCTGCAGTCTCCTCCTCTTTCCTGCACAAACTACACACGGTTTCTCCATGGTACATATCTATCGTGTTCATGTACACCCTTAGACCACAGTGCCCAGTAATAAGCCCCATGATTTTCCTGAGTTGTGCTCTGCCAAAAACGTCTGCTGTCTCCTTAATTAAGAGGCGCTTACTACGGGAATTCCCATGAAGGTTATTCCATCTTGCCTGGTGTTGTTTATTAATCCACCTATTAATAGAAGACCTGGCCAATGATAGAGATCCCTAAAGACGGTTCAGGTCCGATGTGCTCAGATGTAGATCCAAGCCCAATCAGTCGGTCTGCCTCCTCATTACCTCAACTCCCTTATGTCCCGGAAGTAAAGAGTTACCCGGTTATCCAGGGACAGAGCGTTGAGGTACTTCCGATACTCCCAGATTACCTAATTTGAGATGTTACACGTATTTGATTGTAAGATGGGTAGCGTCTCCACAGTCACTGACTAGTTTTTGGAAGTGACTCACTGAGTAACTTTTTCCCCCATAAGTTCAATTTTTAAACACTCTGTACATTCAGGAAAAGAAGAAGGAAATGGTCATCCGCTCCCTAGGTGTAGCCTGAGAATTAGTCCATGCTCGCGGAAGTGCTAACCTTCTTTTTTAAAATCTTCAGGTCTTCACTAGATGACTTTAATTATTCTCTATTTCCCTACAACTCTTGGTAGTGCTCGTAAATTAGAATGATGTGTTCCTTAATTGCTTTGTTTATAAAAACTTTTACATGCATTACTAGAAAAAACCGTGGAAATACGATGCATAATCTGTAAAACTATTAATTATTGTAAGTATGCATCACTGCGTAGCAAGAACGTTGGAATATAATTTCGTGAATTAAAGATTAAGCGTGAATGGGTATAAACACAGAACAGGTTTTGTTGGTACAACTGGAGCCGGTAACAAAAAAGTCATTTTCTTACCGTACATTAGAAATTGATTTTTATCGTACACTAATTGCTTATCATGTTGGCAGGCCGTGAGAATTAATTTTCAGTAATTATACAACTATCAGCACACAAAGAAAGTGAAAAATAATACGATAATAAATTTCTTGTGCATCGCTTGTAATTACTGTTAATACGGTAATTTGTTTTTAATACGAACCAGATTTCAGTTATTATACTTCTAACACATGACGCAAGTAAGTGAAATAACTGCACGCAACTGTCTCGGTCACCTTGTGAGAGCGCGTTTTCATCGCACCACAGAAATATGTCCTTATTTTTTCTTGAAAAGATGATTTTAACATCATTTTTTGTGCTAAAAATCTGCGTTATTGACATTTTAAATTTTCACCTCAATTTGCTAATTTAAATTAAGCTTAATTTTTACAAATTTAAGGTTGTAAAATTAGTAAGTGTGAGAAGTCATTATTAATTAGATTTGAATTAACGTCCGAAAGAAAAATTGGCGTTAAAGAAAAATAAAAAGCTTACGATATTAATTACAGTTTCGAACCCGCGACCATGAAGTGCGCAAGTTCAGAGACGTAGCAGACTGACCGGCGTCTTAGCAACATCGAACCGGCCTTAATGAGCGCGCAAGTTTTATAATTTTAAAATAAAATTTGGATCTGTTACCACAAGAGCCACATCAATCGTTCATTAGAGAAGTTTAAGAGTTGCCATTGGAAAATGGACTGTGGAACACCATCATTGTAAAAACATGAGTTTTCAAAAGATATGAGATTGGATTTTCAAACGAACAACTATGCTCACCTCCAGAACACATTTTGAAGGATGGTTAATTTACATTTTTTTAATGTGTGTGTGTGTGTGTGTGTGTGTGTGTGTGTGTGTGTGTGTGTGTGTGTGTGTGTGTGTGTGTGTGTGTTTAGTTTGTTATGATTTTGGCGTTCGTAATTATGGTTTCAGCTTTCATAGTTATAATGCTTATGCTCGTAATTATTATTTTGGCTTTCGTAGTTATAATTCTGGCGTTCGTAATTATGATTTTGACTTTCGTAATTATTATTTTGGCTTTCGTAGTTATAATTCTGACGTTCGTAATTATGATTTTGACTTTCGTAATTATTATTTTGGCTTTCGTAGTTATAATTCTGGCGTTCGTAGTTATGATTTTGACTTTCGTAATTATTATTTTGGCTTTCATAGTTATAATGCTTATGCTCGTAATTATTATTTGGTGGGGTATTGTAGTTATAATTCTGGCGTTCGTAATTATGATTTCGGCTTTCGTAATTATTATTTTGGCTTTCGTAGTTATAATTCTGACGTTCGTAATTATGATTTTGGCTTTCGTAGTTATGATTGTGGGTTTTTAATTATAATTTTGGCGTTTGAAATTACGATTTTGGCTTTCGTATGTAATATTTCGGCTTTCTTAGGTATGATTGTGGTTTGGTAGTTATGATTTTTGCGTTCTTATTTAAGATTTTGACTATTACTTCGAAAATGGATTTAACTAACCTTTGACAAGTTCGTTACGCAGCAAAATTCGTTCGAAAGTTTTTTAAATGCGGTTATTTTTAAAATTTAAAAAACATAACTTCTCCATTTTACACTTTATTGAGTAACTGGTTCTACTATCGTTAACAGCGTTAAAATCTGCAACAATTGGTAAGTTCAATGAAATTTCAAGGTTACATTTATTTATGTACATTTTAATGTCGTTTATGATAATGGGATTTTCAAAAAAAAAAGTTTAAAATAAAAACAATAATTGTGAAAGTGTTTTTGTAAATGCACTTCTATCACGTCAACGAGACAGCTGTTTGCCGTGCTTGTGTGTCACATAAACCACTCCGGTCCCGCATTGGCGTGTGACCGCTCTACTTAAAATATGCATTAAACGGTGTTTACACGAAGTGGGCCACTCTAACTGTAACCTACACCGCTATCAAAAAATACAGTAACTAATTACAGTAAACAATTTTATTACTGTAAAACTGTATGCAATAAAAATATAGAGTACTATAAAAAGGAATTTTATACCTTGGACAGTTAGAAATATTGGACTCGTCTATGTGAAAGCATTCAGTAAAAAAGTACTAGAATTTAAACCATTATGAGAGATTTGTGAGCGCTCTCTGCTAATGGCAATCTGCGGTAGTGTGTTCAACGACAGTTAAATAGATAATAGTACTGTCTATTTTCTTAAACTTCTCCATCCCCTGTTATTGCAGCTTGCAGCGTTTCGTAGCGGCAGGTAGTCCAACTACTTGGACTTTAGCCGCTGATATCGAGCACGTGATATAGGTGGTTGTACTTCTAATCCGTTTATATTCAATGGTGAAAGTATGCTTTTGTTTTCTTGTTGCAAACTTTAAGAACGTTTTCCTTCTACTTCTGATAAACACAATCGCGACAGCTGTCTCGCTGACGTGATGGAAGCGAATTTCCAACAGTATTGTTTATAATCTCGTGATATTCTGAAAAAACTGATTTCACCATCATAAGTAGCGCAAAAATCCGTATAAATTACAATTTTGAATTTTCAAATTGCGTTTAAAATACGGAAACGAACACTTTCCGCCTTCTAAAAAGTACCGTGATAAAACATTGTGCTTTTAAAGAACTTGGTTGGACAAGTTCTTTAACCAGCGAAATTAGCAGTTTCAAAATGTCTACCATTTCAAATCTTTACAAGTTAATAACTTTTTGGTCTTTAATGTCTTTGAAAAGAGGATTTTACCACCGTAACCTGCGTTGAAAACTGCACAAATTAATATTTTGAATTTTCAAAATCCGTTGAAGTTAAAAAAAACGGTTTGACGACGGGCATGGTTCATTTTGGTATTTTCAATTTAATTTGAAAATATAAAATGATAATATATGCAGATTTTAATGCTGAGATTATGAAAACGAAATCAGACTTTCAAAAAGGGTAAACGTCATCACACACACGCGCGCGCGCACACACACACACACACCACGATAAACGCTCGTTTTAAGGTCACGGGTTTGGATCTTACCATGATAGCAGCTCTGGTTGATAGTTTTCTAGTGGGAATTTTCTAATAATGAGCAATATTTAGGTCATTGACCGTTGCTTATACACGAGAGATGTTGGGTTCGATACTCTAATAATATCCACTGGTTCGTTACCCAGTTTTGTTTGGATCTTGCGTAGCCGTGAAATGTTACCTCTTCAAGGAAATGTTACCTTGAGTTGAAATAAAATTAGTAAATTATCAGATAATGAATTCACTTTCTGAACGCCACTAATTAGGTTATAGGGGTTTTAAAAACAAAAGTTAACAATTAATTACTAACGCCGTGACTTTCTGAAACAGTAGAAAGGTGAAATGTATGGAAGTTTCACTTTATTTAGAAATGGCGAGTTAAATTTTCTGTTATACGTCGATCATTTTAAGAAACAGTAAATATTTAACTCTAAAATAAAGAACTGTAAATTTGCTACTCCCTAAACAACATTATAATGCTGAATTGTTTATCCGATTCAACAAGAAAACGTTGAAAAAATGAAACAACAAAGAGACAAATTATAACAATTGCGTTTGTTGTTATTGTTGTTGTTGTAAATTGTAGCCATTGTTGTTGTTGCAATTGTTGTTATTTTGTTTGTTGTTTCTGTAGTTGCAATTGTCGTTATAAATTGTAGCCATTGTTGTTGCAATTGTTGTTATTGTTGTGACAACAGTTTACAACAATTTATGCATTTAGTACTTCTTTTACAAAAATGTTGTAGGCTCTGTCGGCCATGTTAAATTTGTTCCATATGACTAATGCCAATTAACGACAAGTATTGCTCCGTTATTTGTCAAGATCAAATTACGTTTGACATCTCATTTAAAGTTCTTTGTATGTAGGAACGTAATTCTATTCACGTCTGTTAAATAAAGAGAAAGATCTTTTTTTAGTGAAAAGCTGAACACAATTAGGTTCAGCTAATACAAGAACTTCAAGTGTAACTTTATCTTAACAAATGGCGGCAACATTACTTTTACAAGGATTCAATATGGTCGCAGGCTCTTAAATGGTGCGTTCCTTCATAAGTTTATATATTTTTAGAAATATGGACGAAGTGTATATTTAAATTCACCGTACGGGAAATTGTAAATTATTTTACTAAAATAGCATCTACAGACTATTTTGTCTGTGAAATATTTCGTTAAAAAAGAAATTTAGCGTCCGCGAGAAAATTTGAAAAAAAATTAATTACAACGACGGGTTTATGTTTTCCTGTTAATTTCATACCACGCAAAGCATAAAGGAAATTCTGTAATAATAAAAAAAATCATACCTGAAATTTTAATGTTTCTTTTAAAATCCAATAAATGGAATTTTAGCGCTCTGGTCTGGGTTCGATTAGATTCAAAAATTAGTTACGAAATTTATTTATATTTTGACAATAGCTCGGTCAAATTGGTTACCCAGCAAAATTCGTTCTATCGTTTCAAAATGGCGGTCATCCAAATCTTTAAAAGCACAATGTTTTATCACAGTACTTTTTAAAAGGCGGAAAGTGTTCGTTTCCGTATTTTAAACGCAATTTGAAAATTCAAAATTGTAATTTATAAGGATTTTTGCGCTACTTATGATGGTGAAATCAGTTTTTCAGAATATCACGAGATTATAAACAATACTATATTACCATATACGATTTGTGTCCCAAGCTCGAATCAAATCAGATTTCTATTGGCGATATACAAATATGAAGATTTTCTCTATGGCTCTTGCTATGATTTTAAAGAAAATAAAGCAAATTTTAAATAAATATATTTTCACACACTGACCAAAGTTGGTTTTATCCAATATACTTTCCTTCAATTTTTTATACTGACTTGAAATGTAATAAAAAAATTGATTTTGATAAATTATGCCAATTTCCCGAGGTTTTTGAAGTATATTACACTTAGTACGGTAAGTTTTTTGGTGCAATGAAATCGTATGAAGAGTAAAAAAAGGAAACAGCTGATGGTTGAAACAGCTGGTTATGACAAAAGATGCCAGTCAGTGAGTAACAATAATGTACATTATAAAATCAAACGACTTGACCATGGATAAACTACTACTTAGTTCGAATACTGAAATGTGAGAATGGAATAATTATTAAATAAAATAATGGTAGAATTAGAAATTTAAAAAGTTAAAATAAATGAAATATTATTATTTATAAATTTTGGTAATAATTATGCAATATATAATTTTGTACAAGTGTTGTATTAAAGATGTTCCATAACACGTGTTTGTGTAATTTTTAGGTTATAAAAGGCAATTTTCACTTTGTGAAGAAAGTTCGTATAGATTTTTGAAAGTTAAAAACTGGATAAGAGTTCTAAAAAGAGACCTAATGAAAGTTTAAATGTTGAAGGCAATTGTTGAAGAAACGGACTTAATGCACGTACGACAAACAACATCGTATTAGTGTTTCTGAAATATGTACAGATTATCAAGAAAGGCAAGAACTGAGAGATGAATTCAATAAAAATTTAGGAGAAAATTCAACAAAATTCAGATTCAACGAAGTCTCAATTCATTTCTGCGCACCGAATGTTTTAACATGTATCAAGTTTTAGGGCTGGTTGTGCTGGATTTTGCGCGTCGCGTGATGCGAGTGCAGAAATTTATATTGGTAGTTATAGTAAAATATCAGTTCTTTTATATTAATTCGTAACGATCAGCTGATTTCATTGAACAGCTGATAGGCTGTAATAAGTTTTAGGTTATGTTGTTAAAAACTAGCTAAGTTACAGTAAGAGATCAGTTGTTTCATACTAATTCGTAATGATCAGCTGAGATCATTGAACAACTGATAGACTATAATACGTTTTAGGTTATGTTGTTAAAAACTAACTGATAATTGTCGTGTTTCCGGACAAATTATCGTGATTAAAATAAAAAAGGAAGAGAAAACATGATACAAGACTTTTATTTCAGGTTCAATAACAGGAATTTTTTCTTCTTTTTTCGTTTGGCCATTATTTCCGAATCAGGTTTTGTATGGGAATAATTAAATGTAAAAACGGTTTGTGTGAAGTTTCTTGCAGCGATTAGTCATCCTCAGACGGATGAACTTGTTATATACGTGTTAATCTCATCAGGAGATCAGAAGATCACTGAGTACCAACGTAACAACGGTAACCGCGGGAACAGAAGAGCCAGGTCGTTGACACGTAGTTGCAGTACAACGCCAGCCATTAACAACACTGCACAAACTTTCTCACGTTGATCGAGGCTTATTGGTGTTCTTAATGCAATTCGTAAATGTTTTGCATGGCCCGTAAGTATACACTGACTAGCATTTCCCTGTAAACACAATTAACCCTTCGGGATGGAATTTCAGAAGACCTTTTTCTTTTTTTTGTGCAACTACAAAAAAATGGGAGTAAATGCTCAGGCCCTTCTTGTAAACTGCAGCCCTACTTTTTATCATTATTGTGTTTTGCTTTTGTACATTTTAACCCATTAAATCTGCATTATTTTGACATTTTCTCTATACAATCATCTAGAAAATAAGGAAAATCTTCACGCTAAAATTCAACTAGAAATCAGCCGCCTCGGTGGCCTAGTTGATAGCGTACTGGGCTTTCACCCCGAGGACCCGGGTTCGATTCCAGGCCAGAGCTTGGCATTTTCATATGCTATAAATCATTCCATCGTCTGCATTAGCCCAAGTGTGCACAATAGTAGGACGTTAAACACAAAAAAAACCCCAAAAAAATCAATTAGAAATCCTCAACAGATCGTATTTTGGCTTAAAAAAATATATCAACCTTTTGGGGATACAGTTTTTGAAGAAATCGTCTAAATTTCTTTGCCCTACGATAAAAAATCGTTTACGAGAACGATGCAAAATTAAAAAATACCCTATTTAAATCCATTGGGGTGAAATTGTTGGAAGCGCTTTCCTTGTTAACCTTTAAAGCTTAAGATAAACTTTTGTTCAAAATTTCAACTCTCTACGTCTACGGATCTGGAAATACAGAGGTAAAATATAAAGTTCGTTTTTACCCCTTTTACCCTTTATGGGTAGACTTTTTTAGAACCGTTTCTCTCTCTCTCTCTCTCTCTCTCTCTCTAAGAGAGAGAGAGAGAGAGAGAGAGAGAAATATATATATATATATATATATATTATATATATATATATATATATATATATATATATATAGAGAGAGAGAGAGAGAGAGAGAGAGAGAGAGAGAGATTACTTTAGTACAAACTGTTAGAAAAATATCTGGAGAAAATATAGCTTAGAATTTTTCACAACAGACAATATAATTTTTTTTTGTAAAAATTTATGAATTTGTGCTAGTGGCTTCCGAGCCATTTTTCGCAAATATACAGGACGTTATAGAGGTTAAACAGAAAACTACGACCGAGCGCGAAGCGAGGTCTCTGTTTCAACTGTCACACCGTTTTGGCAAAACGCATTGAGCGCTTGTTTTGAAATTTGGTACGGAGGTACGTTGTACAAAGCCTTGTGTAACAATATGTTCATCTTTTTCCGTTTCAAGATGGCGTCCTTACAGTTAACGATTATGACTGTAGTTTTTGGTTATTCCCTTAATATTGGCTGAACGGCTGTCCAATCGCAATTTTGATTGATTCATTGTAAAAGGCATAACATTTCCAAAAGTTGGTCCAGTAATATTTTTCGTAAATATTACTTTTAACGGTTAAATGCGGAAAGAATTACGAACGCGTCACAATGGTGATTGGGCAATTAATTAATATACTGCGAAGTCTAATGTTCTTTGAACAAGTATTTAGCTTTTCCCTTAAAAAAATTACGTACGTCTTAAAAATAACTAATTCGAACAAAATAGATGCAACCATTTACATTGCAGATGAGTACCTTCTAAAAGTCATTTGTCTATATGACAAATGTCTTCTGGTAATAATTTCTCCCGTCATGCTTTCTTTACATAACTTACTAATTAGGTCAAAACGTATAATGACATGTATGTTTTAATTAACTTTACATTTTTTTATGTTGAATGTTACGCAAAATTTGCGTATAAACTACTTTTCAAATGTTGATTAAAATGTTGTAATTTACGGTAACTGAACCCTGCCCACCTTCAAATTTAAAACTGTTTCATCATACTCTTTTAATCTGATTTAACCGAGTAAATTAGTGCTTTTAGTTCGGAAATCTCATTTTTAACTCTTCTTTTTAATGTTTTCACGTTTCTGAATAGCCGCCATTTTGTACGACCAAAATCGATTTTTGCGCCAAGCACTAAGTAATCATTTACGAACGCCTGGAGTACCAAAACAAACACACACGTTTAACGACCTCTCAACGGATCAGGATCGGTGCACGTTTCATGGTTACAGTTTTGTGTCTCAACTGACTGCTAATAATGAATGTCATGCGGACTATTACCTCTTCCGTTATCCGGTACACCGTTAATTTAATAGCACAAGTTTTAGTTCAATAGCTTAGGTTATCCGGGAGACTTGAGGATAAAATAGAATCCGTTAGTTTATGAGGAAGATATTGTTCAGTATAGTTAATAAATAATGTAATTTCTTATATTTTATACGGGAAACGAGAGAATTGTGTAACAGTATTTAAAAACAATAAAAAATTAATTGTACAATTAAAAAAAAGCAATGAAGATTACTTTCTTAACCACATGTTAAAGTCTCCAGAATTGTTTCTTTAAACTCGTGCGTGCGCTTTATAATGAACACTTTTGTTGAATACATTTTGTTTGATTTACATAGACTTAACTAAAATCAGTAGTGATAAAAGTAAACTTTTTTTAATGAATGGTTTTGTAATTATAAAAGTGGTCTTAAGCTACTGTACTTTTAAAATGAGATCACTACTTCTAATAATAATTATTTCAAAAATAATTAATAATTTACTAACTGCATAGTTAATTAAATAATAGTTAACTGTTCATTTTTTTATACTTCCGATTAATTCTTTATTAATATAAATTCCAACAATACAATTTAAGTACAAATTATTAATGCGTAAGAAACCATAGGTCTAATGATTATTTCCGAAAGAAATTATTGTTGACAGTTTGTTGACTCTTCCAGTTTCAGAAAAAAATCAAAGAATCCCAAACACACGGGTTGTAATAAAATAAATTATTTATTAGCGAAATTATATGGCATTACGTAACTCATAAATAAGATCACACAAATAAAAATCAAATATGCACTCACTTGGACAGGAACGGGGAGTAGCCTACACAGCACAGCACACACTGACGCACTACAACTGCAACTGGCAACTGGCTTCTCGGCTGATTCACTTCCTGGTTTTATAACTTTTACCCTACCTTCGTCAGGTTCTCAGCTTCTACAAGCAGGAACGCTTTCCCATTGGTCGGAAGACAAGTGCCGCTCGGCGCTAGCACCGACAGATCCTCGTCCTAAAAACATCAACTGCAATGTCCAAAGACAAAGTACAGTTGCTATTGTCACGGCCGTGGCAAGGCCAGGAGACATTGCGCAATCATTGTCGGTACAGTTCAAGTATTGCTGCGGACGGAGTTAAAGTCACCTGTGTCAAAAAATGTCATTGTTTGAATGTGCGTCGTTTACAGTCGTGAGCTGGTTTGTTTTACAAATCTTGTATTTCGTTTTTACATTCTTGAGTAATCCTCACAGTTCTAGTATTACAATCAATATTGTCAAACAAATGCTGCCTTTCTCTCTCTCTCTCTCTCTCTCTCTCTCTCTCTCTCTCTCTCTCTCTCTCTCTCTCTCTCTCTCTCTCTCTCTCTCTCTCTCTTTTTTGAGTCCTAATTTTATCTTTTTATTAAAGTCTTCATATGTCAAGGTTTTTTTAAAATCCTGATTTCACCAAACTTAATCGACATTAAAGTCTCTATATATCAAGGTTTATTATTATAATTTTATTATTTTTCTTAAATCCTGATTACACCAATTTTAAGCGGTATTAAATTCTCTATACATCATGAGTTTTTTTTTCTTTTGAAATCCTGATTTTACCTATCTTAATCGGCATTAAAGTCTGAATATGTCAGGGTATTTTTAAACCCTAATTTTACCTATATTAATCGGCAATAAAGTCTCCTTATATCAGAGTATTTTTTAAACTCTGATTTTACCTATAGCCCATTAATCGGCATTAAAGCCTTTATATATATTAGGATATTGTTTAAACACTGACTGTACCTACATTAAAGTCGCCATATAACAGGATTTTAAATTTTTAAATTACATTGAATTTAAAAATACGAACCATGGCAGCCGTTCAATTTAATTTCTAAATTCAAATGGATTTTTGAAAATTAAAAATGCTAATTTATTAAATTTTTAACACTGATTGCGATGATAAAATCATATTTTAAAAAACTAAGACAAAAAATTTATGAATTTTTAAAAGGGCTGTTATTTTGAAATTGTTGAACGAATTTTTCTGGTTAACGAACTTGTCCAAGCTATTACAAAAATCGATTTTTGCGTCAAGTTTTTATCAAATCGGAACAAATTGTGAACCAAAAATATACATAAAATATTTAACGGTCCCTGTAAAAGCGATATGAATGTGAGGATCGGGTCTTATCGTGAAGGCCGCTACAATAGGTCATTTTCCGATGGAAAGGTGCTAGAAACACATTTTCACGTTTCACCTATAGACGGCAAAAATAATTTATGTGGATGACTGTCAGTAGCGTGTGTGCGTGCGTGCGTGTGTGTGTGTGTGTGTGTGTGTGTGTGTGTGTGTGTGTGTGTGTGTGTGTGTGTGTGTGTGTGTGTGTGTGTGTGTGTGTGTGTGTGTGTGTGTGTGTGTGTGTGTGTGTGAGTGAGTGTGTGAGTGTGAGTGTGTGTGAGCAAACGTATGTGAGTGTGTGAGTGAGTATGTGTGAGTGTGTGTGTGTGTGTGTGTATGTGTGTGTGTGTGTGTGTGTGTGTGTGTGTGTGTGAGTGTGTGTTTGTGAGTGTGTGTGTTTGTGAGTGTGTGTGTTTATGAGTGTGTAAGAGCGCGCGTGTGAGTGAGTGTGTGTGTGTGTGTGTGTGTGAGAGAGAGAGAGAGAGAGAGAGAGAGTGAGTATGTGTGAGTGTGTGAGTGTGTGTGTGTGTGAGAGAGAGAGAGTATGTGTGTGTGTGTGTGTGTTATCGTCCAAGGTCAAAAACTGCGTGCTCTGATGTAGTTCAAATTACAAAATTGTACAAAACCTGTTTTTTTAAATTTATTCATGTTACATCAAAGTTAACTGGCTTAAGAGAGAAAATGTCTTCAATTTTTTGAAAGTTTGCGATAGAAATAAGTACGTAATGGTCAATACCGCCTGAATTATTTCGGTTCCATAGTCTTCAGCACAAGTGTAAAAAACAAGATTTTGAAAATAAACTTCACAGAATTTAACTAAAATTTTAGAAAATGCTATCCGGTGGAAAAGTGTAACAAATTCTTTCCATAAAACCCCAGTAGGTGTCGTATAGCCAGTTAAAAGTATCAAATACTTCCTATTTCCATAAAGCTACAGTAGGTGCACCAAATTTTTGTAGCATCGCCAATTAATTATCAAATTATTTCCATAAAACTCCATTAGGTGTAATAAATTGGTGTATAGTATAGCCATTTAATTGTATCAAATTATTTCCATAAAACTCCAGTATAACCTACTGGAGTTTATACTTTGTGTATAGATTTGTGTATAAATAGTCATTTAATTATATCAAATTATTTCCATAAAACTCCACTAGGTGTAATATATTGGTGTATAGTATAGCCATTTAATTGTATCAAATTATTTCCATAAAACTCCAGTATAACCTACTGGAGTTTATACTTTGTGTATAGATTTGTGTATAAATAGTCATTTAATTATATCAAATTATTTCCATAAAACTCCACTAGGTGTAATATATTGGTGTATAGTATAGCCATTTAATTGTATCAAATTATTTCCATAAAACTCCAGTATAACCTACTGGAGTTTATACTTTGTGTATAGATTTGTGTATAAATAGTCATTTAATTATATCAAATTATTTCCATAAAACCCCAGTAGTTGTACCAAATTTGTGCTGTATACTCAACTGAGTGTACCAGTCTTTTCATAAAACTCCAGTGTGTTTTACATCTAGGTTTAATGTATGTATGTTAAACTCTAAAATATGTGTACCGAATTTTGGTAGTAGTAATAAGCGAGTGTCCTAATTTTTTCTTAACGTCCTTATTTTATGCCAATTTAGACTAATGAAGTGAGTGATCAGCGTTAACGGTAAGGTAAAAGCAACGGAAGCAACTGCGGCTAGAACTAAGAACCTTAAGATGCGCAGTTCAGAGACGCAGGAGACTGACCGGTGATTTACCCACATCGACTACCGAATCCCCTATTTCAAGCACGTGTACTAATTATTTTAAACGCTAACTTGTATAGCCAATTATGTGTATACAATTTTTCTTAGTATGTATATTAAATTTTCGTCACGCGTTAAGAAATTGTATAGAATTTTTCCTATTAATTACCGGTAAATTTACCGAATTTCGTTATAACTAAGAAATTATACAAGTTTCGTATTATTAATAAAATGTAATTGTGTTTGTTGTACCCAACACGTTCGCTCAAAATGTGTTGTTATTTAAATTGTTAAAAAAATTATGCCTTTTTCACTTTTATTACATACAATTTTTTGATTATCATGTAATGAACTGCATAATTCTAAGAATAAACCCAACGGAGTGGTCAGGTCCGTTTTCGTATTTTTCAATATAACAGTGAAAAATAAACGATTTTCTTTTATGCGAAGTAATTCAATGCCTTCAAGTTTCAGAAATTCGTTTCTACGCGTCAGTGCGACAGCTTATTAAGTGCTGCGACAAGTTATGTACGCGCGCCAGACTGGCTACGCGACATTCCAAAAACATTTCAAACATTCCGTCCTAGATTTGCTCAAAGTGAAATGCTTTTAGGATGAGTAATACAATCAAATTGTTTATTTATAGTTCCAGATATTTGTTGTATGTAAATAGGCTTAAGAAAAAGTTGTCCCTGTAAGAGTTCCGGTGGTCGGCGTGGCTAAGGCATCGGTCAGTCTGCAACGTCGCTAAAGCTCTGTGAAGAGTTTGTGCATTGGACTCTCATTTCACAGTCCTCTAGAGAATGATTGGAATGGGAGACGTATTAAGACTAAAGAGGACTTAAGCGCCTCCACGCGGTGAAGGGTGGAAACGTATTGATGCTGACCTGCAAAAAGAAGCTGTATCGATAAGGCTGAAGCTTAAGACGCGTAGTTATCCCAAGCTAAGAAGGAACAGCATACGTCGAGGGCTGCTTAGCTAAGGTGAAGCTTAGTTCTAGAGCTTAACTAAAAGTTTGTAAACTCTGGATAACAGGCGTAGGGGCTTATGCATGCGATGCTCTGCACTCGTGGGACTTCAAATAGATACTGAAAGAGGAAAAATCACTAAATATATATCCTGAGAGACTTGCAGGTACGGACCTAGGGTGTGGGAATCTGGACAAGGAGGAAACAAGTTGAACTCAATTCCTTGGAATCCACCAGTCTTGCAGTGGAGCAAAATGTAGGAATGCTAGGCAGATTCACTTTACCTGAGACCAATGAGAGTTGTAATGTCCCTGGGGAACAAGATTTTGGGAAAGGAGAAAACTGGGGATATAATCATTCACGAGGAATCCACCAGAAGCGAATTGCAAGAGACAGTGAGGAATCTGGACAGACCCATTAGATCTACTATCAAAGGAGTGACAAGATCGGGTTGAACACCTCACTGTACCCAAAATGACTGTCTAACGACAGTGAAATCTGGCTAAAAGTGATCAGTCTGTGTGGGTGAGGAAGGTACGTTTGGGGGGTCAATGACAACCGAGCTGGTTCCTCATACTCTACGCGGCTCAGATCTGAGATCTGATGGAAGTAAATCCTAGGTTAAGGAAAAACCTCGGACCGGTAACTGGGCTGGCAGGAAGTAGCACTCCAGAACTGAAGGCCTGCCACTTTATGTACAGTTAAGGTGGTCACTGTACTCACTAAAGTCCCAAAGTGGTTCTGTCTCAAGAACAAGCAGAGTTTATCCAGGAGATCATTCTGGGCGAGGTATTATCCTTTGAGAATTAGGGCTCTGCACCCAGGTTAATTAGTTCTCTTTATGAGAATGAGGCTTTCCGGATCATCTGTGCAGATGATAGAACCAACATAGAGAGTAAGGTCTCCGACATAACTTTGACGGAGGGCCTAGTGCTGAAGGTGGCTTTGGTCAGGGTCGTGTTCCAGATGGCGAAAGTGATGGTCTGGATACCGAATCCCCTGGGCAAACTTCCACCCGCCCAATTGATGAGGAGGATGAGAGTCCAAAACATAGGGCTAAAGATTCAGGAAAGGAGGATAGTTGACCAAGCAGCGGCAGAACTGGGGAAGACTCTGGTGCTGGTAATCGACAATGAATCGCTGAAGACAATGAAGGAGGTGAGCCTGGGCCTCTTTAGAGTTGTCTTCAGAGTGATTTTTACACCTAATAAGGATGAGAGTAGCTCAAGCCAACCTCCAGCACAGTAAGGCGACAACTGCTGTCTTAAGGAATCTTAAGACATTGCAGGGTGAATCCGACATTGCTTTGGTGCAAGAACGTTGAGTGACGGGAGGCAGGAGAGCAGGCCTGGCTGTAAACGGAGAGACAATGTATTAGTTAGTACTAAGCTACATGTGGAATCTAGGAGCAGAAGGGTTGTACTGACCTCTGCATACTTCCCACAATGGATTGTTGGAACTTCCTAAGGACATCAATCTGCTGAACTAGTACTTAAGAGTTACACAATAGGTCTGTTGACCCCAGTGTCTGGGGTTGTTCCATTCTCTAGTTTCTAATCTTAATCTTAACGTCGGTGAACTGTGCACTTAAAAAGGACGCACGATCGGAACTTCAGTTACTGCAGTAAGCTTTACCCTCTCCATTAACATTCTTGCGCAGGGGCCATGCTAATCTTCTCTGTATCGTTCCAATTTTAGTATATGTACTGCCGAAGCAAGTACAAACATAACAGCCGCCTCGGTGGTCTAGTGGATAGCGTACTAGGCTTTCACCCCGAGGACCCGGGTTCGATTCCCGGCGAGAGCTTGGCATTTTCATACGCTATAAAATCATCCCACCGTCTGCATTAGCCCAAGTGTGCACAATAGTCGGACGTTAAACAAAAAAAAAAAAAAAACTCTCCATTAACATCTTGTCCGCATTAGTCATAAAGTATAAACGATAAACAAAAAGTCAAAATGTTTTGTTTTTTACACTTAAATGTTTGCAGTTTTTAAGTAAAATAGTCACAGTGTTACGTTCTAGAAATAATTTTTTTTAATTTTTTATTGGTGCGGACCAAATTCAAAACTGTAAACATTGATCCTGACGCGCGCGTTTTAGCACTTTAGCATTTGAAATTTTGATCTATTTTAATTTTTGGCAAAAAAAAATCATCGATCTCGGTAATAACTTAATCTAATTCGTTACTCAGCAAAATCCGTTGAACTGTTTCAAAATGGCGGAAATTCTAGACCTTAAAAATCTACAACATTTTGATCTTATACAACTTTGAAAATCAGATGCCAAAGATAATCAGCTTTGAAATCTGCATAAACTAGCATCTTACACTATGTTCAGTACAATGATCTGCCTTCCCTAGCTTCGTCAATTCTACTTCCGTTGACGCGTTTCGGAGAACCTCCATCTTCAAAAACTATATCTATACTCATTAAATTACTCAAAAACTATACCTATATTGTTTTTGAAGATGGAGGTTCTCCGAAACGCGTAAACGAAAGTAGAATTGACGAAGCTAGAGAAGGCAGATCATTGTACTGAACATAGTGATAATCCTAGCAGAAAAGAAGAAGAATATAAAAAGAATTTTAGCATCTTACATTTTCAATACTATTTAAATATTTAAAAGTGCTAATTTATATAAATTTTAACACTGTAGAATAAGATTCTCAAATAAATTATTGTGAAGTCTCTTTTTTGAAATAAGCTTCTGTCACGTCAGCATGAAAGTGCGCGACTAGCAGAAAACTGTAATAATATTGTTATCTGTATTTACCGGCTATTCAACACTATAGGTCTGATATGCGCAGACGTTAAAAACAGCTGTTCAGTGGGCCTACCAGCATGCCAGCATGTTTTTCTTCTGTTACCAATGTTGGGACATTGCAGTTTGCTAATAAAATAGTTTAATACTGTACATTAACACAGTTTTCATTTAACTGTTTTCACCCGTTGAATTATTGATTGATGGTAGAATTTATAATCGCGGCACTCAGCTGTGTCGCAGGGTTTTTAAAATTCTATTTCTAAAACGAAGCTGGTTCGTTTAAGTATTTTTACGAGAAATCACTGAGAGATTTCTAACGCCGATTAAAACTCATCGAAATATCTTCTTACAATATATTCTTACAAATATACTTTTTTTATGTATTTATGCACTTTCGGGTAATTTATTAAAGTAATGATTTTTTTGAAAATTAATTGTGTATTTTACTGTCGAATTAAAAGGTATTCGTGGAAGACTAAATTTCTTAAGATAAGTTACGATCCTAAGACATTCTTAACGGAACTATATTGCGACGTCATTGATGTTTACTTTGCATGCAGCACGCTAGAATACCTACTCAAGATTACTACGTGAACCTACCGAGATACTGCTCATGCGCGTTATCACAATATAATAAATCAATTATTATATTGGTAATTTAAAAATATATATTGTTAATTTTTAACCACATAGCCTAAAACTTATTGTAACCTATCAGATGTTCAATTAAATCAGCTGATCGTTACGAATTAATATAGAACAATTGATATTTACTGTAACACAGATAGTTTTTATCAACATAACCTTAAACTTATTCAACCTGTCAGCTGTTCAATGAAAATACCTGATGGTTATGAATTAATATTAAACATCTAATCTTTTACTATAACTACCAATTTAGAAACTAAATTAACGATTTATTTCATATATTTACATCAGTCAAAACTTCTTCGTATTTTCCGTAGTGTAGTGGTTATCATATGCGCCTCATATGCGTAAGGTTCCCGGTTCGATTCCAGGACATAAAATTTTAATTATAATTAATTTAATACTTTCGCGCTGTTGCTATTTCGAGGCTACACGGGTTACTTTTATTTTTCATTTTTTCGGACACGGTAGTCGATGTGGATAAAGCACCGGTCAGTCTGCTGCATCTCTGAACCGCAGTTCTAGTTGCTTTAACATTGATTGCTCGTCCTTATTAGGCTAACTGGTATAAAACGTGGGGGTGCAGATTAGCTGCACCTATTGAGAGAATTTAAACGTCCCTCGCGGTACCCGAGTCTAACATACACTTACACTTACAACGCTACACTTACGATTTAACACTTTACACTTACACTTACATTTAGGGAGGCGATAATACCTCAATGTGCTTTTCGCTTTAAAATAACACACAAAAAAATAAATAATTAAAAAAATAAAGCATAAACTTTAAGTGACAACAAAAAAATTCAATTTTCTCTATTTTTTCCCCACTTTTATATTTTGTGTTATTACTTTTGGGGGTGTAAAATCGTTTTTGCGATAACATTACGAAAATTGACAAAACACCTGGAAGCGCAGTTTTACCTTTTAAAAAGAAGGAAACAATACTAACCTAAAGCAACCCTGAAGACAAAGTCGTTTGGACATTTTACAATTGTCCTGCTAATGTGCCATCGGTAATTACTTTTCTAAATAACAGACGTCTGCTTCCCTGTCTCGGGGAATGGGCGTTAATTTCACAAACAATGCACACGATAATTATAAAATTAAGAGTAATTTTGATACTTAACTTCGACTTGTCATATTGGAATTGTAACCGTGTTTGACGAAGGATGGAATTGTAATTTGGTTAATTGGTTCCATGCCTACGCGGGCGTGTGTGCATGACGACATCAGCAGGCGACAATGACCTAACCTAACCAAACCCAGCATCAGCGATGCACAGCGGTTAGGCACAGAAACAATTAGCGAATTTCCATTGGCCGTCAGACCCGGGACCTTGAAACGAGCGCCGATCCTGACCTTTAAACTCGATCAGATTTTGATCAGATCGCTGAATGAATGAATGACTTTCTATTCACTACTGCACAGCGACCTTGTAGATGTGTTATTCCTCTTTCTCTACATTTCCTGAGATGCTCAGTTACAACGCCTGTTTCAGCATTAGTCTGTTTATGAAATCTAAGATTTAGAGAGGATTCAAGGTGGGTAACCTCTTCTAATTGGTGAATTCTCGATTCATTATTGAGATAATCGCAGATGCTTGCCCCGCTAATTGCCTTTCCTGGCGCTTGACCCTTGACACGGAGGTTGTCACCCAGTTGGCCATCGTTTTGTTGTGCAGTGGTTTTCCGCTCAGCCTATTTACATTTTTAGTAAGGAACATGAGTAGCTGGGGAAATTACGTCCGCTCACACAGAGCTCCGCACGCATGGGTACACTGGGAGGTCGCTAGGTCTCCCAGGGCTCCGTTTGATACACCATTAGGCCGATGTCATTCACTTCATCAGTACGGGTCGCTTTGCACTTCAAAGTTAGCCAGGTTATGTAGAGTAGTGAATGTGTATGTGTGTGTGTGTGTGTGTGTGTGTGTGTGTGTGTGTGTGTGTGTGTGTGTGTGTGTGCGCGCGCGCGCGCGTGCGTGCGCGCGCGCGCGTTCACTTTCGCCACTTTAGTCCGATTCGATTCAAACTCGGCAAAAATCGATTTTGTTAGTAGCTTAGACAATTTTGAGACCCAGAAATAAATCCGTACACCAGTTTCAAAATGGTGACCACTTTAAGAAAAATTAAATGTATAAACTTTTTGCCTTTTTTAAAAATCTGTTTTCACTGTCGAAATAAGCGTTTTAATAATTGCACAATCTAACGACCAGTATTTTCAAAATCGGTTGAAATTAGGAAATTTGATTTCACGTCGGTCAAGGTTCACTTTTGAATGTGCGGATGTGAATGCTGATTATGTTGGTGAAACCACATTTAAAAAAAAGGTAAGATGAAAAAAAATAGCTTTAAAAATTCGGTTCCCTCACGTGATCGAGACAGCTGCGTGCCGCGATTATTAGAATGTTTTTGATTCAAGTAGTGTCAGCTTATCTTTTCCTAACCAAAACACAGTCTCTTGAATATTCAATAATCCCTGATATGAACATCAGCTTTTACAAAACTTACAAGCTATCTTTGGTCTTTACTAGCAGATAACGAATTTTATAATAAGAGTGTCCACTATAGGAGTATGTTTATAAACAAACATTCTTTTAAAAAAAAATGAAGGAAATCCAAATTATGGTGAATTTTCACAAGTATTTTTCTTTATCTTAACATTCTTGAAATCCTGATTAGAACATCATAATCACCATTACAATCTGCATATACTAGCATTTTAAACTTTCAGATCACCTTGAAAATACAAAAATAAACCCTGACCGCCGTCAAAACAATTTCTTTAATTTCAACTGATTTTAAAAATTCCAAACGCTAATTTATGCAGTCTTTAACGCTGATTACGATGGTAAAACCGAATTTATAGGCATAAAAGTTGCAAACATTTTTAATGACCGCCATTTTGAAACTGTTAATCTAAACTGTTAATCTAATAAGCTGGTTAACGAACTGTCCAAGCTTATTATTTTAATAGTTTTTTTTTGTCAAGTTTGAAACAAACCGGACCAAAATTACAAACGTGAACGTGCACATACGAATGCGTTTGGAGGTTAGGATCGGCGCTTGTTCGAGGTCTGGGTCTTACCACGATGGCTATCTGACGTGCGGAACCTTCGCTACTAACTTCGCTAAAAACGTAGCTGAGTTCAGTCACAAAGGTGGGTGAGTTGCAGGCAGGCGGGGGGAAGAAGGCCTAATGTTTTCAGAAAAGACCCCACTCTCCCCCGTCCGCTTAACGGACACTAATTAAACGACTCTGCTGTACATGGGTGGAGATGAACCACCACTGAAAGGCGTAAAAAAGAATTTGGAGTAAACAGATGTCAATTATTTAATAACTTTATTTACAAAAGCAGAAACATTTAACAAAAAATGAATAATAATGCTATATAGCACTGACGGAGTAATGCAATTTTGTGGAGGGGGCGGTTAGTTGGATGATTCAATTTAAAAGACAGCTGCCGAAAAGATAACAATTTTTGAAATAATACCTTTAAAAACTAACACTATTTGGCTGTTTTGAGACTTAAAACGAATATAAAATAAGTGTAAAAATTTCATTCATTTTAGACAAAAAATCAATTTTTTTAAATTCCTAACTTTTAAAACCTTTGAAAAAATGCTCTATTTATGTAACGTCCCTGTTTCTCAATATACCTATCTGTAATTTTTGTAATTTTTATATATAGTTGCAGTTGCTCTAGTAACGTTAACTGACACGGGGGAGCGGGTTAACTTCCTTACCGTTAACGCTGATCCCTCGTCCTCATTAGCCGGAGCAAGTCCAGTTAAGCGTTACAACGATTTCTCAACCAAGTTTTGATCAATTTTAGAGTCGAGAACGATCTCGCTGTTGTCATTAACGCAGGAAGAGAAAAGAAAACCAACATGAAATATATAATCGATTAACCCCGTCCTCAGCCTCAATATAATCGTTCAAAGTGCACAAACGTGCATATGTACATACGGACAAAACGTCATGTACATCAAAGTTGAGATCAGAATAATGTGACGGGTTTCGGAACCCTCGACGTCTTTGACTCTTTTCCTCGAAGCTACGATTTTTCCGCTTTAAGGAAGTCAAATAGGATCTTTTACATTTTTAATTTTTTTTTCTTGGGAGGGACGGTTGGGATTCGTCCAACCTTAATCCGTCCTTGATATTGAGGGAAACCAAAACAGATGTTAACACCAAACTGATAATATACAATACGGTGTCTGTAATAACTCTTACATATGACGTAGAATGTTGGCCAATGAGTGCAGCTCCTTGCTGCTCAGTCCTGGCAGAGGCGATGAGGTTCCTTACGCGGATAGCAAATAAAACGCGGGAAGAAACACAAAGATCATAGTAAGTTAAAAGAAAAGTCGATAAAAGTTCAACTAAAGTAGAAACCCGACGAGAGGACTCCGAAGAAAGTTTTATAAGCCCGAACGATTGGAAGAAGACGCAGATGAAGACTAGGGATAACATTATGTGTACGAAGGAGAAACACAACGAGAATGAAATGAAGAGACTTTTAAAGGACCGTTGAGGAATAGAAGGAACAGAGAGAGGATAGAAAAAGGACACGCTGAAGGATGCGAGAACTTGTTTGTATACTATTAACAAACTGAAACCTTTTATCACCTACCGTAGTCAGCTGTTACTGGCAATGTGTGTTACTAGATATGGTCAAAGCTGCAAGATTACCCCGACTTAAGCTGAACTGAGCGGAACGGAACGAAGATGAACGGCATTTAGTCAGTTAAAGAACGCGTTTGTATCTTTTAAATACAAATAATTAGGCCTATCGTAACGGATTCTAGTAACTACTGTTTAAAAACCGTAACCTAGGCAACAGTAACGAGAAACAATAAGTTTGGAGGCGTGGTCAAAACCGAACCTAGACAAAGTGGAAGCTACGTGGAGGTTCGTTTGACTCTGCTCTGCTTTCAGTGGCCGCACTTACATTAAAAACAATAGGTTAGGTTTTGAATGCTTCGCTCAGCGCAACTCTGCTAAGCGTTTAGTCTTCTGTCTGTTAAATAAGATTACCGTAACTGTACAATACTCCGGCAGAGCGTTACTGGGCGCGCTGGATAAACAAACTGCAGATCTAAGATTCAACCTTCTTTATTTCAAAACAGTTTATTTGAGATCCTTTCAAGACAGCGAATGCAGCCCAAATCTAGACGTGGGCGGATACGTCTGCCGTGCCAATACTGCCGCCCGGTTACTGTTATTCGGTTATTTTTTCTCGGTACAAGCTGTGAGGAACAGTAACTGCCTAATACGGTGACAAGGTTCGGACTCGTTGGTCTTGCGGTGACATTAAGGTAACCTAAGCTACGGTACCATCACACACTTGACGGATTCACGTAATAGTATCATAGGTCGCACTGTGTGTCAGCACGCGATCATTAAGTGGCGCTACATAACGGAGAACTACAGTACTTCCTACTCCAGGCAATATCACATTACACCTATTTTTATTATTTACTTCTCATCTCTAATCTTATAGTCGACAAAGGTTCACTCAACTTAGCATGCGAGTGTAAGATGTGTACTGTAAAAACAGACTTTATTATATTCCGTAAAAAATCCTGTTTCAACTGGTAAAATCCAGATACAATAACATTTTCAGTTTATCGGACCCCGATTGAACGGAGAACAGAACTAAAATTATTTCATTTCAAATTTTGAAATTGTTTGATATTTTGTATCAATATTTTTTCGGTACAAATACAATATTACGTGAACAGTTACGGTTCACCGATGCTTAAACACGCTGTCGTAGAAATACTTGGTTCTGATACAAGCAAAATTGGCTGTTTACATGAGTGCAAAATTTATCAAGAAAATGCGTGTAAGGGTTTAGCTTAAATTTTGAGTTTTGGGCTTCAAAAAACGATTGACGAAATCCTTAATCCCAGGAAAACCTATTGGCAATAGATCCAGGTAGTCCCGGTTCAAAATCCAATAAAAATATTTGGGGAAACGACAGCCATTTTTGATTAAAATAAAATCTCTCTCTCTCTCTCTCTCTCTCTCTCTCTCTCTCTTTCTGATAATAATGATAAAACACACATACACGCACGCACGCGTTTAAAAATATCAAGTGTTAGTATTTAAAACCATGTGTCGTAAAGAATATCAGCTGTTATTATATAAAACTATGCATCTTAAAGAATATCAGCTGTTATTATATAAAACCATACGTTTTAAAGAAAATCAGCTGTTGTTATTTAAACTCATTCATTTTAAAGAATATCAGCTGTTATTATCTGATACCATGTGTGTTACAAATATCTGCTGTAATTATATAAAACCATGCGTTTTAAAGAATATCAGCTGTTATTATTTGATACCATGAGTCTTAAAAAGTCATTACATAAGACCAAGCGTCTTAAAGAATATGAGCTCTTATTATTTAAACCCAAGCGTCTTAACGGACAATAACGGATTAGTCTCAAAATTTGTTAATCCAGAATTTAATAATACGTGAAGCTAAATAACTCAAATCGGTGTACTAAATTTAAAATAAAAGATACGATACGATCGTGAATCGGGAAAAACCGATCCGACTGCGGTCAGGGTTTATTTTGGGGTTTTCCTATGTACTCCGGAACCGTACATTTATGTAATTAAAAATTTGGTTACTGTTTTGACCTATAAATCTTCATATAAGTCTAAAATCTGACCAATCGATTTTTCATAAATCAAACTGATTTTTAAATTTGTTCAGTATCTCTCTAACCAGTTCTTCGTGATTAGGTTATAGGCAACCCTTAAGTTTTGCTTGTGTACTTAACGGACTTCATTCGAGAAAAAAAGAGCTTTAAAACAGTTTTTAGGAAAATTTAAAAAATGGTGAAAATCAAAAATAAAATTGATGGACAGTAACTGTTATGTATTGTAATGTAGATAAAATATTGATCTGTATTAAGTTATACAAGTAGATAATTATAACTTCTCAGAATTAGCTGCTCAAATTACAATGTAAGACATATAATGTAGGTTATAAATTTGAAATTAAAAAAATTAATTCGAGGACAACTAATGATAGACCTTCAGGTATTTGAGTTTGTTTTTAGTCTCGAAGTTACTTTTGTTCAAATTTGATGAACTGTGTTACGAATTATAAGAAAGTTAAAACTGGATTTTGTACATCTGTCGAACCGTTTTCGTGAAATTATTCAAATTTTTCAATTTTTTTACGTTAGCTCCTAAATGATTCGAGGTTTTGTTTGTAACGTTAACGCCCTCACTTAAATAATTTAATAAACGCGGCACTCAGCTGTCTCGCTGACGTGATGGAAGCAAATTTCAAAAAGTTTATTTTTATCTTATCCTTTTTAAAAAAACTATCATAAACAGTATTAAAATCAGCATACATACATTATTATTAAACATTTTAAACTTTCAAATTGCTTTATAAATACGAAAACGAACCCTGAGCGCCGTCAAATTGGATTTATTAATTTCAGTTCATTTGGAAAATTCAAAATGCTAATTTACTTAGTTTTTAATGTTGATTAGAACGGTGCAATCAGATTTTCGAAAATAAATTATGAATGTTTATAGATTTTATATGACCGCCATTTTGAAACTGTTCAAGACATTTTGGTTGGTTGACAAATTTGTTCAAGCTATTACCGAAATCGATTTTCTTGCCAAGTATGAATAAAATCGAACAAACTTTGAGAACGTAGGCGTGCTAACACCACATACTGTGTGCAAATTTTAACGTATCTCCAAAAAAGTGATCCAAAGGATCAGTGCTCATTACAAGGTCCTGGTTCTGGATCTTACCATGATACTCGCTCGTTTCCCCTAACGAAAAAAATTCTGCTGTATTTTTACACTATTAATTTCGTCAGAAAAATTAACAAAAGTTGGTTATCCTTTATCAATTTACAGTTAGTGCTGTAGATGATTCCATAGCTCCATAGCTTCCTTAACCTTCTTGTAGTTCCCGCCGAGGTTAACAACCGGTAACAAATAAGTTCCGTGCAAGTGACAGCTTCGAAGCAGGACATGATGTTTGGTTCGGAAAGGAATTAATCAATTTGGAGCAGTCAAGTACAGACCGCTCATCGGGATGTTGGCTCGGCTCCTATCTGTCTCGTTGACGTGATACAAGTGAATTTCAAAAAGTATGTTTCTTTTATACATTTGAAATTATGATTTCATCATCATAATCAACATTAAAATCTACATATATTAGAATTTTAAACTTACAAGTTACATTAGAAATACGGAAATGAAACTTGACCTTCGTCAAATTCAAAATTTCTTAATTTCAAAGCATTTTGAAAATTCAAACTGCTAATTTATGCTGTTTTTAGTGCTAATTACGATGGTAAAATCGGATTTTCATAAAACAATTTAAATCAAAACGTTATAAATTGTAAAAAAATTGGAACGACTACCATTTTGAAACTGTTGAACGAATCCTACTAATTAACAAACTTGTCCAAGCTATTACGGTAATCGACTTGTTCACTAAGTAGGCCTATAAATCAAATCGGGCTAAATCTAACAATCTCTCTCTTTCTCTTTCTCTCTCTCTCTCTCTCTCTCTCTCTCTCTCTCTCTCTCTCTCTCTCTCTCTCTC
Source organism: Callitettix versicolor (assembly GCA_022606455.1). Taxonomy (NCBI): domain Eukaryota; kingdom Metazoa; phylum Arthropoda; class Insecta; order Hemiptera; family Cercopidae; genus Callitettix; species Callitettix versicolor. Next base: position 27,855,762 of record CM040189.1, read on the forward strand.
TCTCTCTCTCTCTCTCTCTCCTCTCTCGTTAATGTATAATAACGACTTCTTAAAAAGTAATCTATAAGTCAGGATCAGTGCTCATTTCTCGGTCTCGAGTGTGGGTTTAACCTTTATGGCCGCTCCATGAGTTCATTTTCTCAAAGGAAATTTGCTAATTAACCCTTACAACCGTTAAAAATATTCTTAAATTCAAAAGATTTTGAAAATTCAAAATGCTAATTTATGCAGTTTTTCACATTGATTACAATGCTTAAACCGGATTAAAAAACATGAAGACACAGAAGTTACAAATTTCTATATATTTGAATATACAGAAAATTTGTTTTGAAAGTGTTGAACGGATTTTGCTGGTTAACGGACTTGAACATGCTATTACCATAATGAAAGAAATCTTATGATAAGCTCGCATTCGAGGATCATGACCTGTTCTTCTGAGAATCTCCTGCGGGAACAACAGATCCTCTGTAGACGCCTGATTGTTACCGGATTACTCCCGGCAGCAATCCTCCCAACAACACTTGGACTGTTCAGTCGAATAAGTCAGCGGTCGTTCTGTCTTTTGAGGTAGAAGAAGGAGTGCTAATATCGAAAGTAAAACCCAACATGCAACACCCATTACTCATTTTTCCTCATGAAAGAATTGTAAATACCCCCCCCCCCAAATCTTCATTTTGTGGCTTTTAGAGCATACTCGACTTTAGTAAGCTTTGGCTTCCTAAGTCAGAATCCTAGTTGGAAGCGTGAAAATTTGACTTCCTAAGTCCTAGTCTTCCTAGATGGACGTATGAAAGTTTGACTTCCAAAGAGTTTAGTCTTCCTAGATGAAAGTATCAAAGTTTGACTTCCTAAATTCTAGTCTTCTTAGATGGACGTGTGAAAGTTTGACTTCCAAAGGGTTTAGTCTTCCTAGATGAACGTATCAAAGTTTGACTTCCTAAATTCTAGTCTTCCTAAATGGGCGTGTGAAAGTTTGACTTCCAAAGGGTTTAGTCTTCCTAGATGAACGTATCAAAGTTTGACTTCCTAAATTCTAGTCTTCCTAGATAGACGTGTGAAAATTTGACTTCCAAAGGGTTTAGTCTTCCTAGATGAATGTATCAAAGTTTGACTTCCTAAATTCTAGTCTTCCTAAATGGGCGTGTGAAAGTTTGACTTCCAAAGGGTTTAGTCTTCCTAGATGAACGTATCAAAGTTTGACTTCCTAAATTCTAGTCTTCCTAGATAGACGTGTGAAAGTTTGACTTCCAAAGGATTTAGTCTTCCTAGATGAACGTATCAAAGTTTGACTTCCTAAATTCTAGTCTTCCTAGATGGACGTGTGAAAGTTTGACTTCCAAAAGGTTTAGTCTTCTTAGATGGACTTGTCAATGTTTGACTTCCTAAGTGCTAATCTTCCTAGAGAGACATGTGAAAGTTTGACTTCCTAAGATCCAGTCTTCCTAGATATACGTATGAAACTTTGACTTCCTAAGTCCGAGTCATTCTGAATGGACGTGTGAAAGTGTAATTTCAAATTACGTATTAGTTAACACCCGTTCGCTGGTTCCTGACTGACTGATTCTTCCAAGGGTACAACTACAGTGAATCAGAATAAGCGAGGTTTAGTTCCCTCTTCAGAATTTTTCGCTAACGTTTTCGTAATGACGATATTTTTTTTTAACGTCTGCCTTGGTGACCAGCCGCCTCGGTGGCCTAGTTGATAGCGTACTGGGCTTTCACCTCGAGGACCCGGATTCGACTCCCGGCCAGGGCTTAGCATTTTCATACGCTATAAATCATCCCATCGTCTGCATTAGCCCAAATGACAATAACATTGAGGTTATGAATGTGCAAGTTGAACATTTCTTCCCTCTAGGGATCTATCATGCCAATTAAAGTTTTGCTTTGTTATATGAATTATTCTGTTTGTAGAGTATTAATCTACGTAGAATGGTGAATAGATGTGAGATTAGTATGAGTTTGAGGTACAGTGGAATCGCTAAACCCATCAGCAGCTCACTCCAGCTGCTTCTGACGTATTATACATGGAAAATTCAAAACTATAAGGTTGCATTCATAGCTAGAGTGTAAATATGAAATGCTATTAAAAATAGAAGGAGCAATGCACATTAAATATACTAAACGTGCAGGAACGATGACCTTGAGGTTTCAAAGAAAGCTTGCAGTGTAGAAAGCAAGACTATAAGATAGGAATTCAAAGTTATACGTTTTACTCCTAAAAGAAGCGTTTGTTTTTTTTTTGTGTTTAACGTCCGACTATTGTGCACACTTGGGCTAATGCAGACGATGGATGATTTATAGCCTATGAAAATGCCAAGCCCTGGCCGGGAATCGAACCCGGGTCCTCGGGGTGAACGCCCAGTACGCTATCAACTAAGCCACCGAGGCGGCTGGCCTAAAAGAAGCGCCTGGCGTTTGGATGCACTGCCAGAAAAAGCTAAAAGCCAGGTTGTAAAGTTTTGAATAGTGGAGAAACAATTATACATGGAGCGAAGATAAAATAAAAAGTGTTATGTGTATTTAGACCGAGAGGACGTCTTACGACACAAATGTTAGCACGTTTTAGTGCGAAATATTTTTAATATGACGAGCGCAAATTGCTTTTGTCACACAGAACTGTAACGCGACAATTAAGTCATCTAGAGGTGTGGAGACCGATACACTTCTGTTACACCGTTACGTACCTCCAGTTGTGTCGTGTCTCATTGTTTTGGCTTCCGTACCATTCCTTCTGAGCTGCTGGGGGAAACCGATGAAATAATTAATAAATAATCGCTGCACGCACATGTCTCGCAGTGCGGCGAGAGCGGCAAAAACAGTTTTTTATTTGACATTTTTTCACCATCATAATCAGCGTTAAAATCTTCATAAATTAGCGTTCTAAAATTTATACTGATTTATGCTGATTACGATGGTGAAATCATATTATAAAAAAGTCGAAAAATAAAAAACTAAACAAGATTTAAAATGGTTTTTTGAAACTATTTTACTGATTAAAGTACTTGTGCGTGGCTGTATACACCTGGACACACTACACTAATTTACAGATTTTTTTGAATTTTGTCAAATAGGTTTGGTTTACCCCATTTGTAAACTCCTTTTTTGAAAAAAAACAGTTAAAATTATATTTCCTCAAAATCGCTGTTAGCAATTTTTATCAAATTTCGTCTACACATTGCCCATAAGTAATAAAATATAACTTCCATTTTTTTTGTCAGATTTTTCCAAACTGGATGTTTTGGAGGAAATAATTGAATATGAGAAAGTTTGTGTAGTGCAAAAACATCACTGCCATTTAAATCTGAGTAGGGTGTTTTAAACCTGTGCAGGATAGCACTTAAATCAATATTGAGTACGACTAAAATCTGTGTAGTGGGTAGCACTCAAATCTGAATAGGGTCTCATTAAATCCGTGTAGGGTAGCACTTATTTCTGTGTATGGTAACACTTAAATCTGAGTAGGGCCTCATTTAATCTGTATAGGGTAGCACTTATTTCTGTATATGGTAGCACTTAAATCTGAATAGGGTCTCATTTAATCTGTATAGGGTAGCACTTATTTCTGTGTATGGTAGCATTTCAATCTGAATAGGGTCTCATTTAATCTGTATAGGGTAGCACTTAAATTTGTGTAAGATAGCACTTTAATCTTTGAAGGATAACACTTTAATATGTTTAGGGTAACACTTAAATCTGTGTAATGTAGCACTTGAATCTGTGTTCGCTAAAACTTAAATCTGTATTGAGTATGACTAAAATCTGTGTAGGGTATCATAAAAACCTGTATCGGGTAGCACTTATATCTGTGTTGGGTAGTACTTATATTTGTGTAACATGGCACTTAAATATGTACAAAGTAGTACTGTATTGAGTATGACTAAAATCTGTGTAAGGCAGAATTTAAGTATGTGTAGAATAACACTTAAATCTGTATTAAGTAAGACTAATATCTCTGTAGAGCAGCACTTAAATCTGTGTAGGATAGCATTAAAATCTGGATAGTACTTCATCTGTGTAAGCTTGTGTAGGTAGCACTTAATTTTTTTAGGGTAGCACTTAATCCGTACAGAGTAGCAAGTCTGTGTATAGTAACACTTAATCCGTACGGGATAAAAAGTCTGTGTATAGTAACACTTAATAAGATTGTCTCGATACGACATTTCTTTACCGAGAAACAAAAATTAATCTTTATCTAAAAATAATTTATAAATAGAAACACAGAACATTAAAAATACTAATTTGTGCGGATTTTATCGCTGATTGTGATAGTGAAATCAGTTTATCAAAAATGTGTAAGACATAAAAACGTTATAAATGCCACGTCAGTAAATGTTGATTTTCTATTTTCTGATAAAACATTTCAATTGCAAAAAGACAAATATATTTCCAGGAATAAATGCTCGATATAAATTTCGATAAGTTTTGAAAATACAGGTCTGTTACATCAGCGAGACAGCTGCGTGACGCTGTATTGAGTTAGCTGGATTTTTTTAACACAGTGCAATGTATAGGCGAGTGATAATAAGCCAATCCTTTATACGCTTATCAGAAAAGATACCTGTTATCAAAGTATTTTGTGATAAGTGTAAAACTATTGATGTTTCGAATTCGATGAGTAAGTCTGTTTGCAAGATGACAGACGTAGAAGATATACTGTGCGGCCCGGAGAAAAAAGAACCATCGGAGGACATCGTAGATCTGCTGTACAAGAGTAGCTGGAACAATGGAATGCACACGTTCATGGTGAGGGTACTTAAAGATATTGAAGCAAATCAGTTTAAAATTTATAGTAGACTATTTCAAAACGATTGTGTCACGTATAGTAATAATTAAGGTCTGAAACAGTTTTATGTATTTTTAAAAACCAGTTTTAATGTGAAAATGTGTGGTTTTTGTACTCGGAATCTGGATGTTATTCGTTGTAGGCTATGAATTAAAGCAACCTTGATATCTTAGTGGATCAACTCAGAATTTTACCATACTTAGTGTTATTTAACTAGCTGTGGATGAATAAATTACATGGAAATTAATAAAAATTAAAAATATTTTAGAAGTCGTTTCAAATGGATAATAAAGAAAAGTTTATCTTTGGCTGTACAACATACCCAATGTTATAATTATCGTGCCCATTATATGCTTAATACTTAAATAACATACAGGTGTTTCACTGACGTGATATAAGCGATTTTCCAAGTTTGTTTTCCTTTCACTTTTACATTTTTTCAAAATTCTAATTTAACCATCCTAATCTGCATTAAAATCTGCGCATATTATAAAGAGAAAACAAATCCTGACCGCCGTCAAATTGAATTTCGTAATTTCAACGGATTTAAATTGCTAGTTTATGCAGTTTTTAACGCTGATTACTACGGGTGAAATTTGATTTTCAAAAACGTTTAAGGCAAAAAGTTACGTATTAAAGATTTTAAAATCATTGAACGAATTTCGCCGGTTAACGGACTTGCCCCAGTTGTTGCCAGACCGATGTCTGTGCCACGTTTGAGTCAAGTCGGACTAAAATTGCGAACGTGAGCGTGCTGACTCACAATATGTGACTCACAAATTCTTTAACAGCCGCTTTGAAATTTTTTGAGAAAATCAAATTGAGTTTTTTTACGTTATTACAAAAATTATAGATCCAGTTTATTCATTATAGCCTGAGTAGCATGTTTATTTAAAAAATTGATTTAAAAATATTGACGAAAAACATTAACTACCTGACCTATATATGCTGAGTTACATATGTATAACACACACGTGACGAAGGGAAATAAACGTACTTGAATTGAAAAAAAACTGTGACGCCATCTTTTATTATCTGTAATCAATAAATAGCTTTTCAGCAGCTATTTAAATAACAATAACGTGAAATTTTGTGCATATAGTTTCCTGTTTATAGATTTCTTTTTAATAAGAAAAATATCCAGTGTGTTTTATAAGCGAGTATTTTTATAAAAGATTAAACTAAAACAAAAATGTTTTATTCGGGACATGTATCCACAGAAGAGAAAACTTATAAAATTAAGTTCGTTTTTTATTTTTTATTAGTCCACTTATATTACTGATCTTATAATTAAACTGGCTGCACTGGGCATGTAGTACAACGGCGTTCTTTCATACTTTTAATATTTATTTATGAACTTTACACAACGTACAAAAAATATTTAACTGTAAACACGTCAAACAATTGTATGCTAAATAGGTCGGTTATGTAGTTAGATGTACAATGGAGTTAATTATAATTTAAATGAAGTAAATATTAAATATAAAAAAATGTTTAGACAGTAGCAGGTTTTGAACTCACGTCGTTTGGTTTCATAAACAGAAATTACAGCACCGAGCCAGAACGCAAATTCAGGATTAGTAGTTTCATTCAAACGTTTATTTATTTTGTAAAACAACGTGTTCAACAAACGTTGACACTGTAAACTACTATACTTTGCATTTGATTGGATTAGGTTAGTTTAAGTTAGGTTAGGTTAGGTATTTGATTTGTTTGTTGTGAACGTTTAGCCGAACGCAATGACCGATTGTTTTGAAATTCGGTACGAAGGTATAAGGCCAAACGACGTAGTGTAGGATTTTTTCATTTGCTTACGTTTCAAGATGGCGGCATTTGGTTTAACAATGCGAGAGTAGTTGCTGACTATTTCTTGTAATATAGGCTGAACGGCTTATCTTAAATTGTGAAAAATCACAGCATTTTCAATAAAGTTGGTCCAGTAACATTTTTAATAAATATTACAGTTACCGGTTAAATTGGTAGAAAATATAGCTAGCGCTGTCGTGGAGGGGTGGCCAGAAAATTAATCAAGTACTGTGAGTTCTACTGTTTAATATATTTATTAGTATTACTGAATTCCAACATTGTTGTGCAGATTAGTGCCAATACAGATGCGCGAGTGTCTTACAAAGAGTTCTTCCAGAGGTGTGTCTCTTTAGCTCATTACTTCCACACATTCGGAGCCCGTCCCGGTCAAGTAGTCGCCATTTTTACAAACGGCAGCATAGCAGCAGAAGCCTGTATTTTATCGACGTTTTATGTAGGCGCTACAGCAGCTATCGTGTCTGCAAACCTAAACTTGGGTGAGTATAAAAACTGAATGGTTTTCTAGAGCTATTAATGCGCCGCGACCTTGTAGATCTATTGAGCCCTTTTTATATTCCTGAATTGCTCAGTTACAACGTCTTCTCCAGCTAGGATTGGGAACCTTTTCATAAAGTCTAAGATTTGAAAAGGATTCAAGGTGGATGACAAACTCACTGCTAATTGGTGACTTTCCTGTTTGTTATTAAGGTGCTTGCAGGTATTTTCTCTGTTAATTACTTTCAATTCCCCCCCCCTTATTTTAGACCCTTAACAGGGAGAATGTGGGGGCCTATTTGGTCATCTTTTCTCTGTGTGGTGTTTCCGCTCATTCTATTTACATTCTTATCCATGTTGTTCCCATGAGTAGTATAGGGAAAACGATATCCGCCCATACAGAGCCCCGCATGCACGGGTAAGGCTAAGGTAAGCTGGGAGGTCGCCATGTATCCTAGGGCTATGTTTGATACACCATTAGACCGGTGTCATTCACTCCATCAGCACGGGTCGCTTTACATTTTAGAGTTAGATAAGCTATGTAGAGTATTGAATGTGTGTGTGTGTGTGTGTGTGTGTGTGTGTGTGTGTGTGTGTGTGTGTGTGTGTGTGTGTGTGTGTGTGTGTGTGTGTGTTTATTAGATTCACCTCAGATTGTAGCATATAAGTGAATGAGTTTGCAGAGTTACTTTGCAATGCGACCTTCGTAGATTTATTGTGTCCCCTTTTCAATATTCCTGAGATGCTCAGTTAGAGCGCCTTCTTCAGTACTAGTCTCCTCATAACATCTAGGATTTGGAGAAGATTGATAACTACTTCTAATTGATAACTTTCCAATTCCTTAATGAGGTGCTTGCAGATGTTTGCTCTGCTAATACCTTTTAATTTTTGTTTCTCTTGACTCATATTTCGGAGGTTCTGCTCCATTTTGCCGACGTTTTTTGTTGTGCAGTAAAATCCCGCTTATATTTTACATTCTTACTTATATTAACACCCACAAGTAGCTAAGGAAATAAGGTCCATAGATACAGAGCCCCGCATGGGGAGGTCATCCAGAGCTCTGATACATCACTAGACCGGTGTCATTCACTGCATCAGCACGGGTCGCCATTTTAGAGTTAGCCAAGCTATGTACAGTAATGAATGTGTGTTGAGTAGATGAGTGAGAGCAGTATGAGCTAGAGGTAAGGTGGGATCGCTAAGCCTATCAGCTGCTCACTTCAGCTGCGTCCGCCGGAAATTATAGAAATTTAAAGAGTAAATAAAATTAGTGTTTACTCTATAACTTCCATTGACAACAAACATAAGCACATTGGTTTATTTGGGAGAGTCCCTGTCGCATGGAACATAAAAATTAAATAAAAAAAATTAATGAAAATAAATTTTATAAATATTTTTACTAAGTTCGTGGTTTTAATTTGTAATCCACTTCAGATAATGAAGTCCAACTTTCTTTTCTTCATCTTCGCGAATTCATCAACAATTTTCATTGGATCGATTTTGTCTGCTATTTCTCTGTTCACACTCATTTTCATCGTATCCTGACTAACAAATGTGCGAACTTAATCCTTCTTCCCCCTTTTCACTTTGAGGGTAAGTTAAACTCAACCTCTCCCTGTGCAAACAGGATTCAGAGAACCCACGTTTTAATATAAAGAGTAAACTTATACCAATAGTGGCATTTTTATTTTACTTAATGAGTTAATTAATAAACTTATATTCCTTCAAATTGATTACCATTCCAAAGTGGGTTGCAGCCCCACCAGCTCCTCTGGATCCGCCAGTGTAGTACACAAAGTCAGCAACGTTTTCGCTGCGTTTGGTTTTTTTCAATTTTCAAAACTTCCAGACAATACGTACAACGTGAACTTTACCTGTTATAAAATTTTCCATGATCATTTCGTCCACTGCTGTGTTTACTGCAAAGCTACACACTGCAAACACTGTTATTACGGAAGTGTGATAGATAATATTTCACAGAGTTCACACTCTCCTGTATGAACTTGGCAGTGTCCTCTTCACTCATACAAACAACATTTGAGAGGCAATCACTTTCACAGTTTTCTGCCACGATTGCGCAATAATATAATCGCGGCACGCAACTGTCTCGCTGACGTATAAAAGCGAATTTCCAAAAGTATTTTTTCTTTTTTTTTAAACTCTGATTTCACCGTCTAAAACAGCATTCAAATCTGTTTATATCTGCATTTTAAACAATCAGAATGCGGAAATTTAACCTTCATCAAATTTAATTTCCTGATTTCAAAGGGGTTTTAAAATTCAAAATTTTAATTCATGTAGTTTTTGACGACAATTGCAATGGTGAAATCGTTTTTTTTGTTAATTTAAGACAAAAAGTTATGAATTTTCAAGGATAACTGTCATTTTGAAACTGTCAAGAGAATTTTGTTGGTTATTTTTATTTTTTTTTTTTTTTTAACGTCCGATTATTGTTAAAGAACGTCTTTAAGGTATTACCAAAATCGGTATTACTTGAGCTCGCGAACACACACACACACACAAACACTCATGTTATTGTAAAGAATAAGTGCTAGCCCTAATCTATAGGCTGTATTTTAAAGGTCATAAAGCAGTTTTTAAATCAAATAAATATACAGTGCGTGTAGAACGAAAGCTGTTGAATCTTAATATACGAGATATGTCCAGAAAGTAACGAAAATTTTAATTTTTTGAACAAAATATTTATTTATTCTTCTACATTGATGTTGTCGCCTTCAAAATAGTCCCCATTGGAGATTATGCACTTGTGCCAGCACTTCTTCCAATCCTCGAAACACTTCTCAAACTCGATCTTTGAGATAGCCTTTAGTTCTTTCAGCGATGAGCTTTTAATGTCATCTATGGCTGAAATACGACGGCCCTTTAAGGTTCTCTTTATTTTTGGAAATAGGAAAAAGTCACATGGAGCCATGTCTGACGAATATGGAGGCTGGGACATCGTTACAGTTCTGTTTTTGGCAAAAAATTCACGAACAAGCAATGAAGTGTGAGCTGGTGCATTATCGTGGGACAAAAGCCAAGAAATGTTTTTCCACAGATCCGGGTGTTTTTTTTCGGATTGCTTCACTCAAACGGCGTTGAACTTGTAGGTAGTATTCCTTATTGACCGTTTCACCTGGTGGCAGGAATTTATGATGCACTATGACATTAATATCGAAGAACACAGTGAGCATAACCATCACGTTCGACCGCACTTGTCGTGCCTTTTTCGGTCTTGGCGAGCCAGAATACCTCCAATGGAATGATTGAGCCTTAATTTCGACGTCATATCCGTAAACCCAGGTTTCGTCACCTGTTATAATACGATTCAGTAATTCTGCATAGTCGTTGACTTCATTTAGTGACTCCTGAGCAACTTCCATTCGCCGCTGTTTTTGTTCAAAATTCAACAATTTTGGAACGAATTTTGCTGCCACGCGTTTCATACACAAAACATTGGAAACAATATCACGACATGAGCCAATCGATATGACAACATCATCAGCGACCTCTATAATTGTGATTCGGCTATTGTTCATCACCATTTAATTCACTTTTTCCACGTTTTCATCGGTTGTTGATGTGCTGGGGCGTCCAGGGCGTTCGTCATCTTCAACGTCTTCACGGCCTTCTTGGAACGCTTATACCACTCGTAAACTCTTGCTTTACTCATAGCATACTCACCATAGGCCTTTGTTAACATTTCACACACTTTGTTACACCTTTTCCATTTTTTACGGAAAATTTGATACTAATTCTTTGATCCATTTCTTTTAACAAACGAAAATCGCCGAGCTCATAAAAACATGTCTAATCTTAGTGGCTGTCACAGACAAAGTCAACAATGAAAACAGCTGAAAGTTTGATCATACTTGAAGGGCATGTATACCAACATAATAAAAAAAATGTTTGACAATCGGACTCTCCAAGTCCGCGAAATTTAAAAATTCTCGTTACTTTCTGAACACACCTCGAATAAAGAAAGTCCTGACTGACTAACTGATTCATAATCAACGCAGAGCCAAAACTATTTTAGCTAGTGTCTTGAAATTTTGAGGGTATATTTATGTTACCATATAAGCATGTACTAAGAAAGCATTTTTCAAAAAAATGATTTTAACGTCATTAAACTACTTACCCAGTCCAACTTTAATATTCAACGTACAGCCGAGACTATTACAGCTCTAGACTTGAAATTTTCATGATTACCACCACATGTAAGAGTGCACTCAAAAACAATTTTCCAGTATTCAACACCTAAAGAAGTAAAAATGGGGTAGAACAATTTCTATTGGAAAATGTTTTCTTCTGACCTTCTTAAAACATAAAATAGTTACTCTTAAATATAAGTAATGAAATATATGTTTCCCCATTTCCCAAAACTCATCTCCTAAAGAGAATAAATGTGGATGAATATAAGAATAAAAATGTAAAAAAGAGGTATCATTGGAGAAAAAAGGGTGTTTGCATTTGAGAAAAATATTTTGTATCGGGTTTTCTTAAAAGTAAACAAAATATTCTCAAGCACAAATTATGATACACTAATTCAGCAATTTCCGCTGCATTCATCCCCTAAACGAACAAAAACATAAAAGAGGTGTAAATGTTTGTATTGAAGAAAAATATTTGTTATCAGCTTTTCTTAAATTTGAATTGACACGTCTCAAGATAATAAGACAACACATTCAGGTTACAATATTTTTTCATATTCACTGTAAAATAATCATCAGTTTAGATAATCACGCTTTTATTAATATATTTTTTTATGTTTCTTAATTATTACATTACAGAAACAGTTTAAGTTTCCTGGGCGAAGCCACGACGGGTAATGCTAGTTGGGTTATAAGTATTTTAACAAAAAAGAAAACAAAAAATTAAAAATAAATTTAATAAAATGCATTTTGTTAATATATTACACAGTATAATCTATAATAATGTGACACACATGAATCCAAATATTTTGCAGAAGACATCATCAGCGTGTTGCTGAAGTGCAGCCCGGCTCTGATCTTCAGCGAGCAGGAATGTCTGGACCAGATCAAAGAAGCTGCGAGTGTTTTAAATCGTCGACTGAAAATCATTGTTCCTCGAGGCGTAGAACCGTGCGTAGACTTCTACAGCCTTCTGGAGTATGAGACGACGGGATACAGGACGGCCGTGCCCGTAGAGCCGGAGAAACATCCTTTGGTGATTCTGTTCCTGCGCGACTCGTACGGTAAACAGAGAAGTGTTTTACTCAACAATTCCACTCTCAAAAAATGGGTGTACGGCGTCAAGGATAGTTGGTAAGTTGGGGATAAACTTGAATGAACGTCTGGGATTTTAGAATTATTATTATTTCCATTATTACAACTCAGCCACCGGACCACATATTTAAATAATCAGGATTATGACCAATTTTTCCGTCTAGTGGTTTATTTACTCACCTCGTTAAGGCGGTTTCGAAACCATACTGTTTCATCTTCAGGCCGTAATACAAAATGTCAAATCGCTCTGTCGAGGTCGTCACAAATTTAAGACATTGAAAACACACGTCACAAACACTAAACACAATTATACGATAAAATTTTGTTTGGTTAACGATAATTGCAACTCGTAGCCTATATCGTTACATTCCGGACGGATAAAGAAGTAGAGCCACCATCATAAAAATCGTGATCGATATTAGAGGATAAAGTCCAAGTAGTTGTACTATCTGCCGCTACGAACGCTGCACGAACAGGAGGAAGTATGAGAAAATAAACAGTACTATTATATATTTAAGTGCATTTCAACATTCTGCCGCAAGATGCCACTAGCAGCGAGCGCTAATATACCTCTCATAAGGGTTATCATTCTAGTACGTTTATATTCAATGGTAATAGTTACGAAAAAATATTACCGGACCAACTTTATTAGAAATTTTAAGCTCTTTCTCCGTGATCTGTCAAAATTGTGGTTAGTTTTGCCATTCAGCCTGAAATAGCAACTATACTCTAAACGTCAAATCAAAACCCGCCATCTTGAAACGGAAAGGAAAGAGGAAAACCATGCACTTAGCGTCTGTCGGGCTTTATACACGGTAACTTTATACCAAATTTGAAAACAGTTGGTCATTGCGTGTTGGTTAAAACTGCGTACACCAGTTATTGTAAATCAGAAGCCGTCACTTAAAAAAACGGAATTAAATGGGGAAACATCTTACTCATACGTCATGAGTAATTTCGTACTTCATATCAAATTTCAAAACAATCGGTCGATGCGTTTTGCCAAAACTGCGTAACAAATACACCAACAAAATGCCAAACGGTCGAGTTGAAACAAGATCTCGTAAATTTTAAAATAACATTCTTTTGCATGTTTGTTTGTGTAGGGATATAGATAACGCAAATCTGCTGATAAAATATGACGTCACCAGCATAACAGGATTGTGTTTCTTTTTGGCCACCATTTTGGGTTGCAGCACTTTGATCAATGTAACAGATGAAACTAACGAAGGCCTTATCCGAGCCATCTGTGACTTTGAGGTAAAAACTAGCTTTATAAACGAACTTGTATATTTTACGGATCATTGTGGCACACAACAGTCCCGCAGACGTGATAGAAGCGAATTTACAAAAGTATTTTCCTTTACCTTACTTTTTCATTTTTGAAACTGTGTTTTCATTATAATAATCAGCATTAAAATATGGATATAATAGCATTTCAATTTTTTTTTAATACGAAAATGAACCCTGACCGCCGTCAGATTAAATTTCTTAATCTCAACGGATTTTTAAAATTCAAAGAGCCGATTCATGCTGTTTTATGATCATGAAATCGAATTTTAAAAAAACGTTAAGACAAAAACGTTATGAATTTTTAAATATTTGACACGGGCGCCATTTTTAAACTGTTGAACGAGTTACGCTGACTAACGAACTTGTCCAAGGTATTTCTATAATCGATTTTGGTGCCAGGTTTGAATCATATCTGACCAAATTTGCGAAGTGAGCGTGCCTTTTTACCACCCATACACAAGCGCGCGCTCATGCTCGTGTATGTGTGTGTGTGTGTGTGTGTGTGTGTGTGTGTGTGTGTGTGTGTGTGTGTGTGTGTGTGTGTTTATCGCGCTCACGTTCGTAATTTCAGTTCGATTTGATTAAAATTTGGCACAAACATAGATTTTAGTAATAGCTTGGACGAGTTCATTAACCAGCAAAGCTAGTTCAACTGTTTCAAAATGGCGGCCATTTCGAATCTTTAAAAAAATTTATAATTTTTTTTGCAACAAATACCTTTGAAAAACCATTTTCACCATCGTAACCAGCGTTAAGACTGCATAAATTTGCATTTATAATTTTCAAATCTGCTGAAATTAAAAAATTCAATTTCACGGCGGTCGGGATTCACTTTCGTAATTTCAATGCGATTTGAAAATTTAAAATGCTAATATATGCAGGTATTAACGCTGATTACGATGATGAAATGAAAACCGTTCAAAAAAGATGTAAAAATTACTTTTGAAAATTCGCTTCCATCACGTCAGCGAGATAGCTGTGTGCACGATTATTTAACTATTATTGAGGAATATTAATTATACACAGGTTTGCCAACACAAAAACATTATTAGTTTGGTTATATGAAATGATAAGAACACATTTTTGTACCATTAAGTACAAACAATAATAATACAGGTTTTGTTTATTAAGATCTTCACTAGGCCTATATTATTTTTTGAACATATATTTTTTTACATTGTCAGTAATTACTTTATATTAATTATATTTTTTAATTTCTCTATTTAGTCATGTCAGGTTATTGCAACGTAAAAAAATGATATTTTTTTCTTTAATTGAAACAAAAATGAAATTGTTCTAGGAATGGTAAAAAACACAATTTGAAGAGAGAATATAGGCCTACTTTCGCAGTATAAGCAGCTAACACAATATTTCTTATAGAACAGTGTCAGCGACTTTTGTAGGAAATTCACTTAATTTTAAAACAAAGAAACAGAAATGACTGCTTGGCAATCAGTGTTGCCAATCTCAACCGTAATAATTACCCACAGACAGACATAAAATTACCCGCAATTAACCAAAGTCGTAAAATTCCACACAGAGGTTGTTCAAGATCTAAGAGAATAAGAAGAAATATTGTGGAGGTAGCGGACCGTTCACACCCAACCCTAACCCAAAATTGCTATTTTTTTCAATTTAGTTATATCATCAAAGTTAAAAAAGTGTTCGTGTTTTTAGCAGTGTTGTTGGTCTTTGCGAAACACAAAATTTACCCTATAGACATCCTTGACCTTCAAACTTCCCATCAACCCTTAAAATTTTAATTTTGTTGAAATTTTATTTTAAAAACTGTTTTCCGTAATTATTGTAGTGAATTCTACGAATTATTTCATTTAAACCGGATCGACACGAGTATCCACGGATAGATTTCTACTAAACCCACGCCGTGCATGAAAACAATCGGTAGAGTAGTATTTTAAAAAATAAAATTCTAAAAATTATCTGTCTGCCCTATAAGGGAGTGCACCAAAATGCCGAAGTTCCTCTTTTGACGAAAAGGTAGGCAGTAACGGCAAAATTCACAGTTTGTCAACTTGTAAATGTATAAGGGCTGTTAACACTCAGGGTTAATTCAGAAAATCCCACGAAATTTGAAGAAATTCCTCCAATTAATTTCAGTTTTTTGACTCCAACCTTGAAAATTGTATACAAAGATCAGTACTTTTTAAACAATACTATTTTATAGGCAACAACTGAGTTAAACACCCAACAGCAGAGTCGAGTAAGTATGAAGTTCTTTAATATATGTATATATATATATATATATATATATATATATATTCATTATTTCACGCATTTCATTAAATACCCAAGAAACGAGTCAAGTTAGGTAAATCACGCAACAACAGAGTCGAGTTAGATTATAAAGTTCTCTTTTTAAACAAACTTACAGTATATTCTTTTCATTATTAATAAAACAAATTATATTAAACACGCAACAACCGAGTCGAGTTAGTTATTAAGCTCTTTTTTTAACAAAATTTCAGTATATTCTTTTCATTATTAATAAAAAGCATTACATTAAACACCCTAAAGCCAATTCGAGTTAGGTTAAACACACAACAGCCGAATCAAATTAGGTTATCCAGTTCTTTTTCTTTAATTATATTCTTACGTAAAGCAAATAATATTCTGCCAAAACATTCACCATAGAGAAGGTTGATTAAATTCATATATGATGAAACATATTATTTCCCTCCGTGCAATGGAACTAACGCGATGTGTTGGTCACCTACTTTAGTGCCTCGAGTGTCGTCTGGTAATGATTCAGGCTGTCGCGATCCCTAACCTAAAAGTCAGCCATTTTTGATATTCGGCAATTTCGTATGTCGGCAAATAGATCACAAACCCCTGTGGAAGAATAAAAAGCGATCCGAGCACGGGCCACACGTAAATATTATTTTGAATACAAAATGATAATTTTGTAACTTTTCTTGATCATTTCTTTATAATTTCTGTATATCTCTGTAAGATCAAAATTACCCGCTTTTCTTTTATTACCCACAAATCGGGTAATTACCAGCCAATTGGCAACACTTTTAGAAATAAGAAAATAGCAGCCTACAAGTAAAACCAATTATAATTTACTATATATAACGTTAATATACTGTGTTAATGTTGCCAGGTGAGTTTCGCATTCATGACGCCAGAGGCGCTGTTAGCGCTAGCCGATTACCCAATACTGGCGCGCTATGATCTCTGCAAGTTGAAAAGAATTGCAACCAGCGGTACCCATCTCACTTCCAACCAACAGGTATACCTCTTCGACAAGTTGTGTCAAAGTCGAATCCCTCTTGTACAGTCCTTCGGCTTCTCGGAAACTGGACTCTTCATTCTGGACCCGCTGGGGCAAACGAAATTCGGTTCGGCTGGGAAAATCGGGGGCATAAAATTTGTAAAGGTAAGTATTTCGGTATTTCCGTATACTACGTTCATTATAAAATCACGGCTCGCAGCTGTCTCGCTGACGTGATAGGAGCGATTTTCCGAAAGTATTTGTCTTTATGTTACCCTTTTTGAAATTCTGATTTCACCAACATAGTCAGCATTATCCCGTGTATATGTAGCATTTTAAACTTTCAAATTTTACTAAAAATACTAAAATGAACCCCGTCCGTCGTAATTTTTTTTTAATTTGAAAATTCAAAATGCTAATTGATGCAGTTTTTCAACGTGATTTTGATGGGAGAAATTAGATTTTTTTAAAAATTTAAGTCAACAAAGTTATGAATTCTTCGAAATATGAAATAGACGCCATTTTTAAACTGTTGAAAGAATTTTACTGGTTAACGAGTTTGTTTAAACTATTACCATAAACTATTTTTGTACCGAATTGAAATTTAATCGGACCAAAATTGCGAATGTGAGCGTACTAAAACACACACGCACGCGCGCGCGTGACACGCACACACACACACACACACACACACACACACACACACATAATTCCGCAGTTTTGGCAGATTTAATTCAAACTAGGCACCAAAGTCTACTATAGCTTGGACAAGTTCGTTAACCAGCGAAATTCGTTCAACAGTTTCAAAATGGCAGTCATTTTCCAATTTTAAGAATTCATATTTTTTTAGCTTAATTGTTTTTGAAA
Organism: Callitettix versicolor; assembly: GCA_022606455.1. Classification (NCBI taxonomy): domain Eukaryota; kingdom Metazoa; phylum Arthropoda; class Insecta; order Hemiptera; family Cercopidae; genus Callitettix; species Callitettix versicolor. Next base: position 27,873,490 of record CM040189.1, read on the forward strand.
ATCCGATGTCACTATCGTAATGAGCGTTAAAATTGGAAAATTGTTTTATGGAGGTCACGGTTCATTCTCGTATTTTCAATGTCATTTGATAATTTAAAATGCTAATATATGCAGACTTCCGTGATGTTCATGATGGTGAAAATTGAATTTCAAAAAGGTAAAGAAAAATTCTTTTCGCTTCCGTCAGTGAGACAGTTAGTGCCACGATTTTTAATAATAAAATGAATATTTTTACTGCCACCGATATCGATTGTTTGATGCTAATAATGATCGATCTTTCAGGTGATCGATAGAAACAGTGAGTATTACAAATCGCTGCGAGATAACGCCTCCAGGTACTTTGAGGAGTGGTCGAGTCCTGCGGGCTTGCTGTTGGATTCTAACGGATGGATGTACATGGGAGAAATGACGGTGTATAACGATGTCGGTTGGGTCTTTGTGGTCAACAGGATTGTTCAAGCTATCAATAAAAATAAGGATAAACAGGTAAAGACTACATTAAAGTTGATGAAAAAGATTGTTCAACCTTACAGTCACTAAGTACTGATAAATTAGTGATCAGTGATTAAATCATTGATTAAGTACCTTACAGTACTTGATAAATACTGCTTTACTGTTGAAACTTACAGAGTTATTAGTGAATTCCGATTTAAAAGTGAACATTTTCGTGTTTTAAATTCAGTTTGAGAGTTTAAAATGTTATAGTCCAGCCACTTAACAGCCTGCCTGTGCGAGAATTTTTCGCCCATGTAGGAGAATTCCCGTCAAGCTTCCTCCAACAGTCCAATGACACAGAATCGTCCAATCTGAATCAACAAACTGTTACTACTCAGCGATAGTGAAGGAAATGGAGGGAGCTGTGGTGAGTGAGTGGGGACGCGACTTCTCACTCGTACATTTCCTCTCTCTGTCCCCACTGCTCTTTGCAAGCCGTTTTCTAAGCGGCTAGATGGAGAACCTATAATATATGCAGCTTTTAATGCTGGTTAAAATTACTTTGCAATTTCGCTTCTATCACGTTAGCCTTGATTATTCAATAATAAAATTAATATTTTTTTGCTACCAGTATAAAATGAATTTCGATGTTAATAATGATTGCATATGATTAACAAGCAATCGTCATGATAAGGTCTAGGTAGGGGATCTTGAAATGAGCATCGATTTCTTTCCGATCACTTTTTGAGGGGTCGCTTGTGTGTGTGTGTGTGTGTGTGTGTGTGTGTTTTAGCACGCTCACGTTCGAAATTTTGGTCCGATGTGATTCGTACTTGATACAAAAATCGATTATAGTAGTAGCTTAGCTAAATTTGTTAGCCAGCGAAAATCGTTCAACAGTTTCAAAATGGCGACCGTTTCAGATCTTTAAAAATATATAATCTTTTTGCCTTAAATGTTTTTTGTGACTGTGGCTTCACCACCGTAATTAGCGTTGAAAACTGCGTAAAATAGCATTTTGAAATTCCAAAATCCGTTGTAATTAACAATTTAATTTCACAGCGGTCAGGGTTCATTTTTGTATTTTCAATGCGATTTGAAAGTTTAAAATGTTAATTTGTACAGATTTTAGTGCTGATCATTGATGGTGGAATCAGAATTTCAAAAACTGTTAAGATAAAGAAAAATGTTTTTGGAAATTCACTTCAATCATGTCAGCTTCGTGTCACGGTTATTATAGCAATGTCCGTACAGGTTACGATTTACATGCTACAATGTCTTTTTTAAATATTATTCAGACATTCGCCGCCCAGAAAGAAAGATTGAATCTGTTTGAAGAAGGCTAATGTATGTTTTATTACAATATTACTTTCTTTTACGGATGGAGGAACAGATCTGGCATGTGTTCTCCTTATAACTGAACTCCATTCCTCTCTGTATTGCACTACTTTCAAGGCCGCACATTCCTCATCTCGTCCTTCACATTCTGCCATCTTTTTCCTCGTCTTCCATGTTTCATTCTTCCATTTTCTCATGCAATAACCTCCGCGGTATGCAATCATCGCTTGTATACTACTCCAACCATGCCAAACACCTGCACTTACAAACTACATTATAAATTTCCCCTGTACTATATGTTTAGCTTCCTCTATAATTCTTATTTCCATCTTTGTTCCTTAACTTACTGGGTCGTATATTCTTCTCTTAATTTGTTTAAACATCTTTAGAGCTTGTTGTGATGTCGGATTTTTCCGCGATTCGAATGCACAAATTTATAGTATTATATAGTATATTGTACGCGTCGTAAGTACTATATTAAATAAATTATAATTAAAATTATAATTTCCAGTGTTACCGCCTTGCTCGCCTTGCGCGTGTAAGGTGCACGTGATAACCACTACACTAAGGAAACAACGAAGACGTTTGACCGATGTAAATATATGAAATGAATCGTTAAATTAGTTTTTATATTGGTAGTTATAGTAAAAGATCAGATGTTTTATATTAATTCGTAACAATCAGCTGATTTCAATGAACAGCTATAGTAAGTTTTTGGTTATGTCGTGTTTTCCAACAAATTATCGTAGTTAAAATAAAGAGGAAGAGAAAACGTGACACATGATTTTTATTTTTGATTCAATAACAGAAATTATTTTTTCTAATATACGTTAAGGCATTCTGTTTAACAATTCACGTGGTCCACGATTACAATAAGTTCAATAACCTCTAATTTAGAAGCAGAAAGGTTGATTGCATCGATTCTCCATTTTGATTTAAGTTCCAATCAAATCCCATTTAGTACTACTGATCTCCAGTAGTTCCAACGCCAGTTTATTTGATCTGTCATGATGAGCCATTTCTCTTGAGACTTCACTTCCTTCATTGAGGATTCAGGTCGATCTACGTTCTTGCACAACAGTCTCTCCCTCTCACACCACACCGCTCTTCACGTAAAGTTCAGCGCTTCTGCAAAATACTTCTACTTTAGCACATCCTCCTCCTTCTCGATTAATTGTCCCGTTTCTGGAACTTTTTATTTTACTAATTTTATTTATAAGCTATACACTCTACAGAACGACTTTAAAACTAATGTTTATTTCAATACAGGCAGGGATGGAACACATAGAAGATATTTTCCCGATAAAATACCCGGCAATGTTCGAAGTAGCAGTCGTAGGAGAACGACCTCTTGCCTTTGTCACACAACCTGAGAGCTTGCATCTGCTTGGCCAAGACCTCATAAAGTACATTTTAGGTACGTGGGTATCAAATAACAATAACAATCATTTTATTAATAAGCACTGTTATAACTTATCAACAAACAACGCCAGGAAAGATGGATAACCTATGGGGGCATTTCTATCATTGGCGGATCCAGAAGGGGCTAGAAAACTGTAAGTAAAATAAAAATGCCAACTGTTTGGTATAATTTTACTCTTTATATTAAAACAGGGGTTCTCTGAATCCTGCATGTACAGGTACAACGGGACAGGTTTAACTATCCTTAACAGGGTTCAAGGTTTAACAGGGTTAAACAGGGTTCAAGGTTTAACTATCCTTGAAGAGAAAAGTGGGAAGAAGGAATACGTACGCGCACACATGATGGACATGAGTGTGTACAGAGACAAAATCGACCCAAGAAAAAATTGTTGACGAATTCGCGAAGTTGAAAAACAGAAAGTTAGACTTTGTTATCTGAAGTGACCGGTTAAAACCATCAACTTAGTAAAAAATGTTTATAAAAAGTATTTTCATTTATTTCTTTTAAAATTTTGATTTGTATTTATTTCTATATTTAATTCTATATATTCAATGAGACAGGGACTTTCCAAAATAAACCTATGTGCACTAAAATAAAGAAATTTTTACAAAAAAGAATAAGTAGGTCTTAATGAGGTAGTTCAAGAATATACTTAGGCCTACATGGAATTATTGCATGTGTACATGAAATTATTGGAAATTAAACTATTATTTTATGAGTTATTTTTATCCTTGGCTCATCCCGCCTTTTAAACTGGCTGGATCCGCCCATGATTCCTACAGAAAATTTCTTTAAAAGAAGTTTGGACTTGGAGGAACAGTAAGGAGCTTGGACAGAGGACACGCAGGAAAACCACGAAACTCATTACAGGGTGCGAATGAACAGAATAGGAACGTACCGCGGAGGAACCGTGTAGGTTATCCAGGAAGGAAGAGGAAATTGCGGGTCGTATAATCTGCCAATAGGAGACAAAACGATTGACCTTCCAGGAATTTGAGAATTTCCAGCAGAATTAGTGCTAAAACTCATTGACGGCACTCTCCTGAACAAAAATTCGAGGGACCTTTGATAGCAGAGTCAGGGGCCACAGAACCTCTAGTATAAAATCAAATACTATAACTTCATATTAATATAAGAGAAGGTTCATTTGAGTAGGTAGTAATTTTACAGGGAAGTGTTTGGTAGTCGATGGTGGTGTGTAACTGATTACGGGACAAAGAACTTGCCCATTATTTTGAAAATAATATGTAAATAGTTCTTCCACTATAACAATGCTAATCTTACACATTAGACATAAGTTTGTAGGTAATATAACCTGTTATGCATTATTTTCGACATGCTAAGTACAATTTCTACAAGCCTACAACAGTTTCTGTTTCCGATTTATATTTTATTTTTTATAATTGATGTCTATTTTATTTTGATGTTTAGGTCGTACAACAGACCACACGAAATCAAATTATGGACTTCACTTGGTCAACTCCGTGCCAAAACTTCCATCTGAAGTCGTTTCCAGGCGGCTTGCCAAACTTCAAAATTTGTAAATCTAACAATACAAACCACTTTATTTTCATAACCTGTTTATTTATTTTTTTGTCATAATAACTTTTAAGGTTTTGTAAAACCAAAAACCATTAAAAATTAGTTAACAAAAATTTTGTAAAAATGATCTTTGTATGGTTCACGATTAAAAAAATATTTAAGAGTATTTATGCGTTACATCTTAAAATAGACATTTTTAATTTATCCAACGTGAGATATTATTACATCAACGAGACAGCTGCGTGACGCGCTTATTTAAGTGTTATTCAGGAATATTAGTTATGCAACAGTATTGTCAAAACAAAAACATTATCAGTTACGAAATGATAATAACACTTTTGTACCATTAAATATAAATAATAATCAACACAGGTTTCATTTATTAAGTATTAAAATTAGAATTTAAAAAAAATAGCAAGTAAATAAAAACACTTTAGTATATTCGCTTATATCACGTCAAAAAGACAGGTCTTATTGTTGGTGAACGTTAACATTGATGAATAAATATTGACAAACTACACTATATATACCAAGGTATGTTTTGTAGAACATACCAAGGCGGTACACCGGAAATTGAAAGTCCGTGCATGGCCGTCTCGATCGTTTACACCCGATTCAAATCACTTCCGTTCTTATATTTACAGCTACGGATTATATAAAACAATAACATGGTTTTAGAACAGTCGGTCAACTGCCCTTGCACCGGAATCGGAAACGCTGTAGTAAAACCTAACCTACAAACCGAGTGCCTTCTAGTAGGTTACTTTCGAACATTACTGTATTTAGGTCGTTGCTGTTCTCGCAGTATTATGAAAGGAAGTGTTTAGGATTAGTGTGATATGTAATGCAAGAATGCATAATACATTGTGTTGTTCAGCTTGTTCATGAAAATAATAGCCGCACACAACTGTATCGTTGACGTAACTGAATCAAATTTTCAAAAAGTATCTGTTTCCACCGTCATAAACTGCATTGAAATCTGCATTTATTAGCATTTTTAAACTTTCAATTCGCATTGAAATGAACCCTGACCGCCGTCAAATTAGGTATTTAAATTTTTACGGATTTTTGGATATTCAAATTACTAATTTCTACGGTTTTTAATGTTGATTACGAAGGTGAAATCGGGTTTTCAAAAATTTTTAAGACAAAGTAATAAGCTTTCAAAGATTTGAAACTGCCGCCATTTTGAAACTGTTGAAGGAAATTTGCAGGTTAAAGAACCTGTTCAAGCTATTATTATAATCAATTTGTGTGCCAAGATTGAATCAAATAGAACCAAAACTGCAAACGTAAGGGTGTTACACTCACACACTCTCTCTCTCTCTCTCTCTCTCTCTCTCTCTCTCTCTCTCTCTCTCACACACACACACACACACACACACACACACACACACACACACACACACACACACACACACACACACACACACACACACACACACACACAAACACTTACGTGCACAGATGTATAAACGCGTGCACGCACAAACAAAAATCCGGTTTTCAAAAAAAAGTAATGAATTTTTTGAAAGATTTTAAATGGTGGACATTTTGAAACTTTTGAACGAATTTTGCTGGTTAACGAATTTATCCAAGCTAATATTAATTGAATATTAATAAAATTATTCCCGTAATAAATTTTTATCCCAAGTTTGAATCAAATAGGATTAAAATTAAAACGTGAGCGTGTTAAAAACACACGCGCGCACGCGAAACACACACACACAAAATGCTCCCTCAAAAGTGATCTAAAGGTCGGGAACGCTGTTATTTTTAAGGTCCCGGGGTCTTGTCCTACCAGTCATTTTTCCAATGAAAATTCACCAAACACTAGGAACAGATCCCTAAGGAGGAAGAAACCCTCAGGATGGTATACCCTGGTAACAAAGTATCGGTGGATTTGACACCGATCAGTCTGTTGCGACTCTAAACTGCGCAACTCACGGACGTGGGTTCGACACTCAGTTACTGCCGTGATTTTACCCTTTCCGTTAACGCCGATCTCTCGTCCCTGGCATAAAGTATGGACGTTAAAGGGAAAACTGTCTGTAGCCCTCGGTAAGAAAACATTACGGACCATGTATCCCTTCCCCACTGCCCGATAATGAAAACAAGAAACTGCCCTAAAAACACTACGAAGCGAAAAGGTTTTGTAACCTCGACAAAACTTTAGCCTCTGAACATTTAAATTGCGATCTGTTTTGAACTAGAGAAAATTGTTCAGATAAGCAAACAGTACCATCTCTACAAACGTTTCATTGACTTTATGTAACTGTAATAGCGTAATAGCGTAATAGCGTAATAGCGTAATAGCACGAAGTTACCTTTTCTGCACGATTCATATTTCAGTAAGGAAAATAATTAATTTAATGCAGCATTACATCACAGATCTCAAAATATTTACATAACTACAAATTATAATTAAAAATAATATAAACATGATTTTTAAACATGAGTGCATTCATTTTAAGATTACTGCAATGTTTTGTTTCGGTTCTTTTCGATAGTTCTCGAAATTGTATTATTTCTGGAAAGAAAGGAACTTTGCTATATTTATTGAGGCCTTTCCAAAGAATTTAATTTTATGTAAATTAATCGTGATACAAAGCCGTATAGCAGACGTGATGGAAGCGAATTTCTAAAAGTAAACAGCATTACAATCTGCATTTATACTAGCATTTTGAACTTTCGAATTGTATGTATGAATTACACTGAATTATGTAAAGACAGGCTTACAAAAGTCAATTTCACTGGACTTAATCAGGCGGGATAGTGTACGTCAATGGCGGGTTGATCTAAGTCAACTTCAAGCCAGCCCACTTTCTATAAGAAAGAAACAATTGTTGGCTTGCTATAGGTCGACTTCTCGAAGATGACAGATGCGAATTTTTCAAAATGTCAGAACAATATTTCTTTTGAAAACAACTGTGTCGAACGAATAAACAACGTAAATCCCTTTTTTTTCATTCGTAAAGGAATACCAAATACACATATAAATTTTAACGTGTCGTCTAGGGGTCCTGACGTAAAAATTGGTGCTCATTTTAAGGTCTCGGGTCTGGGTTTTACCACGATGGCGCTCTAATAGCTCATTTTCCAATGGAGATTCACCAGTAACATATAAAACATCTTAAGGTTTTGCAAATAGGATCTACGCTTTAACAACTGTGTTTTTTGTCTAACTACTTTCAATCACACCGGCCTATCCTTAACTGTAGCTACGGTTTTTTCTTTATTAACACGCTTATCGTTCAAGTTGACCGATAGGCAAGGAAATCGAGATTAAACAACGCTAAACAAAACGGGTCCCATTAGCAACGCCACTGACCTTTTATATTCAGTTCAGCACGGCCAAGACGAATTTCCTGCCATCATAGTAAGACCCAGGCCAGGGTAGTATGTATGTCGTGGCCTCGGTGACTAATTTGTACAGCTCTGCTGTTTACTTGCTCAATAATTTTTTAAACTTACACCGTTCGATCGAAAATGATAAAGGGCTACAACAGGTTTATCTTGACATTTGTCTCTAAATTTTATAGTTATTGATTTAAAATTTTTAAACATCCGCTATTTAAAAACGGGGTCATGTATGTTGTTGGTTATTTTTCAGATTAGGTAAAGAAACAGACTAAGTTTGAATTTTATTTTGTTTAAAAAAACACAAACTGGCGGCTAGAGGCAAAATGAAACATTTTCGTACTTATGTTCAGATTTAGGTATACTTTTTTTATAATTTTAGGTATAGAAACAGCTATCGTGAGATTGCCGTACAGTTTTGAATCACCCTCTGTGTGTGTGTGTGTGTGTGTGTGTGTGTGTGTGTGTGTGTGTGTGTGTGTGTGTGTGTGTGTGTGTTCGTGTACCCACTTTTGATCCAATTTGATTCAAACCTGGCACTAAAATCGTTTTTAGTAAGTGCTCAGGCAAGTCTCATTTACCGGTAAAATTCGTTCAACAGTTTCAAAATGGCGATCATTTCAAATATTTAGACCCTCTTAACTTTTTTCGCATTAAATATTGTTTTTGAAAATCCATTTTTACCGTGGTAATCAGCGTTATAAGTTGCATAAATTAGCGTTTTGAATTTTTAAAATATATTGATTTTTTTTTTAAACAAAACGTATTTTTACTGAGGTTGCAATTCGTTTTTAATGTTAACATGATTTAACTAGCCTGTACTCGTCGCGGCTTGGCTATTTTTTTTTATATTGTAAATACAGTAATTATATTAATCATTTAAATAAGTTACATGTTATCTATAAATATAATATAAAAATATTAATGAAATTATCAATACTCTTAGTAAATAATGTAGTAATAAGGATTTTTATTGAACCCAATATTGCACTTCCGTTTAATTTAACGTGTGTCAGAAACTGAAGACGCAACTGTTGTTTCATAGTTACAAAAGGGATCTGGAATGAAATGTACGTTATTCGCGTAATTAGTACTTTTGTAGAGGATTCCATACACTGGAGCAGTGAGAATTTTTTAATTAATATTAACTCACTGGTAATAATAAATTGGACAGTCGTTTTAAAATGCCTATACGAAATTGTTGTAAGAAGGTAACCTGAAAATTTGAAGTCTCAGCTGTACGTTGATTATTAAAGTTGGACTGGGTATGTAGTTTAATGGCGTTAAAATAAAAATTTCACACTTACACTTGCAACACTACACATGTTGTTGCTTTTCGCCTTAAAACAACAACATAATTTTTTTGTTATTTTAAGGCGAAAAGCACATTGAGGCTATTATCGCCTCCCTAAATGTAAGTATGAGTGTAAAGTGTTAAAGTCGTAAGTGTTGTGTTGTAAGTGTAAGTGTGTGTTTAGCTCGGGTATTGCGAGGAACGTCTATATCTTCTCAATAGGTGCATCTAGTCTGCACCCCCTGCGGGGACAACAACATAAAATCAAAATTTTGCAAAATCTTTTCTTAGCGCACACGTAAACGAAGATACGAAGGTCCCCTGCAAATTTCAAGTCTATAGCTTTTATAGTTTGGGCTGTGCGTTGATCCATGATCAGAACATCTTTTATAAATATAGATATGTTTCATGTACACATTAGCTTATATTTTATATGACATGGAAATGGTAAAAGGGCTACACAAAATTTATCTTGACATTTGTCTCTAATTATTGATTTGATTTGGTTTACAATTTTGAAACATCCACGAAATTTTAAACAATTTCGTGATTTCAGTACTCATTACGATGGTGCAAATAAAATTTCGGAAAAATCGTGAGGTTAAATACGAGTAACTATTTTTAGAATTCCGCTTCCATCACGTCAACGAGACGTGGTTGTTATTAACTGCAGTGGTTTTTCACTGTGTGGTTTGGCAGAATTGTTATTTCGTAACAGGCTAAGACGGTGCGAAACAGTTGCGCGATCAATGACGCGACAGCATCACATTCCTGCGCATGCCCAGTGGAGTGGAACGTCGGCCGTGGTCATTCACCTTATGGACTTTTTGTTAAATCTATTTAATTTTGTATTTAATCCCTGACAATAAAACAACAAGGCGTAACCTCAGAGTCGTGCGCGGCGAAAGCTCGCCTCTACTTTGTAGTTAACAGAACTGTAGCGTTTAAACGGTAAGTCTGCACGTTATGGAGGAAACATTTCACGGTTGCTAACATATTTCTACTTTCAATAGCAATATTCTTAAAATGGGAATTCTAAATTAGGTTTTTTTTCAATTTTTCGTTTTTATGGTATTTTAATCATCTTTCAGTTTTTTAAAAAGGTTTATAATTTTGAAGCCTCTCTTCATCATCACAAACAAAATTTCGAAGAGCCAGCGAGCCCCTTGTTTTGGTTAAATCTGTATATTTTTATGAAATGCAAAAAGTCGGTCACCCTACGTCTTTGTATAGTTAAGAAATATTTTTCAAAGTTTTTTCCTAACATACTTAAAAATATTATACCACGAACCCCTGCAGAGTCTGTGCTCGGGACCTTCAGGTGCACTTGTACCTCCTGTTTATGAAGATCGTCATGAAAATGATCATCATTCTCAACTCATTTCTGAGTCCTGGCCTACCTCAGAAGTCGTCACCATCTCTGGATCTCTTGCAGCAATCCACCATCCTCCGGTATTAAGTGCTCTGGCATCTCGATTCACTTGATATTTTCCCTCCGGTGTGAATGCTGTTCTCATCCGTTCTGACAGTGTGACCTGCCCAGCGCAATCTTGCCAATTTTATACACTTCACTATATCAGGCTGTTCCTATAGTGCATCCAACTCGTTACTGTATCTGATCCTCCATAAATTCCTCCACTGGTCTATAATATCCTCACTATTTTCCTTTCTAACACCAGCAGTTGTCCTTTAATTACCTTTGTCATAATCCATGCTTCCGCACCATAAACAAGCACTGGACGTATTACGGTTTTGTACATAGGCGTATCCGGAGGGGGGGGTTTGTAACTCCCATTGATAAAAAAACTTGGGGAATTTTAACACAATTTCTAACATTCCAACTATGTTTAGTTAGGTTTTTACGTCATTATTTGTCTCGCAACAAACCCAGCCATAGAGCAACTACTGAATTATTGTACTATTAAATGTTATTACGTTTGGACTGTACATGCTTAGTGAAATGTACTAGGCTTCTTCATTGCAATTATTAACACCAGGCACAGAAACATATATATTCAGTAAAATGTATTTTTTGCAAGCCTACTTAAAAAAACGTAACTTTTAAGATTGTTTGAATAACCTAAAAGTATTTTTAAAACACCATAATGCCTTACTAATTACTAAAATTATAGACGTTTTCCTAAAGAAAGGTAAAAATAAAGTTGTCTTCAGAAGGCTTTAAAACTCGCCATTTTGCGTCTAAGTTTCGGTAAGTTTCCAGTACAGGACCCCCGATACTGGTAATTTGACTACTGTTTGACCATCGTAGATCCCAGATATTTAAACTGAATCAGTTAATCACATTTTGCTACCTTTAATTCAATCATCTGATATCGATCAGCTGTTGCATTTTATTTGCGTTGTTTTCTCTTTGTGTTTAAAATGTGTAGGTTTTCCATAGAATCACTGCTTGACTCATCACAAGGTACGTGTCCTCATATTACATTTTTTAGTTAATATAGATATAATTATTTTTCAAAAATAATCCCTGACCGCCGTCGGTTTTTTAACTCCCGAACAGTAAATCTCTCTCTGTTATTTCGAATTCGTTGCAATAATTGCAGTTGTTAACCTTCAAATATCTCCACCGTACCAGCAAAAACTGATGAAGCAATTTAAAAATTAATTACCTATAGACCCTGTCGGCCATATTGAATCTATTCCATATATATATATATATATATATATATATATATATATATATATATATATATATATATTAACGTTCGACTATTGTGCACACTTGGGCTAATGCAGACGATGGGATGATTTATAGCGTATGAAAATGCCATGACCTGGGCGGAAATCGAACCCGAGTCCTCGGGGTGAAAGCCCAGTACGCTATCAACTAGGGGCCACCGAGGCGGCTAGCTCTACTCCCTATAATAACGTGCCAGCTTTTTACATTCTGTGTATATTTTTCGCTTTTAAAAATACAAAAGCAAAAACACTTACACGAAATTTAAAAAAGTCACCACGTTCCTAAATACACCATTTTCTTAACAAATAGCGGTATAATTTGTATCATTAACATTAGTACTATAGGGAATCGATTCAATATGGCCGGTTCGCAAACTCTTAAACCGATTTTTGGGTACTCGAAAAACACAGTAACGTACAACGAAAAAACAATTATTTTGTTTGAAATTTTGAGAAAGTGGGTGATATTTTGTGTCCGATTTTTCAAAATTATTTTTTTTAATACTCTGTACGTATTAAAACATTGAACGTAAACGGACTAGAATCAGAACCACCATTATAAAAAAAGTGTTCGATATCAGAGGCTAAATTTCAAGTGTTCGACTATCTGCCGCTACGAACGCTGCAAGACAGTGAAGGAAGACGTTTGAGAAATAACAGTACTATTATCTTATTTAACTGTAGTTGAACACTGCCGCAAGATGCCGCCAGCAGCGAACGTTCACGTATCTCTCTCAAGGGTTATCATTCTAGTTTGTATTCAATGACTGTACATATTATGAGATTGCAATTTCAGTTCAAGGGCGCTCGAACTTGCTGTAGTAGAATAATTCTAAGAAACACAACCGTTTAACAAAACTATATATTTGCATACAATTAAACGAAACCGCAACACAGAACCGATAAAAGAATCACTATAATTAACAGTAATTAATTCCCTCCCGTCCCATACAGGTACCGTTAAACCGAGGGTTTGCTGTGCTCACTCTTGGATACTTAGAAGTGAGTTCCAATACTAAATTAGAGTTCTTCATATCCAAGAACCACTCAGGGTATTGTGGTATGCACTCGTGGTCGGTAGAACCAGTTTAAAGTCCAACACCCACAACTCCTTATTCAGGTGCTCGCCAGGCGTTGATCTTAGCACCACTAAACATTTCCGAACATGATCGAATGAGACTACGCGACACGCAGCTGTCTCGTTGACGTGATAGAAGCGAATTTCCAAAAGTATTTTTCTTCATCTTATCCTTTTTGAAATTCCATTTCACCATGATAATCTGCACATACAACATTTTAAACTTTCAAAATTGCATTGGAAATACGAAAATGAACCCTGACCGCCGTTAAATTAAATTCCTTAATTTCAACGGGTTTTCGAAAATTCGAAATGCTAATTTATGCAGTTTTTAATGCTGATTACGATGGTGAAATCCGATTTTCATAAAAAAAAATTATGAATTTTGAAAGATATTAAATGCTGTCATTTGGAACTTTTGAACGAATTTTGCTGGTTAACGAACTTGTGTAAGCTATTACCGTAGTCAATTTTTACGCCAAGTTTGAATCAAATAGGATCAAAATTACTAACGTGAGCGTGCACACACACACACACACACACACACACACACACACACACAACAATGTACAAATTGTCCAAATTTACATACAAATTTAGGGCAGAATTATTGTATTTAAATTACAATCCTGGAATGGAAGGGGCAATTTTTGACTGCTCTTTATGTAGAGCAGTGAGACTGTTAAAGTCTTGAGAGGCACTGATTTTTCAGTTATCACTTGTCCACGTAATCTCTCAGGAATAGAATCCAAAAAACGTTTGTTTTTGAAAGTTAGTAAATGAATTTTGTTTCAATTCGTTTAGCCTACATTTCAAAATGTTTAATTGTGCTTCAATCTTATCTTCTACTCTGAAGATGTTTATGTAATGATAATATTTAAAACTAGCTTTTGCACGCGGCTTCGCTCACGTAAATGTGCATTTTGCCAATCAATTGAGGCAGTCGGTCGATACAGGAAGCAGTAACGTAAAAACGATTAATAAGTTAATTTAAAAAAATTAAATATTTATTATTTACGCTTACCAATATATAATAAACTTATAAAACGTCACGCCCTGTAGGAGGGTACAGACTAGCTTCCTATGAGGGTACAGACTAAATTCATGTTTTTGGTCAATACAGGGTGAGGTTAAATAGTTACAAAAGAAAAAACTACACGATATAGATCAGGAATAAGTGTAGGAGTTTGTGACAGTAGAGTCATAAGTGCCTTGCTGCGAATTGAGGATCCCACTCCATCTTCAATTTTACCTACAGTTAATTAACATCCCTTATTAATTCCGCATGTCCTTGGCCGTTGCAATCATTGGTACAGAATAGAGCATTATTTTAGGACGCTGATATATACTATGTTGT
>CM040189.1:27893016-27950516 GCA_022606455.1 Callitettix versicolor
GCGGCCTCTGATTTACTGATGACGAGTGTACGCAATTTTAATCGAATAGGCCGATTGTTTTGAAATTTGGTACACAGATACATTGTTTAAAGCCCGAAAGTTGTATTTATAAGATTCTCTTATTCACTTCCGTTTCAAGATGGCGGCCTCTGATTTAACGATGACGAGTGTAAGCAATTTTAATCAAACGCATTGATTGTTTTGACATTTGGTACACAGATACATTGTTTAAAGCCCGAAAGTTGTATTTGTAAGATTCTCCTATTCACTTCCGTTTCAAGATGGCGGCCTCTGATTTACCGATGACGAGTGTACGCAATTTTAATCGAATAGGCCGATTGTTTTGAAATTTGGTACGAAGGTATCTCATGTAAAGCCCGAAAGTTGCATTTGTAAAGTTTTCCCCCATTCACTTCTGTTTCAATATTACGGGCACTGATTCAACGTTGAGAGTGTAGCTGCTGGTTATTTCCTGTAATACTGGCTGAACGGCAAGACCTTTCGAACACTAATGGAAAAAGAGCATTAAATTTCCAATTAAATTGGTCCGATAACATTTTTCGTATGTAGTACGGTTACCGTTTGAATTGGCGGAAAGAGTTACGAGCGCTGTCGTGGAGCGCTCTGTAGGCCTACATTAAGAATATACTGCGAGGTCTGCTGTTCTTTGAATTGCTTTTGTTTATTTTTTATTTTATAACGACACGAAGTTAAAGGAAGTTTGATTATAGTGAAAAACCGATGTTGAAATTTTGATGGAATTTGTTAAATAAATACGTTTTCTTGTTAGGCCTAACTGAATCCAAGAAATGCATTTTACCTTTTTATATGAAAATCAGTTTGTAATGTATCTTCGTACGTGCTAGATGTAGGCCTAGGCCTGGTTATTCATATCAGACCCAGGGCATTGAAGTAAACGTTAAAATTTTGATATATATTTGTGTGTGTGTGTGTGTGTGTGTGCTTGTTTGTTTTAGCTCGCTTAAAGTTTACAACTTCGGCTATTTCAGTCCGATTTGATTCAAAATTGGCACAAAAATTAATTATAGGCAATAGCTCGGATAAGTTCGTTACGAGGCAAGTCGGTTTAAGAGTTCAAAATGGCGGCCGTTTCATAACTTTTTTGCCTGAAATGTTTATCACAAACTTCGATCGCAACGGATTTTCAAAATCTAAAATGGTAATTTATGCCGTTTTTAACGATGATTTTGATGGTGAAATCAAATTTTGCTGAATAATTTAAAACACAAACGTTATGAATTTTTAAAGATTTGTAATTACGGCCGTTTTGAAACAGTTGAAAGCGGTTGAATAAACTTGTCAAAGCTATTAACACTTTTTGTGCCACGTTTCAATCAAATTGTACCTAAATTGCAAACGTGAGTATACTAACACATGTATAAAAATGTTAACGATATCTTAAACACACGCGCGCGCGCGTGCATGCACGCACGCACACTTTCGCAATTTCGGTCCGATGTGATTCATACTCGGCACAAAAGTCTATTACCGTAATAGCCTAGAAAAGTTCGTCAACAGTTTCAAAACGGCGGCCATTCAGCTCTTAAAAAATTCAAACTTTTTTGTCTTATTTTTTTAAATCCAATTTTACCATCGTAATTAGCGTTAAAAACTGCATAAATCAACATTTTTCGAAATCCGTTCAAATTTAATTTGACGGCGATCAGGGTATATTTTCGTATTTTCTACGTAATTTGAAAGTTTAAAGCGCTAACTTTTGCAGATTTTAATGCTGATTGTTTCATTTTTTTATGACGGACCTTTGCTCTACCTTGCCGAGTAATGTGTATCGTCAGTAACATTAGCCTAATAAGATATAGAAATACAATATGGCCGACATGGTTCACAGACTGTTAAGTTACGTGGAAAATCATAGGTAGCGCCACTGTCCTATGTTTCTCGATCGTTCCTATATTGCAGCCCTCGTTTCCATGCCATTTTATAAATGAATAGTGGAGAAAATAATTTTAAAATACGAAGGAAGGTTTTATTGCTACTAACTGTTACCTTAATTTATGGGAACTGTTATTATAACATACTTTTAAAAAAATATAACGTTAAATTTTAATATATTCAAGCGGTTCTTCTATTACGAGATATTGCCTACAACACGCAACCTTTGTAATGACATATGATGACGCCCAACAATTAAATTTAAATAGACGCTGCACGCAGCTGTCTCGCTGACACGATGTGTATTGTGGAAAATAATTTTGTTATCTTAACCGGTTTTTTTAAGATCTAATTTTCACTAACGTAGTCAAATTAAAATCTTCATTAAACTGGCATTTTAAAATGAAAATGCGAAAATGAACCGCGACAGCCATCACATAAATAAATCAATTTCAACAAGTTTTTAAAATAATTTAATGTATGCAGTGTTTAACACTGATTAAATTGATGAGACCGAATTTTCAAAACAATTCAAGACAAAAACGTTTTTAATCTTTGAAGATTTGGAATGGCCGCCATTTTGAAACTGTTGTACGGATGCCGATGGTTAACGAACTAGTCCAAGCTATGGCGAACGTACGCTTACTAACGCATATATGTGTACATACACTGTATATAAATTTTAACAAGACCTCAAAACATTATCTAGAGGTCAGGATCGGAGCTCATTTCAAAGTACCGGATCCTTACTATGCCGCCCAAATTTGTAAGAAACAGCGTATTTTTTTAAATACTGAATGTAACTTTTCGCCGTTTTGGTCTCTGTTTTGGTCTCGATCGTGCGATATGTGTGTGGTTTGTTTTGTTACGTTAAAATTTGGTACGACGGTACCTTGTATAAAGCCCAAACGATATACGTGTAAGACGTTTTCCCATTCACTTTCGTTTCAGTATGGCGGCCTCTGATTTACAACGACCAGTGTACGCCGTTTTGACCAAACGAATCAACTGATTGTTTTGAAATTTAGTACGAAGGTACCTTGTATAAAGCCAAAATGACGTATGCGTAAGATTCTTTCCCATTCACTTCCGTTTCAAGATGGCAGGCTCTGATTTAACATTGAGAGTGTAGTTACTTGTTATTTACTGTTATACTGGCTAAACGGCAATACCTATCATAATTTTGACCTCGTAATTTTGATTAGTAACGTTTTTGGTAAATACCGGTTAAATTTATGAAAAAAGTTCTGTCGTGGAGCGCTCTGTGTATTAATTAAGAATATAATGCAATATATAATAATAAACGGACTAGAAGTACAGCCACCATTATAAAAAGCATGCTCGATATCAGCGGCTAAAGTTCAAGAAATTGGACTATCTGCCGCTAGGAACGCTGCAAGTTGCAAAAACAGGGGTGTAGACGTTTGAGAAAATAGACAGTACTATTATCTACTTAAATGTAGTTAAACACTTTGCGGCAAGATGCCAATACCAGCGAACAGTCACATATTTTAGTACATTTATATTCAGTGTCTGCGAGATCTACTGTTCTTTGAACTACTACTAGTACTTTCAGTAGCCTGTGGAGTGCAAGGACGGATTGGGGGAGGCGAAGGCGACCGTCCCCCCCTAGACAAAAAAAATAAAATAAAAAAATGTAAAGAGATCCTATTTTACTTTTTTTAAATGGAAGGATTGTAACTTCGAGGGAAAGAGTCAATGAGGTATCCAAGGCCTCTGAGGGGTCCGAAACCCGTCACATTATTCTGATCTCAACTTTTTATGGACACGAAATTTTCTCTGTTTGTACATATATATATTGTGCATTTTGCAACACTTATACTGAGGGTGAGAACGGGGTTAATCAGTTATGTATTTAATGTTGGTTCTCTCTTCTCTTCCTGTGTTAATTTCAACAACAGAAAGATAGTTCTCGACTCTAAAATCGATCAAAACTTGGTTGAGAAAGTGTTTGGACTCGCTTAGGCTAATGGGGACGAAGGATCATCATTAACGGTAATGGTAAAGCATAACGGAGTAAAATATAAAAAATTATAGATGGTAATAGTAACACGAGGAAAAAGAAGAAGCATGTTTTCTTTAGTAGAACTTTTGTTTCAAAACGAGTGGCATTGTAAATAATAACAGGAAGTGTAAAACAGGAATCTAAAAAAAATATTTTTTAAATTAAATTTTAAACCTCAAAACAGCTTAACAGAGCTAGGCTTTTGAAGGTATTACTTCCAAAATTTTCATCCTCCAAGAATGCCCTCTTATAAGTTGAATCGTCCAACCAACCGCCCCCCCCCATAAAATTGCATTAATCCATCAGTGATAGAGTGTTATAACAGGGCCCACAATAAGTGTATGTAATCACTATAAACCCTACTTTGCCTAAGATTGTTAACACGGTGAACAGTGGGTATTAGGCCTATTTACTCAAGGTTCGAAGCGTGTAACGATAAGCCTTCGTGCATAAAGCTTTCCGTTAGCTTGGCACGTCCAACACACGCTATCCCGAGAAAAAGCGATCCATTACGAATGCGAAGAAAGGATGTGACATTGACCCTCCTAGTGTCATTGTTTGGCAAGACGGAACACATGCCGACATGCTCCAGTCCTTTGCGCTCATCCCTTGTTTTATATTTTATCTGTTACCGAGTTGCAATACTAATAAATAATAACGGCACGCAGCTGTCTCGCTAACGCTACAGAAGCGTGCATCGTAATCAACATTTTAAACTTGCAAATTTACATTGTAAATAAGAAAATGAACCCTGACCGCCGTCAAATTTAATTTTTAGATTTCAACAAATTTTAACAATTCAGAATGCTAATTAATGCAGTTCTTAACACCGGTGAAATCTGATAAAAAAAATTAAAAAATATTATGAAATTATAAATATTTCAAAAGGTTTTGAAACTGTCGAACGAATTTCGCTGGTTAACGAACATGTCCAAGCTATTATCAAAATCGATTTTATGCAAAGTTTGAATCAAATCGGACCAAATTGCTAAAGTGAGAGTGCTAACACACGCACACAAGCGCGCGTCATATATATCAAACCCCACACACACACACACACACACACACACACACACACACACACACACACACACACACACACACACATATATATATATATATATATATATATATATATATATATATATATATGACCTTCGCCAAAATCGTATCTGGCATCTTCGTGGTTATTCTCATTCGAAGTCTAAAGTCGAACCATATTCAGTATTCAGAAGTTCGAACTTTAGACAGACTTGAGCGAGACCAGCTTCGAAAATAATGTTTCTTCTAGAAAAAATTGTGTCGAACTGATGTACACCAATTTTCTATCTGATTCATATTTTCTATCCGTGAAGTATATATATATATATATATTTACAGCTCCACATAAAAGAATCTAAAGGCCCAAGATCGATGCTCATTTAAGGTCACATATCTGATTCTTATGATGGCTGCTCAATAACTCATATCCAATGGATTTCCAAGGATCGAAGAATCTCCATGCAGAAATCTGCGGTAACAACCGAGAATAAAATAGTTGCAAGTGCTGCATTCTGTGGTGAACTTAATGAACTTTGTTAATAAATGTATATTTAAGCTATTACCAGATCAAATAAAATCTTCTCCAGAATATTAATTATGGTTAAGATGGGAACTTTGAAAGCCACTGGGACGAAACCTTAATGGGAAATTTATAGTCTGAATACCTGATGACATATCTGGGCATAAATAATTATAATAATAAAAAAAAGTAATAATAAGCCAATTGGTTGGATACATTGTATTAGGGAATTTCCTTTCAGTTTTTAGGGAATTTTCAG
The DNA here is from genome assembly GCA_022606455.1 of Callitettix versicolor. Lineage (NCBI taxonomy): Eukaryota > Metazoa > Arthropoda > Insecta > Hemiptera > Cercopidae > Callitettix > Callitettix versicolor. Next base: position 27,898,777 of record CM040189.1, read on the forward strand.
TGTAAAAATGGGCTGTTTGAGCAGCCATTTGGTTAGACCCAGAGAAGGGTCTTTGAAATTTGCACTGATCATGACCTCTAGGTCTCTGTTTGATATATATATATATATATAATTATTATTACTATTATTTATTATATAATAAATATACTAGCACAATTATACTAGCATTACCCGTCGTGGCTTCGCCCACGAAACTTAAACTTTTTCAGTAATGAGTAATGTAATAATTTAGAAACATTAAAAAATATATTAATAAAAGCGTGATCTAGATAACTCTTGATTATTTCACAGTGAATAAGAAAAAATATTATAACCTGAATATGTTGTTTTATTCAAACGTGTTCCATTCGAATTTAAGAAAATCCGATAAAAAATATTTTTCTCCAATACAAAAATTTATAACTCTTTTATATTTTTGTCATTTTAGGGGATGAATTTGGGGGCAATACTGAATTACGTGTATCATAATTTGTGTTTTAGAATATTTTGTTTACTTTTAAGAAAACCCGATAAAAAATATTTTTCTCCAATTATACCTCTTTTTTACATTTTTAATCATTTAGGGAATGAATTAGGAAAAATGTTGAAATGTGTGTTTCATTATTTGTGTTTCATAGCATATTTCTAGAATATACGATCCAAAACAAATATTTTTTCAATGCAAAATTGTATCACTTTTTTACATTGTCTACGCCCTTTCAATCTCTTTAGGGGATAAGTTTTGGGAAATGGTGAAAATATATATTTCATTACTTATATTTAAGAGTGACTATGTTACGTTTTAAGAAGGTCAGACGAAAAACATATTTTTTAAATAAAAATTGTTGTACCTCTTTAGGGGTTGAATACTGGAAAATCGTTTTTCAGTGAACCTCTACTTGTCGTGATAACCCTGAAAATTTCAAATCTTTAGCTATTACAGTCTCTACTATACGTTGTTTATTGAAGTTGGTTTGGGTAAGTAGTTTAATGGCGTTAAAATCAAATTTCTTCTGCATAATCCTTTCTTAGCGCATCTCGACATTGTTGTAAGAAGGTACCTTGAAAATCTCAAGTCTCTAGCTATAATAGTATTGGCTGTACGTTGATTATTAAATTTGAAATGGGTAAGTAGATTAATGGCGTCAAAATCAAATTTTTGCAAAATCCTTTCTTAGTGTACGCCTATATAGTAACGTAAATGTACCCTGAAAATTTCAAGTCGCTAGCTAAAATAGTTTTGGCTCTGCGTTGATTATGAATCAGTCAGTCAGTCAGGACTTCTTTTATATATTAAGACTAGCATTACCGTCGCGGCTTCGCCCAAAAAACTTAAACTGTTTCAGTAATGTAATAATGTATAAATATAAAAAAATATATTAATAAAAGCGTGATCATCTAAAATCATGATTATTTTACAGTGAATATGAAAAAATATTATAACCTGAATATGTTGTTTTATTCAAACGTGTTCCATTCGAATTTAAGAAAATCTGATACAAAATATTTTTCTCCAATGAAAACTCTTTTTTTCTCCAATTATATCTTTTTTTACAATTTTATTCTATTAGGGAATGAATTCGGGAAAATGTTGAAATATGTGTTTCATTATTTGTGTTTCATATCATTTTTCTAGAACATACAATACAAAACAAATATTTTTTCAATGCAAAATTCAATACAAAAAAACCCTTTTTTACATTTTCTACCTCTTTCAATCTCTTTAGGGGATGGGTTTCGGGGAATTGTGAAAAATACATTTCATTACTTTTATTTAAGAGTGATTACCTTACGTTTTAAAAAGGTCAGACGAAAAACATATTTTATCCAATAAAAATTTGTGTACCTCATTTTTACCTCTTTAGGGGTTGAATTCTGGAAAATCACTTTTCAGTGCACGCCTACATGTGGTGGTAACCCTGAAAATTTCAATCTTTAGCTACTATAGTCTCGGCTGTATGTTGATTATTAAAGTTGGACTGGGTAAGTATTTTAATGGCGTTAAAATTAAATTTTTGCAAAATCCTCTCTTAGTGCACCTCGAATTTGTTGTAAGAATGTAACCTGAAAATTTCAAGTCTCTAGCTATTATAACTCGGCTATACGTTGATTATTAAAGTTGGACTGGGTAAGTAGTTTAACTGCCTTAAAATCAATTTTATGAAAAATCCTTTCTCAGTTCATCGCGACATTGTAAGAAGGTACCCTGAAAATTGCAAATCTATAGCTATAATAGTCGCGGTTGTACGTTGATTAATAAAATTGGACTGGGTAAGTAGTTTAATGACGTTAAAATCAAATTTTTGCAAAATTCTTTCTTATTGCACCTCAACATTGTTATAAGAATGTACCCTGAAATTTTCAAGTCTCTAGTTATAATATTCTTGGCTGTACGTTGATTATTAAATTTGGACTGGGTAAGTAGTTAATGGCGTTAAAATAAATTTTTTGCAAAATCCTTTCTTGGTGCATGCCTATATTGTAACATAAATGTACCTGAAAATTTCAAGTCACTAGCTAAAATAGTTTTGGCTCTGCATTGATTATGATTCAGTCAGTCAGTCAATAAGTCAGGACATCTTTTATATATTAAGATTTAAGATATATATATATATATATTTTTTGTACTAGCACGCTCAAACTCACAATTTTGGTTCATCAATTACAAAATGACGGTAATTTCAAATCTTTATAAATCAAATTTTCACAACAGTAGCAAGGTAACAATCTACTGAAAAACTTATTCATTGTAGGTTAATGAAGTTTTCATTGTAATCAGGGCATTAGAGGAGATAGGCTGCGTGTTTTTGGTACCAATTTTCAATTAAACATTAAAGCAAGCCAGCGTCATTAGGTTAGACTAATTAAACGTAGTCATTTCATCAATCGACTACCGTGCTCTACTGACCTGATTTGCCAATATTCTTATTCATTTTCGAACTGTAGCCTACCGGTTTATAATTCATCACAAACATTATTAGCAATTAAAAAGATCATGAATATTTATTCATAACCTATCTTTCCACACGTGTAAAGATTAAATTTAAAAATATAAATTTCAACGTGTAGCCTCTCATGTTTTAGAACTGGTTGAGATAGATTTTGTGCGTCATGAGAGTACACAAATTTACATCGATATATAATAGTATATTTAGCGCGTCGCAAGTCTCAAATTAAATTAATTATAATTAAAAATTTCTTGTTTCCGCCCTTGGACCTGGCGCGTGAGGCACTCGTCATAACTACTACACTACGGATACAACGAAGGTTGGCAGTTGTAAATATATTTAATGAATCGTTAATTTAATTTTGGTAGTTATAATCAGTTGTTTATATTAATTCGTAAAGATCAGCTGAAAGGTTATAATAATTTTTAGGTTATGTTGTTAAAAACTAGCTATGCTAATTTATCGTTTATATTAATTCGTAACGATCAGCTGATATGCCATAAATTTCAGGTTATGTTGTTAATAACTAGCTATGTTACTGTTTTCGAAAAAATCGTAATTAAAATAACAATTAATCTAATAAATATATTACGTAATAAAATTCAACACATGTAATTATAATCAAAAATCATGTTTTTCCTTATTTTTATTATTTCCTTATTATTTTAATTACGATAATTTGTTCAAAAACACGACAAATTATCAGTTTTTAACAACATAACCTAAAACTTATAGCCATTAGCTGATCGTTATGAATTAATATACAACAGCTGATCTTTTAGAATAACTACCAATATAAAGTAGTGCGCTCGCATCACAGGACACGCAAAAGCCAACATCACAACCAGCCCTAAAACATGATACATGTTAAAAAGCCAATGTATTAACTAAATTTGGACCAGTATAGGTCTGAATCCCTGAGACAAATGATTTATAAAACAAAAATCGACAATAGCAGTGTCAATATACCAGGGCACAGTTGCAGTTGAGTTTTTAAAAGATAAACTGTATATCAGAAAAAAGATACACTAAAGCATTTGTCTAATCAAAATCGCAAATTTTTTGAGTTCTAATTTTGGTTTCCTATTAAAATTACAAAACATTTTGCCATGTTAAATTGGAAAATAAAAATTTTAGTTTAGAGGTGAAAAAACAATTTTTATTTTAAAAAAATTCATTATAATTCATAATAAAAAAGTAAATAACAATGTTTTTCACTCAACTGACAACTTATTAACATCCTTGAACTAAACCAAATTAGCCATTATTTTCTGGCAAGACAGTACCTATTACATTTAATAGGTTGGGTTAGGTCATTGCACTATGATATCATGACCATTCATAACAATATTTAGGCGGTACTCACTTCAAAATTTTATTGCTGTTAGCTCATTTCTATACCATTTTATATTTAGAAGTTGTCCAACTCAGGAACAATTTTGATACATCTTGTACTTCCGTTTTTAACATTATTACTTAATGATGGAATAGTCATGTTATTATTTGTTTTAACCAGAAATTTGCAATCATTTATGCATATAGAACAATAACAGATATTTCGAGAGAGTGGATAGATACTCATTCTCAAATGCCTACCTTCAAACCAGTGATGGCTTGTAGCTAAAGGGATGCCACTACGGAAGATTTTTAGCCTTTATTTAAAAGTTGTGTAAAAAGAAATAAAATCAGAAATTTTTTACTTACTTTAATCTAACTTGCCTGCCAGCTCATCACATAAAGTTAAAGTGACACGAATTATGGGAAAAAATAGATTTGAAGATCAAAATACAAGATGTACAGTTAAAATAGATTTTATTATATACAGAAATAATAAAGTTTTTTAACAATTTTATTATAAAAACTTCGTCATTTACAGTGAGATAGATTTATCATACAGAATATATTTTAAATGCTAGATCCTTTACTATTTGGCCCTCTTGAAGTTACATTGGAAGGTGCTTGTAGATCAGGAGTCCTAATACAAGTTATCGTTTGTTGTTTTATAGTTTTCTTTTTTTTCTTGGTATACTGGCCGATTTCACTATGAATGCTATCATTACTTATGTTAAAGACTTGTTGTGGCGGTGTTCCGGAATGTTTCGGAGAATTAAACCTTGATCTGAATGCTGATCTAGCAGAACGGTCATGTTTTAATGCAAATGTTGTTTGTCTCCTTAGTTTGGGCGATGAAAAAGAGACATTTTTACTTGAACTCGAGTCAGCACTTAGTTCTGCTGCTTCTCTTGTCTTGCGCAAAGTCACTCCAGCCCAACCAAGACCCATTTTTTGAAACTCAGATTCTATATCTTCCGGTGACGGTACCAGTTGATGGTTTTCAGTTAAATTATGCTGTGACAAAAAATCCAATTTCGTTTTACTACCTGTTTTTTCAAACTCAACCTTTCCAACATAAAACTGATAGCCTTTTGGTTCTATTGGAGACGTAGATTTACTCCGTATTTCTTTCATAATATCCGAGTTAAGCCCTTGAAAAACATCAAATGTTTCTGACTGACCATTAGAGTCACTGGAAGATGTTAAAAACTGAGGTCGAATAAAACTGAATATATCTTGTACATTCGGGATGAAAGGCACTTCGTTGTTATTAAATCTGAAAATAATTCCAACATATCTATTAATTATGTCATAAAAAATTAACTTAAAGATTAAGTTAATTAATCTACATGGTTCTAATATCACATCAAAAAATAAAACCATAGCAATTAAGAAAGAAAGCAATAAAAAGAAACTCATAGTAATTAATAAAAATTCAATTTCTGTAAAATTAATAAAGAGAAAATTATAAAAGTCATAGTTCAAAAGTAGAGTAAAGTAAACAAGCAAGGCCAAAAGATTTTATGGTATATTTTTTTAAATACCATGAAATGCAAAGGGACTGGACATTAAGATTAAGATTAGAAATTAAAGGATCACACAAGGCACTGTGATCAATGGACCTATTGTGTAACTAAACCTCTTATGTACTAGTTTAGCACATTAATGTCCTTAGTAAGTTCCAACAATCCACTGACTAGCTCATTCTGCTGAAGATCCGCAGGGTCCTGGAAACCAAAAACCCTTAGTCTCCTACCAGCAAGAGCTTCACAATCAAGGATTACATGCAGTCTTCTCCTCTTTCCAGCATAAGCTACACACATTTTCTTCATGTGAACCTATCCTTTTCATGTGCACCCTCAGACCACAGTGCCCAGTAATAATCCCATGATTTTCCTGAGTTGTGCCCCAAGCCCTATGGGACCATACTTAAGAGGTGCTTACTATGGGAATGTCCCTGAAGGTTACCCCATCTTGCCTGGTGTTCCTTGTTAATCCATCTATTACTAGCAAACCTGGCCATTGACAAAAAGATTCCTTAAGCTGGCTCAGATCCGATAAACTCAGATGCAGATCCCAGTCCAGCCAGGTCAAGACTGAGGATAAGAGGCAGACGCCTCTTCATTATCCCGAACCCCCTTATGCCTGGAACCCAGTGAAGAGTAACCCGGTTACTCAGGGATAGAGCACTGATGTTTTCCCAACACTCCAAGAACAGCCTGGACGGAATTATAAGACCTGCATATACTTTGATTGCTGCCTATCGGTATAAATATGAATAAAAACTTTCTTGAAGGCCTGTTTCAAATTCTCCTGAACATAGTCATTAATGGCCATTACTTCAGTCTGGAATACTGTAGCATGCTGTCCCAGAGTAATAACTTCCTTCAAGTCCGGTGTCAGGCATACACCCCAGCACCAGTGTCTTTGTCTTGAATCCATCTGTATACCATACTAGGTCTCCAGTTTCCCAACACAAGATCTGCATCCTCAAATGTTAACTTGACATCAAAGGGTCTAAAACCATGTGTCATTTGATCAGGGATTGGACGTAAAACATTCATATATGAGGGATCGTGTAAAAAGTGGGAGCATATCACATGCATGTTACTATAAATGGTCAGTAACTGAGTAAGCTTGAATGTTAATAAAGAAATATCAGAACAGAGTGAAGGCCAAGAGTTGTAACTGTTTCATCATGAGAAAGTTTCAATGAGAAAGTAAAAGCATTTATAATTTTTATTTATGTAATTACTTACCTATTTAATTCATTTCCTTCAATAGGACTCATAGAAACTCCTCCAGGAGAGTTATCTGAAAGTGTAACAAATTCTGGATTGCCAGATGCAGCTGCATCTGGCAATCCAGAATTTGGGTTTAACAGATTCAATGACGACATATTCTGTGCTACAATAATGTCTGCTAATTCCTGGAATGTCTGTTCTGCCTTAGGATATTTTTTATAATCTGTAGGAACATTCATCTGATCTATGGGGAAACTTTTGTTTCTCATATGAGGGGGCAAATTAAAGTAAGACGACTCAACCGACACAACAGAGTCATTTAAGTTGAACAAAAAATCTTTAACAGGGTCTACTGTATTATTTTTAGGTTCTTTATAATTTGGAATACGAGATAAATCTTGGTAGCGTGGACTAAGTGGGCTAATTGCGTTCATTTGCGAGACATTGGTTTCGAGCAATTCTTTAAATGTATCTGACATTTCAAAAAGTTTCTTAATATATTTTTGAGTTAAGGTATCATAGATTGATGTTACATGTTCAGTCTCGTCTTTTTTATTACTGATGTGTTTATTACTTTCGGAAATAGATACTGCTTTTGCTTCTGGCTCAGTTGAACCAGATTCAAATGAATCTGCTAATCCATTTAAAGCCCCACTTATCTCTGCTACTCTCTCTCTGCTCATGTTTAACAATCTGTTTATGTACGGTCTCAAATTATCTTGATTCGTTTCTTTCCTGCTGATTTCATTCACTAAACTAGCTACTACACTTTTCTTCGATGGTTTTACCGTCTCAGGTAGGCTATTATACGATGTACTACCACTCTCATAATCTGTTTTTCGTTTGGGTTGTTTTGATTTTAAAGGGTCTCTGTTTACTTTAACAGTAACTGTTATACCATCAAATTCTTCTACATTTTTTATTTTCTTTTTACGAGGATAATGACCTGATTCCAGCACCTCGACATCAACTGAAGGCTTCATATCGCTAGGAGACTTTACGCTAACATCAACTAAATCTGGGCTAATCCTGGACATGTCAGGTTGTGTATCGACTAGTGAAGTTACAAATTTGTTGTTTTCTGGAAACACTGGTGAATTTATTTCCGGTGAGAAATTGACCTCTTTTTGAACATATTTGGTTACTTTTTCCGACACATTTTTTAATGAGTCATCGTTTTCTAACAGAGCTTTACGTCTTGCATCGATTCTCGTCAATAACTGTGAAAGATCATTCTGTAATGATGTTGGCTGGGTAGGCGTTGGTCCCCTGGAGTGCAACTGTCTTGATACGTTCAACACATTTGGTGTTTCTGTATTTAAAGATACGACAGACTCTGTTTTTTCAATAGTAATTATTTTTTCTGAAAAAATTAAAAAAACATAATTTTATAATTTGACAAAAATAGTAAAATATATGATTACTAATTATTTGATTGAAATAATACTACTGAAATAAGGGCTTTACATTTTTAAACTATTAATATACAGACTGTCTGAGAAAAATGTAGGACGCAATACAGGATTGGATTCTATGTCCTGTTTTGGATAAAGTTGACTATATCGAAATAAATAAGAAATGCTTAGTAATTTTTTTAAAAATTCGCCTTAATTTAGTCACAATTCACCATTTTGTTTTTTTTACAAAAACTCGCAATAACTTTACAAATAAAGATATGAATGCACGCACGTACACATGCATGCGTACACGCACACACACACACACATACAAGGACTCAGTGGTCGATGTGGCCAAGACACCTGTCAGTCTGCTGCATCTTTAATTTTTTTTTTAATTTTAATTTTTAAAGCTCTTTTAAATATCTTTGAAACCGTAGATTTTATACAAATCGAAATAAACACAATGTTAATGACAAGTAAAATAGTTTTTTTTTAATTTTTGTTATCTTGAAAAATAACCAAGTTATTTGCAAAAAACCTAAAACAAAAACATGTCAAGAAGAAACAAAACATTACTATAGGCTTAAAAGTTGTTTTTCCTTATAAAGCATTGTGGTTTAAGGGTGTACCTAACAAGGTAGCAATTTATACCCTATGCCTTCCAACTTCCAAGAACCTGAGGGCCTCCAGCTGAATAAGCTAGTCAGTGGACTACACAAACTCACCGGAGGAGTCTAGTGAACTAGTACCTAAGAGGCATATATGCCCTTTGGTCACAGTGTGTAGGGGCTGTCAATTCCCATAGCCTCTAAATATCTATCTATTCGTCTATGTAAAACTTATGATGAAAAAGATTTATACATTACACACATATAAGTCTATACTGTGTGTATGTTAATATAAAATTAATACTGTACAGTAGGCATATTGAGTGGATCAACTGGGAGTGAAGGTTCTATGAAGGTTGTGCTGAAAGTAAAGAACATTTTGATCTGACAAGCCACTCAGTCCCTCACCACTGCCACCACTGTGTCACTGACCTTTTCACTCCTTTGCACCAGTCTGACTGACACTAACAGCGAGCCACTACAATCATTTACTGTTTACTTATGCAATTTTAAAATGTTTGACAAAATTAATGACCTCGCCAAGTGTGAAGTTTATAGTGCAATAAGCTTTCTGAATGCAAAAAAATCCACCCTTTCGAAATTTAAAAAGATAAAAAAAAATGTTGTGGCTACAGTGTTTTAGGACAGAAAGAGTGTTCTACTCATCGAAGGGAGATCAATAAATGCAGCCTACTGTCAGACTCTACACTGACTTCGTCACACCATTCAAAACAAACGGTGTGGATTTCTGTCGAGCGGTATTGTGCTTCTTCACAATAACACAAGTCTGCATGATGCTGCATTGACGACGAACTTGCTTCAGCAGCTTAAGTGGAAAGTTTTTTAACATCCATCTTATAAGCCTGAAAGAGAACATCAGTGAGTGGATCAACAACTTGGCGGCAACTGAGTATACAGATGGCATAGATAAGCTGGTGAAACACTACAACAAATGTTTAACTTTGAACAGCGTCTATGTAGAAAAATAGCTAAGGTATCAAATGCGATGTAAAAAAGTTTTGTTTTATTATCTTAGTAAAAAGTGTCTAGATAAGAAAACGTTCTTTACTTTCCAAATGACTCTCATAAAAACAATTAGCATCTAATGAAACACTTAAACAAATACAAACAAACGTCTGAATTGAGAGTTTACTAAATAATGTAGTTTGCTCGATCAAAACAAATTTCTGTATTCTCTTCACAAGTATAGGATTTTTCCAAAAAAAACTTACTTCATTTCACAATCACAGGAGAACCCAGAATGTGAAAGCAACAAAATACAACAAACTCACCAGGGTTAAGTAAAGACTTTTCCATCCTGCTCTGCTTCAAGTTTGTTGTCGACTGATTTAACCATTTGTGCCTTTGCATGTTTGGCTGTCAACATAAAATAAATACAGAAAATTTAATTAAATTTAAAAAGCAATCTGATAACAAACTTGAAAATACAGAGTGGTACAAGAAAACGGAAACGGTTTGATTTCTCAAGTTCTGCCCAAGTTAGAAAAAACACGTGAACCCTGAGTCTTTCTGAAGTCAGATAAATGCAGTACGTTCCAAAATTGTAACTCAAAAAAAGTGTGTTATAAAAACGGCAAATGTGTTTTTATGGATATTTTAAATACAGTATAAACATACCAATATTTCTGTACTTTATTTTTCATCTATATAAGATCAATATTTTGGTGGGAGAAGAAATATTTAAGATATTTTATACCAGTGTGGAAATGCCATGGTTATTCAGGTTTTACTCAAGTTAGAAAAACATGCAGTCTGTCATTTCAAAGCTTTTGACATCAGCTACCAAAGCCGCAATCCTATTACGGATATCAACCACACAATTATTAGACATTTTATTTTTACGCAAGTAAAAAAATATGGTCTAGATTAGCACACTCAGTTTCTACAGTATCTAGAGCAGGGTGATGTGAGGTCATACCTTCCCTCCACAATTACTGCCACCTGGTCAGTACAAATAGTACAATGGTAATATGAAATTGAAGCTAGTTACATTAGGTTAGGTTAGCTGAAAATAATTATTAAATTTAAACTCAGATAATTTTATTCACAACATTTAATATTACTACACATAACTTTATTTTGAACGTATTACTATTAGCAAACGTACAACAGTTATCATTTTATTACAATAATCATGTTTACGAGTACAATAATAAAGATAATTTTAAAAAGATACACACGGCCACAAAACTAAATAAATTATTGTTTTACTTTATTATTAAAAAAAAAAATACACTCACGCCTCCCCTAAAACTCTTCCATGCCTCCCAGGTTGAGAAACACTGACATAGACATGATCATAATTTAAAATTTATAATCTGAGTAACTGAAAACAAGCTCAAAATTAAAAACACTCAATAATTGTCAATTGAAATTTTGAGCACCTGTATGTAACAGATGTCAAGAGCTTTTTCTAACTTCAAAAAAACCTAAAAAAAAATTAAACTGTTTCCATATTTTTGTATCACATTGTTGTACAAAAAAAAACCAATGAACTATAAACTTATTCAAAATCTCCTAAGGTATTCACGAATAAAGTTTTTTTGTTTTAAAGGCCATCAAGGATGTCATTATACAATGACTATCAGAAATTGACAACACAATATCGTCTGTACATTAACTATGCTTCCCCTGTCCTGAAGACAAAAGGAAATTTTTAATCAAATTCAATGCAGTATGAAAATTTTAAATGATTATTTAACCTAGATTTTGAAGTTCACCACGGTGGTGAAATAACTTAAAAAACACGTAAAATAAAATGAAAATAAATTCTAAAAATCTTAATAAGAATTGTGAACTATTTTTATTTTTTTAACTAACCTTAGGGTTATCGTTTCAAAAAAGCTGTCATCTTAATATATTAAGACAACACGATTGTTTGAAGTTTTCTTTATCAAAAAATCGTAACATAATAAATGAGTACATGACTCATGATTAGTTATCGTTTTATAAAAAAATATACAAAATTGTATTATCACAGAAAGTTTGTTTCTTTAGAACTGGTACGAAATCGCGTCAATCAACCAACAAGAAAAATTATTATTATCATAATTATCTCAACAAAAATAATACTATTAATATTCGAAAATGAAGTATTAATTATTCAATCAAATATGTATTTACCGTTCTGGTCATAAATAGAAATTTTTGTTTATAAAGAGTTAGGTAGATGATTTTTATTTATTTATTTAACCAGTTTAGATTTTTTTTTTTTTGTATTTTAAGGTGAAAAGCACATTGAGGCTATTAACCATAGGTTCCCTTCTTAAATGTAAGTGTGAGTGTAAAGTGTTAAAGTCGTAAGTGTAAGTGCGTGTTAGACTCGGGTACCGCGAGGGACGTCTAAATCCTCTCAATAGGTGCACCTAGTCTGCACCCCCTGCAGGTAACCAGTTTAGAAATACAGAATTGTAGCAACATATGTATCCGCTACAATCCGCTGCAGAGATGGTAAATCATCTGTACGAAGACAAGATGCACAAAAAATTTGGATATTATAGCTTAAAACTAACTTATAACTAAGAAACTTAACTAATAGTATATTTGAAAGAACATTTTTTTTATCAGTTTTAGCATGATTTCAAATAATAATTTTCATTTTTTACACAAATAGTTTATCTTTTATTTTGAAATTAATGACTGCAGTTTTTAGTATTTTTAAAAAAATATTTCGTTTGTATCTGTTTGTGAGTTCTGTTCAACTTGTTATAACAAAAAGTTGCGGTGTAATTGTGTGATCTGCGCCCAATTTCCTTTTGTACTTTTGGTAACGACAAGACACTGAATCTAGTATTCTTATCTATTTCAGTAAACTTATTTTTTAGGTCTGTATAATGATAGTTTATACATTCTAGGACATACTTGCCCTTATATTTAAAGGTAACTTTAATTGATTGTTTGATCCTATTTTAAAACTTTATTATGAATTATTGTTAATTTATTTGTGTGTGCTTTTATTGCAGATCCCCATCCAATTATACCATACGTTACAATACTATAATATAAGCCATACATTGAGGAGATTACTACTTGATAATATTTTACATTAAAGTAATTTGTTTAAAATATTATATACATAATGCCATTAGAAAAAAATTAGGCAAAAAGAAAAATTAATTTAATTCAGGTTTTAAAAATGATGTAATCCAATGGTGATTGATCTTGTACGGCAATGCTGTGCAATACAAGTGAAAAAATTGGCCATATTTATTTTAGAAAAAAACATAGTTTTGAAGCTCTTTCAGAAGTCATAACATGGCAATTCAAACAATTCCAAGTGCCATGCTTTAAAAGTTTTTTCCCTGCCCACCTATGTGATGTCTCAACAAGAACGTCACCATTTGGATGACTTCATTTCAAAAATCAGAATTACAGTACTTTTGTTTGTGTTTTGTTTCTAAAATAGTGTTATGTACGTAATATTTGAAAAAAATAAAACTGAAGTTATTTTGAAAACATTTGTGGTAAAATGTTTTGAAAAACTAAACATCTCCCTGTTTTTAACGTTCCAGTTTCATACGTTAAACTTTAAATTTCAAAATTAATTTACCTTACGGTAATTATTTGCTGTAAGGGCATCACCTGCAGATTTCTTTTTCTCTTCTTTTTGTAATTTTAAGGCAAAAAGCACAGTGAGGCACACATCGCCTCCCTAAATGTAAGTGTGAGTGTAAAGTGTTACAGTTGTAAGTGTAAGTGTGTGTTAGACTCGGATACTGCGAGGGACGTCTAAATTCTCTCAATAGGTGCAGCTAGTCTGCACCCCCCTCCGGGGACCTCCAGATTTCTATTAACTAGACATATATATGTGTATATATATATATATATATATATATATATATATATATATATATATATATGTTTGTTTTGGTTCATTTTTGTATTGACATAAATAAAGCCCTGAAAAGCATTAGTTTGGAGTATTTGGCTGTGCGACCTTAATCCAGTCATATTTATTGTTTAACCATCACGAGCAACTGTTTTGAATTGATATACAAAGTGCTACCTGAACGTTTGGGGAAATGAATTCTGCACACGAACTATTTGGGGTATGACCTGCTTTTGGTACAGTTGGTGAACAATACTCTTTGGAATTCGTAAGCCAACAGCTGTGTAGGTGAGAGGCCATGTTTTTCAGTTTTCTTGCATTTATGTAATGTGTTTTGGTGTTGTGGCGATTTTTTGAACCTGTGTAAATAGCACATTTTAAGGAGCAAAGACCTGCTTCAAATTTTTGCTTCAAGCTTTAAAAAACTGCTGCAGAAATCCATCACATGCTTGTGGAAACATTTGGTATCAAAACTATGAGTCAAAGTAAAATTCATTTGCGGGTCAAACAAACAATCTGTATTTGTGCGATCGTAGGAATGTCGTTCAGGTCATGCAACGCACCTTGTCTGACAATTTTGGCAGGCAATGTATGAGATGCACTACTGCAAGATTTGTACCGAGACTGCTGAGTAGCAACCAAAAAGATTATGTAGTGCAGTAAAAGATGACCCCAATTTCATCTCCAATGTTGTAACCTATAATGAGTCATGAATTTACGGTTATGACCCTAAAACTAAGCAGCAGTCATCACAGTAGAAGTCACCATCTTCACTGCGGCCTAAAAAAGCAGACAAGTTCACAGCAACGAAAAGTCTATGTTTTTTTTATACCAAAGGCATTATCCACTAGGAATTTGTTCCTTCTGTCAAACTGTCAATGGAAAGTTATATTTAAAATGTTGAAGTGGTTGCGTTACAGCAATAGGCACAAACGTTCACAACACTGAGAGTACAAGAGCTGTGTTCTCCACTATGACAATGTGCCTAAGCACACATCACTGGTTGTTCGGAATTTTTTGGTTTCCAAAAACAAAGTAGTGATTTCCCACCCTACCTATTCGCCTGACCTTGTTCTATGTGACTTTTTTTCTGTTCTTGAAAATACTATTCGCCTGACTTCGAACCCATGTGACTTTCTTCTGTTCCTGAAAGTAAAGTTCAAATTGAAAGGCCGTCATTTTTACACAGTTGAGGAGATCCAGACAGAATTGCAGATGTGCTCGAACACTTACACTTGCAGACCCAGGAATGCATGGAATCATGGAAAAACCGCTGGAATCATTGTATCCATGACCAAGGAAATATTTTGAAGGAGACGGTGGAAAATAGAAGTTACAGCACGCAATTTTATTCTTATGGGAAAATTTACCGGATTTTTGGGTAGCACTTTGTATTTTTGCTTGTTAACAACAGACTGACACATTTTAGAAGTTGAAAAAACAAGAAAAGACAGAAAACATAACACCATATTAGTTTATTTAAGTTATGCTAGTCCTGATAATCTAACTAAACTAACATGGTACCATGTTTTGAAAATCACAAACTATTTTGTTGAATTAGATACAAGTACCCTGAAATAACCATAATCCCTAAATGACTTCTTAACAACATATATCCTAGTAAATGTTTGTTCTATAATAAATGTTTCTATAATACTCTATAAATGTCTGTTCTATAATAAATGTTTCTATAATACTCTATAAATGTTTGTTCTATAATAAATGTTTCTATAATACTCTATAAATACTGCTTCTGTAATAAATATTTCTATAATACTCTATAAATGTTTGTTTTATAATAATTGTTTCTATAATACCCTATAAATGTTTGTTCTATAATAAATGTTTCTATAATACTCTATAATAAATAATACTCTATAAATATTCCTTCTGTAATACATGTTTCTATAATACTCTATAAATGTTTGTTCTATAATAAACGTTTCTATAATACTCTATAAATGTTTGTTTCATAATAAATGTTTCTATAATACTCTATAAATGTTTGTTCCATAATAAATATTTCTATAATACTCTATATATTTTTTTTTTTTTTTTGGTGTTTAACGTCCGACTATTGTGCACACTTGGGCTAATGCAGACGATGGGATGATTTATAGCGTATGAAAATGCCAAGCCCTCGCCGGGAATCGAACCTGGGTCCTCGGGGTGAAAGCCTAGTACGCTATCCACTAGGCCACCGAGGCGGCTGTAATACTCTATAAATATTCCTTCTGTAATACATGTTTGTTCTATAATAAATGTTTCTATAATACTCTATAAATGTTTGTTTTATAATAAATGTTTCTATAATACTCTATAAATGTTTGTTCTATAATAAATGTTTCTATAATACTCTATAAATGATTATTCTATTGTATTAAAACAAAACAGAATCACATATTTAGTTGGTAAAAATTTACAGATGATGCATATACAATAAAGAATTACCCACCCTAATTCTTAAATATTTACCAGTGTTTGGCTGCTTAGTAATTTTTCTTCTCGAACCAAAGTTTCTAATTCCCTCCGAAGGTTTTCGAAATCCTTGGTAATCCTAGCCTTATGAAGCGCAAGTCTACTCCGTTGTCTACTTCTATCTGCCATTTCATTCAAACTTTTATTTTTTTCTTTAATTAAATCTAATTCAGATTGTACTTCTTGTATATTATTTACCTGAAAAATGTTTAATGAAAAACAAATCAAAAGAGTAACAGTGGTAATTTAAGACAGACACAGAGTGTTTAACACTTACAGATACAGGGTGTTTAACACTTACAGATACAGGGTGTTTAACAGATACAGGGTGTAGAATGAGAAACTTTGCCAGCTCATTCTACTTGTAAAAATACAGAAAAAAGTCCGGAAAAGCACCTGTTACCAGTTATCCATAATTTTGTTTTAAGTAATTTATGTATCTACAATGGCTGAATCAACTGAGTTGAAATTTCACATGTTAGTCATCAATGTAAAGACCTAATTTGAAAAACAAAATTTTTGTTCAAATATTCCATTTCAAAATGGCACAAAATTTAAACATTTTAAATAAAAATAACTCAAAAACAATAAATTTGTGTAGCCCATTTAAATTATTATCCAATGGTATAGCTGTCAACAGTACTGAACAAATAGCAAATGAAACAACGTCCATTAATACACTTTAATCAGTACACGATCAAGAAAACGATTAATGAAATGTGTAATTAATAATAAATAATGTAATCTTTCACAGGTGAATATCTCTTAATTGAATAATAAAGGGCATAATAAAAATTTTAGAAAATATTTAAAAATCATTTATTTTATGAGGCTTGAAATGTCATAAATACCTTGTAAACATTCATAATAATAACTTCAAATATTAAGAAATATCTTACGTTTGGTTCTCCTTCACCATGCCTGGTTATGAGAACCGGTTTCCTGTAGTTCTTTCTAAATTTATTCGTATAGTCATAACATTTAATATTACGAGTTGCTCGTCGTGAGTAACCAGATTGCTTTGTGCTAGGAGGTAAACTCCATGTTGAGTCTGAATCATATTCAATTTCGGGGTCTGAAGTTAGTCTGCTTTCAGAAAAACATCTTCTACGAAGCCTCCTGTATTAAATAAACTCAACATAGTAAATCATAAAAAGTAAACAAACAAATTCCAGAATACAAATGTACAAGGTACACTGTGCATGATATGCAAATACATAAAAATTACTTGTCACAAAATAGAAACTAAATAATTTGATATTTAATGAAGACTTATACCAAACTTGCCAAATTACTATACCCTGATATATACTTCAATATTTTTTTCTTTAACATCCAAACTTTATGCCAGTATGACTAATGAGGTTAAAGAATCAGCGTTAACAGATCATATATCCGTGGCAGTAACTGAAATATCCAACTTACAAAACACAATGTTCTGAAAACATCTGACTTTCAGTCAATATCTGAATGTGTTTTATTTTTTCAAGAAATGCAAAGTAGTTCTTTGTAGGAGATTTAAGATCTTAACATTTCATCACAGATTGTTAGTTATATTTAAAAAATAAAACAACTCTTAAAATGTCATACTTACATTAATAGTTGCATTTAATACAGGGTGTTTGAAAAGGAACTCCCTAGTTTTTTATGTAAATTTAATGGTGAGATTAATGAAAAACTACTTGTACATACAATGAAAGAGAATACCTTCAAGTGTTTTTTTTAATGTTAGTAAACTTCAACATGGGATCCATTTGTTGCCCTACACACATTAAGACACTTCTCGCCAGGTATTCACGAACATAGCAGGTGTAACTGTCTCAACAGGAATGATTCTTTCCTGTAAATGGTTGATGTCACAGACCTTTTCAGTGTACACATTTTTTATTTATTACTTTCATCAATTCTATGTAGAAAGTTAAAAGCAAACTGCAATCTTTTGTTTTTATCAGCAGGTTTAATTTCATGTAACAGTTGTAATTTGTAGGCGCGCAAATGACATATTTTACGTACCACATCATACAAAGTACCTTACGCACCCATAATTGTAGACTACGTCTGGCCAATGACTCCATTGGGCTCTGAACAAACGTAACACGGATCTGTTCAACAGTAGCTTCAGAAGTTCTCAGTCTACCTGGAGACTTTGCTTTTATAACACTGCCGATTTCCTTAAAAGACTTCAGCCAATGATGGTAGTTTTTGCTGTAATTGGTTCACCACCATACTCACATCTAAAATTACGTTGTGTTGTTAAAACAGACTCAGTTTGCACAAGCCAAATAACACACTGTGCCTCCTTTTGCAGAGTAGCCATTGCACTACACTGAACGCATGAACTCAACGCTGTCACCGTTATTCTCAAGGTCACACAAGCCTTGAGCATTTACGTGAGCAAAACTTTGACAGCTGATAAATTAAATATCACAAATTAGAATAGTATATGTCACTTTGTACAGATTCTAGAGCAATATTAAAACTAGGGAGTTCTTTTTCAAACACCCTGTATTAAGTTGGTATGTTTCTATGTAAACCATATGAACAAATAAACATCAGTAATTTATCAGCTGATTATGTTTATTTAACAGTTGTGTTATGTATCTTTATACAACTTAACCTCTTCGTTTGCAGTGATCTTATATTGTGAAGTGTGTACATCTATTTTTGTGAATTAACATATGTGTTTTGTTATACAGTAGTCTCGATTAACCGACATTTTTGAAACCACTGGGGTGACAAATGACAGAATGGACAGATAACAGAAACAGACCACCCAGACTTTTTGGTGATTGATAAAAATATTATACTCTGTTTACAGCACAGAACGTTTTATTATTATTATTTTAGAAAGTGTAGTAAAACTCTTTAAATTTTCTATTTAACTCTAATACAATTATTATACAATAATTATACAAATTTTACATACATGGGTCTTTAATACAGTAAATTATCCATACTTAACCTTTTGATGCAACATACGCGAGAGCACCATGCGTGCCACTTAACTGTTACATGATCGACTTATACACTGAATGGTATACTCATAAATAGTGTGAGTGTTCCTCTTTCAATGCAAACATTCATGCACTCTTTTGGAATTCGTTAACACTTTTTGAAGTGTTTCTCATTTCCAGTAGATGACAGAATCATTTACTTTTCAATTATCAATGTTTGCTTAAGGTAGCAATTAGTGTCAGCTGCTAAGTAAGTCGTGTCCAGTTGCAGTGTTTTGTTTTATGTAGAAGGTTACTTACTTTTATTATTTTTTACAAATTATTTACAATTGAAGACTGGTTAAAAATGTCAGATAACAGAATTAACCTGACGGTTAACAGAAACTGAAGGTTAAAAGTGTGCCGGTTAATTGAAACTCTACTGTAATATAATAAAAGAAACACACTATTAAAATTATTTGTATTTATAAAAACATTGTTTAAAAAGAAATATTGTAAATATTAATATACATAAGATATTATTTAACTACATGATTGTTATTTCGCTAAAATTATTTTAATTTTAACATTTTTAATTTTAATTTTTTTATTCCCGGAACAATTTAGTACAAAATTTACCAAAATAAATTAAGAGGAAATGTTCACAATAATTCTCTAGAGACTTATATTTTTAAACATCACGGGCATAAAATGCTTTGTACTTTCATAAATTATATTGTCTAAAGTTTGCAATGCCAACAAAGCAAATCTTAAGATCACTTTTAAGAAGTCACCAACAATAACAAATACCTGTCAGCACAAGAGTTGTGACAACAGCAAGCGTATCCACAAGTTGTACATATTGAATTGCTGCTTGTTTCAACAGGTTTTTTGTTATGATTAATGTCAGGCTTGACTGTCATAAATTGAATGTTACTAGGAATTTCTTGCAAAACTTTTTTTATCTTTGGATTTTGTTCAACTACAGGCTTCTCCTGGCAACTTCTTGGCTTTTGTGTATCAGTTTGTGATCTGAAAATAACGGATACAAAATAATTTTTTTGTTTTAATAATTATTAGATAGGTCCTACTGTATAGACTATACAGAATGAACAAAATGCTACTGGGTGATAAAACACTTAATTTGCAATATAATTTACCCACAATAAACCACAGCCTATCATGCTTTGTTTAGGTGACATTTTAGTATAGAATCATTTTTTCCATTTTATTTCTGACCGAGTGATCTCTTAAAATTTTCTATAACAGCACAATTATTGATTTTTGAAACCCCCCAAAATTCAGATTTATTTTTTAAAAAAATGTCTATTAATTTTTTACACCTCTGGCATTTTAGAAACTCAGGCTCTTTCAGTCCATAGGTGGATTTAGGAAAGAGACTTTGAGGGGCAATAACTTTACCGGAAGAATTTGTTTTGGTGGGTTTGGAATACCCTTCAGCATAAAGGTGGGTCCATCCAAGAAAATCAAAAACAGGGTTTAAACACACTTTTACAATAACATTTTTTTATTCAAAATGTGACTAAATAATAATAACAGTAACGTTACGAGCACCTTTTGACAGTTGTTTTTATAATAAATAACATTAACCTGATTCAGATTATAAAATTATTTATTATGTATTCTAGTATTTATTGTGCATATTAAGAATGATTTAAAAATTGTAAAACACAATGTAGAAGTATTACTTTTTGTTAATATTAGAGAAACAACTATCACAAGGTCCTAGTAACTGCTCTTATTACTTAACATTAATGTTTTTAACTTGTCCAGTTACAGCAATATAAACATATGAAAACATAGCAGATATTTTCAATGTTTTGCCCCACATTAACTGTAAGTAATAATGAAACAAAATAAAGATTTAAATTTTTCTCTTTTTTCATAAAATTATTCTATTATTTTATACAACGAGTGGCACTGACCCACAATAATCCCTTTAAATAGACCCATTTCCATATTAGGCCAAGTTTGTGAGACTACTGTGTTTGTTTACAAAATGCAGTAGTTCAAGTCTTCAGGTAGAATGTATGATGAATTGCAGACAACATACAAAAAAATAAAAAAAAGTATGTTATAGATAGAAAACAGTTCAAGTGCAGAATGTGTAAAAACTACTATTTTGGTTAAGTTTTTTTGAGAAAAAAACTATATACAGAACAAACTTTCTCTGACCTTATATAGTAATATAAAAATTATATTTCAAAAAATGTTAAGGCATCAAAAAATCAGGTTTTTAGAGTGCCTAAAGAAATTTTTCACTATTATATTCAGGAAAATGTAAATTTCCGATAAAAAAATGTGCATATATTTCTTTTAGGACAGCACTGGTCATACTATTACCATCACTTTTACATATTCCTTTCATTTTCCATGTTATGATTTGCTTGTTTGGAAATTTTTTTAGCTACTTATATTTTTGTAATATATTTCATACTTTTCTATATAAATACCACAATAAACATTAGGGTAAACAGGCCTAAGTTTAATTAACCTAACACAAACTTGTTAATTACTTGTCACTTTTCTCTGATTATTATTTTTATAAAATCAAACACAAGAACATAAAATTTTAAATATATATGTGAGGCTACTTTCTCTTAGTTACTTAATGATTATTATTACAATGAAAATTTAGAAAATTTAAACAAAAATACTGTACACTAGGCCTAAACAATTTTTTATGAATGTTTATTTTCTATTTTTATTTAGTTTTTTTTATGAACACCTGTTTTGTTAAACAGTAGCTAATGTGAAGATCATGTGTTCTGTTTAGTTAAATCAGCTGTTATAACCTAGTATTTTTTTTTTTTTATAGTGTTTAACATCTATATTGGTTAAAGTATACTTATACTTAAAAATTTGTTCTGGACATTGGTACAATGTTGCAGTTTGCCCCATACAATGTTAAGTGACAAATTATTATTATGTTCCAAAACAATGGAACCCCTTTGTTTGAAAGTGTAGAAAAGAATCTGACACAGTAATCAAAATTTGTTTTTATATTTTCAATATTATTCAATTTACAATGCTAATATGCAGCTTTTAATGCTGATTATGATGGTGCAATCAATTTCCAAACAATTATTATTGACTTTTATCAACAGTAAAACGTTAACAAGATATACTGATTATTTCCAATTTTCTATAAAAAGTAAAATAGGCTATGTAAAAAAAAACAATGCACAACAAGATTATATTAAGCTGTAAATTTACAAAATTGAACAATTGTTGGTATTTACTGGTACTCATTCATTCAGTTAATTCATAACTCAAAAGTTTTTATTGAATTAATGAATAATTTAAAAAAAAATTATATAGGATTCACATTATCTACTGTTTAAATTTAATTTAATATCTTTATTGATAAATATTTTTGCAAGAATCTCTAGTTATTTTCCACAGTTCTCTTACTTTCGTGGGTGCAGGTTTTCATTATCAATGAGGATAAACTTAAAAATTTATCTAACAGATGTTGGCCATTAATTTGAAAAAAAAATCTTGACGATAATTTATAACACACATCTAGATATAAAATATCCTTTATTTAGTACAAACCAACTGTTTTTTTCCTCAATGAGGGTTGATTCAAGTTTACGTAAGAGGTATGAATAACTTGGAATTTCCCCCCATTGACCTATATGTCATGGGGGAGATACACAAAGTAGAATGTAGACTGCAGGAAAATGGAATCTATTCTAAACTTTGAGTACTCTAAGATCACATGAAAGATCATATACCCAATTCTAATTATGGGGTTTATGATCTCATACCCCCTCATAATATCCCCTCATAATCATGGGGTTTATGATGATGGGTGGCCCCATCTGGAAAAGACAATTGGTTTTTAGAACCCTTGATGTCAAGATGACATTTGAGGAGAATATTGTGTGTTGGGAAATCTAGAGAGGTATACAGATGACTCCAAGACAAAGACAGGCACTGATGCTGGGATGTACTGCATGAGACCAAGGGTGAAAAAAATTGTTACCATAGGACAGTATTCCAGGCTAAATTAATAACCATTAATGACTGTGTTTGGGATAATTTGCAACGGGCCTTCAAGAAGACACATTCATATTTACAGAGATAGTCAGGCAGTAATCAAAGCACTTATGGGTCCTATAATTCAATCCAAGCTAATCTGGGAGTGTCAGGAGAACCTCAATGCTCTGTCCCTGGGAAATTGGCTTACTCTTCACTGGGTCACAGGGCATTAGGAGGTTGAGGATAATGAGGAGGCAACCGACTGGCTCAACTGTGATCTGCATCTGAGTTTATTCGTTTTGAGCCAGCTACAGGAATCTCTTTGTTATTGGCCAAGTTTGCTATCAATAGGAGGATTAACAAGCAACACCAGGCAAGGTGGGATAAGCCTTCATGGACATTCTCACAGTAAGCGGCTCTTAGATAAGGTTTGTCACGGAGGACTTAGAGAAGCGGCAAGATCTTGGGCAGAACACAACTCAGGAAAATTATGAGGCTCATTACAGGGCACTGTAGTCTGAGGGTGCAAAGAACAGGATAGTTATGTACCACAAAGAAATTTTATGTAGGTTATGAAGGAAAGAGGAGGAAACTACAGGACATATTATTCATGATTGTCAGAATATTTTTAGCAGGAGGTTTCGTTTCCAGGACCTTAAAGGCCTCCAGCAGGATGAGCTAGTCAGTATATTGCTGAAGCAACAATAGGTCTGTTGATTGCAGTGCCTGGGGTTGTATTATCTCTTCCTCTAGTTTTTAATTTAATCTACTAACTTGGAACAAGAAGCTGATGATAATGATGACACAAATATAGACCTTATGTCTTCTTTAGTACGAACCAACTGTTTCCTTATTACTTTAGCTTTGCTTTCTTCTCTATTTTCTTCATCTAAAATTTGTTTCTTTCGGTTTGCATCGGCTCCTCTACTTTTTGCCCTTTCTACGTTCATCTTCTGTTCATTACGATAAACTTTTTCGACATCTGGCTGAAATTAAGAAAAAAAATATTTCAAATAATTTGATTATATTAATGACTGTATGATAATTAATGATTGTATTAATTATCATAGTCTAGAAAACTTTTAACACTAAATTCAGTTTTTCTCAGAAAATGAAAAACTAAGAGAGAAAGTGATAAACTAAGTGATAATAAACTTCAGTTATTCAGGAAGTGAATTTTATTCTGTAAAATTCTGTTTATAAGTGCCATAGATGTCTTAGTAAATAGTGAAATATGATAATATATCTTTTTAAATTTTTGCTTGACAAATACCCAAAGTATCTGTTCTTATTTTATGGCTTTTAAAATTTCCTCGTAATTTTGGGATTAAACTTTTGTCACATTAAAAAGCTAAAGCAGTTCTGCCAACTAACAGATTAATTTAGTTAAAAAAAACATGATTACAAAATTGTTATTGGGTTTTATAAAATTTCTCAATATTTTCCGAACCTGATTGTTTGAGGAAATGAACGTGAGAAAGGTTGTGTTAATGTTTACACACCATTTACAACTTGAGCCAACTAAAACTAAGCAATGTGAGTAGTGTCCATTCTGCAGCTATAGCCCAATACCGCCCTTTTATTACTACTGCTCATTATGTAAAATTAGGTATTCTAACTCATTAGGTAAAAGTAACTTTTTAGGATGTAGTTTTTAACACTAAATACAAACTAGAAAATAAAAAAACATTAATCACAAATCGAATCATAAAATGATTAAAAATAACAGTAAACACTGGCAGTTAACTGCTTGCACTGATAGTGCCTGATCATGTAGGAGAGCCTGAAGGGGGAAGGACTTATGAATGTGCTAACCGCTTAATTCACCTGGCTCAAACTATTATTTTTATTACAAAACTATTATTTTATTACAAAAACTATTTTTTAATTTTTATTTATAAGAGCAGTACAGTTTGTTACAATATACCAAACATACTATATTATTATGATAAGTCCAACCCAGAAAATTATTGCAAAATCTTCTTTTTTTTACTTTTACAAACATTTGTACAGGATATCTAATAGGCTGTGTATCACATATGATTAGCCTGTTAACATATACTTATGCACTTTATTATTTTGTATTTTGGAGAGTAGCCTAAGTTCTTCAGTTCAAAAAATCAGTTTCAGTGCATTGCCAACACCAATAAATAAATATATATATATATATATATATATATATATATATATATATATATATATATATATAAATAACCTTATTTTAGGAAAATATAGGTGGATTTAGTATTTGAAAAGCATTTTTGTAAAGTATCTATGGAGATTTGGATATATTGTGATTGGGATTTAATTTTAAAATGTTCTTAATATAGGTTTAAAAAGGACTTCAAGAAAAACAATTGAAAATTGCTTTATTTTTTAATAATATTAACAACAAGCCACAGAACAATACGATACAAGTTGGACTCAATACAGAATTTAGTCACTTGACATTTATTAATGATTTTTATAGTTTGCCATTAATAATAGATCAACTGTTTCCATATTTTGTTATTAATACTTAAATAGTTTATTGATTTCATATCTATTTGGAATATCTGAAAAATTGTTGTATTTACATTAAAGACAAATTGGTAAGTAATGTATATAATGGTTAAAATAAGTTTTTCTTCTTTATTTGTTTCACCCAACTTTGGGGTACACCAAATCAATCACTTCTTAATGTTCTGTGCCTTCCTCGTAGCCCAGTATTGCGTCATACGTTAAAATACATTAAAATAAGTTTTTATTTTAATTAAAAATAATTTTACCTGTTCAGCAGCTTTTATATGGCTCTGACCAACATCTTCTAAACAATTTTTGTAAAGCTCTTGCAGATATTTCAATTTCTCTTTCTGCCATTGATTTAACTGTTTCTGTGTTTGTTCCACGTGGAGATTCTTTTGGCGTAATTTTTCTAGTCGAACCTTTTCTCTCAAAGAATGAGCTAAATCTTTTGACTGTTGTCGAACCTGCAAAATTATTGTAATTAGTAATTTTTAGGTTATATTCTCTCCATTATTTTACATTTTTTCCTAATTTACTACACTTTCCACACTTTTACATTTTAAATTATTAATACTGGGCATAACAAAATGTTTTTGTGCAATAAATATGAAAACTGACAGATCACTTGAAACTTCAGATTTAGTTTTAAAAACAAAAGAAGATAATCTAACACTGTTAATCTGGCACTCTTAAGGATTTTACAATTTTGCATTCATTGTCTTACTGTAGGAGCTTGCACGGATTGTTTACTCCCCAAGAAATCCAATACTTAACCTTTGAAATTATATTGCAAATGGCTCTAAGTTTGTATTAAAGTAGTTCTAAATTACATACCTGTTGAAGTCTAAGTTTTTTTCTGTGATCAAATTCTTTTTTCATTTCCAATTCCACATTGCTTAGCAATTTGCTCTTTAGTATTTCTGATCTTGTAGTATTCATTGGAGACATTGTATAATGCTAATCTAACACAAAACAAACATAAGCTTGTAACATTAATAAGCTTCATTATTACTTGAGTCAAATTTACACATATTTTGCTATACTTTTCTTATAAATAAAAAGTTATCAACTGTAATATTTATATTTACTATTAAGTTATGTTAGGGCCTAATTGGGGATACCTGTACTACAGTCAGCCACTTAGAAAATGGCCTGCTAAGAACACCAGTTGGATAGAGAGAAAAAATGTGCCTCACCATAGCTCCCTCCTTCTCTTTAATTATCGTTGAGTAGTAACAGTTTGTACTTAGATTGGCAGACTCTGTGTGACTAGTGTTGGAGGGAGCTGGGGGGGGGAATTCTCCAACACACGCGAGAAATTCTTGTAAGGCCGTTTACCAAGTGGCTGGACTATACTTTGTTCTCCTATCTCACTTAGATTTGATCTAGTGTAGGTCTACTTGTAAAGAAAGAACAAAATTAAAATGATATTTTTAAATTTTCTAAACAAACCTGATATGGTTTTTTGTGAAATGATGGAATCGAAGATTTGTTTCTTATTCTTTAAATTTTTATTAAAAAGTATTTTGTGCATCATATAACTACGAGTGTAAAGTATTATTTCATTGAAATTATCGCAAGACCAGAAAAAACCTAATACTAACCTAACAATAGATTTTGTGTAAAATCTACTGATTTTGTTATTGCCAAACCGTTATCATTTAAAAAAATTGCTTTGCCAACATTTGTTGAGTACTCAAGAAATTTTTAATTATATTCAGGAAACCACTTATTTTCATGTTATTGTACTACATTTTTGTTCTATATCAATTTTATTATTAAATTACTATAAATTTACAGAGACCTTATTAAGTTACAATTAATGGAACTATTTTGTGCGGTCATTATACTGCAAAGGGCACAAACGATTAATACAATACTCTGCAAAGTAGTGTATAACTAACTTCAAAGCAGCTGCTGCATTATATTCGACTTTGGAACTGAAACTAGGCCAATAATTATACAATTGGTAATATTATTTTATCTTTTTTTGTCATATGGTAATTCCTGTTTTAAATGATACTTTGGATTAGTATTGGAAATATGCAGTTTTAGTTGTTTTTGATTTTTTCGCTAAAATGTTTTATTATATACCCAAAAGCAATAATCCAAAATAAAAAAAGCAAGAAAGTAAGCAGAAGTAAAATAAAAAACAAAAAAGTGACCTGTATACTCTCAAATTTGCTACCATTCGAAAGTCTAGGTAACATATTTTTTATTGCAAAAACGATTTATAAAATGGTAAATATGCACAAAATAAAACAAAAACATTCAAAAATCATTATTTGAAAAAAACAACCTGCACTGCATAAAAAAATGTTTTTAATACTGAAGGACCCAACTAATATGATTGTTGGATAAAGAACCCAATTAGAAAAAAAGAAAAAATAATAGAGGACCTAACTGCATAGTTGGGTTAAAACCTATTTTATTAAACTGGTTACTAACCTTATAATGAGTTTTGCGGCAGCAGGTATAAAACAGCTGCTGCAAGATTAAGTAATACCAATTAGAATGTGATAACACACATGAGCAATAAGTTGATGTAGTAAATGATAATGTGCATGAGCAGTAAGTCAGCATAGGAAATCTAGTATGTTGTGTTCCATGCAATATAAATAGCAATAACGTCATAATATAATTCCATAAAAAATAACCTACAAGTACAATTAAGTTAATCGAAAAAAAATAAATTTTGGTGGGTGAATGTGTTAATTGGATAATAAGGTATATAATAAAAAAAAAATTTCAAAAATCACTATTTTGAAAGAAATAACTTATACTAAATAAATAACTTACTATTTACCTACTGAAAAGTATTTTAACATTCTAATAGGCATTACTTAATATGTATTATTTTGTTTGTTCTTGTAGTGAAAACTTTGTTAAAATGGCATTCGTTTAATTAAAAAGATTTCTCACCCAACAACCATGTCAGTTGGGTTCTTCACCCAACAAACTATTGCTGGAAATACTAAAACTTCAGTATTTCCCTTAAAAAAAAAAAATAAGTATACAAGTTTTAATTGTTTTAACGATCAAAAACATGTTACTTTCTGGCGCAAGTTAGCAATTTTGAGGTTATACAGGTCACTTTTATTTTCGACTTTTATTACACTTCATATGCTTTTATATTTTGGATATTATTACTTTTGGGCATCTAACAAAGAGCTTCCTAGCAAAAAGATTACAGAAAAACTGAAAACCAGCTATACTGAATATTTACCATTTATATACTTTCAGTTAGAAAAAATGTCAGATATCATTGGTCAAATTGTTCTATACTATTACTGCCTCAAGATTCAAAGGCATACAATAAGTTTTACATTTTTTTCAACATTTTTTCCACTTTTTGCAGGTATAATTAGCCTATATTTATTTTTCAACTTAGGAAAAGCACTTAATGAAAGATTTTCTTACAAAAATATTGGAAAATTATGAACATTTATGGTATTTATGCAGTGAAGGTTTTTTCACAGTGATTTTTGAATATTTTTTTGTTTTATTTTATACCTTATTATCAGTAACACATATATTCAACAGTGGAAAATAATTTTTTAAAGATTACTTATTTTTAGGCCGTTTTTACGTAACTATATTGTGACATCATTGCTGTCTACCCTGCATTAAACATATTCAATTTCATACACATTTACTGGTCATGCACGTTATTAACTACATGTACTTACTGCTCTATACTTTACTCATTCTGATAACCATTACTAAATGTTAAGGCTTATTGCTTTTTTTGTTGGTTTGTTCTCGTAATGAAAACATAGTTAAAATGGCATCAGTTATTTGTAAACTTCGCAATTTACCCCTTTTTGTATTAGGTACACAACCCAACAACCGTATCACTGAAGTTATTATTTTAAAAAAAGTGTTTTTACCACCTAACAACCATGTCAGTTAAGTTCTGAGTTTTTTTTTATAAAAGGTAAAAGCGCGGTTGCCTACTTCAGTGCAGTAGCAATTTTGAGGTTATGCAGATCACTTCGATTTTTATAGTACTTCTCGAACTTTCCGCAATTTTATATTTTGCAATATTGCTTTTGGGGGATGGAATAAAGCATTTTAATGAAAAATTACAGAAAATCGAAAACAACCTACACTGCATATATTCTATATTTTCCAATTTTATATTTTTGTCAACTACCTAACCTAACAATATATTACCTGCCGAAAATCTAAGTAATATCATTATTTATATGTGTTATGATTCCATGTGTAATGGTCACAAACACTGAATACAAAACACATAAAGTTGAACATTTTTATAATCATTTTATTCCACTCAAACCGACTCGAGTGTAACTAGGGTTACGCCTAAACCGACACTGTTTTTAAACGGACACTAAAAACAACACTGTTTTTGTTTGCTCTACAATACAAATATAAATTACATTACTGGATCGTATATTTTACATCCAATATTCGCAGCAAACTATCATTCATCAATTAATTCTATCACCGTTAAGTCATTATACCAATAACTATTATTATTATTATCACACAGTTGCCGGTAGTGTAACTTTTACCGACACAACAGGTTTCTGTTTATTAGAGGTAACTGTGTTATTGTTACTATATGTACTAGAGATGGGTAAGAAAACTCCAAACTGTTATTCTATTAAGAAAAATAAACTGCTTTGCCAAACTGAAACTAGCAGTTTGAATTGGACTGGATCGTGATTTGTTAAACAAGGAACAACAGTTTGGACTTCCCTACCACCTACGTTCTCTTCGAACGTTGCCGCAAGCGCTAAAACATTTTTCTTGCTATTTTCCTGTTAAACTGTTTTCCTTCAAACAGTACAAACACCTTTTCTTTAACTTGCTATTTGCTATACTTTTTCCCTCTGTTTCTTGTTGCAACGTAGTGTGAAGTAAGAACTGTTTGGGCGTTGTCAAAGTTTATCTCTATTTTGTTGCGAGTTGTTTGAAAGTTTTAAATGAAAAAATTTGTTGTTCAAACATTTTTTAAACTGTAAAAACAGCCATAATTGTGTTATATATTAGTTTTTCTCCGTAGAAAAATTTCTTTGTGTTTAGAAATTTAAAAATGTTTGGTGGACAATTTTGATAGTTTTCTTTTACTTTTTTTATGTTTTTAGAATTAAGTGCATAGTTTTTAATTATTTATTGGATGTGTGGACTTCTTAGTGTTTTTTTCAGTGTTTAAAAGTGAAAAACTTGTTTTTTGTGATGGGAAATATTACAAACGTCTTACATTTTATTTTTATCCGGAGCCTAATTTTCTTTAAAAACATTTGTTTTGTTAAATATGTTATTACAATAAACTTTATATTTTTTCTGTGTTGTAAAATGGAAAACTTATTTTTTTGCTAATGCTAATGTTAATAACCTATCATTAACCTATAATAACCTAATGTTAATAACCTATAATTTTGTAACTATATAGAGCCAATTTTATTTAAACATATTTGGCCTATGTTCTTATTACTATATTTTACTTATTAAGGTTACTTTTTTCAGTTTTGAAAAATGAAAACCTACTTTCTCCCAAGTAAAAATATGACAGTAACATCTCACATTTTGTAAATACAAAACCTAATTTTATTTAAACGTATTTTTTAATCAACTAAAAATATTCTAAATTGTTTGCATTTCAGTAAATATGCAAAAGCTATTTAATTTTTAAGTAAAAAAAAAGAATGCTTCTATTAGAAATTCACTGCATTTTGTAAATATAAAATGGCATACATATATATTACGTTTTGAGAATGTAATTTAATTATTACTACATTTATAAAAATTATTTTTTTCTAAATGTTTTACACCCAAAAACAGTTAAGGACATGGTGGTAATGGGAATGAAAAAGTAGTCTTAGAAAACTGAACGTTTGTGCTTATGTTTTAGCTGCTAATACAACTTCGAGTTTCATTTTTCTATACCTGTTTTTTTCAAACTGTTTTTCCAAACAGTTTTTTCCAACAGTTTGTTGATATTTTGTAAAAATAGCAGAAGTGCCCATTCCTAATATGTACTCGTACTCTGTTAGTATTTACTAGAGGTGGATATGAAAATACCAAACTGTTAAAAAAAAATGCAATTCAATAAACGAAAAACAAACTGCTTTTCCAAATGGAAACAAGCATTTTGATTTGGACTGGTTCGTGATTGGTTAAACAAGGAACAGCTATTGGGACTTCTCCAACACATACGTTCTATTCGAACGTTGCCGCAAGATCAGGTACCTAAACCATGGTCCAGCAAATTCAATCTCAATCGGTTCAGTAGTTAACGCATGATTGAATAACAAAACAAACACAGTCTTTCATAAATATAATATGATTAAGATTAAAATTAAAAAATAATTAAGTAAATGTTGTTATTGTTGAAATAATTACAGTTTCTTTTATTAACGTAAATATTATTTTATAATAAAAAAACTTATTATTACATTGAAAAAAAAGAAATAGGACGAATTTACATTGAAGGAGCTGTAGGTCAGTATCACTGAGGTGTAATATGATTTTACACTAATTATAAGTCAAATAACTGTAATTCCATTCACAAGGTCTTCGAAAGTTGCTAAAGGCTTTAATGGCATTTTAGCAAACAATATTTTTCCAAAACATTCCCCATAGAAAAGGTACGGTATGTTAATTAAATTCATGTACGATGAAAATTACATTTCCTACTGCGCCATACAACGCGATGTGTTGATAACACTGTCACTGTAGTGCCTTGAGATCGAGTGTCGTCGTGTCGTCTGACAATGATTCGACTCTTGGCGAGAGTGACTATGTGAGTGTCACATTAGTCGCTTTTATGGAGGTTCATAGACTAGACACAGAGGCCTTTTTCTGTATCTTAGTGGGGGAGCGGGATCTGTCACAATGGCGGACAGATGCGCGTGCGTGGAGCTTTCTGCTCGCGAAACCAGTTTTTCAGTGAGTGTGAGGATATATTCCTCGAGTGTGGGGACTTTAAGGCCGTGGCACATGATCTCGTTTCTGACGAACCACGGGGATTCAGTCAGTAAACGTAGGGAGTGGTTTTGGAAGGATTCCAGCCGTTTCCTTCGAGAGTTAGAGATGAGGGAGTACCAAGCCGGAGCTGCATAAGTAAGAATGGGTCTGATGTACATTTTATACATAGTCAGCCTGATTCTTAGTGGTATTGGGCTTTTGTTCGCAAGAACAGGAAAAAGCTTTCTGCGAGCCGCAGCAGCTTTGCCTATAGTTTGCCTGACATGTGGGGCAAGAGTCAGTCGTTTGTCAAGCGTGACGCCTAGGTATCTGACTTTAGGTTTCCATGCTATGGGAGTATCGTTGATTTGAAGCATAGTTTTGGGATTATGTAGTTTCTTTGTAAAGGTGATGGCTTCTGTTTTGTCTGTATTCACTGCAATTCTCCACCTACGAAACCATGGCTCCAATAGGTCCAACTGACGTTGAACGTTTTTGGCCCCAAACTCGAGGTTCATTGAAGAATAATAGAACATGGAGTCGTCAGCGAAGAGCCGCAGTGACACAGGTTCTTGGACAGGCATGTCGTTGGTGTACAGATTGTACAACAACGGGCCTAGGACTGATCCTTGTGGCACGCCAGCCGTAATCGGTCTGGGCGTAGAGAGAGTACCATCGACGGACACCTGGAACCATCTATTGTCGAGGTACGATCGAATTAAATGGACATAGCATGGAGGAATAGGGCTGTGAGCTAATTTGAACAGGAGGCCTTCGTGCCAAACCTTGTCAAAAGCTTTGCTGATATCCAGGAATACAGCTATTGTGTGTAGGCGTTTGTTGAAGCCATCTGATAAGCTGTTGATAACTCGGACTAGTTGGTGGGTAGTTGAGTGCTCTCTGCGGAAGCCAAACTGTTCGTGCCTAACCGTGTCTGCGAGGTGTTCTGTGAGTTGCCTGTTCACCAGCCTTTCGAATACTTTCGAGAGACCAGGGAGCAGTGAGATTGGTCGGTAATTTTGTGGAAAGAGAGCCGATTTTTGTGGTTTGAGTATAGTTATGACTTTGGCTCCTTTCCAAGATGTGGGGTAGTGGCTTGTTCGCAAGATTCCATTAAAGATATTTGTAATGTATCCTACAGTTTGGGCAGGGATGTGCATTAGGGCCAGATTATTTAAATTATCCAGACCAGGTGCTTTCCTTGGGTGTAAATGTTGTATGATGCGTGTCACCTGATCTGTTGTGTAGGGGTCAGGGAGCTGGCCTAATGGACAACTGAGGTAGTCCTCGAGATAGTTTTCTACGTGCTCGATATGATCGGCCACGTAGAGATGTGCATTTGGACTGAACTGGTCTTGGAGGGAATCTGCGAACGCTTCTGCCTTGTCCGTTGGGGAGTAAGCCAGACCATGCTGACCATACAGGGGATGATTGGAGCGTTTGTTTCTCAGGAGTTGGCGGTTCAGTTTCCACAATGAACCGTCTTCCGTGTTCATTGTGGACAGGAATCGAGTCCATTCCTCTTCGGAGTATGTTTCTAGTAAATGCTTTACTAATTGTGTTTGGGCATTGAGCTGTCTTTTAATGGACGGTGCTCGGGTGAATTGCCATTGTCGGCGAAGCTTTCTCTTTTTTGCCAACTCCTCTCTGATGTAGGGAGGAAGTTCAGGATTGGCACCCTTACAGGCAATTTGGTGAGTGCTGGATTTCAGCGCAGAGGCTATAGCTGTCTGAAGGGTATCAACCTCAAGGTCGACATCTTCGGGCGAACAGATCTCTTGGGGCTCCGGTAACAGTTGGTGAAGGCGTTCCGAGAAACGTCTCCAGTCAACACGTTTGGCGTTGCCGTTCTTGTGTGGTAGCCTCTGGCCGAGTGGGTTACTTATGGTAAGTAAAATGGGATTGTGGTCGGAGCTTAAATCTGCGATGCAGTCTAGGTGATGGGCAAAAGTGACGTTCTTCAGCACAGCAATGTCGAGTACATCAGGACGGTACCTTAGGCCTGTGGGATAATGAGTGGGGACTGTTGGACCGATAACAACAGTTTTCGGGTGTTTTTCCTGAAATTGATGTAGGACTTTGCCGTGCTTATTAATGACAAGGCTGTTCCACTGTGGGTGTTTGGAATTCAGATCGCCCATGAGAACCGTAGGTTCTTCGGAGTTGAGTAATTTTTTGAACGTGTGTATGGTAACATCACGTTGTGGAGGAAGGTAAGCAGAAATTATTCTAAAATTCGTGCCTTGATGGTTGATTTGGATAAGAGTATGCTCTATTGGTGATTGGGGTCGTTCGGTAACGCTTGATGAGCGATCCGCCTGTGGACCAATCCCTGCGACTGGATACTCCATTTGCATTCCATGCTAGTATGGTGAGAGGCTTACTCATTCTGAATGAGCAGCGTCATGAAGGAGGTTAGTACTGTGACTATGACCTGTTTAAAGTCATCAGTACTGTTAATTTTGATAAGGATCTCTTGGATCCATTTGAGAATGTCAGTCTTCCTGATGAAGGAAGACGACGGTTGTGCCTCCGCATTCTGGGATGCATCGGCTTTGGGAATGGGCGAGGGCGACTGCACCGCCTTGATGGGAGCCTGTTTTGGGGCTGCTTTCTTTGCTAAGACCGGGGTCTGTCAAGATCCCTAACCTAAAAGGCAGCCATCTTTGTTTTTCGGCAATTTCGCAATTTCGAAAAAATGCTTGTACTGAGCATTTGACATCAACAGGACTCGTTCCTATGATGCATTCGAAAGCATAAGTAGTGTATTGTAGAAACAGACAATTGTTGTCAAAATTGCAACAGATTATATTTTTAAATAAGAATTATTATGCAAATAATGGTAATGGTAATGGTATATAAAACTCTTGTGTTTATATATTTTTCCTTTAAAAATTTAATTTTAAAATTATATTTTTAAAGAGTTAAATTTTTTATATTTCATATCAAATCTAAAAAAATATAACTATGGAAAATTGTTAAAAGTGAGCCTAAATTATTTCACAAATAGGTAAAAGCCTTGTTTGTAAGAAATAAAAAAATAATTTGTTTCAGTATTTTTATACTTTTAATAACACTAATACATATATTCATATTGTATCTGTAATTATGATATACTGTAATACCATAAAATATAATATGTAATAAAGAAGTATTTTCCCGGCAAAATGGCTAACACAGTCATGAAATTTCATACAATATTCTTTTCTCTTTAAGAAAGCAATAATGTAGCTTGAACAGTGTGAACTAATTCTTGAATTTACTATTAAGAAAAAACTAGATAAGCTCCTTATCAATATTGTAATCTAGCCACTTAGTAAACGGCCTATACAAGAATTTCTCACGCATATAGGAGAATTCCTCGTCAATTTCTTTCAACAGTCCAGTGACACAGAATCTGCCAGTCTGAGTCTACAAACTGTTACTACTCAACAATTGAGAAAGAAAAGATGGAAGTTGTGGTAGAGGGTGGGGGACTCGACTTCTCACTCGCACATTTTTCTCTCTGTCCCACTGGTTTTTTAGCAGGCCGTTTCCTAAGCGGTTAACTTATATACTGTACAAGTACATCAAAGCATATTAAAAAAAAAGCAATACTGTACTTATTTCTGATTCATATCAATGTCAAATGGTATGTTGGATAAAGATAACACAATAAGGCGATAAGAAGAACATAGATAGATAGATGAAGCTTTGCAGCACAAATTGTCAATTATTTCTTGCTTGTTACGTATCCCTCACACTGCTTATGAAATATGTGACACACTTTTACCCATATTATCATACGATATAGAATTATTAGTATCGATACTCCAATATTATCGAAATACCCATATCGACCCAGATACTGCCTGCATCGAAAAGAAAATATCGATACCAATTAGTTTTTTGGAACATAAGTTCACTGCCACTTTCCTTCTTTCATCTGTGCGGATGTAGTCAGTTTATTGCAAGTAGCAAATGAATATTTGAATCTTGATCTTGAATATTTAAACCTAGAGTTATAACAGTTAGCTTTAATCAATTTATTGTTAAAGAAAATTGATTGTTAAAAAAAATTGCATGATTTCAGGGCCTCTTTCAAAAGGTAAGTTTGTCAATGTTTACATTCTCTCATAAT
The DNA here is from genome assembly GCA_022606455.1 of Callitettix versicolor. Classification (NCBI taxonomy): domain Eukaryota; kingdom Metazoa; phylum Arthropoda; class Insecta; order Hemiptera; family Cercopidae; genus Callitettix; species Callitettix versicolor. Next base: position 27,935,620 of record CM040189.1, read on the forward strand.
CAATCCTTCAAAATCAAATTGATTTATTGTAATTAATAACATATGCAGAATTAAAAAACCTATATTCCCCCCCCCCAAAAAAAAGCAACACAACCAGAATAATTGGTTTATGTAATTACAACAAACTTTCAATGATTGTAGTAATATCAGATTGAGTAAATATGCAGTGTAGGTTATTTTTGATGTTTCCATTTTTTTCTCCTTTATTACATGTCCAAAAGCAATAATCCCAAATATAAGTGGAAAGCATGGGAAGAATGATTAAAATTGAAAATAAAAGTGATCCGCATAACCTCAAAAAAAAAAAAAAAAAAAAAAAAATGGGAAAGTAGGTAATGTGTTAAAAGTAGGTAAAGTGCTTTGTTAGATGGCCAATGTTAAAACCCAAAATATCAAAGTATAGAAACAATAGAAAGTAAAAAATAAATAAAAAAAATAAAAGTGACAAACTTAACCTCAAAATGATTACTGCACAAAAGTAGGAAAGGTGTTTTATCAGGAAAAAGTTTTATAACTCTTGCAAAAGTCATGATTTGAGTAATTTTTTTGCTCTTTTTATATGCTATATCATTTTATTGAAAGATATTAACTCATGGAAGATTAAATTTATTATGATAAATTATAATTTGTAGCCATTTACTACTGAACTATATAGTCATTAATATTTACTTTGCATGGAGCATGCTAAATTTATTACACTAGATTAATATGCAAAAGTCACCAATTAAGGTAGGCGCATTATCACTATGTAATAAATCAGTGATTGATTATCTTGACAGTTTTTGTTGTGTGGACATCGTTAAAAAAATGGCTACCATTATTTGTGATCTTTGAGTTTGTTTATTTTTGTTAGTTTAGGTTGAAATTATGATAGTGCTGCTGATTTTCTTATAAATCACAGCATCTTTAAAGAATCATATTCGTTCTATATGGATAGGTTATGATGTTCTTTATATATATAAAATTATTAGTAACATATATTTTATTTATCATTTTCGCAATTAAAAACACATTTCCTACTTTCGTGTGATAGTCATTGTAAGCTTGTTTGTCCCTTCTATTTTCACTGTTTTATAACTTCATATTGGTCCTGCACTTTTATATTTTGGAATGTTGGGTATATAATAAAGCGTTTTAGTGCAAAAATCACCAAAATAGACAAAAGTCTCACTTAATTTTACCATGTGTTATTGTTAATGAAAAGATTATAATTTTTTTGTTAAAGAAAAGAATCATACTAACTTGACTCAGTTGTAGGAAACATATTTTTCATCGCAAAAATGATAAAAGAAATGTGTGTTATTATTAATGAAAAGAATATAAACTTACTAAAAAAAAAAAAAAAAATGAACTTCAGAATTAACTTGACTCAATTGTTGGGTTTTAACTCGTTTGTTGGTTATATAACCAGTACTCCATAAAAGCTACTAATCTTCATAATGAGTATTATTGCAGTGGATATAAAGCTGTCACTGCTTTGTATCAGAATATAGTTCTGTAACAAATGGCTCAAAATTGTAATTTATGATAATAAATTTAATTTTCTATTTGTTAATATCTGTGTACATATTAAAACCAAAAATGTTATTTAAATAATTGCTTTTGTAAAAAGTTTCAAAAAGTCAGAATTCTTTTAAATAAAATTTTATGTACTAGTCTAATATAGTTTAGTATGAATATCCAATTTCCAAGAATTTTGCCATCAAAATATAAGGTTTCCTGAATATATTCTAGGTTAATAGTGATAAATTTGTTCCTCACTTAAAAAAAGTTGGAGTAATCTTGGTATTTATGCTCTAGCGAGACTTTATATACTTTATTATTCAATAAAAGATATTCACCCACAGAAGATTATATTTTTTATAAATTTATGCAATGTTTAACTGAATTATTTTGTGATGTCATTGCCATCTACGTAGCTTATGATAGAGCCATAGAGTGTGCATGATTTCATACACCAACAGCATCTGCCCAACGTAACAGTAATCGCAAAATTAATAACTTTTATACAATAGTACTGGTTAGGTTAAAGTATTTTTTCAAATTGTTTGATTATAATACTGTTTAAATTACTTATACACATTTAGTAAAACATTGTAATTTTCATGAAAATCATATTGGTTAGGTTATGGAGGTGATTTTTTCCTATTTCTTTATTATTTTCCTTATTTTTATTCGATCTCCTGATATTTTCTTGATTAAATGTATGTTAAGTATTATTACAAATAGGCTTGAAATAAAGCATTTTTCTGGTGGGAAAATACACAAATATTTATAAATCCAGCTAATGCATATTTACTTTTCTTAAAAATGATCACTTAAAACAATTAGTCTAAACGATTTTTTTTTTTAATACAGCTTTTGGCGAAGAGCACATGAAGGCTATCATCGCCGTCCAACAAAATGTCCTACATTGGTGGATGGGGGGAAACTAAAACTAAACATTATTTATACTATACTAAATTAATACTAAAACTATAACACTATACAAACTAAAACTAGATAACATTAAAAAAAAATTTTTTTTATATACATATTTACACTGCTATGCTGTTCAACAATACCATAGGTAGAGTAATTCAAATACATTTATACGATGTAAAAAATTTAGAACTCGGTCAATGACCGTTGAATCATCTTTTAAAATTGCTTCCATAGAGGAATCCAATCCAGAAGTAAATGTTTGATTGTGATGATATCACCACAGAACTGACATGTAGGTGGGTCCCCACGCGCCATGAGAAATCCATACGTCAACATTGAATGTCCAATGCGAAGACGGGTAACAACCACCTCTTCCCTACGACTAACACATATTGATGACCCCCAAGGATGAACAGTATTCTTAATTACTCTCAATTTGTTATTGCCCAAGGCTACCCATTCATTTTCCCAAAGAGAATGCAGAAAATGTTTCGCTTGGCAAATAAAATCTGAACAAATAACACGTTGCGTGCTTGACGGCAGCAGAGTAGCTTCCTTTGCCGCAATATCCGCTCTAGTGTTCCCAATTATCCCACTGGGACCAGGTACCCAGCAAAATGTTGTTTTTACACCTCGTCGTTCAAGCCTATAGATGGAGCACAAGATGTCTTGAACCAGAAGGTTTATTGAATACATGTCTTGTATAGCCTGCAGTGCACTTTTAGAATCGGAACACACTAGATAATGCACAAAATCGGATTCAATGGTGGAGTTCAGAGCTTTAAGGATGGCGAATAATTTGGCAGTAAAGACACTACAAACTGAGGGTAATCCATATTTCTTGTTTTGGCCTGTTCTGTAAAATATACAACCGATGTTGTTCTCCAGTTTTGAACCATCAGTAAAAATAATTTCACTGAATGGGTAGGATTGAAGAACATGATGAAACTCCTAGCGATACACAATATTGGGGGTGTTATGTTTTGGAAAAGATAGCAATGATGACTCAAAGGTTGGCATAGGGATACACCATGGAGGGATAAAACATTGAGTCCTCTCAAACACTAAGGGCAGCTCAGTACCCAAGTAGTCAAAAACAGGAAGACCTAATGCCAAGTGGAGCAGTAGCATGCGGACAAGATTCATATTGTCGGAGCAACTGATTATTGAAAACAATATTGTAAGCAGGGTGCCATAGCTTACATGATAAATTGCTTACATAACTTACTTGCAACTGCTGTCTCTGTTGCGAGAGTAAAGGTTCACCAACTTCTGCAAGCATACTCACAACGGGACTAGAACGAAAAGCACCAGACGCAAGACGGATTGCAGAATGATGGACAGGATCTAATATCTTTAATGCGGAAGGTCGCGCTGATGAATAAACAATGCTGACATGATCAATTCGAGAACGAATGACCGCACGATAAAACATAAGCATACACGTCCTATTAGCGCCCCATCGAGAGCCACTATGAACCTTCAACATATCAAGAATTTTGTTACACCGGGCTTTTAAATAGCATAGGTGAAGGTTCCACGATAATCTTTCATCGAACATTAGGCCCAGAAATCGAACAGATGGTGTAGTCTTTATGCCATCAAGATATATCGAAGGTGACTGAATATGTCGACGGCGACTGAAGGCAATGCATTGAGTTTTGGCAGCAGAAAATTTAAAGCCTGTAGACCTCCTCCACGACTGTAATCTATTTATTGCCAATTGAAGAGATCTTTCAGCTGTTACTATGTTTCTAGTGCTCACGTATATAGCAAAATCATCTACAAATAGCGAACATCAGACAGGGGACTGTACATTAGAGGTTATGCTATTTATTGCAACTGTAAACAGGTTTACACTAAGTACACTCCCCTGTGGAACACCATTCTCTAAGTGAAAACGATCCGACATCGTAGCTCCAAGTCGCACCCTGAAATGCCTATCAGAAAGAAAATTATTAATGAAGGCAAGAATTCTGCCTTGTATTCCCCATGATTTCAAGGTATTGAGAATTCCTCTTCTCCACGCCATGTCATATGTTTTCTCTAGGTTGAAGAAAACAGCCACAAGCGTACGACATAAGAGAAAAGCATTTTGGATTGCAGACTGTGCTAAACGAAAGTTGTTTAAATTACTTTGCTTTATTTATAATGAAACAATTTTCTTTAGTCATTTATAACAAATATAAGTCAAGTTTGGTAAGGCAAAGATTTTTTTTAACAAAAAATTCTGATTAAAGCACAACAACAAACAAGTTAACAATTGCAAACGGCATAAGGTAGGCATTCTTACCTACCTTAGTTATAAGATGTTTATTATTTTTAAAATAGACCTAGTTAATTTTAGGTTAAATATTATAAATAAGAAAATTTCTTATAAGACCAGGAATGAAGCAAACAAATATTCCAATTTTAAAATTGTTTCTTAATGATAGCATATTTACATTATTACCTCAGACATTTGCTTCATTTGTCTACATAAAATGATACACAATGTTTCAAGTGTTTCAACGATAACTTCAATGTTCATTCAACGATCAATGTTCACAATGTTTCAACGATCAGCTTTCGTTTTCAAGTGCCTAAATGAAACCCTAAACATGCAACAAGAATGAATGTCTCTCGAAACATCATGTGTTGCTTTATGCCCAACACAAATGATGGCAAATATGAATAAACTGTAATAATGAAAAACAAATATTATTTATTGATAAATAAGTATGGTGGCCTTTTACTGTGTTATTAAAGTAATTTCAATTTGATAAACCTCGCCTTAACACATGCACGCATATACACAAACTTTGCTTGTCTCAATTTTTCACTCTATAAACATAAGGCCTAATTTATTCTAACATTAAATTTTTATTTATTAGACTAAAAGATATTACACCTTCTGACAAGCTTTTCTGAAATTTTCTACAAAGGCAAAATTAGTTGGCATATAGTTGTTTTAATTCTACGATAAAACAGTTTCATAAAAATCAACTAGTGTTTGGATATAATTTTATTATATTGATTAAAAAAAAAATAAAATTAACAATATATTATTTGAATTACAGTAAAAAACACAGGCATAACAAATTATAATAATAATAATGATTGATTGAAATGAACTAATCTAAATTTGACTTAGTTACTATAGTTTATGTTACAAAACGGCTATTATTTAAAACTTAAACTACTATAGAAATAATTAAATGGTATTACTCTAGTACAGATAACAGATTCTTGTTAATTTTTCCTGAAAGTACTGAACTTGTTTTTTTTAATAAAATAAAATAATGTTTACAGGACAAAAGTGATTTGTGAACACAATAGAACACACACAGTGTTAAAATATATAGTTTGTGTGCTAAAAATGAAATTTGGTTACTAAAATTGTTTTTATTTTTTTTTTAAAACCTAGCTTAATGCTTCATACAGAACCAAATTCCCAATGCCAATATAACATTGTAGAAAGTTCAATTTTCAAAAAAACTGCTACTGCTTCAGTTTTATGAGCTTTAGCAATTTTTTATTAGTTAAAAAAATAGTTATTGTTTGTCATACTGTTTTAAGGTTTTACCTAATTAAATTAAAATATCTATGATATAAAAATAAAATCAATGAACTTAATGTCTTAAAATATTAATTTTTTTTTTATTAAATTGCTTGTTTTTTTTTAATATAGAAAGCAAATGTTTTTCAGATAGAGGCTGCTCCAATATTTCTGAAATCATTATATTTTGGTAATTATTGTCGTCTACTATTATCTATAAAAGTATACAGATATTTTACTTAATAATTTAATTGTACATCAATTTGACAACATACTGTGGTAGCCTTTCCGTATCACGTTCACTCACAATCACATCATAAGTATCATGACTGTGCATAATAACTTTGCATACAATGATAAACATATTGAAACTATGTTCACTGAGGGCGTTAATTGCTTGTGCAATATTGGCAAACAGTATCGGGTTCTTTTCACAGCTTCCATGATATCGTCTTGAATCTAAATTATAATCTAAAGCTGTAGGCAAATCATCAGCCCTTATTGCACAATACATGGTTCTCTGTAAATATAGAAAGACAATTTATTTAGAGGTCTAAAATAAGGAAAACAATGAAGTAGGCCTGTAAGTTTTAGTAAATTTTACTGTGGATTGTAAATTCAACATTTAGCCTTGCATGGGTGTCTTCATATTAAAAAATTTTAGTTTACAAAAATAACAGTTTCAAGATGATAGCAAAAAATAATAATACTTAAAGTTAAATTTTTAACGGTTCTCTAGACATAACTTCATTCTATGATTTTCTCATGAAATGTGACATGTTTCGAGTCTAGGTTAACTCCTAATATGTTTTGAAAAGTTTAAACACTACAAATTTTTTGTAAAAACCTTAAAATGGATTTTTGTAGAATTTAGAATAAAAAAATATATGTTTTTTCTATATAAAACTTCAAATCCAGCTAATGTACGATTTATAAACAAACTCAAATATATTTTCTGAAACAATTTAAGAAAAGAATAAAATAAAAAATTACAGTCAACTGTTTGGCTAAAGCAGAGGTGGGCAATTGAAAAGCGAACTGGATGATGCCATTTCTAAGTAAAACGATTCCAGATTTTTACAATAGAAAAATGAATGTCAATTTTTTTAAACACAATTTGAAAAATCAGTTATGGCAAACACACTGGCTTGCTAAGTAGACCTATTATTATTTCGTTATTGTTAAAATGATATTCGCTGTTATCTGGGATAATCTTTTATTCGGTGAAAAAGTAAAATGTTTTTAGACTGTAAAACAAATTTTAATTTGGTAATGGTACAAGAGTGCTAATTAAGCTGACCATAAAACCATCTACATGGATTCCACTGCTAAGTCATTGAAGCTAAATTTCTAGAACCAACCCTATTACATTGTCTTAACTTCCATTTTTTCCTCTTGTATTTTCAGTCGAGTCTAGCTAAACACTGGTGTGCTTCTGATCTGAAACACTGTGTTTGCTTTGTTGAATTGTTCATTGTTTACTCAGTGTTTTTATATTAATACACCTGCAACATTGTCTACAAAAAATGGTTGGGAAACATAACACAGTTAATGTACTACTGTATATCACATGTAGCACAGGCATATCTTGAGGGGGGGGGGTTTGTGAGGTTGTAACCACTCTATTGATTTAAAAAAAACTAAGATTTTTTTAAACACAAATTATAATAGTCCCACTACATATATTACACAATTTAGTTTAGCATTTTTTTTCTTTGAAAGCAGCAAATTGTACTATATATACAAGCCAACTACTATACTATGTATGTACTTTAATTAATAGTACATTGCTTTGTGAAATGTACCAGGCAATTATAACAGCAATTATAACTGTAAAACAAATTTTAATTTGGTAATGGTACAAGAGTGCTAATTAAGCTGACCATAAAACCATCTACATGGATTCCACTGCTAAGTCATTGAAGCTAAATTTCTAGAACCAACCCTATTACATTGCCTTAACTTCCATTTTTTCCTCTTGTATTTTCAGTCGAGTCTAGCTAAACACTGGTGTGCTTCTGATCTGAAACACTGTGTTTGCTTTGTTGAATTGTTCATTGTTTACTCAGTGTTTTTATATTAATACACCTGCAACATTGTCTACAAAAAATGGTTGGGAAACATAACACAGTTAATGTACTACTGTATATCACATGTAGCACAGGCATATCTTGAGGGGGGGGGGGTTTGTGAGGTTGTAACCACTCTATTGATTTAAAAAAAACTAAGATTTTTTTAAACACAAATTATAATAGTCCCACTACATATATTACACAATTTAGTTTAGCATTTTTTTTCTTTGAAAGCAGCAAATTGTACTATATATACAAGCCAACTACTATACTATGTATGTACTTTAATTAATAGTACATTGCTTTGTGAAATGTACCAGGCAATTATAACAGCAGACATGGATAGATAATACAGAAGAGGAATTGCGCAGAATAATTTTTAGTCATATTCAACAAACTTATTTTATTTAAAAACTTAAATATAACTTTTATTTCTTCAAAAATAAAAAAAATTCAATCACTGTTGTAACTGGACTTCTCAAGTCAGTGTGTGTGTGTGTGTATGTATGTTGCGTTACGTGTGTGTCTTGAATAGATGAATGCGAGTAGTATTAGTAAGATGGGATTGCTAAACCATATAAAAATAAAATAGATATTTAGTGAAATGAATATTTTTCAAGCCAAGTCGAACTACTGCAGCTCATTTGAATTTTATACAATTTGAAGAACCTAAAAAATAGTTTAAAAAATCCTCATTTCTTAGTAATCACTCACGTTATAGTAGTTTCACTAAAATGTAACAGTAAGAATTAAGTTGCTGTCAGAAGGTCTTAAAACTCATAATTCTGATCTAAGTTTAAAATAATTTCTCTCTCTCTCCTATATGATTTGACTATGCTGGATACACCTGTGTGATAAAAGATTAACAATGAAATGATATTTTAAAATTGTAATTAAGTTATAACAATTAACAAAAAATCTACTAATATGAAAATTACTGTTGTTACGCATGTTATGAATTAAATTAAAAATTGTGGTCATGAATTTGATTAATATAAATAACAATTATCCAAGGTTGTGAGAATTAAGGGTTTAAAGCCTCCCTTAAATGAGATCTAGTAAGTCATAGAGAGATAGCTGAAGGCTTATTTATAAATGTATTGGTCTAGAGTTTGATAACTATATTTTTTTCTTAATTAAAGAGCGAACATTTCCGTAAGAAATTAATGATAATAACTTTGTTCAACATCAGTATTTTAAATAACAGTTGTTTTTAAGCTATATTTTCATTACAATATTTCATCTTTTGATGTTCGAGTTGGCAAAATGTTTTCTGATTTGCATTTTTTTCTTATGATTTAAGATTTTAAAGGAACTTTTAATTATGATGTTGAGGATTATGAATTTATATTATAAATTAAATCAGAAATTACATAGATATTTTTTATGATTGTTAACAGATATAAAGGCTGCTAGTATATTACTATTTATGAAAAAATATTTTGTGTAATTTGTAAATTTTGATGTTTTAATTAATCTGTAAAGGTTTACCTCAATAATCAATATGCTTTTGTTGCCCCTGCCAAATTAGAAAAAAAAAATGGTTTATGCAGACCAAACTCTTAATACCCACATAATACTAAAATTACCTCATTGACAATTTGGTTTTGGTGTAAAAGTTGTTCCTTTCTTAACAAATATGGCCCAAATATATATGGATTTTGGATTCGTCTAATTTGTTGAACTCTGTAAGCACTAAAATTTCTTTCAATGTCTCCATATTCAAAACTTAATTTTGGTACGTCTATCAGTTGGTATCTCCTCCTTGTGTAATCTACATTCCAATCCCAAGTGTCCGGATAAAAGTTTTTGATTGCTTGTAGTTTGCTGTAAAATTAAACAGTTTTAATAATTATCGAAGTTTTATAACCTGCTACATTAAAAGAGTGGACATTGTACATTTAAGTGAGCTCTAAAACTAATGTGCCATGATGAAGCAATAAATTTTGATTACTTCAAGGCTGATTGTCGAGGACATTCTCGGCTCAATAATAGTTTTTATTACAGTTCAATATAGCCTACATATTAAGATTAATTAATCTGAAAATTGGCCTAACTGTTTTAGAAATGTTGATTTTTTTCAGTTGTATTCCTGAAAAAATTGTCTTGCCACATGTTGCTCTAGCCTTCATTATTAATTAATTAGACTTCATTCACAATTAATTCACATTTGTAGTAAATATGAAATGATATTAGTGTGATCTATGATATTGGTAAAAATGTGTTAAAAATATTTGTTTTCCTGAAAAGAATGGTGAAAATATTTTTGGAGGATAGTGTACTCAAAAAATGCTACAATGATTTTTTGAAAACGGTAATTGTATAAGGTAGGGTAGTCACTACGAAATGCTTGTAAGTCCAATGCAAAGACTCTACTTGCAGTAATTATCATAGATTTTAAATGTGGTACATAGGTAAGACTACCTAATTACTTAAAACATATATTCAAGTACAGTTTATATAAATAGCGATACCGCAAAACTTGATTATGTGTCTGGTAGGAATATTGTTAGGTTATAGTAAATACCCCTTGTCGTAATAATTTACAAACCATTTGCAATAAACAATTAATAAGAAGGTAACTTAAAAGTCCAACATACCTGTTCTGCATACTGTTATAGTAAATTACACAGCCGTCGGAATCAAAATCACAGCCTGAAACGCATAGTTTTTTAAAACTACTGTAGGCTATATGTGAACACCAGACAATAACAAGTTGTTTATAACCAAAAAGGTTTTCAGCTGTTCTTTCTCCTCTACTGTAGTTGACAGTGTTTGTGACGGAACTAAGCGTTGATGTTGATAAGAGCCTGCGGTTAGCGACGGCTGTGTTTTTATCACAATTTGTATAGTCTAATTTGCATTAAATACATTCGCGCAACTCAATAAACACTTAAACCGGTCAGCTTCAATAGTCTTAACACTGTAATCTAATCGTAAATAATGGAGTGTAGATTATAGGAAGTACCGTAAAGTAACTACAGTGTAGAGGTTGATAGCCTCAGACCATAAGCTACTCAGTGCCCGCCTGACAACTGTAAAAATAAATTATCGTACAGTCGGTAGAAAATTATCGTATAAATAAAATGCACAGTATTTAAATAGCTTTATAATGCATAGCTGAGAAAAATATTTGAATGAAGAAACAAACGCTGATCTATTTAGTTTATATAGTTTTTTCACTACTATTTGTAGGTTAGAAATTTTTCTGCACCTTATTATGGGAATGTTAAAATAGTACTTTATTCGCAAAAAAGATTTTAACATTAAGATGTGGGGTAGGCCTAATAATTAATTGGGATATACAGTAATTAAATAATACTGGGAGTCCAAACATAGTTCGGTTTTTGGAGTAAATAATCTTTTTAAAACAGAAGCTGTTTTTTGTACTGCAGTATTTTACATCATTACAATATACTTAGAAATTGGAAGTGAGTTTTATGAAAACTGGAAGTTGTTCGGGAAAGTGAATTTTCTCGATCAATGAAAATTCGAATTTTTTTTCGAAAGTAAAAATTAGACCAAGGAATTTCTAATATTGAAAAAGCCCCTAATGTCTTAAAAAAAGCGACAAAATAGACATTAGTAGCTCGGAAAAGCGGAGAAATATATACTGTATATATTTTCTAAATAAGACTTTGATCAATGAATTTCTTGTATTAGAGAGTGGCTCCCAGTGCGAAAGTTTCAAGAAAATCCCTCGAGCTGTGTTTGGAAAAAAGATAAATATCCCATTATTTCTGGGAAAAGCGAGGAAATGAATTCACCCGAAGATAAGATCTTGAACAGTGATTATCTCGTATCGGAAAATTCCTAATGCCAAAGTTTTTTCAAGAATATTTTTCAAGACAAAGTACTGACAATTTATTGTTTGTTTCATGTTACAAGATAGATGTTAACCTGATTTCACCTTCATATTCAGCGTTATAATCCAAACACGTTAAGTTAGTATTTAAAATTTTATGATTACATACATTTTATAATTACATCGAAAATAAGAAAATTTTAAAACCGACCTCCGTCAAATGTATTTTCTTTAGTTTCATTCAATTTGGAAAAATCAAAATGCTAATTTACGCAGATTTTATTCCAACAGCCCCCATTTGCCAGTAGAAATTCACTAAAAATTTAATTTGCTTTTTTAAATTTCGTTTTCAGTGGTGGATAAGGTATTGGAGAATTACGAACGGTTTTCTTGTCCTTATTGTTGTTTTTGTGCTTTCAGAAATCACAATGTCCAGAACAAGCGAGGATCGAGGAAAGTCTTCAGGGGATGCTGCGCTCTTATCCATGGACAATGACTGCCCGTTTAGCGGCGCGTGTAAGTTGAAATACAGTTTAGAAAAGGGGTTCTCAACGGAGTCCAAGGGGGATCTATTGAACTTTGAAGGAAGTAGATTGAATTCGGGTCAATGAAATAAATACCATTTTTAACCCCTTATGATATCAGAACGTAGTGATTTACGATTAATATTAACAAATATTTCCCCGGATATAAGTAAGATAATCGAAGGACATCAACCTAAAATCAACATTAAAATCTTATACTTACGTAATTTATATTTTATTTAAATTTCTGCTTATATAAACATAATTATATCTTGATACGATATAATAATACATAATAAGGATATATTGTATATGTTAGCATTTCCTAATTCTTACTTGGTTGAGGCAGGATTTAGCTGTGTAAATAATTTCTTGCGAAAGACGAGAAATCGATTCAAGATATCAGAACGTGGTGATTTACGATTAATGTTAACAAATATTTCCTGGGATATAAGATAGTCGAAGGACATCAACCGCAACCATCTCGTTAAAATGTATTTATATGATTTATGTGATTTATGTGATTTACATTTTGTTTAAATTTCTGCTTCTACAAACATAATTATACTTTTAATGTATATCTAATAATACAAATACAAATTATTAAAAAAAGTGTATTACTGAATTACTCCTAAAAAAAGCTTCATTTACGGTGATATTTGTGCAACACTTTGTAAACATATTGGGGGGGGGGGAGTCTACGGAATAAAAAAAATTATTTAGGGATCGAAGCAGAAAAAAGGTTGAGAACCCGTGGTTTAGACTATAAAAAGTTTTATTTTATCCAATACGTCGCAGCATTAACAGCCAGCTGTCTCGCTGACATGATAGAAGCGAATTTCCGAAAGAATTTTTCATCGTATCACTCTTTTTTAAATTTTTACCGTCAAAATGAAGCATTAAATGACTTCGTATATTGGCTTTTTACTTTTCAAATTGCATTGAAAATACGAAAAGGAACCCTGACCGCCGTCAAATTAAATTTATTATTTTGAACGGATTTTGAAGTGCGTTGATGTACAGGAAGTACAGTTATAGGGCCTAACACAGTCCCCAAGACTTGTATAGACCAGAGGTCGCCAAATGGTGGTCCACGAACCACGGTCCGTGAAATTTTTTTGTCTTTTTTTGTTATTTTAAGGCGAAAAGCACATCGAGGCTATTATCGCCTCCCTAAATGTAAGTGTAGTGTAAAGTGTTAAAGTCGTAAGTGTAGTGTTGTAAGTGTCAGCGTGTAGGCTCAGGTATCGCGAGGGACGTCTAAATCCTCTCAATAGCGGCAGCTATTTTTGGTGGTCGCAGGAAAAACATGATTATTATAAGTCGCACCACAAGAAACAAAAAGTTTCTTATCATTCAGATTAAAAAATGACAACTAATAGAATGTGTTTAGGCACATTTAAGTTCTTTGTGATTTCTAATTTTTTTCTATACATTACAGCCTCTTTTTCTCTAAACCCATATAATTGGTGGTCGGCCAAATAAAAATTATACATTTAGTGGTCTTTAAAGCTCTAAAGTTTGCCGACCGATGGTCTAGACGGCCTGTGCTACCTGAACAAAGTCTGGAGGGGCGGTGACCTCAGTGTGAACAAGTAAGGTACATTCAGCCATAGAGTGAAATGCGACAAAAATAAATTCACTAACTCATAATTTAATCTAATGTGAAAAACTTATCTGTTGGCAGTTTTAGCCACGGTATATAGATACACGGTAGGGGCCACGGTGGGTGTGCGCAGTAGACTACCGCGCGCGTGACGTCACTGAATCTTCACTGCTACATTCTGTAATTTACCGTTTAACAATGCGGTGTTCTGTAAATGTAGTTGGAGATTCGGTGTGTTTATGTGAGTGTTTGTTTTAAGTAAAAGGTCTTTTTTGTGTAAATAAAAGGTGATAATTGTGTTTTGTGGTCGAGATTTAATAAGTGTAAGAAAAGATTTAATTAGCCTATGTTTTGAATCCTAAAAAATACATAATTTGTTTTGTTTGCTGTTGTATAATTGTGTATGCATAACAATGCCTAATTGCGCTATTGCCAATTGCTATAATAGTGATAAGAATTGTAAAGGGAAAGGAATTACATTTCACAGAATTCCAAAAGACAAAGGCCTGAGAAAAGCGTGGGTTCATGCGTGTAAACGAGCAGATCATTTTAATTTTGATAATGTTAAAGTCTGTTCACTTCATTTTAATGACGGTGATTTTGAAAGGGATTTGAAATCCGAATTACTAAATACGAAACCTAAAAAACAGCTGAAATCCGGTGTCATTCCACGTTTTAACATTCCCACCGTTGAAAATAAATTTATCAATTCTGAACGAGCTGCAAGGATTAAAAAACGTGAAAACCAAGAAACATTAAAAAAACTTATTGACGAGTCCGATGGAAATCTACCAGGTAAATCACCTGTAAATGGAAATGATGTTGGTGCAATTGTAACGTGTAATTCTGTAAATGAAACCCACCCTTCCGTAGTCAGTAATTTTAATACAAATATCGTTGTAAATAATGCCTCTGTAGAGGAAATGAA
>CM040189.1:27955516-28450516 GCA_022606455.1 Callitettix versicolor
TAGATTTCATAAATTAACTTTCTGAATGTTCAACATTTGTTGATATTAAGAAATTTAGTTTGACAGCGGTCAAGGTTCATTTCATTGTTTTCAATACAATTTGCAAGTTTAAAATGCTAATATATACAGGTTGTAACGCTGTTTAAGACTGTGAAATCATGGTTTCTAAAAAGAGGTAGGCCTAACATAAATTATTTTTAAAAAATCGCTTCCATCACGTCAGCGAGACAGATTTGTGCGCGATTTTTTTCATATTTTCCAACGTAGTCGCGTATGGAAACGCTCTTTCAAGTGATGTCGATTCTGTTTCGGAAAGTCAACATGTACGCGCACGCGCACGTGATCTCTGTCGCGTGTCAGTAGAAACATTTATTTTCCGCGAATATCTTGACCCTCGATTGAACTTTAATTTGTGTTCATTTTTATGGAATATTTAGTTTACATTACGTGCTAGGTCTGCCAAGGCAACAGTGATCAATAAATCTATGGTATAAATACAAAAAAGCCGTGTTTATTTGTTTAGCCTGACGTCAGAAGCGTTCTTGACATCGTTATACAAATTCGTTACTAATCGTATTAATCTAGCTACCATTAGGTTATTGTAATTTTTTAATTTGACATTTTCAATTATTCATGTACACGGAAAAAATAGACGACTTTTAGTGTCAATTGGTGTACGGAAAGATGTGGACACGAAAAATTGACGAACACATATAAAGCTGTAATTTGCGGACAATAGGGATTATTGCTGCCTGCATCGAAATAATTGTAAAGATATGTTACACTCTTGTCTGAAAGCAATAATCCTTGTTGTTTGCAAATTTCCGGTATCGAAATGTTTTTAGAGTTATGTCAAATTCTTGTCAGGCAGCAATAATCCCATTGTCCGCAAATTTCCGGCATTGAAGTATTTGCAGAGATCTATCAAACCCTTGTCAGGCAGCAATAATCCCCATTGTCCAAAAATTTCCGATAAGGATACATTTGCAAAGATTTGTCAAACCCTTGTCAGGCAGCAATAATCCCATTGTCCGCAAATTTCCGGCATTGAAGTATTTGCAGAGATCTGTCAAACCCTTGTCAGGCAGCAATAATCCCCATTGTCCAAAAATTTCCGATAAGGATACATTTGCAAAGATTTGTCAAACCCTTGTCAGGCAGCAATAATCCTTATTGTCCGCAAATTTCTGGCATCGAAGTATTTGTAGAGATCTATCAAATGCTTGTCAGGTAGCAATAATTCCTATTGTCCGCAAATTTCCAGCATCGAAATATTTGTAGAGATCTATCAAATGCTTGTCAGGTAGCAATAATCCCTATTGTCCGCTAATTTCCAGCATCGAAATATTTGCAGAGATCTGTCAAACCCTTGTCAGGTAGCAATAATTCCTATTGTCCGCAAATTTCCGGCATCGAAATATTTGTAGAGATCTATCAAATGCTTGTCAGGCAGCAATAATCCCTATTGTCCGCTAATTTCCAGCATCGAAATATTTGTAGAGATCTGTCAAACCCTTGTCAGGTAGCAATAATTCCTATTGTCCACAAATTTCTGGCATGGAAGAATTTGCAGAGATCTGTCAAACCCTTGTCAGGTAGCAATAATTCCTATTGTCCGCAAATTTCCGGCATCGAAATATTTGTAGAGATCTATCAAATTCTTGTCAGGCAGCAATAATCCCTATTGTCCGCTAATTTGCAGCATCGAAATATTTGCAGAGATCTGTCAAACCCTTGTCAGGTAGCAATAATTCCTATTGTCCGCAAATTTCTGGCATGGAAGAATTTGCAGAGATCTGTCAAACCCTTGTCAGGTAGCAATAATCCATATTGTCCGCTAATTTCCAGCATCGAAATATTTGCAGAGATCTGTCAAACCCTTGTCAGGCACCAATAATCCCTATTGTCCAAAAATTTCCGATATGGCTACATTTGTAGAGATTTGTCAAACCCTTGTCAGGCAGCAATAATTCCTATTGTCCGCAAATTTCCGGCATCGAAATATTTGTAGAGATCTATCAAATGCTTGTTAGGTAGCAATAATCCCTATTGTCCGCTAATTTGCAGCATCGAAATATTTGCAGAGATCTGTCAAACCCTTGTCAGGTAGCAATAATTCCTATTGTCCGCAAATTTCTGGCATGGAAGAATTTGCAGAGATCTGGCAAACCCTTGTCAGGCAGCAATAATCCCTATTGTCCACAAATTTCCGATATGGATATGTTTGTAAAGTTTTGTCAAACCCTTGTCAGGCAGCAATAATCCTTGTTGTCCACAAATTTCCGACATCGAAATATTTGTAAAGTTTTGTCAAACCCTTGTCAGGCAGCAATAATCCTTGTTGTCCATAAATTTCCGACATCGAAATATTTGTAAAGTTTTGTCAAACCCTTGTCAGGCAGCAATAATCCCTGTTGTCCGGAATATTCCGCTTTATATGTATTAACCAATTTTTCGTGTCCTCATCTTTCCGTTATTCGTGTTAACTGAACGATTCTCAAATGCCTGGCAAACAATAATCGGGACTCGCAGCTGCCTTGTTAACGTGATGGTAGCGAATTTCCAACAAATGTCTTACCAGATTTTTTGAAAATCTGATTTTCACCATCGTAATTAGCGTTGAATTTTCCATATATTAGCATTTGAACTTGCAAATTTTACAGAATTGTTTGTCAGTTTTAAAATGATTTTAACGCTGGTTACGGCAGTGAAGTCAGATTTTAAAGAAAGTTAATTTTTTAAGTTTTTGAATGGCCGCCATTTTGAAGCGGTAGAAACCAACTAGTCCCAACTTGTTATTAAATTAAAGATTTTGTGCGAATCGGACCGGATCAAAATTGAGAACGCTAGAGTGTTACAAAACACACGCACGCGCACGCACACGCACTTAATTTTTACAATCTTGATCTTATCACGCATTCTATTTTAAAATATAGTGTGCACAGTTATTTTTAGCCGTGAGAGACGTGAATATTGTGGAAGCAACAGCAGAACCCGAGTTAATGCCAGTCAAGCTGTCGGGCACTCGGTTAAATTATTGCGATACATAGAACAGTAAGGAATAAAAAAAAGAAAAAATGAGCGTATTTCCAAAAGTAACTTTTTTCCAACCTTTATGAAACCGATTTCCCCATTGTAATGAGTATTATCGAAAATGAACCCTGACCGCCGTTTAATTCATTTTTTAAAAGTTTCAACGGATTCTGAAAATTCGAAATGCTAATTTTTGCACTTTTTTATCGCTGATTACGATGATGAAATTGTAGAGTCTCGCTAACCGTCACCTTTTTAACCGTTGGTTTCTGTTAATTCTATCTAATATTTTTAAACAGTCTTCTATAGTAAATAATTTGTAATAAATAATAAAAGTAACCTTCTAGACAAAACAAAACACTAACTGGACACGACTTAGCATATGCGATTGCAGCGGACACTTGAATTGCTATTTTAAGCAAACATTGATAATCGAAAAGTAAACGATCCTGTCTAGTAGAATGAGATAGAAAAACTTCCAAATATTGTCAACGAGTGTTTTATTCAGTGTAATTTTTGTGTTTAACGTCCGACTATTGTGCACACTTGGGCTAATGCAGACGGTGGGATGATGTATAGCTTATGAAAATGCCAAGCCCTCGCCGGGAATCGAACCCGGGTCCTTGGGGTGAAAGCCTAGTACGCTATCCACTAGACCAGGGGTCTCCAAACTACGGCCCGAGGGCCACATCCGGCCCGCGGACAGATTTTGTCCGGCCCGCGGAGAGTTAGCATACTTGAAAACTCCTTTTAGAGAACATATTTTTTATAGCAAATTAAATTTAGTTTACTGAAGTATTCTAATTTTATGTTGAACAATTATTAATATGACATCTACATTGATATGGTCATGGGCTAACTACTCATAACATTGTTGTAGGCTTATTGTTATTGTTTTTGTGATAAGTTGGATAAAGAAACACAGAATTGTAATGAGTAATGACATGTATAATATGCAGAAAATTTAACTTCAGTATATAATAACTAACAAATTATTGAAATGAATCCGTTGCGTGCTTTTTCGGACTTTTTTTTTCATCAGTGGACTATTTCACTTTTTACCACCGGCAACAATGATAATATGGTTTTGGCCCTCGGAACTTACTGGAGTAATCAGTATGGCCCTAAGGCTGGAAAGTTTGGAGACCCCTGCACTAGACCACCGAGGCGGCTTTTATTCAGTGTATAAGTCGATCACAGTCATTCAAGTGGCGTGCGCAGTGCTCTTGCGTCTGTTACGCGTGAATACTTATGAATTGTATAATTAGATATATATATTTTTTTTTAAGGCGGAAAGCACAAGATCACGTGATGATTTACGATTAATATTAACAAATATTTCCTCGGATATAAGTGAGATAATCGAAGGACATCAACCGCAACCATCTCATTAAAATTTTATGTATTTATATGATTTATGTGATTTACATTTTGTTTAAATTTCTGCTTCTACAAACATAATTATATTTTTAATGACTATTTAATAATACAAAATACCAATTATTAAAAAAAGTGTATTACTGAATTACTCCCAATAAAAGCTTCATTTACGGTGATATTTGTGTAACACTTTGTAAACATATTGGGGGGGGGTCTACGAAATAAAAAAAAATTATTTAGGGATCTAAGCAGAAAAAAGGTTGAGAACCCGTGGTTTAGACTATAAAAAGTTTTATTTTATCCAGTACGTCGCAGCACTAACAGCCAGCTGTCTCGCTGACGTGATAGAAGCGAATTTCCGAAAGAATTTTTCATCATGTCGTCACTCTCTTTTTTAAATTTTTACCGTCAAAATGAAGCATTAAATGACTTCGTATATTGGCTTTTTACATTTTCAAATTGCATTGAAAATACGAAAAGGAACCCTGACCGCCGTCAAATTAAATTTATTATTTTGAACGGATTTTGAAGTGCCCTGATGTACAGGAAGTACAGTTATAGGGCCTAACCCAGTCCCCAAGACCTGTATAGACCAGAGGTCGCCAAATGGTGGGCCACGGACCACCATTGGTCCGTGAAAATTTTGTTTTGTTTTGTTATTTTAAGGCGAAAAGCACATCGCCTCCCTAAATTTAAGTGTGAGTGTAAAGTGTTAAAGTCGTAAGTGTAGTGTTGTAAATGTAAGTGTGTGTTAGGCTCGGGTACCGCGAGGGACGTATAAATCCTCTCAATAGGTGCAGCTAGTCTGCACCCCATGCGGGGAATTAAAGTTAAATAGAAAATGTAAGAGTTTTACTACATGTTCGAAAATAATAATAATAAAACATTCTGTGCTGTAAACAGCTTATAGTATGTTATTTTTATCGATCGCCGAATGTACACTGGTAGGCTATTTATGTCATCCGTCATCCCAGCGGTCCACAGAATTGCGATTAATCGAAACTCTGTAATTACATTGAAAACTGAATGCAATTTTTTTAAAACTTACATTATGATAGTAAAATCGTTTATTCATAAAAATTGAAGACACAAAATTACAAATTTTTGAACTAGCATTTTAAACTTTCAAATTTGGTCTGAAAATACAAAAATGAACAAATTTTCACCTACCGTCAAAACAATTTTCAACGGATTTTGAAAATTCGAAATGCTAACTTATGCAGTTTTTAATGCTGATTACGATGGTGAAATAGGATTTTCAAAAATGTTTGAATCAAAAAGGTTGTAAACTTCTACAGTGTGAATTGTCCTCCATTTTTGAATTGTTAAACTTATTTTGCTGATTAATGAACTTGCCCAAGCTATTATTATAATCGTTTTTTTTTTTATGTCAAATTGGAAAGAAATCATTGTGAGCATGAGTCTGCTAACATTCTCCCCCTCTCTATATATATATAACTTATAGTATGGTTTCGAGGATTCGCTTTAAAAAAAAAAAACTTTTTATTAATTAAAATAAGAATTTAATATGCACTTAAAAACTTATAATAATTATGTAACTTCGTCTCGTATTCATTGAGATGCAAACTGAGTAAAACTGGACTAACACTGAGCTTCTACTCCTCCCTCTCCATTTATAATAAAAATGTTTACCATGCTAAAACTACATTGTCATCACTAAATCTAACAGTCTACAATTATTGCCTACATAACTTATATATATATGATGAGTTCCACTCTAGTAGCTTATTTTTCCAATAGAAATTTACTAATAAGTATGGTATGGTATGGTAGGGAACCTATCTGTGCACATGGAACCTTCACTACTAACAACACCAAAAACATAGCTGAGGAGTCACAAAGTTAGGTTAAGTTGCTGGGTGGTGAAACAAAGGCCTAATGTTTTTATAAAAGTGCCCTCTCTCCCACTAGCTTCTCTGCTCTACTGTTGATGCCGGTTGTTACACAACTAAATAAAAAAAGCGCTGAAGGACTTTCCCACAACTAAGCCAACGTACGGCAGTATGATAAGGTAAGTCATTTTCTCCAATCTCTTCAATAAATTGTCGGAATTGTCGGTGATTCAGCCCAAAAGATCTGATAAAATTAACAGTTGATATGACTGGTTTCAGAACTTCAGACATATCAAACATTTTCCGCACAAAGACTGTTAATGAATGATACAATGTAAGACTAATGGTTTTGAATCACCGTCATTTTCTACAGCCTTTGACACAAGCGCGACCACTCCTTTATCTTTCCCACTCATGTTTTTGCCTCCATCAGTTGTAATACATTTCAAGTTTTTCCATCGAAGGTTCTTTTGATTAATGGCCATTTCAACTCCTTTAAAAATATCTGTACCAGTAGTTGTGCCATGAATACTATACATATCAGAAGTTCTTCATGCACTTCATAGCTTTATCTACTCCTCGAATATAAATCAACACCTGAGCAGTATCTGACACATCCGTTGACTCATCCAAGGCCAAAGAAAACCACTCAACATGTCCATTTTTGTCGAACAGTTGAGAGGATATATTTTCTACCCTTCGAGCCACAGTGTTTGCTGACATACTGACAGTTTTTAATAAATTTACCTTTTCAGGGCACATTTCTTCGGCTACTCCAATTATGCATTCTTTGATCATTTCTCCATCGGTGAATGGTTTTCCACGTTTTGCAATTTCAAGAGCCACACGAAAGCTGGCAAGAGTTACAGCCTCTTGTTCAGTTTTGAGTTTTGTAAATGAAGATTGCTGCGATTTCAATCCGCGCTTCATAGCTTCGAATTTTTCTGTCCGCAAACTTCCTGTATATTTTGAGTAATTTTGAAAATGTTTTGTTTCATAATGACGTTTAATGTTATATTCTTTGAGAACGGCTATGCTTTCATTGCAAATCAAACATAGCGCCTTGTTACTGAACTCAATTACGAAATACTGAATGTTCCACTGATCTTTGAATTTTCTGCATTCACTATCAATTTTTCGCTTCTTTTCCATACTACTAAATCACACACAAAAGCAACAATTCAAATCAAAATACTGTTACAAAGATGTCTTAAACTTAAACACGCACAAACACGTTTTAAGGAGGTACGCACTATTTTATTTCACAACAGTGTCATAGACTCTGACTTGTGGTTGCGCCACAAGTCTTCTTATATATTCCAATTACTGCCATCTAGAAGTGAGTGGAAGACACCAGAACTTTCTCGAACCAGCGAGATTATTCTGTACGTGCTATTAGCGCCATCTGTTAGCGATAGAAGGTACTACCTATTTCCGCTTGTGTCCACCAGATGTCATGTCACGTTACCCTCATGGCTCGTACTCTACGACTAATCTAGAAATTACAGATAATGACAGGAAAATTAATAATATGCAGTGTTGCCGTTTTGCGGACTTTAGTCCGATTTGCAGCCTTTTTTAAACGTTGCGTACTTTTTCGGACTTTTTTTTCATCAGTGGACTATTTCACTTTTTACCACCGGCAACCTCGGAACTTACTGGAGTAATCAGTATGGCCCTAAGGCTGGAAAGTTTGGAGACCCCTGCACTAGACCACCGAGGCGGCTTTTATTCAGTGTATAAGTCGATCACAGTCATTCAAAGTGGTGTGCGCGGTGCTCTTGCGTCTGTTACGCGTGAATACTTATGAATTGTATAATTAGATATATTTTTTTTTAAGGCGGAAAGCACAAGATTAATATGATGATTTACGTGATGATTTACGATTAATATTAACAAATATTTCCTCGGATATAAGTGAGATAATCGAAGGACGTCAACAGCAACCATCTCATTAAAATTTTATGTATTTATATGATTTATGTGATTTACATTTTGTTTACATTTCTGCTTCTACAAACATAATTATATTTTTAATGAATATTTAATAATACAAAATACCAATTATTAAAAAAAAGTGTATTACTGAATTACTCCCAATAAAAGCTTCGTTTACGGTGATATTTGTGCAACATATTGGGGGTCTACGGAATAAAAAAAATTATTTAGGGATCGAAGCAGAAAAAAGGTTGAGAACTCGTGGTTTAGACTATAAAAAGTTTTATTTTATCCACTACGTCGCAGCACTAACAGCCAGCTGTCTCGCTGACGTGATAGAAGCGAATTTCCGAAAGAATTTTTCATCATGTCGTCACTCTCTTTTTTAAATTTTTACCGTCAAAATGAAGCATTTAATTACTTCGTATATTGGCTTTTTACATTTTCAAATTGCATTGAAAATACGAAAAGGAACCCTGACCGCCGTCAAATTAAATTTATTATTTTGAACGGATTTTGAAGTGCGTTGATGTACAGGAAGTACAGTTATAGGGCCTAACCCAGTCCCCAAGACTTGTATAGACCAGAGGTCGCCAAATGGTGGGCCACGGACCACCATTGGTCCGTGAAAAATTTTTTTTTTGTTATTTTAAGGCGAAAAGCACATCGCCTCCCTAAATTTAAGTGTGAGTGTAAAGTGTTAAAGTCGTAAGTGTAGTGTTGTAAATGTAAGTGTGTGTTAGGCTCGGGTACCGCGAGGGACGTATAAATCCTCTCAATAGGTGCAGCTAGTCTGCACCCCGTGCGGGGAATTAGAGTTAAATAGAAAATGTAAGAGTTTTACTACATGTTCGAAAATAATAATAATAAAACATTCTGTGCTGTATGTTATTTTTATCGATCGCCGAATGTACACTGGTAGCCTATTTATGTCATCCGTCATCCCAGCGGTCCACAGAATTGCGATTAATCGAAACTCTGTAATTACATTGAAAAGTGAATGCAATTTTTTTAAAACTTACATTATGATAGTAAAATCGTTTATTCATAAAAATTGAAGACACGAAATTACTAATTTTTGAACTAGCATTTTAAACTTTCAAATTTGGTCTGAAAATACAAAACTAGACAAATTTTCACCCACCGTCAAAACAATTTTCAACGGATTTTGAAAATTCGAAATGCTAACTTATGCAATTTTTAATGCTGATTACGATGGTGAAATAGGATTTTCAAAAATGTTTGAATCAAAAAGGTTGTAAACTTTTACAGTGTGAATTGTCCTCCATTTTTGAATTTAAACTTATTTTGCTGATTAATAAACTTGCCCAAGCTATTATTATAATCATTTTTTTTATGTCAAGTTGGAAAGAAATCATTGTGAGCATGAGTCTGCTAACATTCTCCCCTCCCTCTCCCTATATATACGAGGGTTGATCAAATATAAACGAGACTGATTTTTTAAAAAAATTATTGCTTACTTACAAATTATTCTTGATACAACTTATTTTTCTACATAGTCTTCCGCACGAGTAACACATTTTCCCCACCGGATTGGAAGTTTTTTAATTCCATCTTCGTAAAAAGTTCTCGGGCGTTCATTGAGCCATTGGAGCACGAAGAATCGTCTCCACCGCAGAATCGTCTTCGAAACGCTGGCCTCCAAGCGCCTCTTTGAGTGGCCCAAACAGGTGATAGTCGCAGGGTGATAAGTCTGGACTGTATGGGGATGTTCCATTGGTTCCCAGCTAATTTGATCGAGTTTAAGCCTCGTAGCGTTCGCCGAATGTGGTCGGGCATTATCGTGAAGAAGAATGACGTTTCTCGCCGGTTTAGATTTCCTTTCCAACGAAAAGACTGTTTTGCGGCCTCTAAAACATCGCAATAATATTGTGCATTTATTGTGCGTCGTTGATGGAGGAAATCGACGTGAAAGGCGCCTTGATTGTCGAAAAATACAGTGGCCATTACCTTCCCGGCCGACGATCGTGATTTGGCCTTCAGAGGCGCCCTCTCTCCCTCTTCCGCCACTCCATACTTGCCTGTTTCAAAAACGCGAGCTCTTGACAGGGTCCTGTCCCCGTATTGAGCCGTCAATCTACGAAAGATTTCAGTCGGCTTGACCCCCTCCTTGGCCAAAAACTTAATAATAATTCTCTGCTCCACGGAAACGTGCACTTCACTCTCACTCATTGTATAGTTTTATACTGAAGGGTCCGAACGGAAATGTTGCCCGTCTACGCCCGTCCCATACCTCCCAGGCTACCTGAAACCCCACCCTTTAGAGTTCAATGTCCAACGGAAAAGTTTTTAGAAAGTCAGTCTCGTTTATATTTGATCAACCCTCGTATATATATAACTTATGGTATGTAACTCCGTATAAAAATAAAATGTAAGATGTTTGTAATATTTTCTAAAAAGTTCTAAAATAACCTAAAATTATTCAATATATATACAAGAGTAGATATTGTGAATTTTAAAAATCCGCACATCCAAAATAATAAGTGTAAATAATTAAAAACTATGCACTTAATTCTAAAAACATAAAAAAAGTAAAAGAAAACTTTCAAAATTGTCCACTAAATATTTTTAAATTTCTAAACACTAAGTAAACTGCGGAGAAAAACTAATATATAACACAATTATGGCTGTTTTTACAGTTTAAAAAAATGTTTGAACAACAAATTTTACATTTAAAACTTTTAAACAACTCACAACAAAATAGAGATAAACTTTGACAACGCCCAAACAGTTCTTACTTCACTACGTTGCAACAAGAAATGGAGGGAAAAAGTATAGCAAGTTAAAGAAAAGGTGTTTGTAGTCGTTTGTACTGTTTGAAGGAAAACAGTTTAGCAGGAAAATAGCAAGAAAAAAGTGTTAGCGCTTGCGGCAACGTTCGAATAGAACGTAGGTGGTGGGGAAGTCCCAAGGTTGTTATACAGACCTGTATAACAGTATACAGATCTGTATACTAACCTTGGGGAAGTCCAAACTGTTATTCCTTGTTTAACAAATCACGATCCAGTCCAATTCAAACTGTTAGTTTCCGTTTGGCAAAGCAGTTTGTTTTTCGTATATAGAAAAACAGTTTGTTTTAACAGTTTGGAGTTTTCTTACCTATCTCTAGTGTTAGTCAAGGTTTCACTCAGTTCGCATCTCAATGAATATGAGACGAACTTACATAATTATTATAAGTTTTTAAGTGCATATTAAATTCTTATTTTAATAAAAAGTTGTTTTTTGTAAAGCGACATCCTCGAAACCATACCATAAGTTATATATATATATATAACAGTTTTTTTTTCCAACAAACAGTTTGTTGATATTTTTTAAAAATAGCAAAAGTGCCCATCCCTAACTAACACTGAGCTTCTACTCCTTCCTCTCCACTTACAATAAAAATGCTTACCATGCTAAAACTACATTGTCATCACTAAATCTAACAGTCTACAATTATTATCTGTATAACTAATGAAAATGCTTACCATACTAAAAAGTACATTGTCATCACTAAATCTAACAAAGTCTACACTTATTGCCTACATAACTTATATTATGATGAGTTCCACTCTAGTAGCTTATTTTTCCAATAGAAATTTACTAATAAGTATGGTATGGTATGGTAGGGAACCTATCTGTGCACATGGAACCTTCACTACTAACAACACCAAAAACATAGCTAAGGAGTCACAAAGTTAGGTTAAGTTGCTGAAGGACTTAAGTTGGTTAAGTTGGTGAAACAAAGGCCTAATGTTTTTATAAAAGTGCCCTCTCTCCCACTAGCTTCTCGGATCTACTGTTGATGCCAGTTGTTACACAACTAAATGTATGTAATTTTGTTTACAGCTGATCCTGAAAGGTTGGGTGCAGTTGAGCTAGCTGCTATAGCACTCAGCATCGTTGTCCTGGTCCTTACATTTCCTCTTTCTTTATTCTTCTGTTTTAAAGTAAGTCAAATTGACATGTATTTCTAGTTATATAAGACATGAAGAGTTTGCTGTTTTTCAACTATTTTGAAATTTTAAATTTTAATTGAATGTTAAACTTATTTTACTGCAAAATCTCTGACAGTGTCTGTTTTCACTACGTTTTTATTTTGCTGTTCTTTGAACCATTTAAAAACAACCTAAATGTGTGAAAAAACATTCATCACTGTACACTTTTTTCAACAAAGAATTAGTTTCTGTGACTGACTTACCGAGTTTCACTAAAAATTTCACATTAACGCATTGGTTTTTTAAAACACTAGGCACTTTTCTGACAGGCAGTGAATGCACGGTCTAATACAAATGTAGGTTACAGCTTGACTGAGGGGTTAACAGTTGTATTGGGGATAGAAATGGAGAGGGGTGATGTCACAAGACTCGGCAATGTAGCGTTTGACCTTGACGCACTTGCTGGTTGTCTTTAGAAAAATCAGTAAGGTTATTTTTTAGCCTCATCTCATATTTCTAGTCAGGCCCAAGAAAAGAAACAATAAATTCAGAAGCCAATAGTCGGGCTTTTTTGGTTCTGCCATGCAGATAACTTACAGGGAATGTCGTTCACTTTCAACTGCATTAAAACAAGTGTATCATGTAAAGTATCATTTATTTTTTTTACTGAAATTAGTAAATAGAAAAGATAACTAAAAAACTAGTTTAAATTTAACAAATTCACAGTCCAAGATTGCCCATTATTTCCATTATATTTTTAGTTCAGTTTGAAAGGCTTAGAGTCCTTTTTAGTAAACAAGCATTATTAAGTAGCTGAGGTGTTTCCTTACTGATGTGGTGGTGAAGCCATTGTTTATGGCTTTGAGCAAATCAAGTTTCTTCTATAATTGTGGGTTGTTAGATCTCATTAGAGATCACTATTTCAAATAAATCGTGAAGCATTATTAGTTGTGCTTTTCAAGCTTATATTTTAAATTGTTGAATTGCCTGTACATTCTTATGTTTAGCACATCTCCAGTGCTGGATTCCATAGGTACAAGCAGGTTTCAAAATATGTTTGTGTGGAATCACCCTTAAAGTTATTTTTAAAATTTTCTACATGTTACATTTGTTTTGCATCTTTAATCTTAATGTGAACTTTGGTTATACAAAGTTTAAAGGAGTGCTTGTTTCGTTTTTTTAACAAAAAAACACATTTTTTTACTTCGTGTCCCTTAATCTCTAAAAAAAAGGTTTACGAATGAATTAATTGCTATGATGTTAATTTTTAGTTGTTTTTTTCTTTTTGTCGTAATGTCAAATAGAAATTGTTAATTTATATGTTTTTTTAAAGATAATTAAGTGTACCATTCAGCTTTATTTAAAAACTGAGTCGAATGTTAGATTTTGTATAAACTGTTTTTACATTAATATTTCATTTTACAGGTTGTTCAGGAGTATGAAAGGGCTGTTATTTTCCGTCTTGGGCGTTTACGCGCTGGAGGTGCACGAGGTCCAGGCATCTTCTTTATTTTGCCTTGTATGGACAATTACTGTAAAGTGGATTTGAGAACTGTCTCATTTGACGTCCCTCCGCAAGAAGTAAGAATTTGTTCATAAATCTTGTAATCATTATAATATTTATTACTGTTGGAATTAATGTGATTATATTGGGTAATAGTACTAATTTCTTTCATTCCTAGCTGTGCCACTTCAATAGTTGTTGATGTATTTCAGATGAACTCATCTGTAGAACTTTATATGTACTCGTAGAACTGATTAAAGTAATCTCTCGGTTTATGCATTTAGATTTGAACACAGTAATACAAATACGTAATATAGTACAAAACATATTTGATTCTATAATGTTTGTTAGGAAAGTATGTAGATTTGAAGGGTGGCAGATATGGTTGGAATAATTGATGAAAGTGATACTTTTGGAATAGACAGTACAACGTTAGGCTACAGAGAGTAGGCCTTTGTAACAGACATTTACAACGTAGCTTTACGTCGTGTAAGTCTTTCGAGAGGTGGAGGGGAGCCAGGATAGTTTTCATAAACAGTTAGACTTCAAATTAGTTATCAGTCTGAACAAATAATATTAAGTTCTGTAGTCCGCAATTCATGTTTTCATGACAGTTCATTTTGACTTGTCCATTGCTGCTAGGCTATGTATTTTATTTTAATGTTACATTTTGTATTCAGTGTCATTGTAAATACTAAGGTCGTTCGGAAAGTAAAGAACATTTTGATCTAACGAGTCGCTCAGTTCCTCAACTGCCGCTGCCGTTGTGTAATTTATCTTCCTCTCCTTCGCACCAGTCTAATGCTAACAGCGAGCCACTATATTGTTTAATGTTAATGTGTGCTACTTTAAAATGTGTGATAAAATTAATGATCCCATTAAGTGTGTGGTTTGTAGTGTAATACACTTTTTGAATTAGAAAAATGTCCACACTATCAAAATTTACAGACAAATAACCATGGTTTGTACGAGGGTTGATCAAATATAAACGAGACTGACTTTCTAAAAACTTTTCCGTTGGACATTGAACTCTAAAGGGTGGGGTTTCAGGTAGCCTGGGAGGTTTGGGACGGGCGTGAGACAGGCAACATTTCCGCTCAGACCCTTCAGTATAAAACTATACAATGAGTGAGAGTGAAGTGCACATTTCCGTGGAGCAGAGAATTATTATTAAGTTTTTGGCCATGAGGGGGGTCAATCTGACTGAAATCTTTCGTAGATTGACGGCTGAATACGGGACAGGACTCTGTCAAGAGCTTATGCGTTTTGCTTGGCACAAGGAATTCGCCAAGGATCGGAAGCAGTAGAAAACCTCAGCCATGATTGTCGCCCGACCACTTCCGCCACGGATTTAAAACATTGATGCTGTTCGAAGCCCTGGACGAAGACAGACGATATCGCTGCGATTTATTGCAAATGAACTCCAGTTGAGCTATGGTAGCGCTTCAAAAAATCGTTACATCAAACCTGGAACTCAGCAAAGTATCTGCAAGGTGGGTTCCACGAATTTTGACCGACGCTCACAAACAGAATCGCTTTGGAGATTTGCCAGCGACTATTGACCCAATTTGAACGAGATGGTGAGGCATTATTAAACCGGATTGTCACCTGTGACGAAACATGGGTTCACCATTACACTCCCTGCGTTTGTAGTTACATGATGAATGTAGCTTTATTTTGAAAACAAACAGCAATCGGATTGTTGTCAGGCGGCATTGTACTTGTATCAAGAATAATTTATAAGTAACAATGCACGTCCACATGCATGATTGAAGCTTCAGTTCGAAACAAACTTGCTTCAGCAGTTTATTTTGCTGCTTGACAACAAATTTGCTTCAGCAGTTTATTTTTAAGATCCTAAGCCGCGACCACTCTAGCATATGGATGTAATCCAGTTAGTATAGGTATTTTTGGACATTGTATGGTTTCAGTTTCCTTTTATACTCTGCAATAGATAATAAATGGCATTGTACCTGTTAGACATAAAGTTTTAGCAGTGAAAACATTACAGCAATGAAAACAAAATGGTTCTTGGCTTTTTGTTGGTGGCAGTAAAGAGTATAAAAACTGTGGTATAATTTGAGGGTGCTAAAAATACTTGTTGTCTAGTATGCATATGCTGGCCATAATGGATGGAGTTTTACATACAGCGGTTTAGTGATAGTGCTGTCTAATGGTATTTTAAATAAACTTGTTAGAAAGAGACACCAATTTTGGAGACAAATAACAAATTTTAAAAACATCGAAGAAGGAAGAAATGTTCTAATGTTGTTTTTTAATTTTAATGAATCTACAATTAGTAAAAATGGAATCTATCAAAAATTCCAAACATATCGTCCATTCCTTCGAATTTACAAGTTTTCCTTATGAACATGTTATGGAATCAAATATGTTTTGTACTACATTGTGTATTTCTAATATTTAATGGCGTGGCACTGCCAAGGAGCTTTTATTTACAAGCCGTAATCGGTCCAATTATTATTAACTGATATCTATGTTTTGAGTACACTATACAGTACAACACTGACAGGTGCTTCTTTCAGATCTGGTGCGAAACAGTAATTAATAACTTGTTTTAAATGAACACATGCTGATTTTAGGTTTTATCAAGAGACTCTGTAACTGTACACGTAGACGCTGTAGTATTCTACAGAGTCAGCAGCCCGACAATGGCCACCAATAATGTAGAGAACTACAGGTACCCAGCAGTTTTCTGCGTCAAATTTCCTTTTATCACTTGATGTTGTTCTCTTCTTACTCTATCAGCATTTTAATGTAGAAAGCTACAGATAATTCTACATTTTTTTCAAAGTGTTCCTGAGTTATATCTTTTTTTTCATCACTTTATGATTGTCAGTGTGTTATTTTATTTTTACTGTATTAGAGGTGTCGTTTATTTGCTTGTTTAAGTTTTTCATGTCAGGTTTGTATGAAGTGGCGTTCACACACGTGTTAGGTTAGGTTAGGTATATTTAAAAAAAGAGTTGCTTTAATGTAATCTTGCTGTTTATGATTATAATAAAGTTAACATAGATTATGTCATTTGTTTGTAATATATAACAAATAAATCTTGGAATAAATGTAACAAAGCAGTCAAGTTTACAGTGCTCATTTGAACAGTTAACAAATTTCTAATTTTGTATTTTGAATATTAATACAAGACTTGTTTAAAAAGTATTCATTCTTTGGTCAGGAAAAATATTGCTTACATGACCGGTTTCGGACGTTAATCACCTCGAAGGAGGTTCCTTCGGCCTGTGCACTTAGCCTACTAATCTTTCACCTATTGATCGCTGAAAACATCTCTGTAAAGCTTCTTTTGAAATGGTGAGAATCTCTGATGTCCTGTTCTCCATTATCTCTTCTCTACTTTTAAAACAGAATCGTTTCAATGGTGTATTCAATTTTGAAAACACCCAGAAGTCATTGTTTCTATATTAGGTGTGATGAAGGAGCTGGAGCATTGTCATGATACAAACATCCAAAAGTCTGGTTTTTTATGCCAGATGCATCATGGAGTCAGCAGAGAATTTGTTCATAGTACTGTTTTGTCACTGTTTGCGCTTTCTGTGCATATATGTGAAGCATAATTACACAGATATCACCTTGCATTACCTTACAACTTGTCACTTTTTTCAACCTTGGGGACTTGGGATGACTGTGGTTTTTGTTTCTACACTTACCTCCAGTTATCATGGTGTTCATAAACTGAGGGTCAGCTGTGTTTTACAGGTCCTGTGCAACCTCAAGATGGAATTCTTTCTGTTAAGCCTACAATAATTGGTTACGAATTTTGAAGTCACTCTGTGTGTGTTCAAATCATCATGCAAAATTTTATGTGCAGAATCTTCACTGATCCCAATTTCTTCAGCATTATCATGTAAGGTCAAACTACGATCTCCAAATACTAGATTGTCCATTCTCAATTGCTGCAGTGTGAGCAGTTTGTGGCCTCGCAGAATGTTGTTCACTCTCCACTAATGTGTGGCCATTTTTGATTCGGTTGTACCACTTCTTAATTTATGTAACCTGCATAGCATTGTCTCCAAACACCTAGTTAATCGTATGAATTGTTCTGCTTTAAGAATCATCAAGCTTATGACAAAATTTTATGTAGCATCTTTACTTGTTCAGTAATCTTGAAAGAAATCAAACATCTCAACACCCACAACACCCCATTCTGCGACCAGCAGACAGCATATGAAATACTTGAACATAAAGAAAATGTTCAAACATATTTATTGTTGTCTCCTTCCACAGTGTCTCTGTCCTAGCACCACTACTTTGTATGGGGAAATTCAAAGTAGAATACTTTTAAACAGGCCTCATTTACATAATGAGATATATATTCAAAATTATGTAGTTATATAAAGATTCAAAAGCTGTAAACCAAAAAAAAAACTTTATAGGTCAAGGCAACAAAATTGCAAAATTTTTGACATGCTGATTGCTAGAGGTTAGTACTAAGTGATACAAGGACTGAGATTAGGGTAAAGTGATCAGTGTGTGAGAATCAGTGACTGTTGCGTCCTCAGAGCAGAGAACAAAATTGATTTTTTGGTGCTAGTTTCTATGTTATACGTTGTGATACGTGATATAATTATTTAAATTTTGGTAATATTTTGAGTTGTCATGGGAAACATTGTTTACTCTTGGGTATTAAAAACGTACTTAAAAATTAGAATAGAAGAGAAAAATGTTTATGTTATACCTTGTATAACTTAGTAATTAAATCATTAAAAACTGATGATATTTTTTGACAAACCACTGATTCTTTTATGCAAATTATTAGATTGGTTGAGTAACGAATTGTCATGATTCATAACAAACAGCCGAAGTTAAGAATTTTGTGAGATTATTAAGATTTGATGAAAGGTCATTCAGATTAATATAAAAACATGACGTTATATAGAAAAAATGGATTTCTTCTACACAAAGTTTAGTTGATCAAAGAGATTGTCAAAAAAAGAGGTTGCTTCGTTCATCTTCACATGCTGTTGCACTTTTTTTGCAGTTCAACGATGGTAATTGTTATGTGATCTCAGAGTTCCATATATAGGTATCAAGTGACTAGGAAGGATATGAAAATTCAGTTCTTCCCACAGTTCCGGGAAGAATATGAAAAATAAGGTGTTTCCCAAAAATTTCTGTAATAAAAACTGAAGTGTTGAATGCTGTAAGAATGGTGTCATGCTTTGAAAACATTAGGACAAAGAGCCAAATTTCTATAAAAAAAACTTGTAAGATCTCTTTCAATAGGTCAGATTATTTTCTTTCTGCAAAATTCTTGGTTTATAGTAACATTATTGCCATTAGCATCAGTAACAAACTGCACAGTTATGCATTAACTATTTTTTTGACTTTGGTTGCTAGTATGTTCACATTTGTCACTAATTTACTATTTTATTTTGGTTTAAAATTTTTAAACATCCGCCATTTTAAAACTGGTCAATATAAAGTTGGTTATTTTTTTCTAATTAGTCCTCTGACAGGTAAAGAAACACACTAAGTTTTGAATTTTATTGATCGAACTATTCTAGAAATATAAATAATTTGTTAAAAAAGATATAATGGTGGCTAGTGGAAAAAGAAGCGTTTTTGGACGTACTTTTATACAAACTTTTTTTATATTTTAGGTATAGAAGAGGTCCTGAGAGATTGCCTTATAGTTTAAAAATTACCCTGTGTATACCCTGCAGGGGGGTGCAGACTAGTTGCACCTATTGAGAGGATTTAGATGTCCCTCGTGGTACCCGAGTCTAACACACACTTACACTTACAATACTACACTTACGACTTTTAACACTTTACACTCACACTTACATTTAGGGAGGCGATAGTAGCCTCATTGTGCTTTTCGCCTTAAAATAAAAAAATAAAATAAAAATACCCTGTGTATATATACAGTGTATCTACTTATACTCAGCATATAACCATTTGGTTGTTTCAGTCCAACATGAAGCTTTATATGTTGCACAATTATTTTTATCGTTGCATGCTATAGGTGCTGACTAAGGACTCGGTTACAGTAACTGTTGATGCAGTTGTCTATTATTCAGTTGCAAACCCACTCAGTTCAGTTATAAACGTCTGTAACTTCAGGTAGGCGAACCAAACCGTCCAAATTGTATTGTTAATTTAAAAAAAAGAAATGCAAAAAAATCGCATTATGATTTCAACAAAATTGTTACTTTTTTCTAAAAAAAATGCATGTCGCTTCCACTAATATCGCTTACGTTTGTAAAGTGTTTTGTTAGAATTATAACCGCAAAAAATTATTCTTATTACTCTCTTTCCACTTTAAAAAGTGAACAAGCATAGTGAATAAAATGCTATCAAAAATTTATCTCAGTTTAAAAGAAAACACATTTTACAACCTGTAAAAGTCTGTAATTTTATGTTCACGTAGATGTCTAATTAAATGTTTATGCATGTATGCATTTGTATGTGTATTTGTTACTTTACAAATATAAAAAACTATTATTTCAGTGTATCAAATTTTAAAACCAAAGTTCTCTGAAAAGTATAGCCTTTTTTTGTTTAATCACAGTGTGAATGATTTAAGTAACATATGTAAAAATGTACAGCAGTAACTGAACTCTATAATTTCAAATTGAAAGTAGCTGTCATAAAAAAAAGTTTTCAGAAATTGCTCAAAAAATTTAATTTAATCATGGTACCTAGAGTAAGTGATAAGTGCCACAAGGCATACACGCAGTGGACAGCTTGCTGTGTGATGATATCGGATCAGGTGTGTAAGTCTTTGAATCTTTCGCAGTGTTTTTTACTCTCTGTGTGCTGCTTTTTATAAAATAAATCATGCTTATCTTTGGTTTCTAAATAATATAAGTCAAGGTTGTGTAGAGTTTTTTTTACTAATTGTTTTATATACATTTTTTTATTGAATTTTAACTTAGAAATATTTTTACTGACAAACTGACTAGGAATGTTTGATTTTGTGCCATCAGTTAAAATTAGCCTATTGATATTTTTATGGCCTAATTTAAAATTATCAGTTTCTTTTAGACCTGTGCACATCCTTTAACTATGATGTTTGTATCTTTCTATCTTCCTGGTGATTCTGTCCTAGCTTTGCTGGAGGTTGACCTATTTTTCTCATTGTTACTATATTTTCATTACTTTTATAGTAGTGTTGCTTTTTAGTTTAAGCGTATGTATTTCTTCTGATGTTTTTTCCAGGAATTTGTGTTGTTTTTCTCTAGACACTGAGACCTATCTCAATAATGTTTCTGCTGTACAAGGTGTGGCGAACCAAACTGGTGTTACAAAACATTTTATTGATCACCAATTACATTACAAAGTTTATCCCCTTCAGAGTACTATCCTTACAGATACCTTCAGTGTTCCATATGAAAGAATTTGTCATTGTTCAAAGCACTGCTGGAAGTCCACTTCTGTCAACTTATCGAGATCCTGCATTGCTTTTGCTTTCACCGCTTCTACACTGTGAAATCTTGCTCCTTTAAGCTTCGAATTGACCTTATTAAATAAAAAAGTCCCAGGGGTTCAAGTCGGGCAAGTATGGGTGATGCTATATTTTGCAAAGAACGCCTTTACAGATAAGGCAAAATGGGCAGATGCATTGTCTTAGTTAGGCATCCAGGAATTGCTCTTCTACAAATCAAGTCTTTATTTTCTCACTCATTCATGAAGAGCAGTCAGAACCTAAACATAATAATGTTGATTGATCGTTCTGACCATTGGGGGTCCCAATGAAAGTAGTCAATTCTAATGCTTGTAAAAAAAAAAAAAAAAAAAAAAAAAACCATCATGCCCTTGAATTTTGATGTACTTATTTTCACTTTTTTTGCTGTGATGAAGTGGGTGCTCTTCCAATGCATCAGTTGGCGCTTTGGATTAGGATCATTGGTAAAGAACCACAATTTATTTCAAGTAATCGCTGTAACAATTCTTGATTATTTTGAATATTGTTCATAAGGTTAGGACAAGTGTTCATTTTTGCGTAAACTTTCTGCATGTTCAGTGATTTATGCAAAATCTTAGACACTGTCTTTGTTAATTCGTGCGATTTCACCAAAAGCTAGGACACTCGCACTAAGATTTTCGTGGATCAGTTTTCTGGATGTTGTCTGTTTCTGATGTTGAGGGTTGTCCATGGTTCAGAACATCCTTGGTTGTTTCACACCCCTCCTTACACCTTTTAAACCACTCAAAAACTTGTGCGCAAGAAACGTTCACTTCTGTACACTTCCTTTAACATAGCCTGAGCTTCTGTAGCAGTTTTTCCCAGTTTCACAAGAAACTTGAGGTTAACTCGTTGTTCATTCTGAACACTTAAAAATTTTTTCGATGAGATGCTAGCACATCTTGAACAGTCAATTGCCACAAGACTGAATGATTTACAACTATGCCTATAGAGCTCAGGGAGGGGGAAGCATCAGGAAGCACAGACGTGTTCAAACCTGCAGTGGATCACTTGCTGTTCACCGTTAGCAGCACCAGTCTGGTTATTTAATTACCACATGTATAAATACAAAAAGGTTTCGATTGAATGAATGTTAAAGGTTACAGGGTCTGGTGGTCCTAGCACTATGATCAAAGGATCTATTCGGTTCAGGTACACCCTCAAAGCACAGTGCAGTATAATTGATCGTATGTTTCTTTTGAGTTGCCCTCTTACACAAAATCCCTACTGTCCCTCTAAGACCATGTATACGAACCTAAGTTTGTGGTTGACAACTCCCCAGTCTTGGGAGTATAGTTTTCCATCAGCCCGGTTGTCACAGCCTTGTAAGGGTTGTGTTTCTCATCCCCTAAGAGATATACATCAAGTAAATCAGCTGTCGTGTGGAGTTGCTGGACTTCCATCGACCGCGTCCCCAGGTGGTGGATAGGGGAATGCCCCCCAGATATGGGAGGTACTAGGGAAATCAAATACCTAGCGCGAACCAAAACCAGCAGGCATGGTCATGCCTTAGTCTTCAAGATGTGGCCTAAGGGAACTCACCCCGACAGAAAAGACAAAGCTGTGGATCAGCGACAATATATGAAATGGCGGAATTTAAAACATATTTACCCCAGGAGGGTACCACGAATCGTGGAGAATCCTCCCTGAACCCGGCCCGCCTGAGCCGAGTTTCAGGCTGCCCTCGGATTCTGGGGGCACATTTCGCTTAAAAATTTAATTCTGAAAACGAATAACTCAAACCTAATCTCACGCAGCAGGTCTTCCATAAAGGACTCTTCACAAATAGACCTAGATCTAACTCCTACAGTGGTATTCCGTCGCAAATATCTATAACTAACGCAATCCCTAGAAACTCTCGATAAGGAATATGATCATAAAAACGACGAAAACGACACACAAAACTGGCAAGAAGTAAACAGTCGTAAGAGACTGAGAAGTAGCCCTAATATGACGACACGATCCCAGAAACAAACCAAACTAAGTTATTGGCTGGCAGCACCGTACCAACATCAAATATGTTTATGGATCTGGAAACTACTGAAGAAGAGCCAAAACTACCACCAAGTAACGCCATTAAGTAGTAAAACCTCCACCTTTCTTTGTTGATAAGGTCAGTAATATCCAGCCCCTATCAAAAATGCTGGAAGAAGTGGCACCCGGCGACTACTAAATCAAAATTTTACAAGGGGAAAAAGTCAAAATTCAGGCTAAGACCTCCGAGTCGTATTCACTATATATATAAAGAACTCAAAATTAGAAACACTGAATTCTACACATACCAACCTAAAAGGAGAAAACTTTAGAGTAGTACTAAAACGCATGCATCCCTCAACCGACACTGAAGAAATAAAACAAGCCTTAGAGGAGTTACACCATAAACCAAACAATATTTGGAATGTTAAAAACAGCAGAACAAAAAAACCTCTTCCTATGTTTTTCATAGACTTGCAGCCAAGTCCGAACAATAAGGACATTTATAGCATCAGGTCACTCCTTAACTGCCAAATAGAAATTGAACCTCCAAGACCAAAACGCTCAATTCCTCAATGTTCCAACTGCCAACAATATGGTCATACGCAGAAATACTGCCACAGACAACCCAGTTGTGTGAAATGTGCTGGACCCCACCATACGGCAAACTGCCCGAGAAAAGAACGCTCAGACAAAGTTAAATGTATTCTCTGTGAAGGTAACCATCCTGCAAATTATAAGGGCTGCACTGTCTATAAAGAGCTGCAAAAATAAAATATCCGAGATCGATAACCAATAACCGAAAGCCTAAAAACCTAGAAAATGTAATCAAAATAAGCCAAAGCAACGCTGAAAATAATTCAGGCAAGTCATATGCAGCAGCTGCAAAAATGGTCAAAACCTAGAAACAATTAAAGGTAACACTACTGAACAACACATGGTGGAAATTTTATGCGACTCTTCAACAGTTCGATACAAGCTCTCATGAACCAAATGCTAACAATGACTCAGATGTTAGCTGAACTCATGTCAAAGTTGTCCAATTCGATCCATAAAACTATGCGTGTGGAATGCCAATGGCCTGTCAAACCACTCTAATGAGTTAAAGATTTTCTTACAAATAAACAAAGTAGACATTATGCTGATTTCTGAAACTCACTTTACGACTAAGAGCTTCTTCAAAATACCCAACTACACATTATACCATACGATGCATCCTGATGGTAGAGCACACGGTGGATCAGCCATTCTTATTAGATCTAACATAAAACATCATCAGGCACAACCAT
Organism: Callitettix versicolor; assembly: GCA_022606455.1. Classification (NCBI taxonomy): domain Eukaryota; kingdom Metazoa; phylum Arthropoda; class Insecta; order Hemiptera; family Cercopidae; genus Callitettix; species Callitettix versicolor. The sequence continues at coordinate 27,979,873 of CM040189.1, forward strand.
ACCAAAAGGACTACATCCAAGCCACGAGTGTTGTTGTGTATGACTGATAAGCAAGATTACAATATCGCTACTTTACTGTCCACCAAGACACACTGTAAAGAAGGCACAGTTCGATGACTACTTCAAATATCTTGGCAATCGTTTCATTGCGGGAGGTGATTATAATGCCAAACATACATTTTGGGGCTCCAGGCTTACTCTTCCTAGAGGCCGTGAACTTTTTAGAGCGTACAGGCAGGAACAATGAACGTAATTTCAACAGGACAACCTACATACTGGCCGTCTGACCCAGCAAAGATACCGGACATTGTTGACTTTGCATCACCAAAGGTGTACCAAGGGACAACATGTCTTGCTGTAGTTGCTGGGAGCTATCATCGGATCACTCTCCTATTCTGGTGGAAATTGGGGTGAAAGTTAGAGAGACAACTAAAAGTGTACACTGCACAGTAATAAAACCAAATGGGACATGTTTCGTATTCTGGTAGATTTGAGGCTTTTAGCGCAGAAATCGCACTTGAAACGGAAAATGACATTATGAATGCTGTTGAATTTTTCACCACAAGTATCCAGAGTGCGGCTTGGGATTCAACTCCAATAGTCCAACAACATAGACCAGCTGGGCAAAGTATTCCTCCAAGTATCCTGAATGAGATTGGTGCAAAAAGAGATCTTCGTAAACTGTGGCAGCAAAACAGGTGCCCTGATACAAAAAAATTATTGAACTATAAAATAAAAAACTTAAGCAAATCCTTGATCAAGATCGAAACGCTAGTTTTCAGACATATCTCAAGGATCTTGATGCCACTTCAGCTACTGACTACTCCTTATGGAAAGCAACAAGAAACATCAAACGACCTACAACAATTTCCCCGCCATTGAGAAAAGCGGACAATTGTTGGGCACGAGTGACCAAGAGAAGGCTTACACGCTTGCTGAGCATCTATCAAATGTTTTCCAGCCTCATCCCTATGAAGGCCCAGCAGACCACGAGAAGAAAGTAACCGAATACCTGAAAGAAATAGAAACGGAGGACATTACGCCAATGAAATTCACAACGAAAGAGGTCAGAAGAGTAATACAAAAGGCAAAATCAAAGAAATCTCCAGGATATGACCTCATTACAAATAAAATTTTGCAAGAGCTACCTGACTCTGGAATAACAATGATTACAGCTATTTATAACGCTATAGTTAGACTCCAATTTATTCCACCACAGTGGAAAACTGCACAAATAATTATGTTATTAAAACCAGATAAAAAGCCTGAAGATCCAAAATCATATCGACCAATAAGCCTGTTACCTATACCATCAAAGATACTCAAAACATTAATACTACAACGTATTATGCCATTAGTGGAACAGCATGGACTGATACCCGACCACCAATTTGGATTTCACAAAAACACGCGACTGTTGACCAAGTGCACAGGTTAATAGGCGAAATAGACAAGTCTTTTGAATCTAAAAGGTATTGCGCGAGTGTCTTTCTTGATATATCGCAGGCCTTCGACAGAGTATGGCATGAAGGATTATTATTTAAAATAAAATCGTTTCTTCCCCAGCAACACTTATAAGATCCTCAAATCCTTCTTAGAGAATAGATATTTCTTGGTGAATCACGGAGAGGCTTTCTCGGTCTTTGCAATATTAACGCGGGAGTTCCCAAGGTAGGCGCCCTGGGACCGCTACTCTATCTGATTTACACGCCTGACCTACCAACGCCAGACTGTGTAACAACTGGAACCTTTGCCGACGACACCGCAATTTTGTCCTCTCACGAGGATCCAACAGAGGCGCCAAAAATCCTACAAAAGGAATAAACGAGATTTCAACATGGCTCAAGAAGTGGCGAATCAAGGCTAATGAAACGAAGTCAATAAATGTCACCTTCACCTTAAAAAAGGGTATATGCCCACCAGTAACGCTTAATAACGCCGAAATTCCACGAGCAGATCATGTCAGATACTTAGGTTTACACCTGGACAAGCGACTTACATGGCAGAAGCACATCTTTACCAAACGCAAACAGCTGGGACTGCAAATACGGAAGTACTATTGGTTAATTGGTCGCCGTCAGCAACTGTCAATGGGCAACAAACTTTTCTTTACAATGTTATGCTTAAACCAATCTGGACCTATGGTATCCAATTGTGGGGACCGCCTCATTCCAACATTGAAATCTTGCAGAGATTCCAGAATAAAATGCTACGAATGGTAACCGACGCTCCATGGTACGTGACAAACGAACAGCTGCATCACGACCTTCAAGTATATACAGTCAAACAAGAAATTCTACGCCATACGAAAACCTACAAAGAAAGGATCATAAACCACCCAAATCGCTTAGCGAAAGTCTTGATGGAGGAAACTCACATGCAACTCGTCGACTTAAACGGAAAATGCCCCAAGACATACTTAAATAATAAAGTAAAGTAGGATGTGACCCTAGTCGCATTCCGAGCATGTCATGACAAGTCCCGACCTACCTACTACTTAATGTCCCCAATATGTGACAGATTGTAGTGAAAAAAAAAAAAAAAAAAAAAAAAAAAAAAAAAAGTAAATCAGCTGTTCCAGACGATGTTTGTGTCTGAAAATGTAGCCTTGTGAATGCTAGCGATTTTCTGTTCAAACCAAATAAGATTAACATATTCAATTTTCTATGTGTGTTATATTTTCAATATTGAATTTTTTTTCTGGCGAAAAACCGTTAAGGTTATCATCGCGAGTTCAATATTGAACCCTGTTGTCATATTAATAGCGAATGAACAGGATGTTTGGTATAAGTTTTCAGAATTTCGAGGGAAATGATTTAAAATTGTGATGCAGCATTAATTTTTTTTTTTTTTTTTTTTTTTTTGGTGTTTAACATCTGACTATTGTGCACACTTGGGCTAATGCAGACGATGGGATGATTTTTAGCATATGAAAATGCTAAGCCCTCGCTGGGAATCGAACCCGGGTCCTCGAGGTGAAAGCCTAGTATGCTATCCACTAGACCACCGAGGTGGCTATTTAACTTTTAAATTACATTGACAATACAAAAATAAACCCTGACTGCCGTCAAATTGCAGCATTAATTACTAAATATCATTGCTTAAAGTTAAAATTTGTAGTATGGTAATGTATCCTACGGTGCCCAGTATCCTAAACTATAACATAACAGAGTTGAATCTTTTTTTACAATTACTACAAATTTCAAATTTTGGTGATAACTTTTGAAATTTAACATTTATTATATCTCTGTTATTTCAAATCATTCATACAGCCACCCACGGGAGTCATCAGTTAGAGCAAGTCGTCTTGAAGAAGTGGTTGTTAGTCTTCTTCGCATCGGTCATTCCCTGCTTACGCATGGGCACCTGATGGAACACGGGAATTCACCACTATGTCATATTTACTGTAATACCATCACAATAAAGCATATCCTTGTAGAGTGTGGTGAACTAAAATTTTTTAGAAAAGTTTATGAGGTTAATGGTAGCTTAAGTACATTGTTGGGTGATGATCGCTTGGCCAATGACCGTTTAGTAGCCTTCCTTCATCGCGTAGGTTAATTAATAAAATGTAGTTGTTTCTTTAACAAGCCCCTATACAGCCTACATTTGTTTATATCATCTATTTAATTTTTTAATTTATACTGTTATGTTGACTAGTTATAGGGTTATTTTAATTTTATAGTTTATAAGTTATTTAGTTTTATTTTTTATGGGTCTCTATACAGCCTTGTCTTTGTTTTATTACGATTTAAAAATTAAAATAGTATTTGTTATTAATTATGTAATGTAGTTCTAATTTTAGTATTGTTGTAGGCGATGATAACCTTTTAAATTTTTTGCCTTAAACAGAAACAAAAAGAAATCAAATCATTCATTTTAAACCATTACATAGATTATGAAAATGATGTTAAACTTAGAAATTCTTAATGAATAGTCAAGAAGTTTTCAATTTTATGTCTAAAAATGACAGTTTTTGATAAAATTCTAAAAATAGTGATTAATCAAAGAGTGCTGGAGCTGACAAATTTAAATACGCATTATTTTGTCACTAAATCTATATAGGGTACACCCAGATTTGTGGTAAGAGGTGGTGGTTACCCCTCTCCAGATTGGACATTCCTTGAACCGCATAGTTTTCTGATGGAAAGCGGAGACTTACCACAATGCCAGTTTTGTGGACAAACTAGCAAAACATACTTTGCTTGAAAGAGATGGCTTTAAAGATATTCAAAGTATGTATGATTTAGGCGATTGTTTTCAGACAATGTCGGGAAAGCGTTACGGCCATTGACCGGATACTGACATTTCTGCATCATCTGGATTTGTTAAAAAAATGATATATATATAACTGCTATTGTTGTAGAGGCTCTTTACAGCTGTGCACAAATAAATAATTTCTTTTGAAGACAATTTTCTTTGTAACTAGTTTTAAGTGGTTTTGTGTTTCTTTAATTTATTTTTGTGTTATTGTTGTTAGGCTACTTTTGCTTTATAATAAGTTTATAATTTGTTATGTTTTACTGGAGGTATAGTTTATTTTATGTGCAATTATATTCTTTATTCCTGGAACCTTTTGATAATTTTCATGACACAGGGCAATGATGGCCATTTTGGTTTCTCACAAAAAAATACCTCAGCCACCTTGTATAAATAATTATTGCTTCTGACTACAAAACAATACAAAAAATAAACAAAACTATTGTCCGTAGTTTCATTAATTAAGTTAGTTTAATATAAATATATCATTACAGATAATGTTTTATTGAAAACTGAACAGTCAGTAAACAGGGCAGCAAGCTTTCGTTTCACTTCAGAAGAGTAAATATGACGTTATTAGTATGTTACACTTTATGGACTTTTCCCAGTTTTGTTTTGTTTGTTTTGATTTATATTCCATGCATTTTTTTATATATATATATATATATATATATATTTTTTTTTTTTTTTTTTGCATAGTTATTAGATTAATGTTTTGTTGCAGCCACTCGACCCGTTTGTTAGCGGCAACAACTCTCCGAAATGTTCTTGGTACTCGCAATTTGTCTGATATATTATGCGAAAGGGAAGCAATATCACACACCATGCAAACATCTTTGGACGAGGCTACTGAACCGTGGGGAGTGAAAGTTGAACGAGTGGAAATGTGAGTGAAAATGTGCTGGCCAAACATTAGACGCTTTAAATTGATCAAAATTTTCCTGTTTTTTTTTTTTTAACTTTTGATGCAATACAGACTTTTATTAAAGTGTAATAAATAAGTGCTATTTATATTCGACCTTTTAATATACAATCAAAATTCAGATTGTTACTTAGCAAAATTTTTAGAAAATAGGGTGCCTTGTGTTACCAGAATACTGAATTTTCGTGCATTGAATTTATATATTTGGTGGTATTAACCTAATGCTGGATTATGAACCAGTTTTAAAGAGTATTAATTATTGACGTGTTTAAAGGTCACATAAATACATTATTGCATCCAGAAAAATTAGAAAATTTATATAGTTTCATAAAATTTGTTTTTATTCTGTGAGGTATCTTCAGATATAGTAAAGCTAAAAATTATAAAGTGTACTTCTATATTAACATAATTTTGAAATTGAACTGAGTAACTTCAACCCCTCTCCTTTACTGAAGCCTATAGTTTAATGGTGTTTCCAACCTGCTGCTCACTGACCTAACATTGTTAATCATTTCTTCCTTTACCTTCTTCCTTCCAGATTTAACATCAACTGTATTAGTATATAAGCACACTTTATAATTTTTAACTTTACTATGTTTGAAGATGCCTCACGGCAAAACATATGTCACCGAATAAAAAAAGAATTTTTGTGAAACTATACAAGTATTCTAATTTTCCTGAGCATCATGAAGTTTCACTAATTACTGACTGTATGTTCATTAAATACATCGTTGTACATTGAAGAATAAAGAAAAACATTTATGTAACTGAAATAAAATCAATAGCTAAAAAAGCCATTGAATCACAATCCCCTAGAAATAGTCATAAAGTACCTCAGGGCATTTGTAGTATATTTATAAGATTTGATAGCAACAATATTTTAGTAATTTTGAGGTTAGTTCATAGTCTTCCTTTTTTTAACAAGTGTTACAGTTAACTATCGATTTCTTCAAATATGGAGTACAAGTAGTAATCTGATTTTAAATGGCAAAAAACGTTTCAGAGTTGAATTTATGATCATTTATTGGCTGATTATGAATGTAGTGAATTCATATTATTGTACACTCTTTTGTGCATTTCTTGCAAAGGATATTTATATCACAAAAAATAGAAACTACTTCAAAATTTGCTATACTTTTTAAGTAAGGTTTAGATATTTTTTTGTTTTTAATTTTAAGTCCGTAATAACCTTTTTTATACAACTCACCTGTTTACCACATGCTAGATTTTGAATTTACTTGGGTGAATCAAATATTAACTGAAATTTCGCTAGTCTTCTAGACAGACAGTCCCAAGCATGCTGGTAGAGAGGAAAAGGTGTTAAGGAAATGAAAGCATTACAGTGGAGGCCATAATCTGTCTCTTAAGCCAGAAAAGTCCTCACAACCATTTGTTTGACTACAGAACAGTTTAGTTATTGATTTTCTCCACAATCGATTTTTTGGTAACATCTGCTTCTGCCATCTGTTAAATTCAGTATAAGCTGCAAAAGATGTGGTATCGCCATTGCCTTTAGAAGTAACGTTCTTGTACCAAGCTAATTCATTGGGAAACCATTGAACAATCTCCCTGCAGCCCACTTTAGTTTCTGATATTTTTCTGTTTCCTCCAGTGAAAAAATCACTGGGAAGAGAGCGATTTGAAAGCAGTAAAGTCGAGGAGCATTTGAGCAATTGATTGATTGTTTGACTTCAAAATTTTTCTTTGAAAAAAGGATCTACAAACTTCCAAAACGTTTGGGAGTCTGTTAAAAGAAAAGTTAAATATTTTTTAATTAATTTATATAAAAATATTGTAATTCATATTATTTAATTCACTTGTAAAATAAAGTTTTACAAATTATGTGTTTCTAATTTTGTTTTTTTTTTATTCAAAACATATAAAACCATTAAAATAATTGTTGACACACTTGGTTTCAATAAAAAAGCAGAGTGATGATGAGAGTACTGTGACATCACAGGGCAAAACATTAAGAAGCCACCTGATTAAACAAATATAATCTATTGTATTTGTAATTCCAGTAAGGATGTCCGTCTGCCTGTCCAGCTACAAAGGGCAATGGCTGCTGAAGCAGAAGCTGCTAGGGAAGCTAGGGCTAAAGTTATTGCCGCTGAGGGAGAATTTAAGGCTTCACAAGCTCTCAAAGAAGCATCTGATGTTATCAGTGGAAGTCCTGCTGCGTTGCAAGTATGTAACTAAATTACTAGTTCTTATTTGCGAAAAGTAAAAGTAGCTCTAATCTATAACAATATGAATTTTAAAATGTTACCAGTGGAATTCTTTCAGGAAATATTAATTATCAATGGTTATGGAATTTTCTGTTATATATAAGAATTTAGAAGGTTCTATTTTCTTTACGTTTATTATTTACATAGTTAAATTTTGTTTTAGTTGCGCTACATGCAGACTCTCAGCACCATATCAGCAGAGAAGAATTCAACAATTATTTTCCCATTGCCACTGGATATTATCACACCATTTATGTCAGGATATAAAAAGTAATTTGTTACTTAACTAAACACAGCGTTATTGAAGACTGAATGTCTTTCTGATCCAATCAAACATATTATATGTTGTGTTTGAAATGTAGGTATGTACAGTGATACCCTGGTCTTGTATCAGGCTTAAGGTCGACCTGAACAACGTTTTAATTTACAGAATGAAAAATGACATGCATAACAGTTTAGGTTTCAGATAAAAGGCTGAACATATTATAAGAGTGTTTTCATTTTGTTAAGTTATTTCTAAGCACATGTGTAGAGATACATAGAGATAACATGAAGATACATAGAGATAGGTGGCATAGAGATAACATTGTGCTGTGCTACAGAAATAAACATTGTGCTGAGTTAACTCAAACAAACCTTTGATTGCTGGGTGTGTAGTATTTGTAGGGCAATAACTTACACATATTTCTTAGTTATCTGTTTTCAAAATGCCCACTCCTGTTCCCTTTTCTGTCATTATAACTAATTTTGCTTAGTGTGTCATCAATTCTTTTACTATGTGTTTGTTAGCCTGGTAAAAAATTTACAGTTATAATATTACATACTTTTCATTTGTAAATTTAACCAAATGTTAAGTGTCTTTGTGTACGAGTTTCAATTTTGGTGAACTTTGACTGTTGAATTAAAAAAAAACTACAGTATGAACTAAAAAAAATATACAGTATTGATTTGTCCTGTGTGTATATATGACATAAATTAATATTTGCATAAATTTAGTTAAAATAAAGTGTGACTTCTGTGAATTTTCTTCATTCTTCCTTTTTTGACATATTTATATTGAACACTAAGTTATTTTTTTCCTATGTAACAAATTAAAATGATTTCCATAAGTCTCTACTGTAAACGCTGATTCGCACAGCACACTGCTCAGATAACATAGTTTTGGTACGCATTAAGACCATTAACCGGGGTACCACTGTATATTTAAAAGTAAAAAGGCCATGTGTGTATGACTTTTATGCCAATCAAATATTTGTTGTATTTGATATTTGTTGTATTTGAAATATATCTATGTATATTTAAAAGGAAAAGTCCATGTGTGTATTATTTTGTAAGCTATTCAAACATATTATTTGTTGTATTTGAAATGTATCTGTGAATATTTTAAAGTAAAAGTCCATGTATGTATTATTTTGAATGTTTGCTTATATTTCCATACATCCTTATGTTGGCTTCAGGCTGGTAAGAATTAATTCTGGTCCTTGTTTCCTACTCTTGAAGAGTTGTTTTAAAACAATGAACTGAACTGTAGCCGGTAGCTTTTGAAAAAAGCATAGGTATGAAAAAAGCCCCAAGAATCTTCCAGTTGACCACAAAGTGATATCATTAAAATTCTGGTATTGTACTTCTTACTTCAAACAAGTTTTAAAAAAATGAAATGTACCAAGTATTAGAGCATAAAGCATTATGTAGATTAAGTTATTATAAGACAATTTAAGGAGAATTGAAGTTTTGTGTAATTCAAGTTTACACAAAAAAAACTTTTAATGTTTGAAAGCCAGTAAGAAAAAAGGACACATTAATTAATAAATTTCGTATAGAACATTCACAGAGAAAATATTCAAGTACATCATAAAAGAAGTCAACAACAAAAGGTTAGACATGAAGACTTGTAATCAGTGAAATACACAGGAAAGCCAGTGTTAGTAACAAGATTTGAACTGATATAATTTCGAATTTTTACAATTTGTTTGAGGAAGATAAAATGGAGTGCTACAGAACTAAAAAAAGACAGTGAAAAGTATTCAAACAACAAAAGTGTTCAGAGTAGCATCAGTTTAACAAGTTATCTCGATAACAGTATACACCTAAAATTTTCAGACGTTTAACATGCCTAACAGTAAGGAAGGGTGGGGATGGATCAGATGGTTAAACGGCACATAGTATCTAGACTCTTTGATGTCAACTTGGCCTTTGAGGGGGGAGAGATCGTGTGTTGGAAAAACCTGGAGACATAGTATGATATACAGATGGCTCCAAGACAAAGTCAGGCATTGGTGCTGAGGTGTATGGCCTGAGACCCCGGCTAAAGAAAGTTATTACTCTGGGACAGCATACAGCAGTATTCCAGGCTGAAGTGATGGCCATCAATGACTTTGGGAGAACTTGGATCGGGGCTTCAAGAAGGCATCAAGTTCATATTCATACCGATAAAAGCAGTTGCACCTGCAATTCCTATAATACAGCTCAAACTGGTCTGGAAGTGTTGGAAGAACCTTGATGCTCTGGGTAACTCTTCACTGGGTTCCGGGGCATAGGGGAGTTCAGGGTAATGAGGAGGCAGACTGACTGGCTGGACTTGGCTATGCATTTGAGTTTATCGGACTTGAGCTGGCTTTAGGGATTTCTCTATCATTGGCCAGGTCCGCTATGAACGGGTGGATTACAAGTCAACACCAGGTAAGATGGGACAACCTTCATGGGCATTCCCATAGTAAACGTCTCTTAAGCAAAGTTCCTATTGGAGGACTCAAAGGGGCAGCAGATGTCCTGGGCAGAGCACAACTCAGGAGGATCATGGGGCTCATAACAGGGCACTGTGGTCTGAGGGTGCACATGAACAGCATAGGTATGTACCACGGAGAAACCATGTGTACATTGTGTAGGAAAGAGGAGAAAACTGCAGGTCACATAATTTATGATTGTGAGGCTCTTGTTAGTAGGAGGCTAGGGGTTTTTGGTTTCCAAGATCCTAGCGATCTTCTGCAGAGTGAGCTAGTCAGTGGGTTTGCTGAAACTTATTAGGGGCACCAATCTGCTGAACTAGGTATTATAAAGAGGTTAAGTTGCACAATAGGTCAATCAATTGCAGTGCCTTTGGTTGAATTATCCCTTCCTCTAGTATATAACCTTAACTTTAGGAAGGGTGGAGACTTGTGATTTGCATGTACAGGCGTAACCAATTATTTGTGGCATCAACAATTTTTTTATACTCAATTTACAATATGCAATAATTGAGTAAAGCAAAATGATTTAAGGAAGTCATTAACATCTTGTAATTAATTTGTAAACAATGTTGTCCCAGTATACCTTACCCTTACCCATGCATACACAGTATACCTTACCCTTACCCATGCATACACAGTATACCTTACCCTGCATACACAGTATACCTTACTGCATACACAGTATACCTTACCCTTACCCATGCATACACAGTATACCTTACATACACAGTATACCTTACCCTTACCCATTACACAGTATACCTTACCCTTACCCATGCATACACAGTATACCTTACCCTTGCATACACAGTATACCTTACCCTTACCCATGCATACACAGTATACCTTACCCTTACCCATGCATACACAGTATACCTTACCCTTACCCATGCATACACAGTATACCTTACCCTTACCCATGCATACACAGTATACCTTACCCTTACCCATGCATACATGGCTCTGTATGAGCAGACCTCATTTCCTTAGCTACTTGAGGATGTTGCCATAAGTAAGAATGTAAAATGGAATGAGCTGGATCTCACCACATAAAAAAAAGATTGGCCAATTGGAGCAGAACCTCCATACTATAGGTCAAAGGAAAACAAATTGAAAGGGTATTACTAGAGCAAACATTTCAATAAAGAATTGGGAAGTCACTAATCAGAAATGGGGGAGCTATCCATCTTGAATCTTCTCCAAATCGTAGGTGTTATGAAGAGGTAAGGATTGGGGAAGGCGCTATGACTGAGCATCTCAGTAATATATAGAGGGCAGAAAGGGGAATAAAAAAAGGGTCTACAAAGGTCGCAGTGCAATAGTAACCATACAGATTCAATCATTCATGTTTTTAGTAGTTATAAAAAAATGTTTTCCTATTTATGGGTTACCCACATCCATAAATGAACAGAATGTAACATGAAAATCTTGTTACCTCATCCAGATAGCTTACTGCTAGAGTTAGCAATGATTTTAAATTTGATGTGATGTCACTTCAGTTTTAAGTTATAAAATCCGATTTTGAATAATAATGCTATTTTTTCATTAACATCTTAAAATTCATAACTTTTTGAAAACCTTATTATTAATTTCTGCAAAAATTAAAATTTAAGAACTTAAAAATCTAATTTATGCAAATTTTATTGTAAGCCCTTCTGAGGGGCAAAAATCTATATTTGTATAAGCTTTTCAACAACGCGTTCATAAATACTGTAGTATATTATAGTTTTTTCCTAAATGAATACATAAAATTGGTATGATAAAAAAATAATTTGCTTCTGATTCAACAGATTTTTATTACTGTATATTATTCAGAGACCACTGCAACTATCCAGACTCAACAGCTGCACCTGAACATATTTGTGCACCCTATATTCTACTTCCAATCTCGGAAAATGCAGGTGTATTCAGAATTATTTATTATTTATACAGGTTGGTACTAACAAAAATTAATTACCGAATTTTCGATATTTTCCTATTGGTTATTTCGTTGGAAGATTTTTAAAAATTTTTATTATACTTAATTCAAGTACTAGCTGTTGCACATATTTTAATTTGCATCATTAATGTTAATGAAAAATGTTATATCCAAGAAACAACATATAGCCAAATGATAATATAGTACTGTAACAATTACCATATTTTACAGACTGTAAGACGCACCTAAATTTTAAAAAAATAATTTTTTTATCATTTTCGTTATTAGTATGCAAATCCAAACTACAAAAATTCTGTTTAGGAGACATTGTTAGCAAGCTTGTGAATTCCCACAACTCATGTTAGTTGCATTGTTGCACTGCTTTTGCCAGTTTAATCCAATGTTACCAGGAAGAGATAGGTTTCCTGCGACATCAAATATATAACTAGATTTAAAACTGGTGGAATTTTAAATCAAACACTGGACATTTTTATAATAATTTCAAGTACAAGATGAACCTGAATTTTAGAGGCAATTTTTTGAAGAAAAAGTGTGTCTTATAATCCATAAAATACAATATTACTTCGATTTGACAAATGAAATAGCAGAAAATCCTGACCCAGTAGCTAAATGTATGTAGTTTAGATTTTTATTCCAAACATATATACTTTTGAATTTGTAATTTATTGTAAATTAAAATTACTTTTCTTATTAAACTAAATTGTTGTGTATCAATATTTTATGACTAGTTTTGAACAAAAGTAATCTCTGATATTTCATAATCAAACTTTAAAACCACAGATTAAGCAACTTTTTTGTCACTTTTTTAAGTTTTCTACATAACCAACGGTTTTCATAGAGACATTATTTCTGAACTTTTTAAGAAAAACTTTTCTAAGAAATAAGTAGCACATAAAACGAGGTGAGGGTTGACACTTTGTTTTTCTTTAAATTTTTAAAGTTCTGGCCTTCTTCTTCCATGATTTACAAGCCACTAATCCTACATACCAGTATTTTATATCAGAGGGAAGAGATAACAGCTTTGGAAAATAATTATACACAATTTTTTCAGTTTAAAATATTGCTTCTGTTAGGACAATCAAGATTGCTATAACTGCACTTCATATTTAACATCTTCTAAATTATAACAAACTTTCATTCACATGGTTAAAATTTAAAACTATAATTTTGATTTATATCAAGGTAACCATAAATATTCTGTATAGAATTCCACATTAATAAAACAAATCCCTGTCTATAAAATGTATATAATTTAAAATATTTTTAGCAAATTTCCATTGAAAAGCGAGCTGATGGAGCAGCCAAGATGAGATCCCGATCCGGACCTTGAAATACTGATCCTAACCTCCACTTTTTAAGGTGACCATTAAAATTTGTATATCACTGCTCTAATATGATGAAAGCGAATTTCCAAAAGTAATTTTTTATCTAACCTTTTTTTTTAAAACTCTGACTTTACCATTAAAAACAGCATTAAATCTATATATATTAGCATTTTAAACTTAATTTCAATGAACAGGTTTTGAATTTTGAACAAATAAGAAGAAAAAGTTAAGAATTTTAAAATATTTAAAGTGGCTGCTATTTTGAAAATATTTTCAATAACTTAACTGAAAATATTTTGAAAATAACTAATCCAAGCTATTACCAAAATCAATTTCCTTAACAAGTTTTAATCAAATTGGACAAAAATTGTGAGCATGAGCCTGTTAATACAAATATATTTTTGTAACGGCTCCTCAAGAAGTGATTCTAGATTGGTGCTAACATCAAGGTCACAGATCTGAGTCTTACTATGATGGCAACTCCAATAACTCATTCTCTAATAGAAATTCACTAATAATATTTACATAGTATTTGTATAAAGAATAGGTTTTAAAACACTGTATTTTGTCGTGTTATAGCTGATTCTGCCTAACCTATTTTTACTTAATATCATTATTCTTATAAATGTGAAATAATTTTATTGATTTAAGTATAAATTTTAAAAAAGTGTACAGTAATATTATTATTTTTTAATTTTCTAATGCAAAGTAGTACAATTATAAAATTGTTAGATTGTGTAGTTTAATTTTTTTTTAATTATTGAAAACCTGTTTTCTCCTGTATTAATAATATTTGGAGCATTGCTTATACAGTATTATGTCCATATTGTGCATTTTATTCCTGACAACATTTCAAATACTCAGACTAAAATTAAGTTTTTTTGAAATATCTACTTCTAAACATTCACTTCTTTGCATTGTTTAAAGTTGTGCTTTTATTAAAAAAAGTGCAACTTTATTGAAATTACTTTAATAAAAATTTAGAAAGAAAATTCCATGTGTACTTTGAATATATAACATGTGTTTCTACAACAATTCTACTATTAAACTCATTTTAATTATTTAACGGCTTTACAGTAATTCATAACGTGTAAATACAATAAAAACATCACAACCAGAAATTTAGTAGATATACAAGTACTTAATATTTAAGCACGATTCTATAAAAAGTTTAATCACAACTTATGGCAAAGAGCATGCTATTCATAAAATATCAACAACACAATATAATAAAAACAGATAAATACAAAATCAAACATAACAAAATAATAAATGTAAAAAAATGCAAACAACTATAAAAGAGTTACAGATCCTGTGGCATGAAACATCTACAAAATGAATTCTTGTTCCCTACAATTTCAATTCTAATGTTTTACCTAAACAGTGAAAGTATATTTAACTATACACAGCTAAATTACATACAGACAAATAGCTAGTGATTAGTCAGACTATGCTCTACAAGTATCACATTGAACACAAGGTCATACAGTAGATTAGGGTTTGGATACACAAAGTTGCCCTTTACACTACAATAACTCCAAAACTACAATAACATTTTGTATTAAACATAGTTTCGTAATGGAAAAAAATTAAACTAAAAATTTTTTTAGTCTGGTTTTACAGTCTAATAATAAAAATGGTGTTATTTTTAAAAAAATTGCTTAAAAATTAAGATGCGTCTTAGAGTTTGTAAAATATAGAAAACTAACATCTCTACTAATATTTTAGGCTCTATAAACCTCAACTGAAAAATCCTGGTTTGGTATAATGTATTTTGTTTTGCCTGGATGTAACAGAATTCTAATTAAGGAGAAACTAATCGATATTTTTATCATATGACAGAACTGTTGACCACTTTTCTTGACATCACTGTTTATTTACAGATCTCTCCATATCTGTTTTTATTATCTTACAAGATCTTGGTCTTCATCTGTAGCTGTTCACTGTTTGTAGTTTATCACACAGTGATTGGTGCACATTTATTAACTGGTTCACTCTGTTGTAGTAACGTTAGCGTAGCGACTTGGGATCTTTGTGAATCGTGTGTTAAAGTGTAAAAGTATTACAATTTTGTGTTTACGAATGTATATACATACATGCCCCTGTAATTTGTTTGAACTGTTACATATATGTATGATTTTTGTTGGTAAACATTTTCCACAAAATTTGGAAATAAAAGTAACACAAAAAAATCGTACACACTTGTAAATTAATTTTTTTCAAAAGTGAGTAAAAAAGGGCCTAACATAAATATGAGGTACTTGTAAATTATTTCAAAATTAGTATTAAAATTTTTAACCAAACTAGAACTTTTGATATATTTTATCGTAAACAAAAATCTGTAAAATAAATATTATTAACATATTAAATTTTAAAATAATTAAATTCTCAAAATCACAACCCACCCTTTTTTAACGATCAGGTTTCAATTTATACGGAACTGTAAGGGCTATAGGTTGCAAAGAGGCTATAAGTTTCAAAATAGTTGGATATTTATGCATGTTCGCATAAAATATCCTTTTGGCATTTTTTTCGCACAACAACCATCCCGTTTGACCAAATTACAATTTTAATTTATATAGTACCATTATGACAATAGTTTACAAATATATTAAAGTTTTAAAATAAATGTATAATTAATATACACCAATCTTAAAAACTAAGATCTGCACTGTATCTCGCGCAACACCTGCATTAAGCAATCAAAGGAACATCTTCATTCTCATGGACTACAAGATTCCCAGTCTTTAAGATATAGTCCTGATAATATCCCATATTTATCTCAAATTCCTATGTACACATGAAACATCTGTCCACGGTTTCCTCCCTAAATGTACTGCGGATGTTATTCTATTGACAGAAACTGTTTCCCTTTAAAGGAAATTTTGGATCTATTTTGAAAGTCCATTTTTCATTCACTAGCCAAATAAGAATTTTTTTAATCAATAACTCAATAAGGTAGCGTACATTAGATTGTACATATAAGGTTTTTTTCATTTCTTTAAAAATTTGTCTGTTTCATGTTTATTAAAGTCCTCTGAACAAGTTTACTACCCCTCAACACTTGGCCGTGTGTCATATCATTACTATATACATATGATAGCCAATTAAAATATTTCTTCTTGTATTTGCAAAGTTTCTTTAGAAATATTTCTATTATTTAAAAATTCATAATTATTTTGTCTTTTTTTAAAATCTGACTTCACCATTATAATCGTTACAGCATAAATTAGCGTTTTAAATTTTCAAAATCCATTGAAATTAAAAAAATTTTTGACAGCAGTCAGGGCTCATTTTTGTATTTTCAATGTAATTTAAAAGTTTAAAAATGGTAATTTTATGGAAATTTTAATGCTGATTGTGATCTTGAAATCAGAATTTCAAAAAAGTGTTATGATAAAGGAAAATGCTTTAGGAAATTTGTTTATATCACGTCAGCGAGACTGCTGAGTTACGCGATTATTGTTTATCGAAATGTTCGTTTACATGATGTACTTCAATATTTGCAAACTAGCTTCCATTACATTAACTAGACAGTATATGGAGGATACAAAAATCATTTAAAAAATGAATTACAAGCTACACATTCAAATGTTATTGAAGTTTTAGAGTTCAATTCATTCTTTTATTGTAAAAATATATGTTACTTTGACAGACTCCAAAAATATAATCGTCTGGTGTGCCCAAGTATATTGTGACAGTGCTTTTTAGGTCACCTAATATATCATAAATACAAGGGTCATTTGGAAAATAAATAATGTTTTGATCTCAGTTCCCCTATTGCCGCCACTAACCTTCACGCCAGTCTAACGCTAACACTGAGTCACTACAGCAAATACTGTCTGTGCGATCTTAAAATGTGTGACAAAATTAATGGTCCCGCCAAGTGAGAGGTTAGGTTCATATTTTACGCTTTATGAATATGGAAAAAATTCACCCAATTAAAATTTACAGACAGAACCGAGGTTTATAATAACGTGATGAATGAAGCTTCAGTTCATTCAAAACGAATAGCGTTCACAATAATGCACGTCTGCATGCTGCTACGTTGATTACGAACTTACTTCAGCAGCGCAAGTGGGAAGTTTTTAAATTTCCCTTATAGTCAGAAGTTGGCTCCTGAGTGATTGACTTTTCCCAAATTGAATTTTTTGGGCAGAAACAACAACGAAATGAAAAAGAGCATTACCGAGTGGTTCAAAAACTTGGCGGCAACTGAGTATACAGAAGGCATAGAAAGGCTGGTGAAATGCTACAACCAACGTTTAAGTTTAAATGGAAGCTATGTAAAAAAACAGCTAAGATATGAAATGTGTTGTAAAATAATTTTGTTTTCATTATTTTAATGAAAAGTGTCAAGAAAAAAATTCTTTACTTCTCAAAAGACCCTTGTATTTTCATCTATAATTTGCATTTCAAATTCCAATACTGTACTGTTTAGAAAATTGGAATTGTAAAAATTTTATTTATAAATATAAAACATTCATTTTTCTCTTTATAAAAATAATTTATATTTAATTTCCTCTAAATAGCCAATCTCCCACCTGAGCAGTTTATTGCAACATAGAGGACCTTACTTAGGTACTGACAGCTCAGCTTAGCAACCTGAAAACTAAGTTTTCGGCATTTTGCAACACAATTTCAATTTACGCTTAATCTACTGAAATAAAATAAACACTATGTTCTTACAAAGGATGATTTTTATATATCAAAACATTCTTTTACACAATGTCAGTTTTGGGAAATTTGTCCTAGTCACATTAGCCAGATAGCTGTATACCACAAAGATTTCAGTATTTTTTTATAGTAAATTCCATTATTTAAATTTACTTAAAAAAAAATTTACTTATTAGAATAAAGAAATATATTTTTAAAAGTTTTAGTCTTATAATGAAATTAGATTACCCTATGTAAAAAAAAGTATTTTAACAGGGATTTCTTAATAAAGGGTAGTTCTATTTATCCCTTTTTTACTCCTACTTCTAAAAAAACATGAGGCGTAATCATCCTTAAAAAAAGGTTGTGTGTCTCTGCACTGTACACTTTTAAAGTCGTATATTTGAGACGGCAGTAAGCTTTACACTGTCCATTAATACAGATTCCTCATTAATCTCATAAAGTATGAACATTAATTAAGGGGAAAAAATAAGCTTTTGAACAACTTATATAAACATTTGTTTCTCACATATTGTTTTAATACTTTAAGTAGATTTATGACACAGGGAAGTCATAAATTTTACCCTTAAAATGAAAACATTGAAACAACTTTTTTGTTCTTAGAATCAATTAACACTCTGGCAGACAATTACATTTAATATCAAACCTTAGTTTACATTGAAACTTTTAGTTCCCAAATTGGAAATTTAGGTGAGATAGCAATAGTATTAATAACAATTGAGGTTTCTTTAAAAAAAAATCAGTGGTCATACTGTTTATCTTGAAAATTAAAAACATGGAAATCATAAATTTTATACACTTTAAATAGAATAAGTAAAAAAAATATATTAATTTTTTTTATTAAAGGGTAATAACAATAATAAATAAATAAATAAATAAATAATATATATATATATATATATATATATATATATATATATATATATATATATATATATATTAATAATACAGTATATTATTATTTTTTAAAGAAACAAAACTTTATTCGATCAATCACTTTGAATCAAAAACACTGTGGATAACTCTGCCTTCAAAGTAATTAGTAATAAAATTTATTAAAATTTGTATAGCCCCTATAAATTTATGAAAAAAACATCAAAGTATTGCAAAATGCCAAAAATAAAACAAATTTTATACAAAATAAACAGTTTGGCAATTAAAATATTGCTTCACTTTACATAGACATTTCTCAAAAAGAAACAAAACTCTATTTACAAGAAAGATAACAAAAACTGCACACCAGGTATGAACACATGTGTGGCACGAGGGGAGGGGTTTATTCGCCTTTCTTGGTTCCTCGAGATGTCCATGCGACGACAAGATTTCGAGCGAAGTAGAGTGAAAATGAATGTACTTGAATTGCCATCACGACAAAAGCATACCACAACAATGCATATGGGTAACCCTGTAACAAAGAAAAATAAAATCAATATAAAATCTTTAAAAATCACTATTTACACTCAGTTATTGGCAACAAAAATTATTAAATACAGTGCAGTGTTTCAATGCCTTCTTGAAAAGTTATCAGTGCTATATTCCTAATACACTCTTATGTCAAAATAAGTGATGTACTAGATGTTCACAAATACAAATATCGCTAGTCGTACTGTTGTGTGTGTTAGACTCGGGTACCACGAAGAACGTCTAAATCCTCTCAATAGGTGCAGTTAGTCTGCACCCCCCTCTCTGGAGAACTTGAGTATAATTATTTTATACTACACAATACATAATACAGGGCACAGTGTATGGCTTAGGGAAGATGTGGACAGCTCAGGGTGTGTGGTGGAAATCCATCAACAAGACATCTATCATGACGTATTTTATGATCATACTTAATAACTGCTGTACTTTTATTTATTTGTTCATACTGTAGTTTATTATAAATATACAGGTTATTCAAAAATATGGACCCAATGTATTTAATAAAGTATAAATGGTCCGCATACCAAAAGAAAAAAAATTCTCGGTTTTTAATCATAGCTGCATAAACGGCCGCTAGGAGTTCTCCCACCAAAAGGTTGCCATTTCGTTTAACCATCAGTCCTAAGATGGATACTATGCAGCATAAGGTTTTCTGCATTATTGAGTTTGCAAAAAGTAAATCACCAGTTACAGTGTCAAATTTGGTATTGAACTACCAACTAGGAAAAGCATAACCCATTGTTTTAGGCCATTTCAAGAAACTGGAAGTCTGTGTAAAAAAAACCCAGGCTGCCCGTATGTGTCAGAGGATATATCACATGAATAGAAGACAGTTTTCTTCGCAGTCCATGTAAGTCTAACAATTGAACTAGTAGAGAACTAAGAATACCCCAAACAACTGTATTGTTAGTTTTGAGATGGCGTTTGCTGTACAAGCCCTACCAATTACTTGTGCAGGCTCTCCTTCCTAATGACAAAGAGAAGCATATTGAGTTTTTTGTTCAAATGTTAGAAATGATAGAGGATGACGCGTTTCTAAAGTATCTAATTTTTAGCGATGAAGTTCCAATTTAGTGGAAAAGTCAACAGACAAAATGTTCGCACCTGGGGTTTGGAAAATCAACAAACAATGCAACACAAGAGAGACTCAGCTAAGATAAATGTGTTTTGTGTCATCTCTAAGTTTATGGACCACTTTTTTCCATAAACAGCAGAAAGAACTGTCAGTGGAATAATATACCTGGATATGTTGGAACAATAGCTTTTTCCTCAACTTATGGAAGATTCACAGGACTTCGTCAACAGGATGGAGCTCCGCCCCACTGGCACCTTGACATCCGACAATTTTTAAATCAATCCCTTCCTCAGCATTGGCTTGGTTGCATGGGAAATCAAGACCTGGCTCTACACTTCTGAACACCGAGATATCCTGATCTCACCCCATGCTACTTATCTCTGTGGGATTATGTCAAGGAGGCTGTTTACATCCCCATCTACCAGCAACTCTGGCCAACCTAAGGAACAGTGCCACTGCTGCTTTGAACAAGATATGCTTTCTCGTGTGTGGGATGAGTTCGGCTACCATTTAGATGAATGCCATGCAGCACAAGGGGACACACTGAACATTTATAATCTGTGTTAAAATTTTTTTTTGAAATTTCCTCTTTTATCAGTATAAATACTATTCATTTTCAATTTATACTTTATTAAATACAAATTCATTAAATTGGATCAATCTTTTTGAATAACCCTGTACAATAAATATATTTAACAGAATTTGGTGTATATTACAAGTTATCTATATCCTTACCTGCCATAAGGTAATGTCATCAGTATCACCTGTTGAAAGGTACTGATATACTTCTGAGAAATAATATGCTCCAGCATATAACACTGGACCAAATCCAAATATACCGATCCCAATCATATAGCGTTTCATGGTTTTGATTCTGTTCTTACGAATGGCAGCCAATCCTAGGAACGATAAAAGTAAACTTATGCACCACACATACTCCCACAACAATGGCTGAAACAAGGAATGCTTAAATTATAATATCTTGTAAATTTGTAGTAAAACATTTTAAATTCAAATGAAATTATCAAATATAACTACTGTATTTATAATATGAAAGTAGTTCTCTTCTGGTTAAATTTTGAATCAGAATTTTAATTCAATCCTAAAAAAAGGAAAAAATACAACATATACGAGAAATTGGACAAGATTTTTTTTAAGGCGAAAAGCATATTAAGGCTATCATCGCCTAAACATAACTACTAACGAAACAAAGGACGATAAAACTTAACATTACTTACAAACTAGATAACATATATAACAAGAATAAATAATTGAAAATCAAAACAATATAAAGTTGGACTGTAAAGTGGTCCTAATCAAACAGAAAAATAATAAATATTATGAAACACAATAAAATTACCTAGAACTAGTTAACAAGAATATAAACTATAAAAAATATATAAATACTAGGGATAAAAATAAAATTAAATATATTATATATATATATATATATATATATATATATATATATATATGTAAGCGCCTCAGGAAGGCTAAAACGCGATCAATGATTAATGAATCGTCCCCTAAGATAACCTGCATACAGTTTCCTAAGCCATATATTGTATGCATGTTTCTCAAATAATCGCAGTCTAAGAGAAAGTGTTGACTGTGATGGTTTCTCCACAGAGTTGGCATATAGGTGGCTCCCCGCGTCCCATTAGAAAACCATGTGTCAGCAACGAATGACCAATGTGGAGACGTGTAACAACAACCTCCTCCCTACGACTTATTCTTATAGACGACCCCCAAGGACGAACAGTATGTTTAATTACCCTCAATTTGTTATTGTCCAAGGCTGTCCATTCATCTTCCCAATGCATTCGAATTAGTTGTTTTACTTTGCAAAGGTAATCTGAACAAAATACACGGTGCGTGCTTGGCGGCAAAGTAGCTTCCTTTGCTGCAATATCCGCTCTAATGTTTCCAATTATCCCGCAGTGTCCAGGTATCCAGCAAAATGTTACTCCAATACCTCGTAGTTCAAGGCTGCGAATATGGCACAAAATATCTTGAACTAGAAAATTTACCGAATACATATCCTGGATAGCCTGAAGTGCACTTTTAGAATCGGAACACATAAGATAATGAGCAGAATTGGATACAACAGTGTTCAAAGCCTTCAAGATAGGAAACAGTTCAGCAGTAAAGACACTACAAATTGAGGGTAATCCATACTTACACGTTTGTCCTAATGTGTAAAATGCATAACCAACTTTATCTTCAAGTTTTGAAACATCGGTAAAAATAATTTCACTAGATGGGTTGGAATGTAGAATATGAAGGAACTCCTGACGATACACTACATCAGGAGTGTTTTACGTAAGACGATAGTGATAAATTGACTGTTGGCATGGTAATAGTCCATGGAGGAATAAAACATTGGTACCTTACAAACACTGGATGCAGTTAAAATAAAATTTATTATAGTAAGTAAATTGGACAAGAAACGTATAGGACAGTGTGACTTATGTATAATACTTTAGTTATTTGGGTGAAACAAGCTCTCATTATTTGTTGCTATATATTTCATAGCATTTAACAGAAATGTACATCAGACAGTTGGTCTTGCGGCACATTTTTTAAATAAACACGTAGTGTTTCTTTTTTACCCGACTTAAGGAAGCCAAAATCTGGTATGCAAAGATGGGAAAGAGAAAACAAAGGACACCTTTTTTTCTGAAAGAACTAGTTGTTTACAAAAATTGTCAATGTACTGGAGCAAATCTTAAGAGTAAGAACACAACTAAGCCATCTTGTTGCAGAAAAATACAAATTCCGCTTTTATCTCTCCTACTTTGTAAGGTGTGTAATGAGGAGGACTAAAACACTGTTGCAATATGAAGACAATATTGGATTGACAGTTGCATAGATTAAAAACACAAATAATAAGAAATCTCCATTGGAAAGCCCCACAACTTTGGGAAATGGTAAGAACATTTATGAGAGACGAGATATCAGCACTTCATCTGGAAACTCGTAATCATCAAGATGATGAAAAATTTTTTAGTAACTTTACTTTAGATTATATGATCTTCCTTCCTTCCCAATTTCTTTACATAATTGGTGTTTTATTGCTTAAGAGGCTGTACAATAATTACAACCCAAACCTTTCTTAGACACCTTAATTCATTTACGAATACAAGTTTTTCCATGCAATTATATACAGCCAAAAAGAATTCAAATGTTACAGAAAAGTCATTTTATAAATACAGGACGCAAGGAAATAATTCATACTGACAGTAAAGAGGAAAACCCACACACAGACATATTGTCCAGCAGCAAGTAACGTTGCCACTCCTTGAGCCGAGCAACAAATAATTTAAACATCTGAATGACACTGGGCGTAAGCATGCTTCAAGTCATTTTTCATATCAATGTGTCAGAAAATCTGTATTGTTATTATTATTATTTGAAATGTAAGATGTTACTTTATTTATATGTAGTTCCTCTTGTTGCACATGTACATATAGATTAATTACCTTAACATTTTCTTACTTTACTAGATATGACATGACTGAAATATTATATTTCTTGTCTAATACATAAATAAATAAGGAAATATCTGCTGTCTGCCAATCTGAACAAAAGGCTGGCAACACTCCATATTTGTACTGGCAAGAACAAAGACCAAGCCAAATAACTTAACTAACAGCAAGTATTCAGTCAAATACCAAATATTAAACAAAGCATCTGTGTTTAATAAACTAGAAAAAGATTTCTTTGTACAGCTAAATCTACAGTTCCATAGAACCAATTTTAATGGCTGATATCTTACGGTGTTTGCATTCAGATACATATATGATGATTTGTATGTTATGCAAGACAAACTGACATATCACGATACATCACCTTACACAAATGCTCACACAAATTGTATAAGCACCAAGATTTCCTCACATTTTGTATGAATAAAAAATTGCATATGCTTTGATTTGTACAAGTTTATTTTCTTGTGTTTTTAGGTTATGGCCATTTTTGTTATTTATTAGATTTAATTAGCTGTTTTACTAAGCTGACAGATTTTGATTTGTTGGCAATTTCAGTTGTATTTAATAGGTTAAAAAAAATTAATTTTAAAATTTTTAATTTAAAAATTTGTATTATGACAATTGATTGCATTTATTTTTAAAATTTTGTCTTGTAGAGTTTGATTTACTATTTTGTTGTAGTTTTTAAATCCTGAGTCATCTTTAAAAGTGTGTTCATTATCCAACAATAGTGTGTTCATTCTTCATAGCGATTTGAACATTGCACTCAAATTCAAACAATATATGACACTCATAAAAGAGAACTATGAATTATTATAAAATAGTTTACCTTAGGAACTTGTAATTCTTCAATTTCTAAGATGAAAATATCCAACCTATCTAGTATATCAGCTGACAATTTGGCCAACATCGCAAAAAACAATAGATAATGGAAAAATATGCAGTATTTTAATCTCGATTTGTTTTGAGCGCTGTAAACAATTAGTGAAATAAAAATTAGAATAACAAACAGTAATTATAGAGAATTATTCACTAATCAAAGATTTTCCTTCTACTAAAATTCCATAAGCTTAAAGCCAGTATTATTAATATTAATATTTTAAAATCATACAGCCCACAAGTACTTATAGTAAATAGCACCACAAAACTTAAATACAAGAATCACATAACCTACATTATCAAACAAGGTCGGCTAGAAAGCTGATATATTTGTTTGTAGCATAGTCTGACAATTAGAGACAGTTCTTGCTGTGAGGTTGTAAGAGCTATACTATTATCAAACATATGGACGTTTGTACCAAGACTTCTTGTGCTTCACTAGTAATTATTCAACTGCAAACTAACGGATATTTTTTGTGCAAAGAAAATAAGACCACTATTTAAAGGCAGTAGAAAAAGAAGGAAACATACTAACATTTAAAATGAGATCTTTGTAGTGTGGTAGGAAATAAGATTGTTGATAAAAAAGCTGGAATGGTATTAGTAATCCAATCTGTGAAAATTAAACTATACTCTTTATACATGCTTATGGAGCAGCTTGAGATTTATCAGAGGGTAGTAAGCCAAAGCCTGCAGATAGATAAATGCATGTTGAGAGTTCCAATAACAATGGGAATATTTGAAAGTAAAAGGCGCAACTGGTGATATATTAACTGGGATATATTTTCATTCTGTTAACCTTAGCGACATCACAATTCATCAGGTGTACAAATTAAAGACTTGTGAGATAAAATGAGACACCATCTATACATGTGCTTAAAATCATATTTATGATATAGCAAACGAGACACTGAGAAGGATTGCCATAGACTATTGTGCATGGAATTTAGATATGTAAAACTCAGATTATAAATGAATATGTTTTACATTACTTATGTATATTTCATTAAATTAACAATCAGCGTGGTTAATTATCTACATCGCAAACAAAAAGGTATGTTTTATCACACAACTGTGTTAATTTGGTTCTTCATGCACAACTGTTTGTTAGGTTCTTAACCTTTCTGTTAAAAAGAAGTTTTTATTATTAATAACATTTATTAATTAATCGTATTCACAATTAAAACATTACCTATTTTCCCATGTAAGTAATTTTAAGTTATGTGCGACTTTTATTTTCGATTTTTTCTTCCACATTTATATTTTGTATTATTACTACTGGACATATAATAAAAGCTTTTAGGCACAAAAATTGACAAATCACCCGAATGTACAGATTTACTCCAATCTGTAACCTAATACGACAAATAGTTATTACCTACGTGTAACTATTACCAAAATTACAAGCAATCAAAAATTTAATTTGATTAAGCTATTATATTTCTAACATATATATTAATTAGGATAGTTAACATTATAAGGTAAATTCAAGATTTCTTTTTGCGAATGGACCCAGCTTTCATGACTTGAATGCTAGGTTCTATTCTTTTTGAAACCGAGTCTAAAAACTTCAATTTTGTTTTCTTAAAGCATATGCCTAAATGTAATAGGACATCCCATCTTGTTGCTTTTCAAAAACAAAAACAAAAATAAAAAAATAAAATAAAAACAAGCTGGAAGAAATATTTATAAGCAAGATAAGTATATTACAAAAAAACTAAGATTAAGTTACCTTAATGCTAAAATATAAAAGTGACAAAAAGCATATATTTTGTATGAAATAGTTTAAAGTTATATTAAAAGCAAATAAAATTTGTCTTGGAAATCTGAATTAAGTTAGGTACAAAATAAGTACCACTAGGGCAATTTTAGAAATTTGATGTTTAAAAACATTGTACTGAAATGTCATCAAAATCAGACATGAGTAAAATAAAATAATTCTAAAATAGTTTAAGCGATTTTATGAATAACGGAAACTTGAATTTTTATTGCATAGTCTAAAAAATACAAATAAAAGTAACCTAATAAGCAGATCTAGGGAGATAACCTTAGAAGCTCCCAATATCACAGCTAATTGACAAATTTAACCATGTTACCTGATCTGATACTGAGCTGCAACTCTTTGTCGATGTGCAAAATCAGTCCCGTCGGTTCCTAAAACCATTAGACCACCTTTCGAAGCCATTTTAAAATTTGTTTAAAACAATTTTAAATTAGAATGTCCAAATTTCTAATTTTGGAGCCTAAGAAACAGGCTTTGTAACGTGTAAGAATATAGTTGACTGTACAGAGAGAAGTTTTGATCAGTGCTGGCATCATACGGAGGAATTAGGAACTTGTGAACCGGACGTAATCATGTTTCGGATTAGTGCGCTTACTGCGAGGTTGCTGATCATGACTTTGCTTTTTTCCAGTTATTTCAAGTTTTAAATTACAAAATTATTCTACCAATATTTTAAAGATTATTTTATTAATTTAAACATGTATATTTTCAAGTATATAAGTAATGTTGTAAGTATTAAATTATTTCGTAACATAAAACTTGCTTTTGACTAACTTTGTAAACACTTGTAAACGATCATTTGCAATCTATCAGAGTTTCAGAAAATAGTTCTAAGCTTTATAAGTTAAATTTAAATATTCTTATGCGGAAATTTTGAAAATTTAATATTCTTATGTTAGTAAGATATACTAAATATTACTGTAATTATATTTATTACGTAAATACTGGAGAAAAGTATACATTTAAATCTTTTGTTATTGTCGCGGATGAATATAATATAACCTTTCTGCCCTAACCTCCTTTCGCGCTATTCATCTATTGATGTAGAAATGCGAAATAATGATGTGTGTTGTGTAAAAATGTTCGCTTTTTTGTGTACTGTTCTGGTACTTAACGAAAGATATTTTATTTTAAACATGAGTGCGGGAAAGTGATGATAATATTATGGTTTTTAGTGAAGTGGCTCTCAAACATATTCGGGATAACGTAAGTAAAAGCTGGATGTGTTTGCAGTGGCGGGGTGTTGGCAGCGATCGAGGCTCTGCCTAACATGGCTGCAACGCAAGCTGAACCCCAGCAAAATGAGGTGAATCGGGATATTGTGCAGCAAGAACAACAAGCTTCAGTTTTAGGAAATACGGGTTTACAAAATGGAACAGAAAAAAGTGGTGGTCGTTGTTTAGTTGGATCTGAAGTAACGGGCTCAAAAGGAAAAATACCTGGCCAAAATAATCTCCCTGTAGAAATGAGTCAATACCGTCAAGAATCTGGTGCAGGCCCCCCTATTCATAATAGTGAACAAAATGCTATTAGTAGTGATGATGTAGCCGGTAAGATCAATAATACAGATAATAAATCTTATTCTCATAATTCAGAACAAAGTGCAGGTGGTGATCAAAATTATGGGAAGGGTCCTTCAGACAATGGGAATCAAAACATGCAGGGCTATGGGTTATCATTCTCACATAGGGCTAATTATCATTCTGATCACCCTTCTGGTGGCAGTCCTATGCAGATTGGTGGGGAAAATAGTATACACCATCAAAGTAATTCATATGGTCAATTTAATCCACAAAACATGAGACATGGTTATCCAGGTTCAAAACCGATGCCTGGACCACAAAGACCCCCTAGTGCTGGACCAAATATGAACTCACCAGCTGGTTTTTCTCCTCATAGCCAGCAACAAAGGTTTATGTCTGGTCAAAGTATATCTCAACCAACTGGACCCACACCAACGTTAAACCAACTTTTGCAATCGTCAAACCCTGTGCATCGGTATCAAAACAGTTATGGTGATTATAGTATGCTGAAATCAGGTGAACAACCTCAAGGAAATATGCCCTACAACCAAAGTTGGCCACCTCCACGTTCAATGGCACCTTATGGTCCTCAAGGCTCACCAGGTTATAGGAGTCAACCTTCCTCGGTAAGTGAATTTTCTTAAATTAATAAGCGTAGGCCTATGTCTAATTAATAACTTTTTAATGTAGATTATCTTATGACGTTCACAAAACAATATGTAATGATGGAAAAGTAACCTAACTTAGCCTAATCTAACTTATAGGGCTTACTATTCAAGCTGGTGTACTCTAGAAACACAATTATTCGGAACATGTTTATCCAAAGTTACAGATTATCTGAAATGATTTTTTAAAATGTATATGAAAAATATGTATATATTTGCCCTTCTTGCCTAAAAAATTGCCTAGACTAATTGTTTTTAATTTATAACCTAAGAATATTTAGAAATTGTAAATAATATTTAACATGCATCATTAGCTAATAATGTTATATGAAGTCAACTAACCACATATGTATGCCAAGCAAAACAAAAAGTGTCCTGACTTTTGTTTAACTTATATCGTTAGATTTGTTTATTAATCTCAACTTTTGCAAGCTATTTTTTAATAGAGACAGTTTAAAACCAGTAAGCTACATGATAATATTATTTAGGCTATCATGTTATTACTTTAAACTTAGTCTAGTTTATGAAATGTTAGTCCTACCTTTGCTTGTAGGTTTTATTAAGCATTCAGTCACTCATTAATGGCATTTCATAGTAACGTTATTTCATGTCTATAGTGCCCTAAAATGAGGTCTTTACCATGTTCCTACTTATACATTATTTTGTTCATCTGAATTATGAAACATGTTGCCTTGTTCCTATAAAGTTCATAATTGAGTCCCAAGTGCACTCTATATTTTAATATATTGTGCTAATATTTTAATAAATTATTGTACTAGCAACATTAAATTATTGTACTAACAACATGTTCGAGATAGCATGACAGTGAAAACCTCTCTATTTTCTCATGACATTATGATTTCCCCCCCTTATAATCAAACATGAGTGTAGTCTAATATATTCGGGATATATAGGCCTATTTGTAAAAACAACATTACTATACCATTTTTCATGGTGTGTATATGGGCACTAAACATTTTATATTTAGGTGCAATCATTGTGCTATAAATCTTTTGAAAATAAACTTTAAAAAGTAATGTTTTAATGTTAAATTATATTTAGCACTCGCTAACTGCAGTTTTAAAATCCAACCATTTTACTTCTTATGAGTTAGCGAGTACAATAAAACAAAAACAAAAATTACTCTTATTTGATTTGTTGTGTTGATGGCGTTCAGCTATGCACAAGACCTTAGAGCTGCTCTAGCTAAAGTTGTACTGTTCACACAGAACAAGTCTTTGTAGCCTAGTTGTAATCGTAAGAGAAGTTTTCAAAAGGAAAAATTAAATGCCAGTAAATAATAACATACTTCTCTTATTACCAGTTGGTGGATAGCTTACTATTAATAGATAACATTATATTATACTAAACGAAATTCCATGCCGTAGGGATAGATGAGTCAGTTTTTTTTGGCAGTGCATGAATTTTCCCCTGTCCTGATCCTTACAATGCCAATATAAACCATGTACTTTGCCTATATTACAGTTAATATCACTGTAATATTATTAAAGTATACCATGCGAGCTACAATTTATGTTACAAAAGTGATGTTTTTTCTTTCTTTTTTTTAACAATATTTTCAGAAGCTATGGGTGCAGGTGTGCATAGCCTTTCTAGCACCCATGGCTTTATTAACATTTTGTAAACTAATTGAAGGGGGAGAAATGAGGTATTAAGTAAAACTGGATACTACATAGAGTATTTAATAGTAAAACAAGAAACACATTTATTGCCTGTTGCATAGTAGCGTAAGATTCTTATATTCTTCTTTACATCCTTTACAAATTTTAAAAGACTTCTAACATGTAGGGTATCAATGATTAAAACAGTATTCTGTCATGTGTTCAAAAAATTACTGTACTCTCAGTTTTTAGTGAGTGCAGTTGTTTGTTTAAATTAAATGAAGCTTCTATTTTACTTAAAAAAGTAGTTCTTTTAAGGGAGAAAATGTGGAGGTTTTTATATCCATGCAGTTCTTAACAAATCATGTGGTAGGTTAGCCATGATTCCAATGATGGCAAGTTAATTACAGAGTGATTGTGAACTAACCTTAACGTATTTATAAAAAATGCATAGTTTTTGTTCCTAAAATTGTACTGCGATGAGTGAACAGTGTGACCAGTTTTATGTAACTAAGAAATGTAAAACGCAGCCATACAATTAATAAAATAATTATTTAGATAACATACCTTTACACATTTTAAACTGATGTCACCAAAAATATTTTGAATAAAGTACCTCAATATTTTTTAAAAGTGATATATTTAGTTTCTTCAGTGGACTGAGGGTTATTTCAAAAACAAACTTTTTGTCCTTGAAATATGGTCCGGTTTTCTTAAAACAGTTCAGTAATGAACAACAATATACAGTGTGTTCATAAAGTGAAGTAACATTAAGAGGAAAGAAGAGTTACTTCATTCTCTGAGTTTTATCAAAAAGTGTTGAATTTTAACAAAAACTGTTGAAAGTGGGCTTCATTAGGCAATTTACAGAACTGAATACAATGGCATTGCTAGGTCTATACAGAACTAGAACTTCTAATATACTGGTGATATGAGCATCTGCTGCTGCAATGTGTTAACTTTTCAATTTAACAGATTGTTTTGTTTTATGAACAAATTTTTAGTAAAAGTAACAATGAAATAAACAGTATTAACAAAATGAAATAAACAAAATTAACTAGTAACAGCTGTTAAATAAGTAAACAGCTGTTAAAAATATGCATCATAAATTAAATGTGAAAAGTTTTTTTTTATACAACACAGAAGAAAACACGGTTTCATTAGGTTGTCCTTTTTTAACACCTTATAGAACAGTGTAAAAACAAATGTTATTTATTGCTTAAATTTAGCAGTTTGTTGTCATTGTTATCAGCAGAACAAGATCAGCAATAAACAGTAGATAATTAAGTGTTTATTTGCAAATTGTAAAATACAAACATAAACATTAGTTGCATAAGTAAGATGATCCCTGTAATATTTATTCTGTTAAAATTAGGTGGCTATGATCGATTTAAGCAACTTGCAAATGTCCTGGGTGAGGTAGATCTAACAGTCGCTAATTTCTAAATTAAAATCTTATTTAATAATGTTATTAGTGTTGATGAAGGTAGGGTTTATTTACCACCAACCAAAAATAAACCAAAATCATTGTTTTAAATATAAACAGTTTTACTATTAAAATCTTTTGTGATATTAGCTTTTTAAATCTATTCTTTCTGATAATAAAATAGGCCTAGATGATGGTGACAAATTAAAAATGTTTGCTTTAAAAACCTAGTAATAAGAAAAATTTTTCCAATCCTACTTCTGTTAGGTTAGTTTTAACAATATGCCAAACATTAAAAAGTTCTGAAATGTAAATTGTGTTTGAATTAAAGACTTAACAGATAGTCATTCTTCGTCCAAAATATCAATAACCTACTAAGCAGCCAAGAATCTGTATTACATTTTATTGCAGAATTATTTTGCCACTAGGATTGCTTTAATGTTAGCATAACTTTCTCAATGGAGTACAAGTGTACTAGATTATAAGCAGGGTGCAATACATGATTACGCTTTTTGTACAAGTTTAATTTCATATATCTTAGTTAGGTAGAATCTTAAAATGTTCTTTTTTTTAAAATAACATTTAGGCTAAAGGGATGTAGGCTACAGTTTTTGTGAAAGCTGCATTAGGATTTGTATATATAGTTAAGACAATAAATTTTCATTTTAAAATAGCTTTCAAATTGTTGGAAAAAAAGATAGATTATGGGTTAGGTTTTATGTACAGTATAATAACATACCTGTCCACTCCACAGGAGTAGATAATTAATAATCAAGCAAAGTTTTAATTTAATAGACTGACAAATGAATATATGTATATTATAGGATATATAGAATTTATTGTGTTGAATAAAGTAGTAGGCCTTTAAGAATTTAGTCCCACAGGGGGGGTGCAGACTAGCTGCACCTATTGAGAGGATTTAGACGTCCCTCACAGTACCCAAGTCTAAAACAAACACACACACATACACACTTACATATAGGGAGGCAATAATAGCCTCAATGTGCTTTTTGCCTTATAATAATAATAAAAAATATATATGAATTTTGACTTCCTAATTTAATTTGTTTTATTCTAAGTATAAATCAAGTTTTAAAACATAGAATTAATTATTTTCTTCACCTAATAGACATATTGAAGTTAAGATTAGACCTTACTATTACCAATTTTTTAAAATTTATTTTTTTTCGCACGAGTTCTGTAAAGGTCTAATTTATGTTTAATAAAATGAAATTTTTGTAATCTGTTTAGTGTAATTAATATATACTGGTTCATGAAGTAATTACTCTATCATTGTAGTCTTCGTTTTTTAGTTTGTTATACATTTGAAATAATTACTTCTGTTTTCAAACCTGTTAACATGTAAGTTATACTAGTTACTGTCCATTCCATGTGAGTTGAAAGTGCTTCATAACAAATTGTTGGCATTTAAATTTAGCGTGAACCACCATATCCAATACTCTACATTGTATTCTAGATTTAAATAATCTATAAATAAATTTTAAGACATTTTTTAATGACTGATAACTAAAAATACTAAAAACTCAATCAAGCTAGTAAATAGGCGGGAATAGTGTTAGGTAAGGTAGGATTAGCCAACCAAACACCCCTTATCTGCGTTTAAGTTTATTCTCAACATATGGGATGAAATGTAGCTGAAATTTTGGTGTTATTTTGATTTTATAAACTATTTACATAGATTAAAATAAATGAAACATAACAGTTTCTCCACAAATATATAACAAAAATATTGAATAATCACTGACCCACCTTTTTTTATTTTGCTTGTTTGTTGTAATTATTTAATCAAAGTAAAGTGATAAGTAAATGACTGATGTGATTACGTATTTGTAGTTTTAAAAATCTGCATTGTTCTAAAACTATTGTAACAAAAAAAAAAAACTAATATCTGGTGATGGCAAACATTGTATTATTTAATGTGTTTTGTTAAAGCCAGCTGACCTGAAAGGATCTTTACAATATTTAGGTTTCATTTTGGATTTTTACCTATTTCTTTTTGAAATACAACTTTTTTTTATCTCAAACTATAGCCTATAGGCTACATTGACTTGAGTTACCATATCATTTTTGCCTGAACTTTGGGAAATGGAAGAAACTTGTGTGAAAATTTTTACTTATCTAATGTTTAGTAGTGATAAACAATTTGTTTTTGAAGGTAGTTTACAATTAATTGGTTAAAAAGAAGTAATAAAATATTGTTAAATAACAGGTTACTTTAGACTCCATGTAATTTGAAGGGTGAGAAAATTTCTTTAATAAATGTCTTTCTCAGAGATTTATAAATAATGCAAATAGTAAAATAATGTAGCCTACCTTTTAATTATAAAAATAAAGATGGTAGATAAGTTTCTTTTGAGAAAGAAGTTAAAATGAGAAAGATTAAAAGGATTTTTTTAACTTTATATTGCTTAACTGTAAAAGTATATGATTAATTACTGTTGACTGTCATGCCTATGTTTGTTACTTCAAATATTATTAATGTTTTTAGAGTGACCTCTTATGAGTAGAGGCCATAATCAAGTATGGTTCGTTTACATGCTGCCAGTTTTGCCAATGAGGGTAAAGCAAAAATGTTTTGTTTACAAGCACTTTGGTGCTTTCCCGGTC
Organism: Callitettix versicolor; assembly: GCA_022606455.1. Lineage (NCBI taxonomy): Eukaryota > Metazoa > Arthropoda > Insecta > Hemiptera > Cercopidae > Callitettix > Callitettix versicolor. Next base: position 28,014,464 of record CM040189.1, read on the forward strand.
CGCATATTAGGTGCCCCGCTGTTTGCAACATGTAAACAGGTTCGACTCCTGTTGCCAGATTCACTAATTCATGCCAGCCTGACAAATCGTGGTATTTTCAGTGAATTTTCATTAGAAACTGAACAATTGGATTAGGCCTATACATCATTTTGAAACCAGACCTGGTTAAAATGATCCTGATCTCTAGTTCACTTTTTGGTGTCACGTGTGTGCGAACACAAGTTCACAATTTTAGTTTAACTTGATTCAAACTTGTTGTAAAAAATCAATTTTGGTAAAAGCTTCAAGAAGTTCCTCAAGCAGTTTCAAAATAAATCAGTCATTTAAAATTTTTAAGCATTCATAACTTCCTTGTCTTGTATATTTTTGAAAATCTGACTTTAGCATCATAAGAAATGTTAAAAACTGCATAAATTACATTTTGAATTTTCAGGTCTGTTGGAAATAAAATTATTTTTTATATTTTCAATGCAGTTTTAATGTTTGAAATGCTAGTATATTCAAATTTTAATACTCTTTAGAATAGTGAAAAACTAAAGTTTCTAAAAGAGAGTGAGATAAAAAAAAATTTAGAAATTTTCTTCCAGACTGCTTTGTGCTGTGATTATCAATTGTAGAAAAACTGAGGAAAACAGTGAAAGGGAAAGACCCTAAAAGATTGGTTGCATTAATAAAGAAGAAACTGTCTTGTTTGTAAGTTTATATAGGGAACATGAAATTTGTGGAATAATTATCTGCCGCAGTACCGTCATTGTGATGTTCATAGTTTAGTTTTGCAAGAAATTCAGTATTGTTTAAAATGAACGTAAAAGATTTTACAATGAATAAAGTACAAAGAAAGCACTTGTGTTGTATATGTTATTTCGAGGTTTTGTTAATTGAAAAAAGCAAATTTTCTGTACAAGGTGTGTGACATGACTAATTCAACTAGCATGACAGTTAAGGACAATGTGAAAAACAGCTTCAAACAGCTGATGGCCTGTCCATCAGGTAGTGCTAATAGCACAACTGGCATGCTAGTAATTGGCAGAATGTGAACACCGCATTGGTTTTATATTTTCTGATTGGAAGAATAAACTGAACTTTGTATAGCTACTGCTCACTTGTTCCTTCAGCTGTGTTAGTTCTACCACAGCTGTTGTCTGCTCGTGTGATCAACTAAAGTATGTGATCGTTATAATACCAAAGTGAAGTAAATACTGAATCCCTAATTTTTTCGATTCATCAACCGTCCTCAGCTCCTTTTTGAAAGATCAACAGAGGTTGTTGATTTTTCTGTTCCGCTTCACAATTAGCAAGTTGTTCAATAGTTTTTAACTTTTCCGCTAATAGATTACACGCAGTAACGTTTTTGAACTTATGCTGTTAGTATTCTTTCTGCAAATCGTGTAGCTGGAGAAAGGATCTGTTTCAATAAATGAAAGAAAGCTTTCCCTTTATAACACTATCTTTATGGAAACTTGTTTCAACTGAACGATAATCTGAATGAACTGTCAGTTTAATTGGAGAAATAAATCCACGAGTTCAATTCAAATATTGAAGGTTTCACCAGAATAATTGCTCAAACATATCGTCACACATAAAAAACTGAGCTTGAACGAGAACCTTTAGAGTGTGCATACGTAATCGAAAACAACTTTTAAAGTGGCAGCTGGGAATTGCAGCATAAAAAATCATTATACCAACTGTTTCTTTAAAAACTTTGCTGTATGGCTATCTAAATAAGGGTCAGTAATGAAGTGTTGTGTAATTTTATTAGATAATTATGTAGGACTTATATCTGAATTTTTTTCTTCTACATTTACTCTTTTTTTCTTAATAATTTTGATAAAATTTTCGATGCCATTAAAATGGCAGTTTTTTTTACTTTTCATCTTTGTTTGATTTCTATTATCATTTTGTTGTGTTGGCCTTTTTGTTTCATGATTCACCTTCAGTTTATTTGAACTGTTCAGTGTTTTCCAATTAGAAAAAAGTAACTATAGCTAAAACCTATGGGATGTTTATATTTTGTGTGTTTGAGAGATTAAAATTGTTTTATTTGAAATAAACTGCCCGTTATTTCACGCATACCAAGTATTATGTTATCACTGATGACACTGTTCTAAACTAATACACTTTAATATGTCTTAGCGAGTGTTCATATTTTTGTGATAAGTACAACTATTTTTTAATAACCCATCAATGGTAACTTAAGAAATAAATTAAATATTTGTCTCATTAGTGATGTTTTATTGCTTTCTTAATTCTTAATGAATGATTTCTGTTATTCTTTTTCTGTTAAGTTAAATTATCTGCGAGTTAACTTATGTACCGAATCACAGAGTATTTATGTATATATGTTATGTTGTCTTAAATAGCCTACTTAATTATCAGCTTGACATATTCACCTTTATTTAGTTCATATTTATTTTTAAACTAAATTGTGCTATTTTAAATTTACGCTACACAATGGTGTGTTTTGTATTTTTTTATTACTTAGCCCTATATTTAGGATCAGTTGGTGTTTGTCCAAATTGTAGGCTGTATGTAGATTAGAGAAATTTATAGGCATTGGGTTTTCTAAATAGGCATTGTGTACAATTATGAGATAAAGTTTGTTTTGTAGAGAGGTTAGGCCAAGCTTGCAGTTTAGTTAAACTGTGCAGCATTCCTCTTTTAATTTAAATATCGTCATCATCATCTGAACCGTTATAGGTTAAATGTGATCAGTTTCATCTTGGAAGTGTGAACTGTCTATCTTCTTTAAGAGACCCAAGTAGGGATGAAACCGATACCATGGTATCAGTAGTGTATCGATTGTAAAGTTTAATCAACGCTATGGCTGCTCTTGGCAGGTCCGAACCTGAGATACAAAATACTATGAAACCATCCCGAGATGACCAAAGTGAACATGTACATGACTTCGTCCAGTCATCCTATGGAACTTACATGTTTATATTTTAGAAAGTCTAATAGTAACAAATTAAATTGTCATATTGTATATTTTTTCATTTATTGATTTTGGTTGTCCATATATTATTTTTAAAGTATTAGTTATGTGTACATATTTTCATTTACTGGTTTTGTTACATATTGTATTTAAATTTGTTTTATGTATTTTCATTTATTTATTTTTTATATACATAATATTATATCTGATAGATTTTTCATATTTATTGTTTTGCTTGTAATACAAAGTAAACATGTTCAGTTGGGTTTACTATATAAATTATCTGTTTCTTTAATTTAGATGTTCGCTTTATTTATTTCGATACTTCTATTCCATGTGTACTTAATATCGGTAAAAAAACGTTTTATTTTCCTGCAGTATCAGTACTTTTTTCCAGTGCCAGGATCTAGTAAAAGTATCGATACTTTCTTTGGATATTTCATCCCAATCTACTTCTTATGAACTGATTGATAGATATTACATGCCATGTACACTGTCAACATAAATACATATTTTGAAAAAAATCGTCTTCATAAAATAATGCTCTACAATAGAAACAAATAAATATTTAAAATAATTTTTATTAACTAAAGAAAACATTGATTTTAATATAGCCTATATGTAGGCTTATATAGCGTACTATACATTGCCTGTAATGTATTCTCCTTTGTTGTTCAAATTGCAATACTATTTTAAAATTGAATTTGTCATTTTCTTTTGAAGTATATCAAAGCGTAAAAGAATTGAAAATAGCATGAAGGTAGAATAAAATCAACAAAAGCAGTTCCATTCTTTAGTGCCACAAAGTGTAGAAATATTATTCAATTACTCGTCTGATTAATTCGCAATATTCTTTGTGGCATGCATTCTTGTTATTTTGATTTTTGTAGAGAATGAAAACAAATATTAACATTGACCTACTTGTACTTCGACATTTCAATTTGAGGTTATTTCATAATAAAAAAAAATACAATAATTAAAAAATAAATTATTGTAGTTGGCAGCTATCTCGCTGATGTTACTGCAAATTTGAAAAAAGTCACATTTTCACAATAACTATTATCTTGCAATTTTGATAACCTGGATATCATGATCATATCAGCATTTAAATCTGCATACAGTGAAATTTGAAAATTGAAATGCTAATTTATTTTTAAGAGATTTGAAATGACAACCGTTTTAAAACTGTAGTACTTATTTTGTGCTAAGTACTCTCTCTCTCTCTCTCTCTCTCTCTCTCTCTCTCACACACGCGCGCGCGCGCCTCTATCTCTCTCTCTCTCTCTCTCTCTCTCTCTCTCTCTCTCTCTCTCTCTCTCTCTCTCTCTCTCTCTCTCTCTCTCTCTCTCTCTCTCTCTCTCTCTCTCTCTCTCTCTCTCTCTCTCTCTCTCTCTCTCTCTCTCTCTCTCTCTCTCTCTCTCTCTCTCTCTCTCTCTCTCTCTCTCTCTCTCTCTCTCTCTCTCTCTCTCTCTCTCTCTCTCTCTCTCTCTCTCTCTCTCTCTCTCTCTCTCTCTCTCTCTCTCTCTCTCTCTCTCTCTCTCTCTCTCTCTCTCTCTCTCTCTCTCTCTCTCTCTCTCTCTCTCTCTCTCTCTCTCTCTCTCTCTCTCTCTCTCTCTCTCTCTCTCTCTCTCTCTCTCTCTCTCTCTCTCTCTCTCTCTCTCTCTCTCTCTCTCTCTCTCTCTCTCTCTCTCTCTCTCTCTCTCTCTCTCTCTCTCTCTCTCTCTCTCTCTCTCTCTCTCTCTCTCTCTCTCTCTCTCTCTCTCTCTCTCTCTCTCTCTCTCTCTCTCTCTCTCTCTCTCTCTCTCTATCTCTCTCTCTCTCTCTCTCTCTCTCTCTCTCTCTCTCTCACACACACACACACACACACACACACACACACACACACACACACACACACACACACACACACACACACACACACACACACACACACACACACACACACACACACACAACCTGGGTTGATGTGGTGTTAGGCATTGGTCATTTTGCTGAGTCTCTGATCTGCATACATAAAGGTTGTACAACATTCGATTTAGGCGATAGCTTGGTCACATTAATTACCTGACAAAACCTATTCAACCGTTTCAAAATGGTGTCCATCCCAAATCTTTAAAAAATATCAAATTTCTGTCACTTTTTTGAAAATCTGTTTTCATTATCATCGGCGTTCAATTCAAAATCTTCATAAATGAGCATTAATTTAAAAAAAATCAATTACAAATTTAAAGTAAGTAGTCTATACCACTTTATATCCAGATTTTAGTACTAAGTTTTATGGTAGTGTAGTAATATTTTCAGTTACGTTTGCGGTAGGCGTACAGGTAATGTTGTGGAGGTCGCTGAATGCCGAGTTTATTTCATTTTTTAGAGAAAACGAACCGATTTTTGCCACGATCGTATATGGGTTTATTTTGTGTATGAAGCCGCTTGTCCAACTCTAAAAGTGAAGGCACACGAGTAGGCTATGATGTAATGCCTGTGAAGGTCAGATGACAGGTAATAAATTTCCGACCCAACAGAGACTGCATTGCGTCCAGTCCAGTTCGATGCATGCATTGTTATCAGAGGCCAGCGCGGTCATTGACCTCATTTCGTCAGCTGTTCTTGTCACCTATCGTACGCGGTGCGTTATTAATTTAAAGAAAGTTATTGCACGGAATTTGTGCGTTATTAGCAAAAATTAAATAGATTTTGTACCTTGTACAATTTTTTTGAAAATAAAAAAACCATTGTTAAAATTTGAATAAACTAAAATTCTAAATAAACTTGCAGCGGAGTCAAGAGTCGATGCTACGCGGAGCGGGACCCAGTGACGCCGCTTCACTCCGCTCAGCTCCGTTACGCTTTCGGTGGCCGAACTAAACTTTAAAAAACAATAGGTTAGGTTTTGAATGCGTAGTCCGCCCGCATTTGGTGTTCACCCGGCCTTGTGTGGAGCTGCATCAAGATATTTAGCATAACTAGACCGAGATTTATATTGTTATTATGTACTACTGAACAGCTGTTGTTCGTAAAGGAGTTACTGTGTAACTTAATTGCAAATCGTTTAGCAACGCCTTTGTTTATTAACAAATGTTGAAATTATTTAGATACAATATATAAGACCTGGCGAAACTAGGTTCCGTTTCAATTCGACCATTCCGCATTTGGTTTGTGTGTTGGTTACTCAGTTTTTTTGGCCAGACGTATTGATCGATTTTTTCAAATTTGGTGGAAGTACCCTATACGAAGCTCGAACGACATACGCGTATTTTTTTCCCTATTCCGTTTCAATATGTCGTCCTCAGATTTAACGATGTCTATTGTACTTTGATCAAATACATTGACCGATTTTTTTTTTTTGAAATTTGGTACGAAGGTACCTTGTATAAAACTCGAATGACATGTGCAATTTTCCCCATTCACTTAAGTTTCAAGATGGCGTCCTCAGATTTAACAATGACGATTGTACGCAGTTTTGGCCAAACGCATTGACCGGTCGTTTTTAAATTTGGTATGAAAGTATTTTGTATAAATCCCGAACGATGTATGTGTAAGATTTTCCATTCATTTCTGTTTGAATATGGCGGCCTCTTGATTTGACGATGAGTGTAGTTCTTTTCTGTTTCCTGTAATACTGGCTGAACGGCAAGATCTATCATAATTTTGACAGCTTTATAGAGAAAGGGCGTAAAATTGCCTATGAAGTTCGTCTTCTAACATTTTTTTAAGTATTACGGTTGTCGGTTAAATTGGCGGAAAACGTTACGAGCGCTGTCGTGGAGCGGTAGCCAGGTAATTAAGCGCTATGATCTGTTCTTTGAACTACTAGATTCAACTACCCCTGAAAAAATATTTAGAGGTTAGGATCTGTTCTTATTTCAGTGTGCCTGGGGCTGGATGTTACCATGACGGCTGCTCCACTATCAAATTGTCGTATTGAAGTTCGCAAATAAGCAGATGTCTCCGCTGCTCATAGTTTTTCTGTAGCCACAAGTGTACATTAACGTCCTCCATTTTTGTATTCTGTTCAGGTACAATAACAAATCTGCTAACTTGATACATATTCTTAAAATTTTTCAATTCTTTTACAGTAATAGTTTTACAACTTTAATACGTAATTTTTAGTTTGGTTTTACAATTAATCCAAAACTGTATTTTTACGATGAAAATAGAAAAAGTTTATTTTCTAAATTTATCACAATTACTGTCTTTTACTTTTAAATAACAGTTTTAAAGCTTTCACAAAACCTCATAGTTTATAACTGAATTTCTAAACTGTTTTGTGACACTTGCGAAGAAACTTTTCAGGCGCTTTTTTTTGGAAAAGTTACTTTTATACGGTCTACAGTATATGCTGTTATTTAACGTAACAGCCAAAATAACAGCGTTTCTAGAGTAACCTGTTATGCCAGTATCCTGTTATTTTTGTAAAATCGTTCGTCATACGATGATAAGTTAATGGCCGTGGCCGCTTTGACATTGAGGACTTCCCTCTACAACATTCAACAGAGTACAACTGCGCATGCGTGCCTGTTATTTTTGTAACTGTTTTGGGTGTTGAGGAACGATATTGTCACTTTTTTTGGAAATATTACAGTTACACTTAACATAGTTACGAGCGCGCCACACACACACACACACACACACACACACACACACACACACACACACACTGCAAAACGCTTAGTTACTCACTGTTACTACGCGTATTTAAAGCATTCAAAACCTTTAGGAGTTTTGTAACACAAGCGTTAGGAGTGTTTGATTTTTTTAGTCTTTAGTCGTTATGGTTGTGATCGAGTTGTGGTTAACAATTTTTTTAGTTTTAATTTAAAAGTTAACGTTATTTTTTTGTATTGTCCTGTTTGTTGGTTAATACAAATCTTTCATTGGCTTTGTAATTTAATAATTGAATGCAAATATTTTGTCAGAATTTCTGTTGTCTCTACAGTACATTATAAGAAAAAAAAAGATGGCAGTCGCATGACTGCCGACAGAAGTGACTACTTCTTATCACGGGTTATGGCTCTATATTTTACACCACAAAATAAAATTTATAGTCGATTTTCAAAATCATAAGTACGTTCATTTCAGTTTAATATATTTCTAAATACAATATTATATGATTTTATGGTTTTTTGCCAAGACATTGATTTTTGCTACGCGACACTAGAATAGGCTATAACTGACCATGGGAGAAGAACGGAGTCCCAAATGTATTCCTGCTACTCTTAATATCTGACCCTCTGACTTATTAATTGTCATTGTAAATGCCAACTTTAATGGAAACTGCAATATTTTAATTTGGAAAAGCAGGTTGTTTGGAATTATGATTGTTTCAATTAAAATCATTGCAAATGTAAGCTTATAAACAATAATTTTATAATAAATAATAACAGGAATTCAGATTTTTAAAACGGGATTACATCTATGTCCATATCAGGTACCTAAACCATGTTCATTTTAAATTTCATCTCAATCGGTCCAGTAGTTAATCTGTGATTGAATAACAAACAAAAAAACACACAAACTTTCAAATTTAAAATATTATATTAAGAAGTATAAAATATTATTAAAACGTCACTGTTGTAGCCTACAGTTAACAAATATCACAAAACTGAATACTAAATAATTCAGTTGCACTGGGTAAGTAGTATAATGGCATTTAAATATTTATTATTCACACCTACCAATATATAATAAACGTATAAAACGTCACTGTTACACAGTTAACACGACACAAAACTAAATAATTAAGTTGGACTGGGTAAGTAATATAATAGCGCTAACATACAAGTTTTCACTTCAAAAATACATTTTAATACAAAAATATATATAAGAACGTGATGCGAGACGGCAAACTGAATTTTTTCCCGTGCAAAACATAAATCCTTACCCCGCCATAAGAAGTAGAATATAAGTATATGCTATATATATATATATATATATATATATATATATATATATATATATATATATATATATATATATATAAGAGCGTGATTCGTGACGGCAAACTGAATTTTCTCCCGTGCAAAACATACATCCATACCCCGCCATAAGAAGTATTCACTTCAAAAACATGTTAACAAAGCAATCATTCCAACAGATCGGAACGCTGTTATTTTTTAAAACAGGGTTATGGAACCTGTTACTGGTCTAGAACGGCAACATTAGAACCTGTTACAGTGAAATAACTGTTCCGATCACCGCTACTCGTGGTCTTGGTATTAGCCGTACTATCCCTGCCTTTTCTTGGAAAGTATAGGAAACCCACACACACACACACACACACACACACACACACACACACACACACACACACACACACACACACACACACACACACACACACACACACACACACACACACACACACACACACACACACACACTGTTAGTTGCGTTTATGCTGTGTTTTATGTAAAAACTGAATGTATATTATACGTTAGCGCCTTATCGTGTCTAACAGATGTAACTAAAAATAATTGGTTGTAAATATCTGGAAATAAAATCGTACAAAACACGTAAACATATTAACTTAATGGATATAAGCATACTTGTACGTTCCTTCAACATTTACCGAAATGCACACTATAATACTATCTCAATCTAGACACCCCTTTTCCCCATAAAGCCTTTCATAGTGCGATCCACAGGCTCCTAACTGTGTAACCTTACCTAATGGTAATATGAATTATGAATTAAATACCATCAAACAGATTGCTGTCAATAATAAATAACATAATAAACGTCATAGATAAATAATAACGTTGATCTTATGAATAGAATTTTAATTAAAAAGCAGAAACCATTAGTAACTAGTATGTTATACAAGGTAAATACGCCAACTAAACAAGAAAATACAGTGAACTATCATTTTTAGGCAATATAACTTTACAAAAATTAGAAATTTAATCTTAGATAAAAACTAATTATAAGCTTGCGATACTGTATATCGTATTTAGGGAAACACATTGTCAGCAGTAAGGATAAGATAGATTTTTAACTAAACAGTGGTGTATGTGAAGTGTGCCCTTGTGAATACGTAGGACAATCTGAAAGAGGTATAAACACTCGTGTAAAGAACATTTCAATTGTTGGGAGTAAAAAAAAGATTCAAATTTTGTGGATCATTTATTAGAATCTGGTCATTCTTTTCATTTGAGCATTATCGATAAAAACCAGATAATTTAGAACTTCTGGTAATATATGGATCCACGTTAACTGAAATGAACAGACTAACTTCAACCCATCTTCGTTACTCAAGCCAGCGTTCAGTGGTTTTCCCCAGCCTGCTGCTCACTGACCTTACATTGCCAATCCTTCCTTTCTTTACCTTCTCCTTTCCAGTTTTAACATCAACTGTATTACTATATAAGCATACTTTATAATTTTTAGCTTCACTGTGTCTGAAGAAGTCTCATGGCGAAACGTGTGTCACTAAATAAAACAGAAATTTTGTGAAACTATATAAGTGTTATAATTCCCTGGAATTTCACCAAGTACTGTGTGTTCAGTAAATAAAATATAAAAATCTAATATTTCATTTCTACATAAATGAACGTCAGTCCGTGCTTCAAAATAAACGCCCCCCCCATCTATGGTTAAACAGCCCATATAGGAACAAAGTGCAAAGCAACTCATATCGATTCAGTCAGTGTTGTAAGTTTTCTTTTACCTTATCAGTTCTGATAAAGTTTTTCAGTTTCTCCGTAGCGGTAAAAAAATATCCTTGAAAAACCGGTAACGATGACGTATCAGCAATACACTTACAAGCCAACAGCCTTGAGCCCGCGAGGAAAGTTCCAGTGCTGATAGGCCTATGGCTAATCATTGTAGTTCATACACAATACCAGTTTTGTTGTGTAATTTGAATGTTTCCTAAAGTTGTGCATGTTTTGATATTGGTTTTCCAGTGTTAGAAGTAATTTTGTTTATTCCCAAGAGTTTTCGGTTTTCCTGGTCAACCAGGGCCGTGGGCACGTCATGATGAAGCCCCAAACACAGCCTTTTGAAAAAGAGTAGTCGTTGGGGTGAGGGCGGTAGTTGGAAGGAAGGGAAAACATGTTTAAAAAATAAATCGAAAAGCGCTCGGTTCGAAATAATAATCACAGATTTATGAGTCATTGTAGTATATACATTTCAATACAGATAATGTTTTTGTATAGCGGTTTTGTTTAATGGATACAAATATGTTAGTTGATTTAATTGTTCGTGAGTAAAGACGGCATTTGGTAAATACAATCCTGCTCTTTGAAGTATTTGTCCCTGCTACTTGTTTATAGTGATAGCAAACACTATTTTAATAAGTAACTGTCTTCTAGTCAATTGAAAAGGCATGCTTGATAACCTCTAACTGTATTTTGAAATTTTGATTGTACTTCGTATTTTATGATGTCCGTATTAACTCGATGAAAGGAGAAATCACAAATATATGTGTGTAAAAACAGTGTTCAAAAAACATGTTTTTGGTATTCGAAATGCTTGTCCCGACTTGTACGACGGACAAGGATAGGGGACTGTCAGAAGGGGACATAACATGTAAGTTTAAATAACTTTTAAGTAAATATTGAAATTGTTTTAAGCACATTATGCAAAAAGTGGCGTTTGTAATGGGATTGTCTGTTCGTGATTAATAAGTTAGCTTCGTAAAATATATAAAATATTGTCTGATTTGTGATGCTGCGCATGTGCATCCATGATGCCGTTTTGCATATGACAGTTAAAAATGTCTTTTATGTTAAAGTTTTCCGCAAACAGTAAGTTTTAGCGCAAAATCGTTTTGCAATGTCAGAAGCCGGTTAAAAAATCTTTCTAAAGATAACGTGATTCATGCCTGTACGAATAGTAGGCTATGTAATCAGAAAAAGGAATTGTACTTCGTATTTTATGATGTCCGTATTAACAATAGATAAATGCACGATGGAAGGAGAAATCACAAATGTATTGTGTAAAAATAATGTCCAAAACATATGTCTGAACAGTTATATTCGAAAAGCTTTTCCCGGCTTGTACAACGGGCAGGGATAGGGAAATATCAGGTCACATAAGCTATAAGTTTAATTACCTTTTAAATAAATTTGAAATTGTTCTTAGCACGTTATGCAAAAAAGTGGTATTTGTAATAGGATTGTCTATTCCTGATTAATAGGTTAGCTTCGTAAAATGTACAAATATTGTCTGATTTGTGATGCCGCACATACGCACACGAGCTGCGCATCCGTGATGGCGATTTGCCTATGACATTTAAAAGTGTCTTTATGTTAAAAATTTTCCACAAACAGTAAGTTTTAGCGTAAAATAGTTTTGCAATGTCAGAAGCCGGTTAAAAAATCTTTATAAACATACCTCATTTATGTCTGTACGAATAGTATGTGCTGAGAAAAAGGGATGTTTATTCGAGAAATAATATATATGATCTGTTAATTGTGTACCCGTGCTTCTTGCGATAATTTGCCCGCTAAACAAAAATTTCTTTAACATCGGTTTTGGCTTTTCATGTGTATGGACCACAAAAAGAACTACATTAATCTAACAATTACACGGATATACCGTTAAGCTTCTAGTGCTAGTTTTAAAATAGAACGGGCATTTTGAGTGGCTGCCATTTTATCTCGAATATGTGTACGACTGTTAAAGTTAGCCTTAAACCTTGCTAACAATTAATTGTATTTAACAGAAGTAAAGGTTTTAGCTGAAATTGTGAAATCGTGCCGCAGTGAAAAAGCGGAAAAATGAGGCCTTTTTAACCTAACGGACAAATAATTTTTCCTGGGCGAAAAAAAGGAAAAAATAACAACAAACAAAACGCAATATTGTTAATATTTACCTAAAACTACTTAGCAATATTAAATATCTTAACACAGTTTATTGTAAGGCTATAAACTGGCCCTACAGTTTACACGGATTTATTACTGTAACACAAGAGTGGGAAAAACGAATTTAAAACTAATTAACAAGGAAAACAAATCTTTAATAATATCAGTGAATAAAAATAACCAAATATAAACAAATTGTTGTAGAGCTTTAAAAAGGCTCTCCAATAATATTGCGTAGCTTAAATTTTATTTAAAAGGTCTATACGATGAAAGGATTTTGGAGCCTACCAGACAAAAGTGTTTATATAATGTATTTTATTTATTTCTTTGATATATATGTCAAAGCACATGAGTCGGAGTGCTTTGCGTGATCCAACAGGGTCTTTACGCAAATAATATATATATATATATATATATATATATATATATATATATATATATATATATATATAAGATGAAGATACAGGTTGCACTCCCGGAAGACCACAGAGAATATATCGAACCTGGCAGCAGATATCAGAAGAAGGAGGCTTCGGTTCTATGGACACATCAGTAGACTCCCAACAACGAGACTTGCCAACAGAATCCTTAAGTATATACAAGGTGTCAAATCAACAACGTCGTGGATCGCACAAGTCAGAATAGACCTACATGACGCAGAAATAGACTCAACAGACGTTGAAGACAGGAACGCATACAGGAGAAAGATGCTCGGTTGGAAGGTTCCAGAGAATGAAATCCCAAAGAGAGCAGGGGTAAAATGGACGGAGGAGCGGAAGAGGATCCATGGGGACAGGATGAGGGAGTGTGGAGGATTAGAAGGAACAAGACATGAGTTGGAGTGCTTTGCGTGATCCAACAGGGTCTATACATAAAATAATAATAATAATAATAATATATATATATATATATATATATATATATATATATATATATATATATATATATATATATATATATATATTGACGGGGACTCAAAATAAACGTACAGTAAAATAAACGTATCTTTACTGTAACAAATTTAAAAAAAAAAAATGTATTATCCTAAGTAGATCTAGCTCTAGAATGTACCTAGGTCCATATGGAATTATTGCGTTTGTACATGAAACTATTGGTAATATTAATAATACGAGGGCTATTCAGAAAGTAGATTACGTTTTTGGATAAAAAAAAAACTAAGTACAGGAAAAAAATTTTATTATATACATTTGAAAGAGGAACTAAAATACTATTTTTCGACATAATCGCCAAACAAATTTAGACATTTGTCATATCGGTGAACTAGCTTCGAAATTCCCGTGTCGTAGAATTCCGCCGCCTGTGACGCCAGCCAGTCAGTCACGCCCGCGCGGAGATCTTACGACAAAGATGGTGAATCATTTCTTGATCGCATCGTAACGGGAGATGAGACTTGGGTTAAGCACGTTACCTGTGAGACAAAACTACAGTCTATGGAGTGGGGCACACAAATTCCCCCAAAAAAACCGAGGAAATGTTTGCAAACCCTGTCAGCAAGGAAGATCATGGCGACCGTTTTTTGGGACAGGAAAGGTGTTCTTCTGGTTGACTTCCTAGAACGTGGAGCAACCATAAACTCAGAAAGGTATTGCCAAACATTACGAAACTTAAGACGAGCTATCCAGAACAAGCGGAGAGGAAAACTGAGTGCAAAAGTGTTGTTTTTGCACGGCAATGCCCGCCCTCACACGGCAAATCGAACAAAAGACGTCTTGACGGCCTTCAAGTGGGAGATTTTCCCTCATCCACCCTACAGTCCGGACCTGGCACCTAGTGATTTCCACTTATTCCCGAAGATGAAGACTTGGCTTGCAACACAGCGCTTCGATGACGACGCAGATCTCCGCGCGGGCGTGACTGACTGGCTGGCGTCACAGGCGGCGGAATTCTACGACACGGGAATTTCAAAGCTAGTTCACCGATATGACAAATGTCTAAATTTGTTTGGCGATTATGTCGAAAAATAGTATTTTAGTTCCTCTTTCAAATGTATATAATAAAATTTTTTTCCTGTACTTAGTTTTTTTTTTATCCAAAAACGTAATCTACTTTCTGAATAGCCCTCGTATTTTGTGTGTTACGGGTTTATCCTTGGGTCAGTCTCCCCCCCTTTAAACTGGCTAGATTCGCCCATCACCGTAGTTGAGTGCTGCCATCTATCCGAAGGATTCATACATAACTGAAGTCTTTTTTTGGAAAATAGGAAATATACAAGTCCCCAGTAAATTAAACTATCGGTGTTCAGCGTTCATTTTCGTATTTTCTGTGTGAGTATTAATGACCTTAAAAAACTTAACATCGGTCTCATTGAATGTTCATGACAGCAGCTCCAATGTAAACTCAGTGAAATTCAAGAGGGTTATGTGTTCGCTGTGTCTATTACAGGACAATACATTACAATTTGATTGCCTTACACCACGACTCGGATAAAATCTCAAGTTACACTTTGGTATGCTGTGCTAATGTATTCTGTTGTTTCTGCCCTACTCACGTATCGTGCTGTAAACGACTTCCAAATGCAAGTATATCCTATAATCGTACTCTATTGAAGGTCCCTTTGTTGTTACTGAAAACACTAAAACATAGAAGCAAGCATGAAGAGTCTAAATTGAAAATACCAAATAAAATCGAACGTTCGCACTTGTATCCT
This sequence comes from Callitettix versicolor, assembly GCA_022606455.1. Lineage (NCBI taxonomy): Eukaryota > Metazoa > Arthropoda > Insecta > Hemiptera > Cercopidae > Callitettix > Callitettix versicolor. The sequence goes on from CM040189.1 coordinate 28,029,870, forward strand.
GTCTAATGGGTGGTAACAAAAAGTTACCAGTATTTCCAATATTATAAATTTTACTTACGGAGGTAATACGAGGCAACACGTAAATGTATTGTTATTACATATAGACTGTACATATAGAAGCACGAGCGCCATAAATATAACGAAAGGCATTGCTTAAAAACAACTAAGAACGTCGTGCTGTACATTGTTATATCTTATTCCTTTCTTTTTCCCATTAATTGCGAAAGGTTGCATGGGCCCACTAGTTTTTGTTAAATTCGGCTACAGCCAACTACGCGCTCGTTAACACAAGTCTGAGTTCCTTTCTATCGTCAGAATTCCACAATTCTTCTGTTCTGTTATAGTTTTTTTTTTACTTAAATTGCCAACGGTCATCATAGTAAGATCCGGACCCGATGAAGCAAACGCCGATCTTGACTTCTATAATCTTTTTTTTATACATAATTACAATTTTGGTCCGTTTTAATTTGACATTTATTGGGCGAGTTCGTTACGCTGCTAATTTCGGTCAACAGTTTCAAAATGGCGTTACTTGTCAAAAAATATAGCTTTTTTTATTTTACAATATTTTTGGAAATCCGATTCCGTCGGAAAAAACTGTAAATAATGTGATAGCGGTTCATCACGATGAAATCGCAGTTACAGAAAGTATAACACGAAGAAAAAAATTGTGCTTCTTTTGGGAAATTCCCTCCCGTCACGTGAATAGGACGTCATCGTGCCGCTATTACTTCTAATTTTATGTATCATCTATGAGACCCCCTTCCAAACACACACACGCACGCACCACACACACACACACACACACACGCGCGCGCACACACCACACGCACGCGCGCACACACCACACACATACACACACGCGCGCGCACACACACACACACACACACACACACACAAACACACACGCGCGCGCGCACACAAACACACACACACGCGCGCGCACACACACACACACACACACACACACACACACACACACACACACACACACCAATGACAAAAATGTTTAGGAATCACTGTTCTAGATTTAAAAAAAATGTTTTTCAGAATTACTTAGTTGTATAGGAAATAAGTTTTATATGAAATTCATTTTAAAATTGTTCAGCTTGTTAACGTTTCAGTCAGTTTTTATATTGATAATAAAAATTGGACGCGACGCGACTCTGATAGCATGCTCTGTTACGCCGATACGAAGAGTGGAAATAAAAGTTTAGAAGGAAGAAACCCATTGGGATCGTCGACGATGGGGTTGCGCCAACTCAGCACACATAAAGCTGACGCCGTAACGTGGCGTAACGTAATCCTATCTTACGGTTATTGTTGTTCCGATGCGTTTTATGAAAAGATTACGCCAACATCCTAACACTTAGCCTACGTAGTCTTGTTCATTTCTGTTTGCCTCTTTCCTTTATTTTATTACTCCCCACTCCACCCCACCCCACTCTCATTTTGTTTTATTCCTTTTTATTCAAACGTATATTTCATACTTCAAAAATTAGCTTGCTCGTTCAACGCGAGGTATAGATGTGTTCGTGTTGATATTTGTATAAACAAATTTGGTTGTAGCGCGTTTAAAATCATGTTTCATTCCGAAGAAATTTTAAATGGAAAGAAATTTACTGAAGTTTTTATTTAGGACGAGGGATCGACGTTAAAGGGAACGGTAAAGCGTACGGCAGTAACTGTAGTCTCGAAGCTACGACCTTGAGATGCTTCAAAAGTGCCAGTTCAGATCTGACTAGAAATGGAAGTTCTGTCAAAATTACTACGACTTATGAAGACACTAGATTCATTTTGTCTGCTGAAACATACAGTCGTTCTTAATACTGAGCTGTATGATTAGTCTATCCCACACATTTAGGCCCTCCAGCGGTGGCAGCTGAAGTGAGCAACTGATGGATTGGTGCGTAAATCATGGTAAATGTTTTTAATAAGAACGAGAGATCAGCGTTAAAGGGAACGGTATAGCTTATGACAATTACTATAGTCTCGAACCTACGACCTTGAGATGCTCATCCAGCGCTTCAAACATGCCGGTTCAAATTTGACTAGAAATTGAAGTGCTGTTCAGTTACTACTGCTTATAAAAGCACAAAAAATTGATTTTGTCTGCGGAGAGATACAGTCGTTCTCAATACTGAGATGTATGATTAGTCTATCTCACTACACTTAAATAAATTGCAATAAATAATTGTTATCTAAATTTTTAATTTATTTTTACTGTTATAGTTTGTTGTTGTTGTTTTTGTTGTTGTTTTTTTTCTTAAGTACAATTTCGTTTAATTTTCTTTGTATATACTTTCATTCTTCGTGACGGCGATGATAACCTGAACGGTTTTTCGCCGGGGAAAAAAAAATACACTTAAAACACTCCGTCGGAGGCAGCTGATGGTAAGCCTACATGATGGTAAGATCCATATGCGGGACCTTGAAATGAGCGCCTATCCTGACGTGCGTGCGCGAGCGCGCGCGCGTGTGTATGAGACACTTTTAGTCCCATATTGGTGATAGCTCGTTATCCAGACAAATCCGTTTAACAGTTTCAAAATGGCGGTTTAAAATTCAAAACGTTTTTGTCGTAAATATTTTTGAAATTCTGTTTTCACCAACGTAATAAGCGTTAAAAACTGCATAAAAATTTAGCGTTTTGAATTCTCAAAATCCGTTGAACTTGAGAAATTTAATTTGACGGCGGTCAGGGTTCAATTTGTATTTTCAATGTTTTCAGTAAATCTAATCGGAATTTCAAAAACAGGTAAGAAAATCCGTTTCCATTACGTGATCAAGACAGTTGCGTGCACGATTGTTGTTTAATAAGAGACAGGGAGACGCGGTTGTAATATAGCATTGTGGGTTCGGTGTAATGTATGTTGACATATAGGCCTATACGTGTACTGTATTACGCTTAATTGTAGTGTACACGCTGGAACCCGTGTATTGCCGTTGTACAGGACGAGTTTTTGTTTTGAACCAATGTTGACACGGCCAAAGGGAAATAAAAACATGCAAATGTCAACATGCCGATGGGAGCGGGCACAAAAAGTGCAGGAAATAGAGCACGGCAGCAGTCGGAGAGAATAACTCTGCTTGGGGGGGAGGTAAACGCTACTGAAAACAATTAAACTTTAAAACCAGTTTGTTAAGTGCTTTGATCAATGGAATTGAATGTTTTTTTTGTCTGCATTAAAGCGTGCAAGTCGGTAAAGTAAATTAAATGCGATTTTTTTGCTAAACTGACCGGCGTGGAACGCATTAAAACTGTAACTGAAAGAAAATTTACATTTAGACGATAGTTTTAAATTCTTTAATCTTTAAGAATTATCAGGGGGCCAGTGCGATATCTCGCACTGTGAAAGTTTTAAGTAAACACAGCCTTTTGGGCTGAGGGCAGCAGTTAGAAGGAAGGGGAAAACATGTTTAAAAAATAAATCGAAAAGCGATCGAGTAACACTAGATAAATGCACAATGGAAGGAGAAATCACAAAAATATTGTCCAAAACATGTGTTCGGTATTCGAAATGCTTGTCCCGGCTTGTATGACGGAAAGGGATAAGGGACTATCAGTAAGGTAACATAACCTACACGTTTAAAGACTTTTAAGTAAATATTAAAATTATCCTAAGCACGTTATGCCAAAAAGTGGCATTTGTAATGGGATTGTCTGTTCAGGATAAAATAAATTAAAATGTTTTTTTTGCCGAACTGATTAGTGTGGAACTAAACTGTAACGGAAAGTATATTTACATTCAAACGATAGTTTCAAATTCTTTAATATTTAAGAATTAAGTTAGTGCTGAAATATGCTTTTGTGCTGGTGAAATAGTACTTTTTAAAAAGCTTTTGTAGCTAAGCCTGTACCTGAATGATGATGAATTCAGCCACGATAACGTGTTTAGAAGTGTTAAAATATTCGTTTTATCAGTGGTGGACCAGCTGGGGGGGGGCGCTCCTAAGGATTTGTGAAAAAAATTACATTTACTGTGACCACCCTTAAAAGCATTTACTGAATTTTTGCCTACAATTTTTTAAATTAATTTATAACGTTATGAAATTTATGCCAATTTTGGATTTAATGTATGCGATCTTGAAGTCAGTATTAGTACTCAAAAAGCAAGTACATAGTGTGTGTGTGTGTGTGCGCGCGCGCGCGTGTGTGTGGCGCGCGTCGATGACTTGATGAAAGTCGATGCAGTTTCAAAATGGCGACCATCTCAAATCTTTAAAAATCCATAACTTTTTTATCTTGAAATTTAAAACAATCTTATTTCACCGAATAGTCAGCGTTTAAAAACAGCGTAAATTATCATTTTTAATTTTCAAAATCTTTCGCGAAATTAAATTTTGACGGCGGTCAAGGTTCAGTGTTCGTATTTTCAATGCAGTTTGGAAATGTAAAATGCCAATATATACAGATTTTAATGCTGTTTATGAAGAGTTTCAAAAAGCTGGTTTCAACAGTTTAACACATACAGTTGTATATTTGTAGGAAAATAATGAATGCAGCTATAATAGGAATTGTTATTCGGTTAATAATTTTATTAATTCGCTAACCGCAAAACAGAAACTATAAACATGCAGTCACGTGTGTGTTTGAGTTCCGTTGGGTTTGAATTCGTTCAACCGCGACATTCGATAACCGTATTATTTGTAGTACAGTTCTGTTCAATGGTTCCTCGTATTAAGCTATTGCTACCAATGTAGAATAAAGAAATTCGCTGAAAACGATTACATTCAGGGAACCGTTACAGCGATAACAGTTACTCTGAAGTACTGATTACGTTTTACTTTTTATCTGTTTTGATAACAATTCTGTTTGTTACAATTACCCGTAGAAGAAAGTACAAATAATTAGTACTGTAGTTCAAAGAACAGTAGACCTCGTAGTACAGGTTGTTTTATGTTTAGGTTTAAAATTTCATGTAACAGCTGTAATTTGTAGGCGCGCAAATGAAGTCTATTACGTACCACATCGTACAAAGTACCTTTGGGCACTCCTAATTGTAGACTACGTCTGGCCAATGCTTTGGCCTCCGAACACACAAACACTGAACTGTTAAACAGTAGCTTCAGCAGTTCTCGGTTTACTTGTCGATTTCGCTTTTAAAACACTGCCGGTTTACTTGAAACACTTTAGCCAATAACGGATAGTTTGTGGCTACTGTTCACCACCATACTCACGTCTAAAATTACGTTGTACTGTTATAACTTACTCGGTTTGCACAAACCAAATATCACTGCGCCTTTTGTTGTGGAGTTGCCATTTACATTGCACTGAACGCCTGAACACTCAGGCCTGCCAACTGCAAGAACTGAATTCCCACATTTACGTGAGGAAAACGTGGTTAGTTGATGAATTAAATATTACAAACTAAAATAGTGTATGCCATTTTGTACAGATTCTAAGGAGTTTTCTTGCAGGCGCCCCTTGCCTAGCCATCGCTCTGACGCGCTCGCAATATTTCCCGCCAATTTAACCGGTATCATTTAAGAAAAACGTTGCGGGACCAATTTTTTTGTTGAACTTTTAAGCGCTTGCTCCTCGAAGGGGTTAAATTGAACGGACAAGCCGTTCTGCTAGTATTACAGGGCCAACAACTACATTCGTCGTTAAACTAGAGGCCGCCATATTGAAAAGTGAATGGGGAAAATCTTACACATACGTCGTTCGGGCTTTATATAAGGTATATTCATAAGAAATTTCAAAACAATCGGTCAATGAGTTTGTGACTTAACTAAAAAAAAATTACAAGCCTTTCGGGGGTTGTTAAATAGCCTTTTTTATGTTCTACTCAACACCCACGTGTAAACGGAAAAAGAAATTTGAACCAAACTTTAGGGTTGTGTCTACTGAACAGGCCCAAAACCCTAAGAACTTATTTTGTTATATCGGTTTGAGGGTTATTTTTTAGGGTGTTTTCAAAAATTTGACTTACTGAAACTAAGCAACCCGCAAATCTTCCTTCGTTGCTTCCTTCCTTCTACCTCTCTCTGTCTCTCTCTCTCTCTCTCTCTCTCTCTCTCTCTCTCTCTCTCTCTCTCTCTCTCACACACACACACACACACACACACCACAGCTTATTAATTCAATCAGATTCCGCGCGAAAATATTCGTTTCGAAACCAAAAATATAGAAATAACTAAACGCCGTGAAAAAGTGGCAGTATGTTGTAATTAGAAAGTTTTATTCATACCCACCCTCGTCCCTTTCACTCCAGATAAGGGTGGGATTTTATTCAGACATGACATCACTCAGAATAGGTTGACAATGAATTGTTACTGTCAGGGGGGAGAAAGGGAGATGAAAAGGGGGAAAGAAGAGGGCGGAATACACATCTCCCCTATTCTAGTTTTGGCAAGGGTTGCATACGTAACAACATTTTCAATTCATTGTTCTACATTGGAACAAAGGAAAAGATATTCCAACATCAAAACCGTGTGTAGGGAGGGAATAAAATACACTGAATGTTGTATGGAGTATTGTATCAGTGAATTCAATGATTCAACACCTTTTCCACTTGTTTGCGGTGAAATAAATTTCTTAAGGCGCGTTTGCATTGGGATAGACGTATGAGGAGACAGTATGGAGTATGTGGATCATACTATGAAAGGCGGCTTATTTGTGTGTGTGTGTGTGTGTGTGCGCGCGCGTGTGTGTGCGCGTGCGAGAGAGAGGGGGGAGCGAGAGAGAGAGAGAAGGAAGGAAGCAAAGAAAGAAGATTTGCGGGTTGCTTAGTTTCAGTTGCAGGTGTAAGTCAAATTTTTGAAAACACCCTAAAAAATAACCGTCAAACCGATAGGACAAAGTAAGTTCAAAATTCCGTAAATTTTGAAGGAATGCACGAGGGTGCTAATATCAATCAATGTTTAAATACAAAAAGTTAATATGTTTATTATGGCCATATTCCATGGTGAATGTTACTTTTTTTATTAATAGTATTAATGAATTTTTAAAAAACGTAGGCAGTGCGGGACTGGCCGACAGAAGTGACTACTACTTTTGGCATGCTTGACTGTATACTTTTTCACTGTTATGATTTAATTATTTTTATAAGAATGTAGAAGCACGCCGGATAGAGCAACTTTTGAAAATTATTTTCGTATTAAATTTCGCGTGCGACTCGAGAAATAATATATCATATAAAAATATCATAGTCATCAAATAATATATGATCATTGAGTTGTGTGTTCATTAATAACATCACAGTATATAGATGTGCTTGTAACGCAGGCCCACACTTCAGTAAACCGACCCGAGTTGCTGGCTAGAAAATAAAAGCTACGTTGTTTTACATTAAATTACGCGCGAAAAGCAAACACAATGACGTCACAAACCCTCTTTTGTTCTCGTGCGCGCGTTGAAATAATCCGCGTAGTTTAATTTAGCGGCCACCAGAACGCGCTGGCGAGGCAGGCACAGATAACCTATACAAAAACCTCGCTCCATGATAACATTGAACAAAAACATGTGCTTTACGTATTCGCCCTGCTATACAGTATGTGTAATCCTATTATAAACGTTGTTAGATATTGTGCAAAAAAGATTACAGTAACTGTCTCGCGTTCAGTTAATTTCATTAGGAAATCCGTTTTGGATCTCAACAGATAACACATTCGTATAGACACTCAGTATGAACGGAATAAAAGTACAGCCACCATTATAAAAAGCGTGCTCTATATCAAAGTTTAAGTAATTGGACTATGTGCCGCTTTCCCTTTTTTCCTTCTCTTATGTTCACACTTTATGCTAGTTAGATTAGTGAGGATCTGCGTTAACGATAAGGGTAAAGCCTACGGCAGTAACCGCAGTCTCGAAGCTCGACGTGCGCAGTTCAGAGACTGACCGATGTCTTGACCAACAGGTGAAAATCAGTGATTCCCCAATTTATACGTTCGGGTTATTTTGTCAGTAGTTTCCGTAAAAAGATTTTATGACTTTCAGAAATGATTTTGAGAGAGAGAAAGACCATATTTCGTTAAATCCAAAAATAGTTTAAAAAGATATAATTCCGGCACGCAGCTGTTTCGCTGACGTGATTGAAGCGCATCTCTAAAAGTATTGCTTTTTTAATCTTACCCGCTTTTCGAAAAACTGTTTTCACAACTAAACTTCCAAATTACATTTAAAATACAAAAACGAACCCTGACCATCGTCAAATTAAAATTGTTTAGTTGCAATTTTTTTTGCAACAGTTGTTTTTTATAAATTCAGAACGCTAATTTATGTCGTTTTTTAAGTTGATGGTAAGATCACATTTCCATACATAATAAAAAAAGTTATGAATTTAAAAAAAAAATGAAATGCCGCCATTTTGTCACTGTCGGAACTAATTTTGCTGGTTAACGAAATTGCCCAAGCTATTACCAGATTCGATTTTCGTGTCAAGTTTAAATCGTACTAAAATATCAAACGTGAGTATGCTAAAACGTGCGAGCGCACAAACACACACACACACACACACACACACACACACACGCACGCACGCACGCGCACACACACACACACACACACACACACACACACACACATTCAAAACACATAAGCGCGCGCACTTGCAGATACACGCGCGCGCGCGCACACACAAATGGACAGTTGTTTCAAAATGTGTATTACCGATACTACGAAATCAGGTTATAAACTCGGTCACGTAAGATTACGGCGTCCAGCACAACCTAATTAATCCAGCAGTAAAGTTGTATGGAAGACGCTTAACGTCTAGACATGCGAGTCCTCAATTTGTCTGTTGTAGAACCAATACAATAGGTGTACAATGTAATCAGTTTTCGTCAATGTCAGCCCAGCAATTGTACCGAGCTCCAACAAAGCTGTCGGTACTGACGCCTGGGCGCGCATGCGCACGCAATGCCGCCAATTGCGATTGCAAAACTGTCCTGGATCGCTTTAGTGGTACGAGCCTGGATAGCGAACACTAATAACCGTAGGTGACTGACGTGACAGAAGCAATTTTCGGAAATAAATTGTTTCGTAACCGTTTTGATTTCACCATTGCAATGAGCATCCAATATCAGCGTACAGTACTCTTCAACGGACATATTGTATGGAAATACGAAACTGAACCCTGATCGCAGTGGAAATGCAGTTTCTCTTAATTCGAATCGCTAATATGTGTTTTTCAACGCCGATTACTACGGTGGAAAAAATTATGAATTAAATTTTTTTTTTGAAAGACCGCCATTTTTAAACTGTTGAACTGTTTTTGTGCGAGACCAAATGGCCCAGGCTGTTAAACTCGATTTTTGTGCCTTATAAAAGGTGTGTGTGTGTGTGTGTGTGTGTGTGTGTGTGTGTGTGTGTGTGTGTGTGTGTGTGTGTGTGTGTGTGTGTGTGTGTGTGTGTGTGTGTGTGTGTGTGTGTGTGTGTGTGTGTGTGTGTGTGTGTGTGTGTGTGTGTGTGTGTGTGTGTGTGTGTGTGTGTGTGTGTGTGTGTGTGTGTGTGTGTGTGTGTGTGTGTGTGTGTGTGTGTGTGTGTGTGTGTGTGTGTGTGTGTGTGTGTGTGTGTGTGTGTTTAGAAAATCGCCAAATACTGAAGACGGTCAAGGTTTATTTTCGTTTTATTAGATCCTATTCCGAACTGTAAATATCTTTTCAAATCGTTACACTGACTTTAGATACAATTTGCTTAAAATTATGAATGAATCCGATATCCCGAAACCAGTTTAGTATGGGTACTTTTCTTTCGAAACTGTTTTTTTTTTTTACTCGCTACTTTTATCAGTACTAGTTGCAAGGTATCGGTAAATTATTTTGTTAAGCTTAAATATTATTGTCAGCCCTCGGCAGGCTCGAACGTGATATCTGTTACAAAGTATCCTCTTACAAAGGCCGATTTTACTAACGGTGTTTGTCGATAGGATGGAACCGGATTGCGAAAAAAATAATTGTAAGTTTGCGTAATATTTCGCAGAATATATTTATTTTTAAGTTCTGCCGTTTCTAAACACACTGTATGAGTAGATTTGCAATAAATAGAACATGCATTACATTTTATAAATAATAATTTCAAGGATTGATATTGTACAGTAGGATCCTAAAGGATATACATTACATTTTATAAATGATAACTTCAAGGGTTGAGATTGTACAGTAGAGCCTAAATAGGATATACATTACATTTTATAAATGATAACTTCAAGGGTTGAGATTGTACAGTAGAGCCTACATAGGATATACATTACATTTTATAAATAATAACTTCAAGGGTTGGTATTGTACAGTAGAGCCTAAATAGGATATACATTACATTTTATAAATGATAACTTCAAGGGTTGAGATTGTACAGTAGAGCCTACATAGGATATACATTACATTTTATAAATGATAACTTCAAGGGTTGAGATTGTACAGTAGGATCCTAAAGGATATACATTACATTTTATAAATGATAACTTCAAGGGTTGAGATTGTACAGTAGAGCCTAAATAGGATATACATTACATTTTATAAATAATAACTTCAAGGGTTGAGATTGTACAGTAGAGCCTAAATAGGATATACATTACATTTTATAAATGATAACTTCAAGGGTTGAGATTGTACAGTAGAGCCTACATAGGATATACATTACATTTTATAAATAATAACTTCAAGGGTTGGTATTGTACAGTAGAGCCTAAATAGGATATACATTACATTTTATAAATAATAACTTCAAGGGTTGAGATTGTACAGTAGAGCCTAAATAGGATATACATTACATTTTATAAATAATAACTTCAAGGGTTGAGATTGTACAGTAGAGCCTAAATAGGATATACATTACATTTTATAAATAATAACTTCAAGGGTTGAGATTGTACAGTAGAGCCTAAATAGGATATACATTACATTTTATAAATAATAACTTCAAGGGTTGAGATTGTACAGTAGAGCCTAAATAGGATATACATTACATTTTATAAATAATAACTTCAAGGGTTGAGATTGTATAGTAGAGCCTAAATAGGATATACATTACATTTTGTAAATAATAACTTCAAGGGTTGAGATTGTACAGTAGAGCCTAAATAGGATATACATTACATTTTATAAATAATAACTTCAAGGGTTGAGATTGTACAGTAGAGCCTAAATAGGATATACATTATATTTTATAAATAATAACTTCAAGGGTTGAGATTGTATAGTAGAGCCTAAATAGGATATACATTACATTTTATAAATAATAACTTCAAGGGTTGAGATTGTACAGTAGAGCCTAAATAGGATATACATTACATTTTATAAATAATAACTTCAAGGGTTGAGATTGTACAGTAGAGCCTAAATAGGATATACATTACATTTTATAAATAATAACTTCAAGGGTTGAGATTGTACAGTAGAGCCTAAATAGGATATACATTACATTTTATAAATAATAACTTCAAGGGTTGAGATTGTACAGTAGAGCCTAAATAGGATATACATTACATTTTATAAATGATAACTTCAAGGGTTGGTATTGTACAGTAGAGCCTAAATGGGATATACATTACATTTTATAAATAATAACTTCAAGGGTTGAGATTGTACAGTAGAGCCTAAATGGGAAATGCATTACATTTTATAAGTAATAATTTGAAGGGTTGAGATTGTACAGTCGAGCATAGGTTTGATATGATCGTCAAGTACTTTGCTGCACTGAACCGTTCATTGTAGTCAACATTTTGCTGTGTAATCATTCCCAGAAGCTGTCAGCACGGCGTGAAGCTCCGGTTTGAATTCAGTGGCTGCTTTAACACCGAACAAGCGGCGAAGTGGCCTCTCTAGACTTTTTTTGTTGCATTGTGAAAGGTTCCAGAAGTGCCTCTGACTCTCTCAGTTGGCGCTACTCCCGGCAGAATGCGCTTACGAGTTCCCACATCTGCCAACCCACAGTTTTCACTTAACGCGAATCGGAACAATTTGTGTCATCGCCTGAATTAATCGTACACAAATATTAAATCTGTTTCTGATTAACCCTCTATGGAAGTATAACAATAGACTGCTGGCAGTGTTTTAGCATTGCGTTAGGTTATGTTTGGAATTCAGTTAAAAATATAATTTTAAAGTGTTTCCCTCACAGGGTGTGCAGACTAGCTGAATCTATCTATTGAGAAGATTTAGATATATTGATTCATCTTCAGGCCGTAATACAAAATGTCAAATCCTTCCGTCGAGTTCGTCACAAACACAACATAATTACACGCTTATAAAGTATACACGATAAAATTTGGTTTGGCCAAACGATACGTGCAACTCGTATGCCGTTATATTCCGGACGGTCAAACCAAATTTTATCGTGTAATTGTGTTTAGTGTTTGTGACGACCTCGGTAGAGAGATTTGACTTTTTGTATTAGGCCTACGGCCTGAAGATAAAACAGTAAGGTGTCGAAACCGTGGTAGCCTTTACAATGTGAGTATATAGACCACTAGACGAAGAAATAGATCATAATCCTAACTATTTAAATATGTGGTCCGGCAGCTATTTTGCAATAATAAAAATATCAATTTTGAACCCCATAAAAAAGATAAAAAATATTTTTTTGTCAAAATATACAAATGTATATTTTTCTTAGACGTTTTTGTGTTAAAACCTGAAAACGGATATGCAGTTGTATATAACAGTATGTAAACTCAAACTAAACCACAGTTTTATATATTTGTTTGAAAAATAATATAAAAACATCACAAATTTACAAAAAAGTTATTTTTTCGCTATGAAAATAACAAAAAGCTTGTTTAGTTCAGCTTTTATACTTTTATACAAACTAAATTTTGTATTATCAGAACTCTCAACTAACTAGGCTACTTGCAAAAACTCAAGACAGTGGTATAATGATACTGCAGCGGTTGAGAAGTTATGTACTTTTAGTGACAAAGTAGAATATGAAGTTTTCGGATTTCGTCTGTCAGGTTAGGTTTCTTAGTGTTACTTTCACTCTGTGATTTCGGAGAAATTAAGTTTATCTATGACAAAAAACAGACTAGAAGTCGTAGTTTTCTATGAGCTGTGTATTTCTTTGTTTCTTAATTCCTTTGTAGACCACAGTTTGAAAAATCATGGGTACGAAATTAAAGCAAGATTTAATCTTTCACACGGCACCAACCAAAATTATGTAGGAAGTTATTTACTTGGTCGAATAAATGTTTGAAAATAGGCTATTCGGCAGATTCTTTGCGAGCAACGTAAGCGATTTTAATTAGTGTTTTTTAAGTAGTTGTTATAACAATTTATAAAGAAAATACATAAATGTTATTGTTATAAGGACACTATACAACCTTACAGCAAATTGTTTGTTTTTCTTTGTTAATTAGTTTTTGGTAAAATTTTATTTTTTTATATAATTCATATTTGTTACTGTTGTAGGTCTATTTTACTGAATTACAAATGGTGTATATTTTGTTATAATTTCTAGATAAATATTATTCTGAATTAGCTTTAGGTACAAATATTTAATATTGTAATATATTTTTGATTTGTATTAAAATTTTTCTATAGTCTATTTTCTTATTTTGTTTTTTATGTTTCAATTTTTCGATGACCAAGACGGTTCTCGCCGGGAAGGAAAATTTTAAACGTGATAAATAAAACTTAGAACTTATACGTTTGAATTAAGTTGTAACAGGATAAATGTGTTAAAACAGTTAGTAAATTGCCCGATGTTTTGAAAAACACCTGCTTAACAGTGTGAGTGTTTTTCAAGCGGGTTATAACTTCCATTGAGTGAGGTTTTTGGAGCGCCTAGACCTCAGGGATCGTTAGAAGTATTTTTTTAACGTCCATACTTTATGCCAGTTAGATTAATGAGGACGAGGTATCAGGTTTAACGGTAAGGAAATAGCAACGGGAGCAACTGCGGCTCGAACTAAGAACCTTTTGGTGTGCCGATGCTTTAACTACTTCGACCACCGAGCCTCCATCGTCAGAACGCCGGTCCTGATACCTAGAACACTTTTTATGAAATAGTTAAAAAATTGTTGTATGCGCGTTGACAGTAACGTTCCAATTTTATTCGAACTAGATATAGAATTCTATTTTGTTAATAGCTTGAGCATGTTAGCTACCTGGCAAAGTGCTTTCAGCTGTTCCAAATGGCTTTTCCATCGTTAGTTTTTTTTTGAAAATCTGATTTCATCTTTTGTATTTTTTATTATTATTATTTTTTTAACGTCCGACTATTGTGCACACGGGCTAATGCAGACGATGGGATGATTTATAGCGTATGAAAATGCCAAGTCCTGGCCGGGAATCGAACCCGGGTCCTCGGGGTGAAAGCCCAGTACCCTATCAACTAGGCCACCGAGGCGGTTAATTACTTCATCTTTTGTAATCAGCATGAAACATTTAAAATCTGCATAAATTATTATTCTCACCTTTCATCGTCATTTTAAAACCTTAAATTTTTGCAATATTATATTTATTTTTTAAATTTGATCAGTTTTTGAGGCAGTTACCATTAGTGACGTGAAATACCCGGTATTTATAACTCAGGGGGAAATACCCAGAGTAAATATCCAAAGTTTATAAATACCCGGGTATTTTTGAATTTAAAGAAAACCACGACTGAACAAGTTAAATCTTGTAAACCTATTTGAACTCATTTTTTCCTGGTTGCTACAAACCTTTTAAGCAGGAAAAGTCCGGGGAAGTTGAAATGAGGTTAAAAGGTCAGGAAGTGAAATAATTGGACTAATTGAAAAATTCAAGGAAAACTGCTGAAGAAATGAAAAATCAGCATTTGTCAAAATTAAAACTTAACAAATCCATAAATGTGGCGGAGGCTAGGTTTCGCCTAAGTTTATTGTACACGTTTGCAGGACTTTGTAGTGTTTTCAAAGCAGTGGTTGTAAAAGAACGGTAAAGAGATTAACAAATACCAGGCTATTGCTGAAAAATGCTATAAAAGCTGTAATTTGTGTTAATAGTATGATAATTTTTTGTAAAAACAAGCGCCCTACTGACTAGGTACTAGTGTAGCCCTTTTTTTTACAAAATACATTTTTATAAAATATTACCAACCTATTTACAAAATGTCAGCATATATGAAACACACTAAACATGATTTTTTACTAACATTTTAACTTAATTTAGTGCAAAAACTTATAAAAGTCCATAAATACGCGGACAAGGTCTTGATTTTTCCAGTTTTACTTGGGGAGGGTAAAATTGTTGCTATTTTCATTTTAAGACGTTAAATGGTTTGGTTTTAGACCTTTAATGCCCAACACTTCATCAAAACATGAAAAAGCCTTGTATCAAGTTCAAAAACTAAAAATACCCTCGTTTTGGGTATTTATAATGGCATTGAGTAAAAAACCCAACTTATAAATACCCTCTCCACTGGGTATTTACCCGTTACACACCAGTAATTATTTTTAAATGGTGTAACTTGTTTTGTAATTTTTTTTTTTAGTTTAGTACAAATTAAAACTTTTTTTTAATTTAAAACAATATTTATTAGGAAAATTTTTTTATCAATATTATTATAAATTATTATAATAAACATATTTTTGCATACCTGTTGTATGTTGGTAGACCTGCGGGCGAGTTCATTCCAAATGAAAGGGGAGTGAGCGTGTAACCGCTCCGTTGGTTGCCGGTTTTTGTGCTGTTATGCGGCTGTCATTACACTTAATACCAGAGCCTCGGCTGTGGTGTTTTGCTCATTTCCTGTGTACGCCGAGGAAAAACAAAGACTGTTCATAACGGCGCATTGTCTAACCGACATTAAATTGTAAAGCTGTTTCTTTAATGCCGGCAGTCGGAAGAAAAGAGTCCCAGAGTAATTACAGTATTCCACTGTTAACGTAGCTTACTCTTGAAATCATATTTATTATGTGTAATTCCTCTGGCTTTTTTGTAAGGCACTCGTACGTACGAGCGTGCATGTGAATGTACGTGCGCGCGCTTTAGAGTGGTAGGGCCTACACACACTTGGTATAAAGGCCCGATGTTTTCAAAACGCACCGTTTTGACAGTGTGTTTTACAAATTGGTTGTAACCATTAACAATATAGTTAATCATGACTACTCTGTAGCAAACTTCCATTGGGGCTTTTGGAGCGTCCAGAAGCTTTAGAGTGGCACGCGCGAGAAGCTTTAGAGTGTACAAACGCGTGCAGCACGCACGCACACAAACTGTTGTCGGTAAACAAGACAAGACGGCAAACACCATGGCCGGTTTTTATCGATCTACTCTGACGGTGAAATTCTTTTTTTCAAAATTGGTACAGTAAGTTTGAGTTATGAATTATTTTATCATATAATTTAACCAGATTCGAATGAACCGATAACCCCCTCCTCCCAGGAGCTTCCGAACTGGACTATTTTTTGCAAGTAAATCTAATGTCAGATAGTTTGTTGGTGTTTTTTGTACCGTTCATTTTGTGGATAAATAAGTTCCGGTTGACTGACTGGGCCAAACTATTCAATATAAACGGACTGAAAGCCCGTACCATTATAAAAAGCGTGCTCAGTATCTCAGCTTTAAGTGCAAGTAGTTGGACTGTTTGCCGCTAGGAACGCTGCAAGCTGCAAGAACAGTTGAAAAGACGTTTGAGAAAATACAGTACTATTATCTATTTAACTGTAGTTGAACTCTGCAACCAGCAGCGAGCGCTCTCATGTCTCATGAGGGTATCATTCCAGTAGGTTTATGGCAAAACAAAGGGAAACTAGTGGTATGTTTACGGATAGGCTACGTATTAGTAGAGCTAAATCAATCAGCTTAAAATGCCTGAACAATTATGTTAATTAACTCCGCATTGGCATTAATGCAGATCGCGTGTGTAATTAAGGGACAATAATGTGTGTATTTAGTGGAAACTGAACACATGTGACAACTGGACCGTCGATATTTGAAAACTGAAGCGTCTCGGGCTTCAGGCTATATCAGGTGATACCGAAATCCAGGAATTCACTCTTCAAATCAAGGACGTGCGGACGTGCTGTTGCTTGTGTAAACTTTTGTTGACAATTCTACTTCATTATGTTTTCATCTTGCTTCTAATATTTTTCTGTTTATATCGACAATTTTTTATAAATTAATTATAACTTATGACTAGTTGATACGCAGCTGTATCGTTGACGGGATGGAAGCAGATTTTCAAAAACTAATGTTCGGTAACATTATGTAAAGAAGCATTTCTACGAGGGCAAGTCAATAATTATTCGAAATGTAGTTACAAATTTTATTGCAATACAAAGAGGATACTTAGATTAACGTAATTTTTCAACATAGTCCCCTTGCTTTTCAACGCACTTGGTCCATCGTTGCACAAGCTTCCTGATGCCCTCAGAATAGAACTTTCGGCTGAGCAGCGAGCCATGTATGCACCCACGCTTCTTTCACTTTTTGGTCCGAGGTAAATCGACGGCCCGTTAATGCCTCTTTGAGTGGACCAAACAAGTGGTAGTCAAAATGGGCAAGATCCGGACTATACGGAGGATGAGTCATACTTCAAAATTGAGTTTCCGGAGCGTTTCAGCAGTGTGGACGGGAATTGTCGTGCAACAACACAACATCTTTCGACAGTAATCCTCGGCTTTTGCTTCGAATTGCAGGCTTCAGCCTGTCAGTAAGCTTCTCACTGTTTATTGTTGTGCCCCTCTCCTGATAATGTTCCACTATTGCGCATTGTGAGTCCCAAAAAACTAAATATCAGAATCATACGGATGGTTGGCTTTTCAACTTTTTCTTGCAAGGCGATTTTGGATGTTTCATCACCAGTGATGATTATGTCTAAGAAGATGTCACGTTCGTTACCATAGCAATCCAAATGTTTTTGACAGATGTCTAAGTGCGTTTGTTCTGCAACTCTGTGAGTTGTTTAGGGACCCATCTTGGACAGACTTTATGAAACCCAAGTATGTTGTGGACGATTTCGTAGGCAGAACCATGACTAAATTGCAGAAGATGTGCCACGTCATCAATAGTCACTCGTCTGTCTAACAGAACCATGTCATGTGCACGCTCAGTGTTGTCCTCATTTGTGGCCGTAGACGGTCGTCCGGTTTCTTCGTCATGCGTAACATTAGTGCGACCATTTTGGAATTTTTCAATCCATTCATACACGTGCCGTTTCTGTAAGACACTGTTCCCGTATTGTATCGAAAGTTTTTGATGGATTGCGGCCCCCGATGCACCTTCCGACCACAAAAACCGGATCACTGAACGTTGCTCTTCTTTGGTGCAAACAGAAAGCGGAGCAGGATTTATGATTACGCTGAATGTTTTGTGAATTACTAGTACAACTTTGGCCAGAGCAGTGTCGCGCTTCCATCAACTGTACGATGGAATAGGATTGGACTGCGAGCACAAGGGCGTGCGACGTTGCCACATCAGGTTTGAGAACTATACGATAGAATATGACTTGACCGCGAGCATAAAGAGTGTGCAACGTTGCCACATCAGGATAAAATATGAATGGACCGCAAGCAAACAAGGAGTGTGACATAAGGTTGGAGAATTGTAGAATAGGAATGAACAGCGATCATAAAAGGAGTGCGACGTTGCCAAATGAGGTTAGTGTCTCCATAGTGATTGACATCATGCAAAAGAAAGTTGACATCGCAGATACCGCCGTGGTTTAGTTGTATTACATAGTTAAATGACGTCACTGCAAACCTACGTTGTCAGCTGTGCCTCATGATCCGGTTCCGTTTCTGTATAACAGAATGCTTGTCTTCACTGATTACTCAAGCCTAAGATGATGTCACTGCAGTAGCATACGTTCAGGACACGTCTCTTCCAATAAAAACATTTTCTCCGCGAAATCTATGACAACATAACAACTTTTGTCGCACAAAATACACGTGGCCAAATGACATAAACATATCCTGTGTCATCTACCCATTCCTGTAAATGCAACTATCCGTCCACGGGACTGGTGATAAAGAAACGTGTTTTATCTTAGAAACATCACACGGCATGTTTAACTTTAACCCTCAAAACTTTCTAGAAGCAGATATAGGGCAGCCGCTAATAAAACGACCTGCTAAGAACACCAGAGGGGCAAAGAGGAAAAATGTGCAAGTGAGAGGTCGAGTCTCCACTCTCTCGTCATAGCGTCCTCGTTTTCTTCACTGCCTACAGTTTGTAGACTCAGATTGGCAGACTGTGTGTCACTGGATTGTTGGAGGGAGCTGGAGGGGAATTGTACATGCGCGAGAAATTCCTCGCTATATACAAGATACCTTTGTACTAAACTTCAAAACAATCGGTCAGTGCGTTCGACCAAAACGGAAGTAAAATCTTACACATATGTCGTTCGAGCTATGTACAAGATACCTTTGTACCAAACTTTAAAATAATCGATCAGTGCCAAAACTGCGTAACAACGGTCGACTTGTAACGGAGATATCGCTTCGCTCTGTGTAGTGGGGTAACAGCAAGTACATACTGCAACATCAAGCCCAGTGCGTGTGACAAGCAATGGAAGGTAAAAGATAAATTCGCCTTCGCTTAAAGAAGGATCGGAAAGTGGTGTAGCAGGGACAGTGACAAATGTGCGGCTTAGCTTTAAGAACTGCAGGAGGGAGGGGAGCCGGCAATCTGCATAGAAGATAATTTATTACAGTCAGACAATCATCGTATTGTGTACCTGAAGTTTTAAAGAATATCCAATTTATTTAATGGCGGCGTAAGATTTATTAATGTAATGCCAAGATGTTGGCAGACTTCTATGATCAGCAGCTTAAACATTTTACGTTAATTACCTTCCGAACTAAAACTACATACAGTATGGCTGGTTCGCATAAACAATGCCTGGACAAAACCGTACACAAGTTGTTCTATTATGAATCTCAAAGTTGGAGCATATTGGAAAATGGCACGAAGTTTCGATTTGCTTGTCATCCGTTTTATTATATTTTAAACCCCTCTCCGTATTAACCATGTAGGAAAAGTTGCCGTCCCATGTTAATTTTGGAGAAAGGATTGCTCCATATTAACCATGGAAGGAAGATTGAACCCCCCCCCATATAAACTCTGGAAGAAAGATTGCACTCCATATTGACTAGCGAGAAAGTTGCAATCCCCCCCAAATAAACTTTGGAGGGAAGGTTACCTCTCATATTAATCCTGGTGGAAGGTTGCCACCGTATTAACCCTGGAAGGAAATTTGCCCCACCCATATAAACCGTGGAATTAAGATTGTCCTCCCCGTATTAACTCTTAGAGAGAAGGTTGCCCCCATATTAACTCAGGAGGGATAGTTACCTCCTTTTAACCCTGGAGGAGAGGTTGTTCACTCCGTATTAACCCTGGCGGGAAGGTTACCTCTTATATTAACCCTGGGGGAAGGTTGCCACCATATTGACTCTGGATGGAGTTGCCTCCTCCCCAATAAACCTTGCTGTGAAGGTTGCACTCGTATTAACCCTGGAAGGAAAGTTGTCCCCCCCATTATACCCTGCAAGAAAGGTCGCACACGTATTATTCCTGGAAGGAAAGTTGCCCCCGCATATAAACCGTGGAGGCGGGAATGTTGTACCTCCCATATTAACTCTGGAAAGTTCAGTCATTACCGTTGAGGTTTTTGTTGTACCTTGACAAGGGGTCCTCACTAAGTACAGAACTATCAATTGGGCCAAGATGTTCTTTGAGAGGTCTTATTCCTCTAACCTCCTCTTTTCTGGGCTTGGAACCACCATATTGGATTTGTTTAAGAAATTGATTTTCATTGATCACAAATTTTAAGACAGTAGATCCTGAGATCCCAGTGGTGGGCACACTTCTGAAGCTCACGGTATAGGAAGTTTTGCGTGATAGAATCCTATTACACATTTTGACAGGTGTTTAGGACAACCATTTTTCGTTTGTGTCGTGTTTGAAAATGTTGTTTCCACATGCCTTTTTGTTTACTCATAAAGTAAGCTTATTTCAAAATTAACAAAAAATTTCGATTAAGTTTTACAATTGATTTTACAACGCTGATTGATAAAATCATAATTAAAAATAATGATTATTGTGGGATTTTACTTTCTCCTTCCCTTCAGCGAGACATGTGCGTGCGGCGATTATTGAAGTTTATCTAGTGCATTGTGTTGAATGTAAATTCCACTTTGCATTAATTATATTTTGCAGATATTTTAATTAATCCTGAAATTATTTGCAGACATCTTGTGTAATTAAAGTCTTTATATAAAAGTAAAAAAGAAAAGTGTGCACATTCTTGAGACTTAATTGGCGCTCAACCTTTGCGTTGCTTTCTGTCGACTAACCGCTTAATTAGAAGTAGCCAATTAAAAACACTTCCAGCGGTCGCTTCCTCTACGACTGGTCGGTTTGGAGGGGAAGGTGTATTAAAAGAATTTGTCTAACTTACAATATCGGGAGACTGTAGCTATTATTTCCGTGAAAACGACAATCGTGTACAGTATAGTATGTAGGAATTAATTATGGAAAAAATTGAACACTTTAATTGATCGATTACATCCAGGAACGATTTTAAAGACGTTTTGGGTATTTAAGAGTCATTTTCACCGTAATTCCGAAGAGGAACTCTATTTTTGTTTTTATTGCTAACAATTGCTAACTTATTTCTGTACGCACTGTTGTTCAAGGTCACCGCGTCACGCCACTGAACCTGTGACCTCGAACGAGTCCCGGCGTTACGTAGTTTACAGCAAACCAAAAATATAACTTTATGGATCTCGAAATCGGCGCAAACGCGGCACGCAGCTGTCTCGCTGACGTGATTAAAGCGAATTTACAAAAATATTTCTCTATCTTAACCGCTGCTTAATTCGATTTTTGTAGACAAGTTGGATATATGATCATCAGACCCGATTTTTATTAACTTTCGTGTTTTCATTTATTTCAGATCGAAAAAATCGCAGTACGCGGACGTACTAGAAGCCAATATTCAAAAATATTTATCTTATCCTTTTTTGAAATACTGAATTCACTATCATAATCGGCATTAAAATCTGTATGTATTAGCTTTTTAAAGTTTCAAAGTACAATCAGCAAACAATCCAATAGGGTAATAAACCCTGATTGCCATAAAAAATTCTTAATTTCAACGGATTTTTGAAAATTGAACGCTAATTTAAGCAGTTTATAACGCCGATTACGATGGTGAAATACGATTTTCAAAAAACCATTTAATACAACAAAGTTACGAATTTTTAGGTTTTGAAATGGCCGTCATTTTAAAACTGTTAACAAATTTTTGCTGGTGACGAACCTGTCAAAACTGATAATCAAATCGCGAGACATTTGTCTGTCGTTCACAGGCGCGCGCGTACGTACACACACACACACACACACACACACACACACGGGCGTTCGTTTCTGGGTCTTACCGTGATGGCCGCTCCAATAGCTCATTTCCCACTGTAAATTCGCTAGATAGAAACCTCTATAAAGCAAGATTGCCTAACTAAATCAATCTACGTAGTTTTTTCATAGATATTTTCTGAATATAATTTTTTGTGAATTAATTGAATATGATTAAGTTAGTGTAATATGCTTAATAATGATGCAGTACCGTTTGTTGAGAAGTAATTTAAACTTATATACAGTACTGTAAGAGTGTAGAGTATAGAGTAACCTGGCTTGATAAGAGCAAGTCTAATTAAAGTGTTAGTAATAATATCCAGCAAAGGCGAGTATAGGCCTACAGTTCAATGTTATCGGAATCTATTCGCGATAAGCCAATCTTCTTTAAGTCCGCGCTATCACAATACTGCGGTCTTAAATTTCGTATTGCCGTATATTTCATATACAGTACAGTATTTCATTTTACTTTATCATTTTATAAATATTATAATTGCGACACGCTACTGTCTCGCTGACGTAATAGAAGCGAATTTCTGAAAGTATTTTCAAATTCTTGCCCTTTTTCAGTTTCTGATTTCGCCGTTATAATCAATATTAAAATCTGCGCTTGCGCTTTAAAAGTTCAAATTACGTGGAAAATACGAAAATGAACCCTGACCGCCGTCGAAAATTACGTAAGTTCAACAGATTTTGAAAATTCAAATCGCTAATTTATGTGAATTTAAAGTTGTTAACATAGTGAAATCGGATTGTCAAAACATTAAATACGCAAATATTATGAATTTTCAAATAATTATGACCGCCATTTTGAAACTGTTGAACGAATTCGTCCAAGCTACTACCGTAATGTAATTTTGTACTAGGTTTAAACAAAGAAGAAAACGGCAGACGTGTACTGAAAGAAATCTCACGCGCACATGTATGTATGTGCGTGTGGTGCGCGCGCGTATGTGTGTCACACACGCACAAGTTTAAGATAAGGCAAATTACAGACTAGTTCTGTAATTGAAATAATTGTATTTTTTTTTGTAAAAGCAACTAATTATTCTGTTATTTTTTGCCTTCTGGTTTATAACCGTTATTATCTAAATATTATTAAATGGAGTAATGTTAGATTAACAGTCTGCTCTGTTAGGCCAACTCGCTAGTACGTTTCATGCACTAACTGCTTAACTGCAGCTACATATAACTTTTCTGTAACTCCGGGAGAAATAGTAAAAGTCTGCGTGATTAACAAGTCGTCAGCGGGCTGGCGAGGCACTCTTCCGGTTCGGAATGGTGAAGTGAAATTAAAAAGTCCGTTTGTTTATAGTTGACCGGATCCCTTCTATTTCCTCCCGAGCAAGTTGCGTCTTGTGCTGTTGGTCCGGGTGTTGGTAAGCTGCTGTGTAGAGGGTGATTCTCTTCGATGTTTTCCTAGAGGATGGTCCTCCTCGATGTTTTCCTGGAGGGTGATCCTCTTCGATGTTTTCCTAGAGGGTGATCCTCTTCGATGTTTTCCTAGAGGGTAGTCCTCTTCGATGTTTTCCTAGAGGATGGTCCTCCTCGATGTTTTCCTAGAGGGTGGTCCTCTTCGATGTTTTCCTAGAGGGTGATCCCCTTCGATGTTTTCCTAGAGGGTGGTCCTCGTCGATGTTTTCCTAGAGGGTGATCCTCTTCGATGTTTTCCTAGAGGGTGGTCCTCTTCGATGTTTTCCTAGAGGGTGATCCCCTTCGATGTTTTCCTAGAGGGTGGTCCTCGTCGATGTTTTGTCGAACAACAATTTTCGACCTATTATTTATTCTTGAAATTATGGCGGGCACCATATTTACTCAGCATTCTATTGTTGAAATTAGAGGAAGAACGTACCAATCAGAATGAAGCTTTTGTGCACGGGATTTGCGAAGTGATACCCCGGCAGTAGTGCCTGGGAAGAAGTATATTAAGGCGGCTTTACACAACGCTACTCACTCGTACGAGTCACTAAAACCGAGTACTTCACTTTAGTACTCTCCTTGTATAAATTAGTGTTTTATATTCGTGTAGAACTCCAAGCCAATCGAGTTAATAGAAAGCAGCTGTAACGAGTTGGTTCCCCCACACAATACTCGACTGTATGACACTGTACTGGCACTGTTGGAGACCAATTACACGATTCGAGTAACACGTACGAGTGGTTAGTTTAGTGCTACTGAAGTCGTTGATAGCGCGTAACACGTGTTTTGTAATAGTTGATCGTTGTGTGTAGTTAAAATGGCTAGGTGGGGTGAAGATACCACTTCAAAATTTGTGGAACTGTACAAAGACGAAGAATACTTATGGAATACGAGCCTGAAAAATTATAAGAACAAATTGCCCTAAATCAGCTTATTAGGAATTGTAAAAGAAGTGAATGGATCTGATTTTACCCGCAGGGGGTGCAGACTAGCTGCACCCATTGAGAGGATTTAGACGTCCCTCACGGTACCCGAGTCTAACAAACACATTTGCAACACTACACGTACGACTTTAACCACTTTACACTCACACTTACATTTAGGGAGGCGATAATAGCCTCAGTGTGCTTTTCGCCTTGAAATTAAAAAAGAATCTAAACGAAGACGAAGGTAATTGATTGTATTGCAGCAGGAGCGTCAGCCGTCCACATTCCCAGGAAGAGTGCAAATGTGCAATCAGGAAAGCAGGACAATAGGTCAAGGTTAGCCCCTCCCCCCGATGAATCACAGCCAACGAAATTGCATCGCAATTGAGATCGAGACGTACACTTTCTCTTATGACGCAGTTTTGTCTCGGTCTGGGGTTTTCTGTTTTAATTAAGGAAGCGAACAATGCACAGTTAGTACTGTACCTAACTTTTATCTCCATTGCCGCGCTGTCTATTGTACCGATCTTTATTGTTTGGTTTTCTAGCGCATTTCAGACCCGGGATTTCGAAATGAGCACAGATCCTGACGTCTAGATCACCTTTTTAGGGGTCGTTATTTAACGTGTATTATGTTTTAGGGCAGTTGCAATGTTGGATTACCCATCGCCAATGTACAATCATACAAATACTGTGCAATTTTGTTGTTTTTAATTTTTGTGTTATCATTAACTAGTTTTAGGTCAATATTTATAGCTTCTTATTTATTTATAGTGCCTTCTTAAAATTTATAGTGCCTCTAAATTTTTCTTTCTTTAATTGCTATATCGCAAAACGGCAATGGATAACCTTAATGGTTTTTCAAAAAAAAATTGCATGATGCGAGTGCCTAAATTTATATTTATATATAATACTGTATATTCTGAGCTTCGCAAGTTTCTAATTAAATTAATTATAATTAAAATGTCTTGTATTGCCACCCGGGGACATTGCGCGTGTGAGGCTCACGTGATAACCCAGCTATCACTACGGAACTACGAACTACGAAAAACTAATGATCGATGTAAATGTATGAAATGAATCATTAATTTAATGATTCACGTAGTCCACTACGGAACTACGAAAAACTAATGATCAATGTAAATGTATGAAATGAATCATTAATTTAATGATTCACGTAGTCGGAACTACGAAAAACTAATGATCAATGTAAATGTATGAAATGAATCATTAATTTAATGATTCACGTAGTCCACTACGGAACTACGAAAAACTAATGATCGATGTAAATGTATGAAATGAATCATTAATTTAATGATTCACGTAGTCCACTACGGAACTACGAAAAACTAATGATCGATGTAAATGTATGAAATGAATCATTAATTTAATGATTCACGTAGTCCACTACGGAACTACGAAAAACTAATGATCGAT
Organism: Callitettix versicolor; assembly: GCA_022606455.1. NCBI lineage: Eukaryota > Metazoa > Arthropoda > Insecta > Hemiptera > Cercopidae > Callitettix > Callitettix versicolor. Next base: position 28,055,918 of record CM040189.1, read on the forward strand.
GTAAATGTATGAAATGAATCATTAATTTAATGATTCACGTAGTCCACTACGGAACTACGAAAAACTAATGATCGATGTAAATGTATGAAATGAATCATTAATTTAATGATTCACGTAGTCCACTACGGAACTACGAAAAACTAATGATCGATGTAAATGTATGAAATGAATCATTAATTTAATGATTCACGTAGTCCACTACGGAACTACGAAAAACTAATGATCGATGTAAATGTATGAAATGAATCATTAATTTAATTTTAAGATGCAATAGTAAAAAGATCCATCAGCTGATTGGCCGCAATTGGTTTTAGGTTATGTTATGTTGTTAAAAACTAGCTGTGTTAATTTGTCGTGTTTTCGGACAGATTATCGTAATTAAAATAAAAAGGAAAAGAAAACGTAATTTTTATTTTTGGTTCAGTAACAGAAATTGTTTATTTCGTGTAAACTTTTAAATTACAATGACATTACGAAAATGAGCCCTGACCGCCGTCAGATAAAATTCCTCAATTTCAACGGATTTTGAAAATTTAATAGCTAATTTACGTAGTTTTTAACGGTGAGTAAGACGTTGAAGTTAGAATTTTCTAAAAAAAAGTTAAGAATTTTTTGCATATTTGAAAATGAACGAATTTTGTTGGGTATCGAAATTGTCCAGAATCTACAGGTTTTTACTAAATCGGACCAGAGGACTCTATGGCCGATGTGGTAAAAGGACCGGTTCATTTGCTGCGTTTCTGAACTGCCCACCTTAAGGTTCTTTGTTCTAGCCGCAGTTACTCCCGTTGCTTTTTCCTTACCCTCTTGATCCCACGTCCTCTTTGTCTTACTAAATTATGGATCTCCATAACGTATGGACGCTAAGAAAGAAAGAAACACACGCATTTTTTTTGTTTTTTTTTAGTGTTTAACGTCCGACTATTGTGTATACTTGGGCTAATGCAGACGATGGGACCGATTTATAGCGTATGAAACTGCCAAGCCCTGGGCGGGAATCGATCCCGGGTCCTCGGAGTAAAAGCCCAGTACGCTATCAACTAGGCCACCGAGGCGGCCACGCACGCACGCACACACACACACACACACACACTTGGTATACTGTATATACATACAACATTTTTAAGGGTAGCCCAAAAAATGATCTGTAAGTCAGGTTTGGCGTTCATTCGAAGTCCCGAGTCTGGATATTACCATGATGGACGCTCAGATAGTCTCACACACGAGTGGTGATTCTTTTGCCAAGAATCTTACTAAACTGAGATGTTTTCTAGTTCAAGAGCGTGTCCTTGGCCTTGTCTTTGTTTGTCAGTTATATCGCTGTTCGTGTCATCACACACCTACACTCTGCTTAGCATAATTCAACCGCGCCGTACAGTAGTAATTCATGCAACCGTACATCTCGCAGTATATTCTTAAATAATTGCTTGGCCACAGCTCGGCGATATTTTAAGCCAGTTTATTCGGGCCGTATTAGTGGTCCTTTACTGGAAATTTTATGCTTTTTCTCCAGTCTTGAAGACTGTCAAATTTATGGTAAGTCTTGCCGTTAATCGGTTACAAGAAATAACCAGCAGTTACACTCGTAATCGTTGTCAGAGGCCGCCATTTTGAAACGGAAGTAGATGGGAAAATCTTGTACAAAAGTCGTTCGGGCTTTATACAAGGTATCTATGTATTAAATTTCAAAATAATCCGTCTGTGGGTTTGGCAAAAAGTGCTTTACACTCGTCATCGTTAAATCACAGGCTGCAATTTCAAACGGAAGTGAATTGGAAAACGTCTTTACAAAATCATTCGGGCTTTATACAGGGGCACCATCGTACTGAATTTCGAAACAATCGGTCTATGCGTTTGGCCAAAACTGTACGTTTGTCATCGTCAAACGGAAATGAATTGGAAAAAAATCTTTCACAAAGTCCGGGCTTTATACAAGGTACCATTATAAATTTTATAGCAATCGGTCATTGCGTTTGGCCAATACTGCGTATACTCGTCATCGTAAATTACACGCCGCCATCTTGAAACGGAAGTGGGTGGGAAGAAATTTTACACATATGTTAGTCGCACTTTATGCAACATACCTTCGTACAAAATTTCAAAACAGTTTGTTATGCGTTTGATTCACTAAGTGACAAACAAACACAAATTAAATGTCGAACGGTCGGGTTGCGACAGATTGTCCGTAAGTCGGGGTGAACATTTCAATTATATTTACTTTCGTATTTGAACTATTCTCTGTACAGTCAGCCAGTTGTGTGTGAAGGCCTCACTTTGTCTCTGGAATACAGTAAAAAAGCTGTAAAACATTCTTGTTTCATAATAAACAAGTTCTAAAGTTAAGTTTATATTGTCAGGGATATCGCGCTGAACTTTTATTTAGTGAAAAATGTAAAGAATTTTAATTTACGGTAAAATTTTTAAAGTTTTTATGAACTGGAAAACTACCTACGGTAAACTCATACGCCGGTTTGTTATGGAGAATTTAACTTCGCGAGTGTTTAAAAAACATAAAGTTTTTATTCACGTATTTTCTCGTCTATATTTCATGTTGTTAACTTCGAAAGCAAGTACGTCACACTCGAGATAATTTTTCACGCAAAATTCATATTTAATATACTACCCGTTGTAAAAATATAAAAGAAAATGTGCTTTGCGTTTGGCGAGATCCAGACTTCGATAACATTTTATTGAGTACACAAAAAGTTTTTACCACCGTTTTGACGTAATCAGAGAGTAATTACAGGGTGGTTAGAAAGTCCGATCCTTTATTACAAAAAATATTGTTGGAATATCCATCATATTGTTAAAAGTCAAATTAATGTACTACCCGTTGTAAAAATATAAAAGAACATATTCTTTGCGTTTGGCAAGATCCTGATGTCGATAATCATTTTAACAAAACCGCCGTTCTGACGTAGTCAAAGAGTGATTACAGGGTGGTTAGGAAGTCCGATCCTTTCGTACGAAAATATTTCTGGAATATCAATTATAAATGGGGGTGATTTTTCAAGCAAAATTCAAATTAATGTACTACCCGTTGTAAAAATATAAAGAAAATGTACTTTGCGTTTGGCAAGATCCAGACTTCAATAACATTTTATTGAGTAAACAAAATATTTTTACCGCTGTTCTGACGTAATGAGAGAGTGATTACAGGGTGGTTAGAAAGTCCGATCCTTTAGTACAAAAATATTGTTGGAATGTCAATCGTAAATCGAAATATTTTTTTTACGTAAAAGTCAAATTAATTTGTTTGTTTTTTTAGACGAAAAGCACATGGAGGCTATTTATCGCCTCTCTAAATGTAAGTATGAGTGCAGAGTGTTAAAGTCATAAATGTAGTGTTGTAATTGTAAGTGTGTTAGACTCGGGTACCGCTAGGGGCGTCTAAATCCTCTCAATAGGTGCAGCTAGTCTGTACACCCTGCTGGGGTCAAATTAATGTACTACCCGTTGTAAAAATATAAAAGTACATATTATTTGATTTTGGCGAGATCCTAATTTCGATAATAATTTTAATGAGTAAACAAAAACCGCCCTTCTGACGTAATCAAAGACGAAAATATTTTTGGAATATCAACCATAAATTTAGCAACACACGTACACAGTTGTATATTTGTAAATTGTAAGTATATTTGTAAATTGTAAGTTGCTAAGTGTTAAGAATTACATCGTAATTTAATAAATTTATAATTCTCTTCTTATTTCGCGACATTTTCAAATGTAATATTGTGAGCTGAGCGATACGAAATTTAATTTGTAAGTCGAGAGAGTTTTCTGTAAAGCTAGAAACATTTTGTGTATAAAGAACTCTGAATTAGACAGAACATCTCTGCGTTGCAGACGGTGTAGCCAATTTGCGACCGAATTAGACGACTTGTCTGCAAAATTGCCGGTAATTTTATTTAAAATAATGTTCCATTTAAAATAAAATAAAAAAATGTTCCAGCTGATTTGTAGGCTTAAAATAGAACTTTTACTTAAGTAATGTAAACATACTTCGTAATGAAATATACTTACGTGCAAATGTTCACTTTGGTTTATAGGCTGATTCTTTAGAGATTATGTTGATGGTCTCTGGTGCCCTCAGTGTGTTAACTCGGCAGTCCATTGATTAACTCGTTCAGTTGGAGGTTGTCAGAGTCCTTCTGGCAAGAGGCTTGTAATCAGATTATTTGGCCTGCGGTTGATTCGTAGAGGAAAAATTGATTCTTTATAGGTTATGTGGTTTGGTGGCTAATGGTGCCCTCAGTGTGTTTTTGGGCAGTCCATTGACTAACTCTTTCAACTGGAGGTTGTCAGAGTCCTGCTGGCAAACGCCTCACAATCAGATAATCAGATTATTTTTACCTACAGTTTCCTCTTCTTCTTCTTAACTTCATGATTAACGAAAAAGTTATTGCTCGTTAAAATTTTTTGTACTGTTTAGATAAAACATAATGGCTTTAATAAAATAAAAAGTAATGTTGAAATGACATTAACGAATTTCATTTGTTTGCTTTCAGGTAAGACATGTTTTGAAAATTTTCCTGCAATTGCTACGTAATGGTTGTAAGTAATTTTTAAATTGATAACACTAAGTTAAACTGTAGCCTAGCCTTTAATATTATTTTATTACGTCCTTCGAGGTCATCACTGAGTGCAAGTCGTAAGGAAGAGTGGTTACCCGTCGCTCGATATTTCTGATGATCGCGTGGACCAAACTTTGTGAGTTCTGTGAATCACAAGATTGCTTAAGGAATCTGCACCGGCTATGTCGGAAACTGTAAAAGATGATGCTTCGGTTATTGACCGCGAGAATAAACTTTTTTTGCGTCGCTTAAACGTATTTTATAAAATTTAATCAATTCTTTATTAATTTTTTTATGCATTGCTATTTAAGTGTTTTCGGTTCGTTGACTATTTACAGCCCTGTCGTATTTTACTGTTTAAATATTATAATAGTTTATTACGTTTCATTCAAATTAACGTTTGTCTATCATTTCTATAGTTTCATTAACTGTTACTTATTTGTTAAGTATTAGCTGTATTAAATTATGTTATTTTATTCCTGCAAAATTCTGTTCATTTTATATGTAAATAATTATGTCATAAATAATATTTTTTCCGTTAATTTTTTCGAACAAGGTATTCAGGTTTCCGTGCTTTTTTACTTTTGGAAATTAATTTAGAAAAAATAATTTTGCTTGCTTTTAGAAGAAAAATATTTCGTGTGCGCTGAATTAACGGCTTTCGATTATGAACTTTACAAACTATCGTTTTGAAAATTATGGAAAATGTTTTTAGTTTAATTGAAATCGTGTGCAACGGAACATCAAAAATGCGCATTTGTCGGTGTCCAAAGTTATAATGATAACGGCTATAGGAAGCAATGGACATACTTAACTGAACTTTTTTTGTTTGGTCTGTAGAATGCAAAATGTAGCACTTTTTTGCTCTGTATGCTGCTACATTCAGACACCCGATTTTCATTAACTTACATTTGTTTCATATTGCAATAGTGCTGGTACAGTGACCTGATGTAAGCCAGATTTCAAAAATTATAACACACACACACACACACACATAAGCGCGCCCGCGCGTTGGGGGACATATCTTAGCCTTTTTTAGAAGTTATGATTTCACTGTCATTATCAGCATTAAAAGCTGCATATATTAGTATTTTAAGCCTTCAGATTTCATTGAAAATTCGAAAAATAAACCCTGACCGCCGTCAAATTCAATTTCGTAATTTCAACAGATTTTGAAAATTCGAAAATACGCAGCTTTTTTTATCACAGTTTACGATAGTGAAATAGATTTTCGACAAACACTTAAGATAATAAAGTTACAAGTTTTTAATGTTTTGAAATTGCCGCCATTTCTAAACTCGTGAACGAATTTTGCTCGTTGATGAACAAAAATCGCTATTACAAAAATTGATTTTTGTGCCAAGTTTAAATTAAATCTGACAATAATTGCTAATATGTTAACGACTTCTCGAAATGTAATCCAGAAGTCAGAATCGGCGCTTATTTACAATATCCGGGCGTGGGTCTTACCATGATGGCGTTCCAAAAGCTCATTTTTCAGTTCGCTATTTATTTTGATCTCATTTTCAAGGTGTATGTAGGAAAATTGTTTGCTTTGGAAATTGTGTATGTATTTTTTTTTGCTTTGTAAAAATCTTTGATGTATCTCAAAAAAACATATGAAAACATAAAAAGCGAACCATGTCCTCACATATAGGTTAAGACCTTGAAAATAATCAAAAATTATTTTATCTTAACAGTTAATGAAATAATCTTTGCCGATAATTAATCTTTGTCTTACATGGGATATGGTTCAAAGTGGCCAACAGAATCCCGTCCGTACAGACTTAACACGAATTTTTGATTATTCATTTCCCGAACGCGTTGTATTGAATACTATTAGCGTAACGTATTCTGAACAAAGTATTACGTAAGCAGAACGATTTTTAAAAGCGTTTTATCTTTGCTTCAATCGAAATTAAGTACCTTCGTAATGGTTCATTAAATTGTTTATTTACTAGATAGAGTCGTAACAATCAGCCAGCCGTAATACGTCAAGGATTGTATTGTCACATGCCACATTCCGGTTCAGTAAATGAATGAAAGTGTATGTGTAAACATAGGTCACGTGGTATCAATTGTTGACAGGCAAGTCACGTGCCATGCTCGCTCTCGATTAACTGGGTCAATTTGTCTTTTACCTGAATCTTTAAACTGGTGTTTCATGACCTAACCGAATGTTGTTTTGCCGCTCGAAGCTTTTGTCGTGTTTAATTACCGGATGCACTTTTATTTTATAAAAGAAAACTTTTTAACTAAACTAAACGCAATTACAGTTAGTAAAGCACTCGCTTCTCGCGACTTTTGCGCTGACGTTAGATGCGGTTTCGAAAAAGGATTTTTATTTCCTCATCGTTGTCAGCACTGAAATCTGTGCTTTCTGGAATTATAAACTTTTAAATTACATAGGAAACGCGAAAAGTAACGCCTGACAGCCGTTAAATTCAGTTTCTTCATTTTAACGTATTTAAAAAAACACTAATTTGTCAACTTTAAAGCTGATTACATTGGCGGAATAAAATTCATATTTTGAAAATGTTGAACGGACGTATATTGCTGAGTAAGGATGTTGTCGAGATTATTACAAAAATCGATTTTGCGCCCGCGCACGCACGCGCTCTCACACACACTCACACTCACACTCAAACTCATACACACATACATACGGTGTTTCACGGGAATCCTAATAATTTTTCCCCGCAGGGGGTGCACCTATTGACTAGCTGCATTTAGACATCTCTCGATAGGTACCCGAGTCTAACACACACACACACACACACACACACACACACACACACACACACACACACACACTCACACTTACATTTGGAGAGGTGATAATAGCCTCAATGTGCTTTTCGCCTTAAAATAACAACAGAAAAGCCAAACAAATATCGGGAAATGGATCCTTAGGTTAATACAAGAGAAAATGTTACATATATAGATAAATCCTAATCCCATTCGATTCCTTTTTGCAATTCAAAATTGAGTTTTTTTGTTTTTTTGGTTTTAATGCAATGTTATGCATTTATTACCTCTAGACTAAGAACAAGTGAAAATATTTTGTTAAAACATGCACAGCTATTTAGAGGATAACATTATGAAGATATGTCAATTGTTTTGTGGCAAAATGTTGACTTTGTTCGGTGATATGAATTCTAAGTTTAAAATTTGTAAAAAAAACGAGTGCTTAAAATATTGTTAATGTTTAATATTCTAACACGTGAAAACTATCCAAATATTTTAGTTCGGATGTAATTTTATTAAAAAGTTGTACAATTTTATATTGAATATGAGTATAGACATTTTCTGTTATAAACAATATTCACTTCATAACGAAGTTCCGTAGGGGAACACAATTTGCAAAGTAAAGTGAAGGCTACGCTTACATTAAATTACAACACATTTTTACGTAAACAGTAATTAATAGCACCTTAAAACAATGGGTTAGATATCACTAAAAAGTATTTAATTTAGAAAGTTTTCAAAATGTCTCCCGTTGAGATCACCGTAAAGTCTGGCTTGCTTTATCAGAGATGACGTTGCTGCTTTTATCATTTAGGAATTTTTGTTTTTGTTTGGACAACAATTAAGACATTTTGTAACAGCCCCTGTCTTGTTTTCATTTGTTCCGCGTATTTTTAGCTATATAGAATTAGTTCCCGAGAGATTGGTCTATAATTTTAAATCAACCTGTGTATTTAAAAATTTTATTTTACTATCATAAGCTGAGTACTGATTTTTCAACAGTAAAACGTGAAATCATGGATGCGACGCACACCGTTATAGACATCAAGACAAAACAACTTCGATGGTTTGGTCATGTCCAAAGGACGGACGAAAATCGATTTCTTAAACAGATTTTATGAAAATCACATGGTCGCAGATAAAGAGGAAGACCGAGACTTAGAGGAAATAACTGGGCTCCCGAGGCATAGGGGAATTGAGGGTAATGAGGAAGCGGGCTGACTGGATTTGGATCTGCATTTGAGTTCATCGGACTGAGCCGGCTTTAGGGATTGCTCTATAGTTGGCCAGGTCTACTACTAAAAGGTGGATTACTAATCAACATCAGGTAAGATGGGATAACCTTCATGGGTATTCTCATAGTAAATGTCTCCTAAGAAAAGTTCCTTTTGGAGGACTCAGAGGGGCAGCAGATGTCCTGGGCAGAGCACAACTCGGGGGGATCATGAGGCTCATTACAGGGCACTGTGGTCTGAGGGTGCACATGAACAGGATATTTGGAGAAACCGTGTGTAGATTGTGCAGGAAAGAGGAGAAAACTGCAGGACAAATAATTCATGATTGTGAGGATCTTGCTGGTAGGAGGCTAGGGCGTTTATGGTTTCCAAGACCCTAGGGATCTTCAGCAGAGTGAGCTGTCAGTGGGTTGCTGAAACTTATTAAAGGCACCAATCTGCTGAACTAGGTATTTTGAAGAGGTTTAGTTGCACATTAGATCCCGTCGATCGCTGTGTCTGGGGTTGTAGAATCCCTTCCTCTAATTTGATCTAATCTAATCTAGTTGGAGAGAAGGAAGTGAGAGAGAGTGGATTGGATCAAGATCTGCGGAATGACAGGGGAAATGGAAGCTAGGAGTCGGAAGACATCGGCAAACGTTTTAAGGCGAAAAGAAGGGAAGAACATTCTAATTTATGCAGATTGTATTCCGGTCAACGGCGAAAAATCAAACTCAAAAATGTTTGTTATAATTGCAGGAACATACTCCGCGGATAACTAACATGGCCAAGCTATTAGCAAAATCGGGACGCGCCGTAACTTAATCATTGGGACAGCAGACAGTTCGCAGGTTCGAAGCTAGTTACTGCCGTTGGGTTTTCCTTGCTTTATGTCTTCGTTAGTCTAAGTTAAACCGACATACGTTTTTGTACGTAGTTTGATTCGGTCATTCAGTGTTCAGCGTTCGCTATTGCATCAGCGAGACAGCTGCGTGCTGTGATTGTTTTTCTTAGTGACTTATTAATACATAACGGTAGATACTGTGAGCCATGGGATGTAAACAAACATTAACGTGTTATTATCTTTGTGATGTAATTATACGGCTTTCGTTGCTTTTGAATATATGAATATGATTATATACTCAATCTGTGCAGTTAATTACACAGGCGACGTTATCTCACATGAGTCATTGTTTTTAAGAAAATAATTTAACTTGCAGCTAGTGTTAATATCACGATTAATTTCATCAAGTTTGACATGGTTCGTTATTTGTAACATGTATCATGTCTTAGGGCTGGTTGTGATGTTGGATTTTGCGTGATGCGAATGTACAAATTTGTGTGTGTGTGTGTGTGTGTGTGTGTGTGTGTGTGTGTGTGTGTGTGTGTGTGTGTGTGTGTGTGTGTGTGTGTGTGTGTGTGTGTGTGTGTGTGTGTGTGTGTGTGTGTGTGTGTGTGTGTGTGTGTGTGTGTGTGTGTGTGTGTAATAATATATTTTGCGCGTCGCAAGTCTCATTAAATTAGATACAATTAAAATTTCCTGTGTTTACGCCGGGGATCGAACCGGGGACCTTGCACATGTGATAACCACTACACTACGGTAACTACGAAGATTTTTTTATTTTAAGGCGAAAATCACATCGAGGCTATTATAGCCTCCCTAAATGTAAGTGTGAGTGTTAAAGTCGTAAGTGTAGTGTTGTAAGTGTTAGTGTGCAGCTAGTCTTCACGCCCTGCGGAGTAAATTCCTTTAATTTCAACCGATTTTAAAATGCTGATTAATGCAGATTTTAACACTGATTACTTTGGGGAAATCGAATTTTCGAAAATATTTAATACTAAAATTAAAATACGAAATAGCAGCAATTTTTGAAACTGTTAAACGAATTTTGCCGTATATAATTCGAACCGAAATCATGTTTTCAACGGGACGTTAAACAACTGATACGCTGTATTATGCAGATTGTAACGCTGATTATTACATTTAATTTAACAATCAGCTGATTTCATTAACAGCTGGTAGGTTACAATTAGTTTTAGGATATCGTGTTTTCGAATAAATTATCCTAATTAAAGTAAAAAGGAAGAGAAAACATGATTATGATTTTAATTTTTCGTTCAATAACGTAAATGTTTAATACGTTGGTGGATTTGTAATAAAAAAATTTAACTGCTGTTCAACAGATTCTATTCTGAATTAAAATAATTAACAGTTTGGCTTTAGTTAATTAAGAACAAAACATGGTATTATTTATTGAGCACACAGTCGGTACTTGGTGAAACTTCATGATATCCAGGAAAATTATTACACTTATGTAGTTTCATAAAAATTCTTCTTTATTCAGTGGTATGTTTCGCCGTGATGCATCTTCAGACATAGTGAAGTTAAAATTGATAAAGTGTGCTTACGTACTAATACAGTTGGTATTTAAATCTGGAAGGGAAAAGGTTGAGAAAGAAGGGATTGATAATGTAAGAAGGTCGGTGAGCAGCAGGTTGGGAAAACCCTATGCAATTGGCTTGAGAAAGTGAGAGGGCTGAAGTTAGTCTGTTAATTTAAATTTAAATTAGGGTTTTTACAAATAAATTACATATTTCCAGAATTTCAAAATTATTTAGATTTATACCTTTTTGGTATTTAAATTATTAATTATAAGTTCCTTAAATGCAGTGCTATAGGATGGGAAATGATTTCAGTTTTTATGCACTAAGAAATAGACGGAAAAACCTTTAAATAAACATTTTGAAATAAACATTTGAAATAAATATTAAAACTGCCTTCTTGGCTGGAAAATGATCTGTTTGAGCGGCCATCATGAAAAGATTCACAACCAGGACTGCTGTTTTAGACAACAATGAGCAGTAATCTACTACCAATCAAAAATTGGAATTTTTTAAAATAAAAATTTACCAGAGCTTAACAAAATTAGTCATTTTATTTAGTTTCAATGAACCTATTGAAAACATATATATATATATATATATATATATATATATATATATATATATATATATATATATAAATTTTTATCATACTTTTTTAAATTTACATTCCATGGCTTGCTCCGATTCTAAATTAATAATTTAGAATAATTACTAATTAATGATAAGAATACTAATAATTAATAATTATCTGGAAGAACTTTAAAAACTCGGGGTAAAAACATTTCAATTGTTGGATGTACGAGTAAATGTTCAAATTTTTCGAATCATTTATTTGATTCTACGTAAAAAGGACGCATTTTGCGAATCATTTATTTAAAATCAGATTGTTCCGTTAATTTGAACAACAGTACTGTAATCCATAAAAACCAAAAAGGTATAAAACTAAATAATTTAGAAATTCTGGAAATATATAGATCTATTTGTAAAAATTTTAATTTTAATTTAAATAACAGAACTTTAATCCCTCTCCTTACTTAAGCCTATTGTTGAGGGGTTTTCCCAACCTACTGCTCACGGACCTTCTTGCACTGTCAATCCTTCCTTTCTTTTACCTTCTTCCAGTTTTAACGTCAACTGTATTAGTATAAAAGCACACTTATAATTTTCAGCCTCACTATGTTTGAAGTTGCCTCTAGGCGAAACATATGTCACTTAATAAAATAGAATTTTTGTAAAACTATGTGTTTGTACATACGATTTTTGTGGATAACATCGTATGTTTAAAAAAATTAAAATAAAAAAATGTAGACTAATTTCAAATTATTTTATTTTATATAATGCAGTTGAAAATGTTTGTAGAGTATTCTGGTTTCGATTTACGATGCTGTCTTCTTGCTGAAATGATTGACGCGATTTTCAAAAAATTAACGTTGAATAACGTTATGTAAAGGAATACTTCGGTATTTAAAGTCTGTGGGTAAACGTCTTTAAAATAAAGAAAATTCTTCAGTTATAAAATTTTTGGATTTATTTATAGAAGTGTACAAATTCTAAAGAAGAAGTCTTTACCACTTTAATATCCAAATCAAAGGTCCTTTTTATAAAACGCAAACATATGAACTAGTTTTTTAACACTAATTTTTCCTGTTATTTTATTTATCTGCGTGTGTCACCGCCATATTTTTTAAAGACTGTCTTGTATCTAGGAATATAAACGTAAATGAAATGTTTAAAATAAAAAATACCACTGTTTTAATGTTGTTTCCCTATCGTGCCGCGTGGTGACGTCATAGCCCGCGGCCTGAAAGTGACATTGACCCGCGCGACAGCTTAGTTTCAATTTGTTTATGTAATTGAAATTATGTAATAGCTGTTTACCCATTAGTTTATTGTCGGAGGAATGTCCGTCCTTGTCAGGTATTTGGATCCTCGGCGCTGGCGTTTCGCCAGGAATGCCTTCGTTTCTTCAACAAACGTCTGATTTATCGGCGGCAATATGTGACGTTTACGACTACCTCGTTGCCATTGCCGCGAGAATTAACGGTTGAAATCATTCCGCGTGCGCGCAGAAAGTTGGCCAGTGAATGTGCGCTGTACATAGCGGAGTGAATAGCGGAGAGAGAAGCAAATATTGAACCTTTAAGAGAAGATCTAAAAAGGTTCAGTGAAAACGTGGATGTAAGATCACGTGAATATGATGAAACATTTAAAGAAATGCCGAAGCATTTCATGGAGACAAGATTTGTTGAGAAGAGAGAAAAAAGAAGACTAAAGATGAGTTGTGTGGACAGGGTGGTGATGATGTTAAGATGTTCGAAGACAACTGTAAAGAAGGAAAAAGGATGGGATAGCCTTAGGAGAAAGAAATTGAACCAAAGAACACTTACGAATATGGTTACTGAGTTATAAGGGAGAGAAAAGGGAAAAAGGTGAGTTAGGTCTTCTACAAACAGGTGTTGAGAGTTCAGAAAACTTTTTTCGAAGCTGAAACGTCAAAAAAAAATTTATAACTGGTGGGGTTTTTTTGGTTATTTTAAGGCGAAAGCACATTGAGGCTATTATCGCCTTCCTAAATGTAAGTGTGAGTGTAAAGAGTTAAAGTCATAAGTGTGTGTTAGACTCGGGTACCGCGAGGGACGTCTAAATCCTTTCAATAGGTGCAGCTAGTCTGCACCTCCCTGCGGGGTATGACTGGTGGTGGTGGGGTTAACTAGAAAAGAAAAAACGAAAAGAAAAATCGGGTTCTATAAACGACTGTAGAGAATGAAATGTTTTTTCTAAGGCTTAGACGTCTTTGATCGATGAATGAGGAAAAAACTACTAGCGCGGTAGTGAGATATTGCAGAGACATTAGATATGAAAAGATTGTAGGGTATGGAGGATTTTTTTTCTGAGGTTCGGACGTCATAGTCGTAGAAGGAAGAAAAGGAAGACAGAAAAAAATTTCATGGATTTGTGATGATTATATGAGAATAGGAAATACATTGAAATAAAGATATTGCAGAAACGACTGCAAGGAGGAGTTCCTTCGAAGCTTGGACATCATAACTAGAGGAAAAAGACCTCCATCCCCTATGGACACGATAGTGAGGTATAGGAGAGAATAAGGAAAGGCAAAAAGAAATGAAGGTTATCTACAAATCTCTCCGAGATCCGGAAGTAATAGCCAGAGAGGAAGGAAGAGACCCTTCCCCCTTTTAGGGTATTGTGTGGTAGTAAGATATAGGAGAGAATTAGAATAAACAACAAGAGATGGAGGTTCTCTACAAACAGTTGGATAGAATGAAGGCTTTTCTTCGAGGCTCAGACTTCATAGACAAAGAAAAAGAACCCCCTCATGGACATGATAGTGAGATATAGGAGAGAATAAGAAACGACAAACTCTTATGAGATTTGTCTCTACAACAAACTGTTGTAGAGAATGAAGGCTTTTCTCAGAAGTCTAGGCGTCATAGCCAGAGAAAAAACCTTCCTCTTGTGGACACGATAGTGAGATATAGCAGAGAATAAGAAAAGACAAAAAGAGATGAGATTCCCTACAAACTGTTGTAGAAATTGAAGGCGTTTCTCCTAGGCTTAGACGTCATAGCCAGAGAAACAAAGAACTCCCCACGGTAGTGAGATATATAGAATTTAAACGTTCCTAGATACATTTTCCGGAAACGTTTAGAGGGCAAGCTTTAGAATCGATTAGAGGTCAAGATGTAAAATCGTTTAGAGGCCAAGATTTAGAGTCGATTAGAGGTCAAGATGTAGAATCGTTTAGAGGCCAAGATTTAGAGTCGATTAGAGGTCAAGATTTAGAATCGTTTAGAGGTCACGATTTAGAATCGTTTAGAGGCCAAGATTTAGAATTACGTACTTTTCACGGAATTTATAATGAATGTACGTGCTGTAATCCTTTTCGGAAATACTGTTATGTTTAAGTAAAGAACTGCTTACTGAAGAAGTTATAAATATTTGCGATAACTTCCCTTCAGTGTCGGTTTATGTAAAACTTGCGATAAGTTGGCAGTTTATAATTCGACAGACAATTGACATTTATAGAACAAGGAGTACTTTGAATAAATTATCTTGGTTCTTGTAGCTTCTCTGCTTGCAAAAACAACTGCGAAGAGGAATTAGGCTAACTTGAAAATTATGTCTTACTGTTTGTGTTGGCCTATATTGTGCCTTAAAACTCAATATTGCCATCATATTGAGCGGCCATTGGATATATTGCCAATGGAGCGGCCATTGGATATATTGCCATTGGAGCGGCCATCATGATAAGACTCAAACTTAGAGAGACCTTGATCATTTTTGAGGTTCGTTAAAATTGTGTGTGTGTGTGTGTGTGTGTGCGCGCGCGCGTGTTTTAACGTTTGCAATTTTGGTCAGATTTGATTCAAACTTGGCAAAAAATCGATTATGATAGTAGCTTAGACAAGTTCGTTATCCAGCAAAATTTCTTCAACAGTTTCAAAATGGCGACCATTTCAAATATTTAAAAATTGTGATTTTACTGTCTTAAGTATTTTTTCAGAATTCCCTTCCATTGTCGTAATTAACGTTAAAAACTACGAGTTAGAATTCTGTATTTTGAAAATTCGTTGAAATTAAAAAATGTATTTGAGAACAGTTCAGCGTAGTATTTTCTGTAACGGTCGAGAGTTAAGTACTAAAATTTGGAAATTTCATTGCCGATTGCGTTGGTGAAATCAGCGTTTCAAAAAACAGTAACATAAAGAAAACACTCTCGGAAATTCGCTTCCATCACGACAGCGGGAGAGCTACGTACCGCGATTATTGATATTTGAATTATGGATTTTGTGTGTAATTAATTTCGAATAACATGTACGACAGCATACGTTCAAGGTAAATGCATCAATACGCAATAGCCGGCGCTAATGTATGCATCAGTGCGCCTACGTGTTCCCTTGTGATAACGATTGTATATTCCAGGCTTGGGTATCTCAGACGTGATTGCCGTTCCAAAGCTGGGGGGAATTCCCAGTGCTCCTGAGCAGGAACATGGAAAACGGTTCGCTAAACCCTGGCTCCTGCAGGAATAGGCCTGCCGACTGATAGGGAACAGCTGTTTGTATCCAGGATTTACTTGTAATGGGTATAACGTTGTAGCGTAGGTCTGTCGAACCCTTTTCAGAGTTGGTTTTATAGATAAGCTTCTAGGCAGTGAAATATATAACTTCATTTTAGAAGTATATAAATGATCGTCATTTTGTAGCTGTTGAGTATATTTTAATGAGTAAAGGTTTTGGTCCAGTCTATTAACAAGATCGGTTGTTGGTAACAAGTTTGTATTTGCGTCGGATCAAAATTGCGAATTCTAGAGTAGTAAAACGTGCACTCTCTCTCTCTCTCTCTCTCTCTCTCTCTATATATATATATATATATATATATATATATATATATATATATATATATATATACTTCGATATGTATATATATCGAATACTTGATCTGAAGGTCAGGATCGATACTCATTTCAGGTTCCCGGTCCTCTGTCTTAACCGTAGTAGTCATACCAATAGCTCATTTTAAAATCGTAATTCACCTAATAAAACCCAACGGTGGTCAGGTTTACTATTTCTTTCTATTTGCTGTCGCGCTGACGTGATGGAAGCAAATATTCTGAAGTGTTTTTTTTATCCTACTCTCTTTTTCAAACTGATTTCACTATCGTAATCAGCACTAAAATCTCCGCATGTAAGTATTTTAAACTTCCATATTTTATAGAAAACACTTAAAATGAACCATGGCCGAGGTAACATTGAAGAATGTTAAAAATTAGATATTTTTAATATCTTAAAAACAAAATTTTAAATTATAAAATTATAAATTTAAAAATTTTTTTTAAAAATTATAAACGTTAATTTATGCAGTTTTTAACGCTGATTACGGTGGTGAAATCAGATTTATTAACATATTTAAGATAAAGTAAGCGTGCTAAAACGCTCGTGCTCGCGCGCGCGCGCGCGCACACACACACACACACACACACACACACACACACACACACACACACAGAGAGAGAGAGAGAGAGAGAGAGAGAGAGAGAGATCATAGGGTTCGGTTGTCGATGTTACTCCTTGCCTTGTCCTTAACGCTAACGCGGATCCCTCCTCCTCATTAGTCTAATTGACAAAGTAAACGTTAAAAAGAAACTAACGACCAATCAGTTGATCTAGAGCTTAGGATCGGTTCTCATTTCAAGGTCCCGGTTCTTGGGTTACCATTATGGCCATTTTAATAGGTATTTTCCAATGGATTTTTGCTGACAATTTGAATTTTCAAAGTAGGCTGGTAAACTTGTTTGTTACGATTGTATTAACTGTGTTAGACCAGTGAAATATTACCACTGATATGCTTACACTGAGATTAAAATCTGTTCATCAGGTGTGAACCATTAAGGTGGGTTTTTACTTGTGCTGTACACTTTCTCATCCCTTTTCCATTGTTAATGCTGCCTTTGTGCTGCTTCAATTTAAGAGCTGTTTATCAGGTACACTAATTCCTTCAGTTGAATTGAATCGATTGGAAGATGGTGTTAATGCTTGTGAATTATATTTGCTTTTAGAATATTTCTTAGAAGATTTTAATTTAGAAACAATGTCTTTCCATATAAATCGCTTGTGAGACCTGTCATTTGGTATGGCGTAAACACCTGGACGCTGAACGTTACGGGTCGGCACGTGCTAGGGATGTTTGAAAGGAAGGGTGCTATGTACCGGTTTGCGTCCAGGGTGTATGGTGCATTAGAAATAATCAGGATCTGGAAAATTTAATAAAGAATGAGAACGTATTCCGTTTCATAAAAGCACGTAGAATCAGCTGGTTCGGTCATGTGCAGAGGATGGAGAATGGTAGGATGACTAAGAAAATAATGGGAGAGAACTTGTCGGCGAAAGGAAAAAAGGACGCCCTAGGAGACGATGTCTGGATGACCTGGAGGAGGATTTGACAAGGATTGGAATAACTACATGGAAGCAGCTGGCGCTAGAACAGAACTGTACGGGAGGTCAAAGTCCACCTCAGACTGCAGTGTCGGCGAAATAAATCTTTCCGTATATTTTCTTTGGTGTGTTTGCTAACATAATCCGCATGTTGGACGCTATATGCGGGGGCTGTCCAAGAAGTAGCAGACGTTTTGGTCTATCGTGGCAGTGGACGGAGCTTGAGCCGCCATCTTGGTGTCACAACGTTCCTCCACTCAGTACGCATCCAGCTGTGGTAGCCTGAGATCTGTATTACGTTCACTTTGCTCTCTGTGCCATGATAAACTTTGCGCTGCAATAGAAAATCCCACCACTTGTGCGGTGCGTTCTGTGATTGGGTTTTGTTGGAAAACGCGCGCGCGCTCACACACGCACCTATTGAAATGTATCGCCAACTTTGTGATTTGTATGAGTGAAAGCCCAGTGAGCTATTGGTGCATTGATTTTATAAATGGCTGTACCAATGTTCACTATGATGACCGCTGTGTATAAGCATATCATTGTGTCTGATGAACTGGTGATGATGAAAATCAACGACAAAATTAGTGAAAATAGCCTTTTCATGATTAGGAAACTCCGCATTCCCCCCAAATTTCATGGGGTTTGCTGTATGAAATTGTTGTGGATTTGTATGCCTACACACAGGGGGCCTTTCTACTTACTCTACTGCAATACAAAGCACCAGTTTGTACAAGGAGAGTACTCGGTTTTAGTAACTCGTACGAGTGAGTAGCGTCATGTAAAGCCGCTTTTAATTTTGTCTTTTAACCGTTTTCACTTGTAGTGCTGTGTTAATGCAGTGTCTAGTGGAATCGCTCTGCCGGTCAATTCAAATAGCACCACCGTCACTATTAACGACAACCAGTTTCTGACTACTGTTTTACAGCATGGATAGTACTGTTATTGAATGTAAACGTACTAGAAGTACAGGCATCATTATAGAATGCGTGCTCGATATCAGCTGTTAAAGTCGAAGTAATTGGACTGTCTGCAGCTACGAACTCTGCAAGGACAGGAAAGGAGGCGTTTGAGAAAATATGAAGTACTAGCATCTACCAGTGCTCACGTATCTCTCACAAGGGTTATTATTGTAGTACGTTTATATTCAGTGGTATTGTAAAAGCAATTCCATACTAAACGACACGGCGCTACAAGTGGAAACCCACCTTTATTTTTTTTAATTATTATTTTAAGGCGAAAAGCACATTGAGGCTATTATTGCCTCCCTAAATATAAGTGTGAGTGTA
This sequence comes from Callitettix versicolor, assembly GCA_022606455.1. NCBI lineage: Eukaryota > Metazoa > Arthropoda > Insecta > Hemiptera > Cercopidae > Callitettix > Callitettix versicolor. The sequence continues at coordinate 28,075,084 of CM040189.1, forward strand.
AAGTGTTGAAACTGTAAGTGTAAGTGTGTGTTAGACTCGGGTACCGCGAGGGACGTCTAAATCCTCTCAATAGGTGTAGCTAGTGTGCACCCCCTGCGGGGAACCAACCTTTAAACTATATTATTGTGCGATAACATATAAAACACACGTTTGTAAACAAAGATAAAAGAACCGATCATCTCGCTTAGAGCATCCTACCCGACATTCACCCATTTTTCAGTGACCCCCCCCACACACTCTCTCACTCCACAACCCACTCTGAAAAAAGGCCATTTATTTCCCCTCGGTAGCCCAAGTTATTTATGAATGAAGCAAGGTGGTTGTAGGCTCGTAGTAAAGTAAAGCCATTCATGAATGTGGAGCTGATATTTATATAACACCTTATTTAGTAGAGCGGTTCCCCGCGTGACTCATGCTCTCTTCTCTTTACCCCCCCCGCCCGTTTCCCCTACAACTGTATGTCAGCGCTCGGTGCTATTGTTCCAGTCAATTCTGTTTATTCTTGTTTCAAACACTCGCAGAATACATAATGTGATTTGGGAACATAGTGTCTAGTGCATAGTCAAACACATTCGATTCATGTTCAGAACATTTCAAGTTCTGCTTTTCTGATTTCCTCCTGCAAGCTTTTAAAAATATTTGAAATTGATAACTAGATGTGTTTATACATTAAAGGTACATTAATTTCGAACTGAAATAATGGCTGTAATTTTATATTGCGCTGACGTGATGGCATCGAATTTTCAAAAAAATGTGTCCATTTTTGGAAATACTTACTCTACTGCCAATAATCAGCATTAAAATCCTCATGTTAGAGATTTGTGTTCGAAATTACATTGAAAATGCGAAAACGAACCCTGGCCGCCGTTAGGTTTAATTTCAGGATATCGGATATTCGAAATGCTAATTGTAGTTTTCAACGGTGATTCCATGGCGCTGTTTAACGAATTTTGCTGGGTAGCTATTACTGAAATCGATTTTTGTGCCAAGTTGAATCAGATTTGACTAAGATTTCGAACGCGATCGTCACGCCCCCCCATATGAAATTTCGGGTCCGGTACACAAAATCTACCCTTGTTATGGTAAGTATGTTTTTTATGTCACCCTATGCCTAGAATATGTTATATTATTTATTGGTTGGTTTTATCTTCTGTTAAACATTATTTTTACAGTTAACAAATATTTTTCAAAGTTTTATTTAAACAGATCTCAGAAAAAGTTACCCACGTGCCCCTGCGCGACTTTTTGTGAAGGCCGTGGTGTTCGTGCAAACGCGCGCGCGGATATTATTAGGTATATATTTAAACGTTTTAACTAACGATCCCTCAAAGAGTGACCTAGAGGTCAGGATCGGTCCTCACTTCAAGGTTCTGGTCTGTCTTACCGGATGGATACTCCAGTATCCCCAGTTTTCAATTGATATACTCGAAAAGAACTATCGAAAGTAGCGCGTGGGGTTGACCCACGAAGCGGGCAGGGGTTTCGCTACATTTGGTCAGCGTCTCAAATAGCTTGTGTTTTTTTCAAAAATAAAATAATTGTTTGATATTGACAGTGTCAATAGGCTAGTTAAGCTGACTAAGGCAAGTTATATGATTATAATAATTGGTTTATCAAACAGTGTCAAACGGATCATTGGCTTAATTAGACGTTTCCTCCGGGCTTATCGGTGTCGCCTTGATTATGTCACTGTTTCTTATTGTTTCACCCAACATCAGTCTTTAACACCAGAACGTAAGCAACAGTACTGTATTCCGTTATTTAGGTTGACATAAAGCCAATATGTGTGATAATCGAATTAAAAATACTGAAGAAAATAATAGTAGAAAGCTTGTGCAGCGTGTGTTGGTCACGTCTTGTGAGATGTCAAAATGCGACTCGCCGAAGAGGAAAAATTTATATGGCCTAGTTTCGAACGCTATTTTTTAAAAAAGTTTCTACAGTAAAGAATCATCTTAAAGTGTTCCTTCTTAACGGTTAGGAATCACCTTAAGATTTAAATGTGCATGTTAAACATTTAGAAAGTACCTTTAAATATTCCTTTTTAACGTTTAGGTTTCATCATAAAGTGATTCTTTTCATCGTTTAAGAATCGCCTTGAATTTTTTTTTAACGGGTAGGAATCACCTTAAAATGTTCATGTTTAACAGTTAGGATCTTTAAATGTTCCTTTTTATCGTTTAAGAATTGCCTAGAAGTGTTATTTTTTCAATGTTAGTATCACCTTAAAGTAATAATTTTCAACGATTAAGAATCACCTTGAAATATATTTTTTTTTAACTGTTAGGAATCACCTTAAAGTAATCCTTTTTGAACGGTTTAGAGTCACCTTGAAATGTTATTTTTTAACGGAATGGAATCACCATATAGTGGCTCTTTTCAACTGTTAAAAATTGCCTTGATGTGTTATTTTTTGACGGTTAGGATTACCTTTAAGTAATAATTTTCAAAAATTAAGAATCACCTTAAAATATATTTTTTTTAACTGTTAGGAATCACCTTAAAGTAATCCTTTTCAACTGTTAAGAATTGCCTTGAAGTGTTATTTTTTTAACGATTAGGATTACTTTAAAGTAATAATTTTCAACGATTAAGAATTACCTTGAAATATCATTTTTTTAAATTGTTAGGAAACACCTTAAAGTATTTTTTCAACTGTTTAGAATCATCTTGGTGTTGTTTTTTAACAGTTAATATTTACTACTGCATCAACCTTTAAAAATCGCATTTAAATGTTATTTTTTAGCACCTGAAAAGAATCCTTTAAGGAATCGCCCTAAAGTAATCCATTTCAAAGATTAATAATCGCCTTGAAGTGTTATTTTTTAATGGTTATGTTTTTTCAGCGGTTACGAAACATCTGAAATTTTTGTATAAAGTTTGAGTGCGTCTATTTTGGACGTTATAACAGCTTGAATTCGTGAAATTAACTACTTTAAAAGTGATTACCAATAATAGTTTTATTCTGTTAGATAATAACAATATTGCAATAACAATTAATTGTGTTGAAATTATATCCTCCGCTATTTATTTTCAAATAACATATAAAACACAGTATATTACGAAAGTGTGTTTTATCGTTTCAACCGAATTTGAAAAATTAAATCAATTACCCACGTTTTTCCCTCGCTAGCTTTTTAAGTGGACTTTCTGTGGAAATAATTCAATATAAGAAAGTAAATGCATTGTTTTCGTGGCATGTTTTAGTTGACCGAAGCCCTAAATGTACCGGCGCAAAGTTTCAAGCAAGCCAGCGCGTTACAGCGTTAGCACTTTGTAAAGGGAGCAAGACTTAATGTTGTTTTTATGGCTTTGTAGCACTCTATAGGGATGAAATATCAAAAGAAAATATCAATACTTTTACTACATACTAATATCGGAACAAAGTATCGATACTGCAGGAAAATCGAAAAGAATTTACTTATATTAGTAGATATCGATTAGAAATAGATAGAAAGAAATAGGAAGTAAACATGAAGGAAATTTAATAGGCAATTGACAGCCTATATATAGTGTGCCTGTTTAGGCCTACTTCGTATTAAGCAGTAAAATAACAAGATATACCAGATATTTGCTTATTGTGGGCCAGTGTGACATTTCGCAGTTAATGAGAAAAAGAAACAAATAATATAGAACAGTGATTTTCCAATTATTATGAGGCGCTGAACCCGTTAATAGTTATATAGTTTTCAACGGAACCCTTAAGACAAATTAATATCAAAATACTATTTATGTTAATTTTAGAATGCTACAAAGGAAAATTAGTATAAAAGAAATGTTATATTTTATTATGAAAGGTTTTATTTTTATAACTATCCCTCTTTATAGGTTATTTAATATACAATATCCCTTACTTTGTTCTACTTAGGTATTTTAATTAATGACTCAATTATAAAATTTTACCTTATTGAAATGTTACAAATGAAACCTACTTGGATTTTACAATGCATATCTAAATTACGCTACAGTATTTACTGTTTAATAAAAGCAGAGTTTTTTATTTAATAAAATTTACATACTTGAACTTTCCTAGATTGCCTTACCGATTCTACTTTCAAAACTGATTCGGTCAGTAATTATTTAAGTCTTATCCAATAATAAAAGTGGCCTTTTGTATCCACAGTAATATAAATATTACTATCAACAATGTTTTTTCTAACAGTCAGCTGTTTTGGTACACAGACAATTATTTGTCACCTATGCCTACATTGTGCTGCACTCTCGCGGACACACTTTATACTGCTCCTGAAATTTTGTTTAGACTTATTATCTGTTTTAAGTCGGTTTTATTTTATGATAAGATGGGAAAGTACGAGGTGCGAGATATTGCTCGTGTTCTGACGAACCTGTAAGTAACCCATATATGTAATTCCAATAAAATTACAATTACAGTGTAAATTTCAATTCTGCAGGTCCTTATTTTTTAGTACAAAACCGATCGGAATGCTAGCCATAATGCATAAAAGATAGTATTTATGTACATCGCAAGCAATAAATGAAAATATGTAAATGTAATTCTTTCATACAGAAGTCAAGAAATGTAGAGTATAGGCTTGCATATAAAAAAAGTCAGCCTACAAATACTGTGTACGCGCGTGTGTACGTGTTTTTAACGCATTTTTTCCTAATCCGACTCAAACTTCAAGTAAAATCAGATAAACATTTTATAAAAGGCGGCCATTTCAAGGCGTTTTAAATTTCTCAAAATCCATTGAAATTAATAAATTGAATTTGACGTCCGCCAGGGTTCGTATTCGTATTTTCTGCGCGATTTGTAAGTTTATCACGCTAACCTGTGTCGATTTGATTCAGACCAAGCTCAGAAATCGATTTCAGCTTGGTGAAGAACATCGTCCGGCCAAATACGTTAGTTTCAAAATGGCGGCCTTATTAGGCCTAAGTCTTTAAAAAATAAATCTTAACTTTTTTATCTTGCCCTTTTTTCACTATCGCAGTCCGAGTTAAATAAGATCGCGATTTCGAATACGTTGAAATTAAAAAATTTAATTTGACGGCGGTCGGGGTTCATTTTCTTATTTTAAATTTCAGTGTAGTTTGAAATTTTAAAATGGTAATATATACAGCTTTTATACTAATTGTGAAATCGGAAGGTGAAAAAGAATAGGGTTAGATTGAAAAATTATTTTGCGCGCGCGCGCGTTTTACAAAGTGCACCATAAGAAACAAGGTCTCTGTTTGATTGCAAATCCAGTTAAATAATATATGTAATGTTGCCTTTTTACTGATGATTTCACAAAAACCTTCAATTACGCAAAACGCAGTTGGTATAACTAACTACACCGTTTTTATTTTAGCCAGCTCATATTTGTGCGTCTAACCCTGTAGATTAATTAAACTAATTGAATATACAACGGATAGAAAAGCAGGTAGTTCGCTACATCTCGGATCAGTTCGCAGGTTGGAATCTAGTTTTTTGGCGTGTTAATCGATCTCCCGTTTTCAATATCTAACCGGCGTAATGTAAAGACATGATCTTATTAAATAATAAACAGAGTCACCGATTTCTATCAAATCCTGCTTCTCAGGTTTAGTGCTAAAGTAGTTTGAACTTGATTCGTTTAATTCTTGTAAAATTTGATGTAAATGGAAGAGATGTGGGATTCCTCCGCTTTGTATTACAAACGCTGTTGGAGCGATTATGATAATGAGATGTGCAGATAGGACAGAACCAGGACACAGTGTAAGCAATATCCTTCTTCGGAAGAGACGTTTTATGATAATTTTAAATTTACGTGATATACTTGCGTTTAACTATCTTATATCTTATCGATAATTTTTTCCCCGGCGAAAAACTGTAAAGGTTATCACCGCCGTGACGCTTCCTTATCGATAAACCTAGGCACCTAGGTATTAGGTATACCGTGTAGTTTTGTTTTTCTTTAAATCTCGCGTATGTAGTTAAACACGAGCTAATAAAAGGTACTTTAAAAACTTTTAAAGTTAAGAAAGTGTTACAAGTAACGCTGAACTCGTTGACGTGATTGAGCGAATTTCCAGAAATATTTGTCTTCGTCTTGTTCTGCCATCATAACTAGCATTAAAATCCGCACATATTACCACTTTAAACTTTAAAAAAAGTTACGAATTTGTAAACATTCGAAATATCCGCCATTTTGAAACCGTTTAACGAATTTTGCTGGTTAACGAACTTGTCCAAGCTATTACCAAAGTAGATTTTTGTGAAACGTTTGTATCAAGTTGGAGCAAAATTTCGAACGTGAGCATGCTAAGAATGCGCGCGCTCACATTCACACACGCGCACATTAGTGCACACCACACACACACATGTATATTTTGATGACCCCTGAAAAATTTATCCGGAGATCAGGACCGGTGCTCATTTCAAGATTCCGGGTCTGGGTCTTACCATGTTAGAAGCTCCAGTAGTTCATTTTCCGTTGTAACTTCGCGTGAAAGACTAATTTCAAAGGAAACATTCGATGCGACACAAATGTGGAACGATGGTGAATTGAATTGAAGCACCAAGGAACCCATTGCTGCCAACATAACCGTAAAATGACTTTTCTTTTCTTCGCGAACATCTCGTAGCTTATTGCAATGAAGTGAGGTCATATTTTATTGCAATAAGTTACAGTCTCATTACGGATGGCGATCAGAATTATTAGCCTAATTGATGGTTGGTTGTTTGCACTTTTGTAAGGAAATTTAATTTTCAAACCACTTTCGCATAAACAGTCCCGGTTCATAAAGCGATTTAAAAATAATTGCGGCACGCGACTGTATCGCTGACGTGATGTAAGCGAATGTCCAAAAGTAAGTTTTAACTTGAACGTTTTTCGTAATTCAGATTTCGTTTTCACAGTTAGCATTGAAAATTCGAAACTGAACCTTGACCGCCGTCAGGTTGAAATTCTTAATTTCATCGGATTTTTCGAATTTAGAAGCTAGTGTATATTACATCATATATCCAAAAGCATTTATAATAAAAACGTTATTACTTGTAATGGATTTGAAATGGCCGCCATTTTGTAATTTCAAACTAATTTTGCTGGATAAAGAACTTTTCCAAGATATTACTATAGTAGATTTTTTTGGCCAAGTTTGAATAAAATCGGACCAACTGCGAACGCGAGGATGCTAAAAAGCGCGCCCGAAACGCGCTAGCTCGTGAGCGCGCGCGCGTGTGTGTGTCTTTTAGGAAATAGATTCAATATGACCGACAGTTTTAACAAACGTTTAAGAGCTATCTTGTTTTGTATGGCTGCATTGTATAAACTAGTAGTTCGAAGAACAATAAACCTCGGCAGTATATTATTAATTAATATACAAAGCGCTCTGCGACAGCGCTCAACGTTTTTCGCCAGTTTAACCGGTAACCGTCTTACTTACGAAAAATGTTACTGGACCAACTTTATTGGAAATTTTATGCAAGTTTGATGTTTAGGGTTGCTGTACAGGAAATAACCAGCAACGCCCTCAATGTTGAATCAGAGGCCGCCATCTTGAAACGGAAGTGAATGGGAGAAAATCTTACACCCACGTCTTTCGAGGTTTATATTTGGTACCTCCGTACCAGATTTAAAAACGATCGGCCAATGCGTTTGATTAAAATTGTTAAATGTCGTTAAAGCCTCCTCGGTGGCCTAGTTGATAGTGTACTAGGCTTTCACCCCGAGGACCCGGGTTCGATTCCCGGCCAGGGCTTGGCATTTTCATACGCTATAAATCATCCCATCGTCTGCATTAGCCATGTATGCACAATAGTCGGACGTTAAACATAAAAAAATAAAATAAATATAAATATTAATGTTATCGTTAAATTAGATGCCGCCATCTTGAAAAGGAAGTAAATAGGAAAAAATGTTACACATACGTCATTTGAGCTTTGTACAAGTTATCTTCGCATCATATTTCAAAACAATCGGTTAATGCGTTTGGTTAAAACTGCGTACACTCGTTATTGTAGATCGGAGGCCGCCATCTTGAAACGTAAGTGAATGGGAAAAATCACATAAATCTTTAGAACTGTCTACAAGGTACCTTCGTACCAAATTTCAAAACAATCGGTCAAACTGCGTAACAAACATATCAAATGCCGAACAATAGAGTTAAAACAGAGACTAACGCTTTGCTCTGTCAATGAAAATAAGAGTTTCATACACCAGCATCGCACTTGTCCATTAACATTGTTGAAGTAAATATTTTAAGCGAGTTTAATCTATTGTGTTGTGTAAAACCGCGGAGCTTTTGTTGTTTTTCCGATCCCATATACCCGCGCCGGTCTCCCCTTCGTCTGCTTTGATGTCGGTGAATCACTGAGGGTAAATCAGCTGAGAGCTTACCCCAAGCCCCGCTCTTAAGGCGCAGTCGCTGTGCACTCCGTACTGCAGGACAAACAAGTCCTGATGACAACTGAAGTTGACGGCTTGTCTAGTTAGATAAACGTTATAAAACAGTTCCTTAACCCGTGCTTGAAGCGTAAGCCTTTGTTACCTACCTGTCATTCTCCTCGCTGTTGTGAATTGCATTTAAACGATTGCCTGTTTATCTCGGTTGTTGATAAAACTTAATAAATTTAATATTATCCAGTGAACATTAATAAAGACACTGTATTGTTGAATTGTTATTTAAACAGGAGAGTTTGTTCCTTCTGTAGGTAATGTGGTATAATATCAGATAAATTGTTTGTTCTGTTTTAGACTAACTGTTTTACTCCGTTTTTTTAGGCCGTGAATGTTATTTTGAACGGATTTCCAATGATAATGATGATGACAGTTGCGATCACTGATTTTGAAAGGAGCGCGATATCTAGAACACTTTCGAAAGGTTCTAAAGTTATACTTTATAACTTTTAAAAGTCGCGCATTTTTCAATTTATTTGAACCATAATTTCTTATTAGAAAGAAAAAATTGTACTGGCTCCTCGTTAGAAGATGACACAATAAACTGCTCTTGTATAAACAAGTACTAATACCGGTGTGGACGTACGGTTTACAGTCATGGGGCTGCACCAGTGTCCAACATTAAAATTATACAAACGTTCCAGAACAAATTATTGCGGACAGCTATTTGTGCATCGTGGTACATCAGGAACAACAGTATTCACAGAGATCTTCGAATAGAAACTGTTGAAGAAGTGATAAGGTCTACTGCAGCTAGACACAAGAAGAGACTAAACCACGTCAACGCAGAGATGCAGAACTCGATAACAGTGACACTGTGAGGTGGCTTAAAAGAAAGACGCCGTTGGACTTAATATAGTGATGAAATTATTCGGTGGACTAATTTTTTCTTAATGTTATACTTCAATGAATACTACTAGATAAGTTTATTCTTAGTTGTAGTTATACAATAATAACAAAAATTCTTATTTTAAGTTTAGCACATTGACTGAACCTTCACGTGTGATCAAAATTCGAATAGGCCTAATTGATTATTTGATCAGTTTAACGTTGATAAATGTTTTGTTTTTGAGCAAGCGTTATTTTTGATTGATTTATCGGTTCTTTCGCTATTTTTTTGTAAATTTAACAGCTAAAAATGATGTGTTATTTGACTTATCTTTTTATTAAAGATTTTTTTAAATTGATTCCCTTCGTAGAAAAATGCAGAAAGGTTGTTACGCATAAAAGAACGTCAAAATTTAGATGTTTCTTTCAGGCAGAAGAAGATAATGCTCTGTTATATTTTGTAACTTTTAACAGTTTAAAATTATGTACCACGTGATTGGTCTTCTGATTAAAAGTTTTTTAGTCGAGTCCTTTCATACAAAAATTCAGAAAGGTTATCACGCATAAAAGAACGTCAATATTTAGATGTTTCTTTCAGGCAGAAGAAGAGAATGCTCTGTTATATTTTGTAACTTCTAACAGTTTAAAATTATGTATCACGTGGTTGGTCTTCTGATTAAAAGTTTTTTTAGTCGAGTCCTTTCATACAAAAATTTAGAAAGATTATCACGCATAAAAGAACATCAAAATTTAGATGTTTTGTTCAGACAGAAAGAAGAAGAGAATTATTTTTTTTTTAACTTTTAACAACGATAAGTGATGTGTCACTCGATTGGTTTTTTTTCAGTGAATAAAAGATTTTTTAGTCAAATGCCTTTGTAGAGAAATTCAGAAAGATTATCAGTCATAAACGAACATCAAAATTTAGATGTTTTATTTTGTTAGATGATAGAAGAATATTCTGTATTCATTGGTTACGGTTAGTACAGATATTGACAAACTACATACACCAAAATCGGTTCATTAGTTCCTCCTCTAACTAATGCAGAGATGCAGTGATAAACAGACATTCAGCTAAAAATTCTTGGGATTCAAGAATCCTGAAAACGGATCCATCAAAATCTAAGGATCATCGTACTTTCGTTTAACGTGACGTTTTCCATAAACTAAGTGTCTTGTTACGCTTAGTTTTTTCTCAACTGTTTTTTAGAAATTTATCCAAAAGAACTTAGTTTTCTAAAATAACTTAGAAATCGTTTCTGTCCGTTTTCTGTTCTCACTGATTTGTTGGTTTCTTTACGACAAAGCGTTTATATAAAATTTAAAGTTAGATTACATGATTAACATGCAAGGTGTCATCCTACCAAGAACGTGTAGATTTAACTGAAGAGGAAGTTTCTGGGTGGTGAGGAAAGAGCATTAAAATAAAGCAATTACGATCTGACAGAATTTCGTTAAAGTATACCAGTTAAATCTAATGTAAAAACATCACTGGAAAAATATGTAAGCATTAAGGAAGGTAATTTATTTAGTTTAGTTTCGTTTATTTTTAAAAAGTCTATTTTACAGGATGCAAAATAACCGGACTGCCAAAGTATTAGCTTAAAGATGACAACTGTTTTATCCGAAACAATCAACAGTAAAACCGCAAGTTTGTAATCCATGTTCCGTTCGGAAATGTACAAGTTTTGACAGGCCCGACCAAATCCTTGACATCGGGAACACTGGAATACCACACCCTGGTATCGAACCCGGGACTGTCTGGCAAGCTCCGCCTCCGGGCTGCCATTGGTCTGCAGTCCGCGCATCGATTCTGCCTCTCCCCGACACGGCACTTTTCTTTCTGTCTTTTCCTATAATTTATATGGCTGAGAAAATATCATTGTCCATTACGCAGTGCATCATGCAAAATCGCCAAGTTTTTGTTCTACAATTACTTTTTATTCCCCTCTGCTTTTCGGTTTGCTTTTATGACGAATCCACCGTACCTCGTTTTCTTCCGTTTAAGAGCACTCGGGATGTTAATGCCACTTCTGCGCCGCGCTCCATTCCGCTCGTTACGTTTTTATTGTCTAATGTGAAGTAATAAAACAATAAAAAAGGACTCGTACCTATTTAACGTATCTTTTCGTTTTAATAAAAACAGATCTTGTAATTTATCTGCGTTTATGTATTGAACGAGCGAAGCGTGGTTTCTGATTCAACTCGACCGTTTGGAATTTGGTACGTTGTATAAAGTCCGAAAATGTCTTTCATTCAATTGCGTTTCAAAATGGCGGCCTTTATTTAACTATGGCGCGTGTAGTAACACTAGCTTGTCCTATTGAAATTTTGACGTGTTATAGAAAAAGAAGCTGTACAAATTTTCGTAAGTATTACGGTTGCCGGTTAAATTGGCGGAAAACTTACGAGCGGTGGCCAGGCAATTAATTAAAACATACGAGGTCTACTGTTCTTCGAAGTATTAGTTATTATCAGTAATAAGTAGTAGTAGTATATGTTGTATTTGTGAAATTGTGTTATTTCCCGTAGTATAGCAACAGGCACAAGAGCAACTTCCTTACACGCAATTATCTTCACGAAAACATGCAAAGTTTGAAGTCAAAAAACCGGAAAATTTCTCAACAAAAGAAAGTTACGGCCGACAGTAAATCGAAAAACAAAACAAACCCGAGATCTGGGTATTAAAAATTTTTTTTTTATTCTGAAATCATATATTTCTGTTATTTCAAAGTTGGCTACACTGGCCTATTTTTTTAATTATAGAGAAATTCCACTTTTTCCATAGTAGGGTATTATTGATACCGATTGTTAGGCCTATGCTTATTCGTTGAGCTGCTAATGGACCATCTTAGCAAGATTTTTCACAAAATATTTAAAGTCTATTTTGAAAATATCCTATTTTCAACAGTTGACCCAAAAGTAGAACTCCTATTTTTTTTTTTTTTTTTTTTTTTTTTTTTTTTTTTTTTAATGCACAGGACTCACTACTATGACTTCGTGACTTCGGCTTAATTATGTTTATAAAAATTTAGATGCACACAGGAAATGGCAACTCTTAAAAATTATTTTCGTATTACATTTCGCGCGTGTGTAGGTACACAACTTAAAAATTAACTGAAACTGTCACAGACTATGAATTTGAGTACCTTAGGCTATATAAGGGACTTTAATAATAAATTAGTTTATTATCCCCATACAAAACATACACCCATACCACGCGATAAGGAGTAGTCACTTCAAATACAAAACAAAAAAACTACATTGGTTTATTTTCATGCGGTTAGGACCGATTCACCGTATCCCGTTATAACCGTTACACATAAATGTTATATTGGTACAAAGGGTTTACTGCCAAAGTAAGTCTGATACGAACGCTTGAGGTGATGAGCATTTCAATACAGATGGACTACAGTATTCCTATTGCACCTCCAGTGTTGATAAAGGATAAAAGCCAAGGATGCACTTGGGTGTAAAGGAAGGCGAGACAATTGCAGGCCTGACTCATGCTGCATTGCGGCCTTACTCTGAATCTATAGCTTTGCTTTTTGTTGCAGACTTCAAGTCTTCCTGATCGATTTATAAACGAGATAATCTGCTGATTCGTCTTAGATTTCGCAGTGATTTTTTTAAAAGTAACATTCAGTGTTTTCAGTAATGTTAGTACAAATATTTTTCTGAAAAAACATTTCCAAAAGTATTTATTGTGACAGTGAAAAATAGATTTTCAACCACCTAAATAGTGGTTTAATTTCATTATCAGTCCGTGTTTTGCGAGTTCGATACATGGCTACAAACAAAAATAATCGATTTCAAACAAAAGTTTTCAATTTCAGCCTTTTTTTTAATCGAAACCCGTTTAAAATTAACAAAATTATATTGCTAAACTTTTACTCATTGGTAATCCTTGCGTACCCGTACCGTATGTAAAACGGATTGATTCCGATATCTGTGAAAACAGCTTAATACAGTGTTCTTAATCGCTTTTGAACCTTAAATAAAAAGTGGCTTAATTTAATGCCAGTCTGTGTTTCGTGCGTTCGATACGTCGCTTGAAACAAAAATAATCGATTTCAAACTAAAAGTTTCAATTTCAGTTTCTTTTTGGATCGAAATCCGTAAAAAATTAACAAAATTAGATTGGCTCAAAAGCCCCAACACTTGCAGTCCTTTAGTAGAAGAAACAAAACTGGATGATCCCGGTATCTGTTGACAATGAACTGTAACCACCTAAAATGCGATTTTTAACCACCTAAAAATTGGTTTTATTTGGTGTCGGTCCGAGTTGTAGGCGTTCGATACATCGCTTGAAACGAAAATAATCGATTTCGACACATTTTTTTTCATTTCAAAACAACATTTTCAAACATCCTTTTTTGAATCGAAATCCGTTAAAAATTAACAAAATTAGATTGCCTCAAAATCGCTAACACTTGTAGTCCTTGAGTATTAGAAATAAAACGGTTGATCCCGGTATCTGTGGACAACAGCTTAATACAGTGGACTCCTGATTCGAATTAAAAATGAATTCACAAGCGGGGAAGAGTAAGAAAGAGAAAACAGACTGCATAACGAAGCAACTTCCACAGAAAGTTAAGGGCTGTTGTGTAGATGCCGGGTTACAGATCAACACACTGGCGTAATTTTGCTTTCTAGTAGCGCGGTTTTAGTAATCGCCAATTTTGAAACAGCTTTTTTTATTTGTATAATCTAATTTATTCGAATTAAGTAAACAACTTTGCTTCAGTACGAATTTCAAGAGAATGCATTAAAAGATCAGGAATTGACAGCAATTTCGAAATAAGATCGAATTAGGGTCCACTGTACCTCAATTGAAAATTCATAGCGTGGATTTTTTTGATTTCTCGAACTGTAATTTTTAAAATTTGTACATTAACTGAATTTTTATTCGAACAGTTGAATTGTTTATCAGTATTTATTCTTGATTCGGTTGACTTCCGTCATTTCCCGTAAATTTTACTAGCTGACAATTATGTGTCACTAAACTCGCCTCCTGATTAAATTTTATTTTTCGATCCCTTCGTAGAAATGCGTTAAAAGAGCGCCAAAATTTAGATGTTTTCATCTGAATAATTTATAAGTTGTGAAAAAGTAAAGCAAGCCTTGATGTGTGTAGGGTATAGAACAAGGCTGACTGTATGCAATTTAACTACAAGGGTGTATCCATTTTGCCTAACCTGCGCCCTGATTTTAGTAACGCTATCTGCAATCTAAGAAAAGCAGCAACCAAGGCGTTGCAGTGATTGTTAGTGAATTGCCATTATAAAATGAACGATTGCCATCGTGGTAGAATTTAGAAATGGGGCATTGAAATGGGCACCGAGCCTTATCTGAAGGGCATTTCTTGAGTGGTCGTTAGGGGATTTTTTTATGTTTAACGTCCGACTATTGTGCACTTGGGCTAGTGCAGACGATGGGATGATTTATAGCGTGTGAAAATGCCAAGCCATGGCCGGGAATCGAACCCGGGTCCTCGGGGTGAAAGCCTAGTACGCTATCAACTAGGCCACCGAGGCGGCAATTAAGACGGGAATCACTTTTGGTATAGGCTGGTCAAGTTCGTTACCCAGCCAATGATCGTTCAACCTTTTCAAAATGGCGGCCATTCTCATTGTTTTTTTTAAATGTACTGTTTTTACCATATAACAGCTCGGAAATCAACTTTATAATTTGAATAAATTAATATTCTAAATTTTAAATTACGTACAGATATAAAATGGAACCCTGAACGTCGTCAGGTCAATTTCATAATTTGAATGGAATGTGACAGTTTAAAACGCTACTTTGTGGAGTGTTTACCCAGATTGCAATGGTGAAATCAGATTTGTAGATATGTTTTTTGAAGATTTGGAATGGCTGCCATTTTGAAACTGAACGTATTTTTCCTGGGTAAAGAATGTTTCGTTTTTACTATGTGTATCTAGTTTGAATCATATCGCACCAAAATTGCGAAAGAGAACCGAGACATTGTAATGAGCACAGATCCTTATCTGTAGAGTAGGCCTGTTTGTTGATTGGCCGTTAGAATGTTAGCACTAACGTTCGCAATTTTGATTCGAATTTTAGACGAGAATCGATTTTAGTATAACCTGGACAAGTTCGTTACCCAGCCAATATCCGTTCAGCCGTTTCACAATGGCGGATATTCTCATTGTTTCTAAAAATATCGTAACTTTTTATGTCGTATGCAGTATTTCGGTACACCCACCCACCCACACACACACACACACACACTTTATGCCAGTTAGACTAATGGGGACCAGGGATCAGTGTTAACGGTAAGGGGAAAAAGCAACGGGAGCAACTGCGGCTTGAATTAAGAACCTTTAGGTGCGTAGTTCAGTTACTGACCGATGCTCCTAGAAACGTTGCGAAATCTAACCCTCTCGTGCACGTTATGTATATATTTTTATATTACCTTTGTTTGGTAATTTCATAGTCTCGTGTCTTGGTCTAACCATGATGGCCTCTACGGTGGAAGTACCGCGCTTAGCATCTTGTTTTGCGTCGTACAGTGACGCACAGAAAGCGACTTTGAAGTGGAATCCAGTTTGTTTTCAAACCGCTGGCAACGCTTACCTCTGTGTTTCCTTTACAATAAGTTAATTACTGGTGGAAAACTTCCTGCTGGCACGGTTGCCTGGTAACGCTGAATCAACACTTTATTCTCAGGAAATGCAATATTTACCTCACTCAACTTGTAAGACCTCTTTAAACCCCCCCTCCGTCCCCGTCCGACCCCATAATGTAACATCACGTGCAGTGTTGTTGAAATGCTCGTTTCTGTGCTGTTGAGGGCGGTCGGTTTCTGCGACAAATATATTTAATTCATTGGCGTATTAAACAGCGATTTTAGTTGCGTAGCGAATTTTCATTTGGTAATGAGCTATTGCAGTGAGATATCGTTGTAAGACCTGGGACCTTGAAATGAACGATCATGGCGTAAAGGTCACTTTTTGAGGGATCGTTAAATTTTATATTCGTAAAATTTGTGTGTATGCACGCTCACGTTCGCGATATTCAGACCGATTTGTTTCAAACTTGTAACAAAAATCGTTTTTATCAATAGCTTGGACAAGTACCCGGCAACCGGCGTGTGGATTATCTTATACTTTAGCACGCAGGCATGTTTCTATATGGGTTTATATGGAACATCAAAGGTTTTGGGAGAGTATGGACGGTCTTGTACAGTCAAAGATGATGTTCCCTCACAGGCGAGAGACAGGACGGATCTGCGGAGAGTGACGGGGTTCCTGACGTGTCACTGGACATCCCGCAGTCATCTACACAAAACGGGTTTTCACATGGAAAATCTTTTCTGTAGGATATGAGCTGCGGATCAGTACGTACTTTTTGACTGTCCAGCTTTGGACGGAAAACAATTTTAATCTCTTGGCACTCTCTGGAGTGGGGGACAGAAGACGGAACAGGGCAACATCATCCGAAATATCTAACGGTTCTCTAAAGACCTGAGGTTGGATTGGGAGGGTTGAACTTGTGGATGAGGGTGCACAGTAAGCTACATAAACCAGTGTCAGTGGACTGGTTTGGCCCTCTAGTATTAAACAAAATAGTACGCAGCAAAATCCGTCCAACTCCATGTCGTTTATAACTTTCTGGGTTTTTCGTAATAAGCGTTGAAAACTGCATAAATTAGCATTTCGAATTGGCAAAATCCGTTGAAAGAAATATATTCTGACAGCGGCCAGGGTATTCTGTTCTTACCTGACCGTGCGAAATTTCTCACTATGAAAGTTTTAAGTAAACACAGCCTTTTGAATAAGAGTAGTCGGGGTGAGGGCGGTTGTTGGGGAAGAGAAAATACGTTTAAAAAATAAATCGGAAAGCGATAGGCTTGAAATAATAATCACAAATTTATGAGTCATTGTAGCATATACATTTCAATACAGGTAATTGTTTTTTTAATAGAAATTTTTACAGTGCATTGTAATACCTCGTAAACGATATTTGATGTAAGAAAGTAATATTTTTGTATTTCATTTTCTTTAGTGGATACAAACATGTTAGTGATTTAGTTACCCTTGAAAAGGCTACGTGCAAATTGTCCGTGAGTAAAGGCGGTATTTAGTAACCATACGGTTCTTTGAAGTCACAAATATATTTGTGTAAAAACAGTGTCCAAAACACTGTTTGGTATTCGAAATGCTTTTCCCAGCTTGTACGACGGGCAGGGATAGGGGACTCAGTAGGACCACATAGCCTATAAGTTTAATGACTTGTAAGTAAATATTAAAATTATTCTAAGCACGTTATGCAAAAATGTGGTATTTGTATTGGGATTGTCTGTTCTTGATTAATAAGTTAGCTTCGTAAAATATACAAGATATTGTCTGATTTGTGATGCCGCGCATGCGCATGCGACCTATGACAGTTACAAGTGTCTTTTATGTTTAACATTTCTATAAATAGTAGGTTTTAGAATAAAATCGTTTTGCAATGTCAGAAGTTGGTTAAAAAAATCTTTCTAAAGATACCTCATTTATGCCTGTACTAATAATATGTGCTGAGGAAAAGGAATGTTGACTTGAGAAGTAATATATATGATATTCAATTTTTTTTTAATGTGGATTTTAATGCTGAAATTCTAATTTGAATTTTTTTTAACGTCCGTCTATTGTGCACACTTGGGCTAATGCAGACGATGGGATGATTTATAGCGTATGAAAATGCCAAGCCCTGGCCGGGAATCGAACCCGGGTCCTCGGGGTGAAAACCCAGTACGCTATCAACTAGGCCACCGAAGCGGCTTAAATCTAAATTTGAAAAAAGGCAAAGAATTTATACATTTTTGTAATTCGTTTCCTTCGTGTGGCGGAAGACTTGCTTCGATTAGCAATTGGTCACGTACACAGTCAAGAAATAGAGTCTTCCAAATTAGATTATCACTGTACTTTCATAAATTGCTGTAGTTGATGTGCAGGTCCTGAGTGAGAAGGTACTTGCTATAATTGGTGAAGCACGCCCGAAGCTTCGGTAACCAGACGTGTACAATACAGTATCGTTGTGTGGCAGTGAAATTGTCACTTAAGCGAAATATAATCAGGGAAAGTCACGCGATCAGAATCACGTTTTGTGCATATTTGATAAGGAAGCCTAATCTAAATCAGTCAATGGAATTCCACTGTTATCTGACACAATGGCTTTTTTTTGTTTACTGTTTTACGTCCGCGGCATTGCACAAGGTCGCGTGTGTACACACTCATCTGTTTATAAGGCCTAGGTAGCGGGAAGCGGAAACTAGCGATAAGAATTAAAGAACAGCAGTTGTGTAAATATTCTGTTGATTTGATAATCGCGGCACTCACCGTGCAGCTGTATCGCTGTAACGGACTCGAATTTCCAGAAGTATTTTCCTTAAGTGGATGTGTGAATTTTTTTAGGGTTACTATTGCACTGCGACCTAAAGCCGTTGTGGCCTAAATTTATTTTTCTGAGATGCTCATTTACGGCGCCTTCTACAGTCTTACTGTCTTCATAAAGTCTTTAATTTGAAGAGGATTCAAGGTGGGTAACTTCCTCCCCACTTCTAACTGATGACTTCCCAATTCCTTATTGAGGTGCTCGCAAATGCTTGCTCTGCTAATTCCTTTTCAATTTTTTACTCTCGACCCTTATTATGGAGGTTCTGCTCCATTTGGCCAACATTTTCGTTGAGCTGCGAGATATCGCTCATTCTGTTTTACATTGTTCCTTACGGGAACATCGCAAGTAGTTCAGGAAATGAGGTCCGCCCACACAGAGCCCTGCTTGCCATAGGTAAGGTTAAAGTATATTGGGAGGTCGCCAGGCCTCCCAAAATTCCGTTTGATACACCATTAACCCGCTATTATTCTCTTCATCAGCACTGGTCACTTTACACTTTATAGAGTTAGCCAAGTTATGTGTGTGTGTGTGTGTGTGTGTGTGTGTTTTTTTGATTGAACGAGAACAGTATGAGCTAGAGGTACGGTGGGATTGCTAAGCCCATCTTTCTTACTAAAAAAAGCTGCCTCCGCCAGAAAATATTTTTCGTATATTAATTTTTTTTAAATGCCGATTTTACCATCATAATCAACATTAAAATATCCATATAGTAGTCAGATTAATAATTTGTTAATTTCAACGGTTTCTAAAAATTCAAAATGCTAATTTATGCACTATTTAACACCGATAGTTATGGTGATATAAAAAAAATGTTATACATTTTAATTGGTTTGCAATGTACAAATTTTGAATGACCGACACAAAAATGTGTCTAAACAGGAAGCATAGTCATTTACTCGGCAGCTATTAATCCTTGTCATACACAACATACAAATGTCAAACTGTCGCTTCCGAGGGCCTGTTTGATTTGTTGCCACGGCGCCTGGTTGTTTGTTTGTCCGTGATTACATTGCACTGGTTTAATTTGTGTTTTATTTGCAACTGTCTCGTTTAGTCCGCGTTATAACGTTTGGGTTTGTTATAATTTAAACATTACACGGATTATGGTAATTGTGGCGGATTGATATTCAGATGCGGTTACTGTAACAGTTTTCAGGTGTCCCGAGAAAGTGTTTACTTGTTTATAGCTTATGTAACCGCTCTTGGCTCCTGTAGTAGTGACATGGTGAAACCCCGCATACGGTCCCACACCCAGTACGTACAGTCAGTTCACTTCGATAATGGACGTAAGTTAAGCCCGTGTTGCTTCAGTTGTACGGTATTTTTTTATCTGACTGTACTTGTGTTTTTTTATCACAGGGTTTTTTACAAGTATAGTTTACAAAGCCCTTCACGTAACAAATATTAACAATTAACGAAGATAGGATACAGTATTATATATTATTGTTGTCTATGATCAAACTGTAAATAAAAAATAAAGCTTAAATTTATGATCTTTCTAACCAGTTTAAGAACATTGTAAGTAGGCCCTACACGGTCAATTATTCTGGTTAAAAGTTAGCGTCAGTCAATTGAATCAAGCACGATTGACCGTCTAGCAACCCGTTTGACGCTTGAACGAAACATTAACGGAGAGTGATAGTAAGTTTGAATGATTCAAGCGGTTGATGAGGATGCTTTGACCGTCTAGGGAAGTTTTCATCAGGCAATCGGTCACTCGCCGACAATCATGCATGCATTGATTACTCAAAACGCGGGAATAAAATTTCAAATTTTTAAAAAATCGCAAAAAGCAGCTTAATTCTGTAAGTTTGGAGCGTGAGTTTATCAGCCTGATGATAGAGTTATACAAGGAACTCTTTCCGCCTTGAACTGCGGAAAGCAAAAAGCAAAGTGAGTCCTTAGACAATATAGCGCTGCTTTAAAGGCGTTGAAACCGGACGTCACAGTTAATGAATTAAAAAACTACATATTCTAAGAAAAAATTTTAACCGATAACACAAGACGACCGAGAGGAAAAAAGTCTGGAGCGTCAGCGGATGACATTTACGTCACTCTTTTCGAGTTATGATCAAAATATATGAAGTGTTGATTGAAGGTGTAACAGGACTGAAACCACTTGACCAAGCAGTTTGATCGTCTAGGACCACTTTTAGGTAAAAAGCTGGTGTGACTAAAATTAAAACTACTTTTTTTCGTTTTTCTGTCAAATTTATTTTTTAAAATGCGAATATTTTCGAAACGGTTTGAGATATCTACATGCAGTTTTCATCGTTGGTTTTCTTTTGAAATATCGCATTTAATTTAAGCATCTCGTGGCATCGTTTCTGTTTTTTTAAAAAGTTGCAAGATGCGGACCAAATTGTATTAACTTATCCTAAAATAGTTTCGTAATCGAGCTGGTTTCACACGAGCATCTCTTATAATTTCACTTGGATTTAAAAAATGTCATTTTCAAATTTACCTAGCCTGTATGTTTGACAATAATTTTTTTAATATATTGCTGTTTTAGATTAAAATTGTTTTAATATTGGTGCAAATTATGAACAGAACGTTTTCAATTTTTTTAGCAGTTTCAACCAACTTTCTTAGTTTCTAGGGGTCTAGTTTGCAAGTGAACCGACTATCCTTCATTTTAGTTCGGAGGCCACGAACAGATAAACAAGCTTTACATTGCTGGACTAGACTAATCTAATTATACAGATGTCCGTCCCTAAACTGCGTACCAAAACTTTAGGTTCTTAGGGTCAAAGTTAGTAAGAACAATTTTATTTTGTTTTTTGTAAAGTTACTGTTTTTCGAAACGTTCAGCATTAGAAATTTCAAATCGCCTCCATTTTTAAAAAAATCATATCGATCAAGTTATTTCTTTCGATGTATAAATTTCAGTCGGTTTTGAAAATTCTGCACCAATAAGTGTGATTACATAAGTGAAATGAGCTTTTAGGTTAAGCGTAAGATATAGAAAGTAATTTTAATGTCAAATGACGCCATTTTGAAACCTGAATGGATTGTGCTGGGTAACGAAATTGTCCAAAATTATCGTACATCATCAAGATCATCGTACATTGTCTAAAATTATGTAGGTCTCATTTCATGATCCTGGGTCTGGGCTTTACAATGTTCACATTTCCAGTAGCTCATTTTCGAATGGAAATTCGCGAAAAAGGTTAATACAATTTTTTGAGTTCACGACACCATAAAACAGTTTTAAGCACTACCATTAAAATAGAACCATCATTTTAAAATGCGTGCTCGATATTAGCGCCTAAAGTCCAAGTAATTGGACTATGTGCCGCTAGGAACGCTGCGAGACGTTTGAGGAAATAGACAGTACTATTGTCTGTTTATCTGCAGTTGAACTGTGCCGCAATATGTCACCAGCAGCGATCGCTCACAAAGCTTGTATAAGGTGTATTATTCTAATAGTTTATATTCATTGTCACACAACCACTAAGTGGAATATATTGTCGAATCACAAATTTACAGTACGACAATAAAACAAAACAGTTGTAACGTTACTATTGAATAACAAACCGGACTGTAAGTGAAGCCACCATTATAAAAAGCGTGCTCGATATTAGCACCTAAAGTCCAAGTAATTGGACTGTCTGCCGGTAGGAACGCTGCAAGACTGAGTAAATAGACAGTACTATTGTCTGTTTAACTGCAGTTGAACACTTTGCCGCAAGATGCCACCAGCAGCGATCGCTCACAAAGCTCGTATAAGGTTTATCATTCTAGTACGTTTATATCCAATGTCACACGAACAGTAGGCGGAATATATTGCAGAATGACAAATTTACAGTGCGACAATAAAACAAAAGGATTATAACGTCTTATTTGGTTTCGTTGCTTAGTTGCAAACATGACATGTCCTACGCTGCTGTGCCCAGTTAAGGCACGACAATAAGTGCATTGTCATTGAAGTCGTGGGCGTACGCCTGGCGTCTGTAGTTATTCAGTACAAATACAGTACTACCAGCGTCGTAGTGTCATTCTGAATCTCGACGTGACTTTGCCGTATTCTCCGACAGATTATTACAAAACGGTTTGATATTTTCACGCATACGCGGTGTCGATGTAGGTTAGAGTAACGCTAGGGTTTGACCGGGACAGTCCCAGTTTTGGGCTCGTGTCCCGGTGTCCCGGCAAGATTTGTGAATGTTCCGGTCAGCAGTCAGAAGTTATAGTAAAATAAAAATTGTAAAAAAGTAGTAGTAACTTATAAAATTCAAACTGTGTGCAGATACCTAAGATTATTAAGAAGCAGGGGTGCAGACTAGCTGCATCTGATGAGAGGATTTAGACGTTCCTCGCGGTACCCGAATCTAACATACACTTACAATACTACACTGCCCACTTTAACATTTTACACTGACACTTACTTTTAGGGAGGCCATAATAGCCGTAATGTGCTTTTCGCCCTAACATAAAAAAAGAAGCATTATAACCGTCAGAGTCATTTTTTTCTTTTACCAGATCATGCACGTACTTACATTATTCACGATTTAGAGGAAAATAGTAAATCTTTCATCGCTAAACTTATGTTAAAGCGAATTTACCGTGAGTTTTTCGGTTTTTTTTAATTAGGCACTTTTCCTTCCATTCTTTTTTGATAAAATTATGTTTGTACATTTCATTCACAAAATCATTATCAGATGATTTACAACTGAAATTCAGACAGACATTGTTGCAATTCCATTGTTTTCTGCAAAACGTAAACCACTGGCAACACGCTAGTATAAACTAGAATGATAACACTTAGGACAAATTTCTTTGATGTTTGTATCATATTTCTTTCGGTACTTTTATTGGTTACCGATATCGTTAAATTCTTTTCGATTTTTCGATACTTTTTCTCTGATACCAGTATCTAGTAAAAATATCGGTTCTTTCTTT
This sequence comes from Callitettix versicolor, assembly GCA_022606455.1. NCBI lineage: Eukaryota > Metazoa > Arthropoda > Insecta > Hemiptera > Cercopidae > Callitettix > Callitettix versicolor. The sequence goes on from CM040189.1 coordinate 28,098,603, forward strand.
GATATTTAATCCCCGTCGTTTCACTTTTCTGCACATGCGCTGTAAACAAGTCCAATAAAAACGTTTAATATTTGCATGTTATACTGTAAAAGTATAGTTCTTCAAAGTACTGACACAAAACAAAAGGGAATCGTGGACACGTTTCAAATTTATCATATAAATTTGCCTCCTGATGTATATTCCCCCCTCCTTTAAGGTATTGGTAATATTTTTACAGACTGTAATTTTCCTTGCAAAAGAATTATGCAAGTCAAAATTTCTCGACGTGTTTAGACGTGCTAAACGCTCAAAAAGACGAGGCGATCTTGTTTTACACCTAATTAAAAGTACTTTATAAAGGAAAACGGATATCTTTTATCTGTTTTAATGACTATACTTTGCGTCTGGCCCTTTCTGCAAATTAGTATCGTTTAATTTATTCATTGGCGTTTAGCCTTTCACGATAACCGAATATAATCCTCTTTACAGGTACTTAAGTACAAATTAAAACGGTCTCGACTTTTCAGAAACGATATTCTGTCTCGATTATTGCTTCCTTTTGCAATTTGACATTTTAAAATGTTTTCTGTAATGTGATTTGCAGTCTTGCCTACCTTCATTTAGAAAGCTTAGTAATGTACTCCTAATTATATTTAACTCAAACATCCGATGTTTTTGAAAATTTTGTGTTCTTTTGTAGCGAATTTCTGTTGGAAACTATCATCATGGGAAGACCTGGGACGTTAAAATGATCACCGATCCTGACCTCTGGATCACTTTTTAAGGTCGTTAAGTGTGTGGTGGTGTGTGTGTGTGTGTGTGTGTGTGTGTGTGTGTGTGTGTGTGCGTGTATGTATTGTGCGTGCGTGCGTGTGTGTGTGAGAAAGAAAACATTCTCTCGATCCCAGTTATGATCACATGTAATTCACACTTTGACCAAAAATCGAGTTTGGTAATGGTCACGGCTTGCAGTTTTCACCATTATAAGCAGTATTAAAAGGTACATTGAAATTGAATCCTTACCTCCGTCAGTTTGAAGTTTCTTAATTTGAAGAGTTTTGAAAATTCAGAATGGTAGTTTATGCGCTTCTTTATCGCTAATTCTGCTTGGAATGGTGAAACAGATTTTTTTTAAACCGATAAAAGTTAACAAATTTTTAAAGATTTGAAAATAATGAACGGATTTTGCTTTTCTAACTATTCAAATTACCATAATCGATTTTAGTAATAATGGATTAAATGTGTGAGGGTGTAATCTTGTCGTGGTTTATTGTTTGAAAATCACGCCAGCGTAACAGCTGCACACTGCGGTTATTTAATTTGATTATCTGATAAGTTTTGTTTGTTTACAGGGTGGACGTGGCAGTCAAGCGTATATATCTGGCGGTGGTGGTTCTCCTGGGCCCGGCGGGTACACTCCGCAGCCTCCCCAATCGCCATCCCAATCCTCAGGAGCTCCCCCACCATCTCCTCAATCAAGTAACTCTCCTGGGTCGCAATATCCTCCTTATCCCCAGAGATACCCTACACCACCTTCGGTGCCCCCGTCTGGTACCCAGTGTCCACCTGGAAGGTCGGCTTACCCTCCTCACCAGGTAATAATATATTAATTAGTAATCTTTTCATGTATGGATGTACAGTTAAGTCGAAACCAGTACCCAGATACCAGTGGAATATCGATACTTCTTTCAATACCGAGTATTTTACTCGTTCTTTTCAGGCGGTACTTTTGCGATAGATATCCAGATACCAGTAGAATATCGATACGTTTTTTCGATACCTAGTATTTTTTACTCGTTACTTTCATTCTGTACTTTTACCTCGACTTAACTTCCTCTCCAGGTAATAACAGTATCGTATAATACTGGCAGTAGATTATCGTTTAGTATATTGCATTAAACTAGTAGTCTTCTCGTGTATGGATGTACAGTTAGGGACAGAACCGGTACCCAGATACGAGTAGAATGTCGATACGTTTTTTCGATACCTAGTATTTTTTACTCGTTACTTTCATTTGGTACTCGATTTAATCTCCTCTCCAGGTAATAACAGAATCGTATAATATTAAACTAGTAATCTTCTCATATATGGATGTACAGTTAGGGACGGAAGCGGTACCCACGGACCAGTACAATACCTATACGGTTTTTAGATATCTTGTATTTTTTTTCTCGGTACTTTTACTAATATCAGTACTAGTGATGTTCTTACGTATGGATGTACAGTTAAGGACGAAACCGATCCCGAGATACCAGTAGAATATACTTTTTTCTCGATACCTACTTTTTTAGATGTTAATATCGTTAATGTTACTAATATCAGTAGTATTAATAACGTATAGTTATTTGTGTATCCCTAAAATCCTAAACAACACTATTACCGGCCGTACGGTGGTTCAGTTGTCTTAATCAAAAGGTACCATTAAACCAAACCGAGATAACTCGTATTACTTATGCTGTCCAGGCGCTTTATGGAACCTGTTCATATCATAACAAAGTTTTATGAGTAACAAATTAGGTTATGTCCATGTATAATTTACTTCGATTTATGTTCATTTATTACTTTTGGTATGTATATTACATACCATATACAAACCATATACTGTCCATATAGCCCACTGTATTATTCGTATGTTTTTGTTCCTTGTTTCTGATATGCAGGCCTACGTTTTACATGTCTTGCCTTCTTTGTGTAAGAATTGGATTTACGTATTTTCATTTATTGTTTTGCTATGAATATTAACTAAACAGATACAGTAACATAGCCTATAGCTTATTGTAAATTGTATGTTGAATTCTTTCCGATTTTTCTGCAATATCGATATTTAATTTCCGTATGTACTCCAGTATCCAGTAAAAGAATCGATACTATCTTTTGATATTCATCCTTGTATTACAGTACAAGGTTTGTAGGTAAGCACGTGACCTTGATCGGTTAATGTGAGGACAGGGCGCCTAAGGGGGGAATCCATGCACTTCCCAAAAACATTGACTTCTCTATCGTTGCTGTTAGAATTTTGTGTGTACAAACTGTCATTGCAATAATATGATTTCACCGTTACAATCAACGCTAAACCATAAATTTGTATTTTACATCTTCAACTTAACATTGGAATTTGAAAAATGAACCATGAACGCCGTCAAGTTAATACTTATATTTTTAATGGTAATTCAATATCCGTGGTTAAATTTACAGATAAATATGGTGTAATCATTGTTTCAAGAATATGTGAATTAAAAAAAAAAATGTATAATGTGATATTTTTTAGAGATTTTGCAGGCTTGACACTCTTCACCTAGTTCTTTTATTTATTTTACTTTAATGATGAATTTCGTTTTATTTTTGTGATTCTATATTCTTGTATTTGCTTACGCTTTATGTTTTTTTTTCTCCTCAAAGGGAAATATTTTTTTCTTAAACGGTGCCTGTCTCAGGGTTTAATATTTCTTTACCTTTGTTCACCAAAGTGGCCGGTCAAAGGCGAACGACTGAAAAAGAATCCAGAACATTCTGGAGGGCGGGAGACTTAGACACAAACGAAACAGAAGCCTTAGGAACTCACAGTGTACTGTATTTGTGGTATTATTTTTCTTGCAATAGTAGCTGGGCGCGTGACCTTATTCGAGTACGTTTACAGTATTGACCGAGTGAAGCGAAGTGTGTTTCAACTCTATCGTTCGTCCTTTGGTTGTTTATTACGCATTTTCGGCCAAATACATTGATCGAGTGTTTTGAAATTTGGTACGGAGATACGTGGTGTAAAGCCAGAACGACATATGCGTAAGATTTTCTTATTCGCTTCCGTTTCAAGATGGCGGCCTCTGATTTAACTGTAACGAGTGTACGCAGTTTCAGCCAAACGCATTGACCGATTGTTTTGAAATTTGGTCGAAGTTATGTTGTATAAAGCACGAACGAGTTATAAGGTTTTCCGCCATTCGCTTACGTTTCAAGATGGCGACCTCTGATTTAACGATGACTAGTGTAGTTGCTGGCTATTTCCTGTTAAACTAGCTGAACGGCAATACCTAACCTATCTTGATTTTGACAGTTTCATTAATAAAGAGTGTTTAATTTTTACTGAAGTTGGTACAATAATATGTCCCCTAAATATTACGGTTACCGGTTAAACTGGCAGGAAATGTTGTGAGCGCTGTCTTAAAGTGGTGGTCAAGCACTTAAGGTAAACTGCGAGTTTGACTGTTCTTTGATCGGCAAGTTTACTGGCCTGCAATTTTGCCTGTTTAAAGCCACTCTTATGATCATGAAGCCGATGTTTTATGTGTGACTAGTACAACCTCGTGCAAAGCAAGGTACACGTGTATATTATTTTTTTAACGTCCAATACTTTATGTCAGACTAATGATGTCGAGGGATCAGCGTTAACGTTAAGCGTAAAGCAACAGGTGTAACTGTAATTAGAACTAAGAACCTTAAAGTGCGCAGTTGAGAGACGCAGCAAACTGACCGGTGCTTTAGTCATATCGACAACCGAGTCTCCAGGTAGCACGTATGACTGCATGGCTATTCGTCATCGTATTATGAACGAACGTGTACGATGGTTAAATTGAATTTAGAAAATGGTGTACAAAAATACTTTTTTCTTCCCAAGTTTGAAACAGATTGGAACAAAATTGCGAAAATAGAGACACCACCGTGTAAGGCTAGGCGGTCACCAAATACGGAGCGGAGTTGCGCTGGGTGGCGTGGACTCTACGTATTCAAAACCGAATCTATTTTTTTGATGTAAGTGCAAAGCGTAACGGAGCTGAGCGGAGTCCGCTATGCGTAGCTTCATCTCTATCTAGGTTCGGTTTGAAGCTTCCCCCATCTCGCTTTCAAACTTACTATTTCTGGTTACCTTCGTTACCGTTGCTTAGCTTACGGTTTTCAAACGTAGTAGTGTCCTAGAATCTGTTATGGTAGGTCTAAAGATTTAAATTTGAAATACAAACGCGTTCTTTAAACTGACTGAACTCCGCTTCCGGTTGCCGTTCATCTTGGCGCAGCTCCGCTTAGCATTTCGGGGCCGCTCAGCTTTCGTTCCGTAATTTGGTACGGATTTAGAAGACAAAATATTGAGTTATGGAAAAACCCCAAAATGTACGGTTTGCTGGTTTAACTACATTTCTAGCATTTCCAAAGTTCCTAGACTGAGTAGCTGGAACGGTTACAGTTCCATTTGCATAGAGAGCTGTTTAGTAATTTATCTACGACGGCGGCGGCTATTTGAGGGGCCGATTTTTACTTATCGTACCTGTTCCTCGTGGAACATTTAAAACTAGATCTAGTTCAATCCAGCAGAGCAATTACATTTCTTCCCGCCATTTTAAGTCTTTGTAGTATTAGGCTATAACTTGTCTAGTTACTTTCTTTGTCTTGTGTTAGTTAGGTTTGTCAGTTCAGTAGTATATACGCACCAGATAATAGACGTGCAGACAACACTTACAGCGGGTAGTTCTTAAATAATTTTTAGTTTGAAATAACAAATTTGGGTTGCTAGTGGAGATATGTTGTTGGGTTGTGTTTTATTTTTATGATCAAAAGGTTTCGTGCAAATAAACCTTACAAGTAGTAGTTGTAGGCCTACCGACGTATTGCATAATGAAAGCTCAGTAAGTCAGTCTGAATAGAGGAAGACAAGCAAAAATATAGCAAAGAATTTCTTTTATTTGCCACAAAAATCAAAGTTTTATATTTAATATATATATATATATATATATATATATATATATATATATATATATATATGTATATTTTTTTAAATATAAAACTTTGATTTATATTTAAAAATATATATATACACACACACACACATATATATATATATATATATTGATAAATATATTTTCTTACAATAGTAAGTGGATATTAACATCTTGTATAATGTATAAAATTGATATGACTGGACCTAGTTAGTTATGTATATAGGCCTTCACTCCATTTTTCTAATAAAATAATGCCATAACATGTAGGGCGACTTGTTTCAATCTTTATGACGGTAAATTTGAACCTTTACGACGTTACGTTTGAACATTTATAGCGATAAGTTTGAACCTTTACGACGTTAAATTTGAACCTTTATGACGATAAGTTTTGAATTTTTTATATCGTTAAGTTTGAACTGAAGGTAAGTTCGAACCTTTATGAAGAAAAGGTTTTACTTTTATGACAATAAGCTAATCCGTTTACCGCATTGCTGCTATATAGGTAGGCCTTATACAATTTGTTACCGATAAACCTTTGTACAGGCTGGCATATCTGTGTAAGGAGTACGCTCACGTACACTTTTTAAGAAACTTTCAAAAAGAAGTTATGTTCGTTCCCTGACGTGAGTCATACTATAATAGAAGCTTCAGCAGCTCATTTTCCAAAAAATACTAATACATAAGCGTTCCTTAAATGAGTGGTGTATACCTTCTTCAGTAAAATAACTTTGATGTGTAAATGTGTATCCCAGAGACGGGCGCTGCAGACAAACATTTGCACTGTTTAAGTGGATAAAATGTTTGTTGAAATTAACTAAGCAGAAACTGTTAACCCAACCTAACACTGCCACCTCGCTCTCTCTCTCTCTCTCTCTCACACACACACACACACACACACACACACACACACACACACACACACACACACACACACACACACACACACACACACACCTACCTTGATCGTGAGAAAATAAAAACAGCGATCACAATAAATTGTCCGATTTACCAGAACTTATTTTCTCGTAAAAGTTGGAATGTTTTAAACTTACATACTGCTGTAAGTTGTAACTCCTTGAGAAGTTGCAATACCTTAGTGAAAGTGTTTATAACTTTACCTGCCTTAGAATTTTTGTTAGCAATACTGAAAGTTAAATTATGGAATTGCATTGTTATAAAACACGTTTTCATTAAATGTTTCCGTATTTGATTGGTTTTCACGTAATAGAGAAATTGCAACTTTTATTTAATAAAAGTGTTTAAAACTTTTCCAGTCGTCCAAGTTTTTGTGAAGAATACTGAAAGTTGAATTACGGAATTGCATTGTTACGAAACAAGTTTTCATTGAAGTTTTCCATATTTTATTTGTTTTCACGTAACAGAGAAGTTGCGACTTTTTATCCAGTGAAAGTCTTAAAACTTTACCTTCCAGTCCACATACACGCGCGCGCGCTCGCACGCTTTGGGTGTTTATGAACGATTCTAAAATTCTGAAAATCGTTTTATAACAGCATAGTTATAAAACAAGTTAGGTTATGGAATTGCATTGTTATAGAAAAAGTTTTTTCCATGTTTGATTTGCTGTTACGTAACAGAGAAGTTGCAACTTTTTATCCTATTAAAGTGTTTAAAACTTTACCTTCCTGTCAGTTTCAAGTGCTTGTGAACAATACTGAAAATTAAGTTACGGAATTGCATTGTTACGAAACAAGTTTTCATTGAAGTTTTCCACATTTTATTTGTTTTTACGTAATATAGAAGTTGCAACTTTTTATCCAGTGAAAGTGTTTAAAACTTTACCTTCCATTCAGCTTCAAGTGTTTGTGGACGATTAACGTGTCCACAAGTGTTTGTAAAACAACTTATCGAATCGCTTAATTATAAAACAAGTTTTCCCTGGATTTTTCCATATTCGATATAATTTTACTTCCTTGAGAAATGGCTATGTTTTATCTAGTGAAAGTGTTAAAACCTTTACCTGCCAATAAGGTGAGATGTTTGTGAACGATACTGGAAATCAAATTATTGAATTGCGTTTTTGCAAAACAAGTTTTTCCCAACATATTCAGTATATTTTGACGTCTTTGAAAATCTGCACCTTTTTATCCAGTGAAGTGTTTAAAACTTTATCTACCATACAGCTCCAAGAGTTCATTTGTCTCGAATAACAAAATGAAAATATGGAATTGCATCGTTACCAAACAAGTTTTCCCTCAATTTTTCCACATTAGATAATTTTCACTTCCCCTTTTTCGTCCGTTGCATTCGGTAAGACAACACAGCAATCTGTATCAACAAACTGTAATCTAACAATAAACATGCACCATTCACTTTTTTATGGTTTCCCTTCCCTCGTTGATGGATTTTAATAGTACGATACGATATTGTTTTGCCGTTTCCAATATCAATAAATGGGAGGTGGGAGGGGAGGGGAAGTAGGAGTGGTAGAGAATGATGCGTGCAGTCGCTCTTGTTCCGCGTTGTCATGGCAGCAGTGACGTCACACCGGCGACGCCATCTTGGATTGCTTGTAGTCCGCATCCACGGTTTTTTGTTTGTCCTAACCTCAAAGCTAACCACGTCATGCTATCTATATAACCTTAGTTTAACTCGGGAGAATAGTTAACTTATTAGGTTTGACGAGTTTTTTAAAAATGTTTTTTTAACATTTTTTCTGTTTATTTTGTTTTTAACGGTATAACCAACAACAGTTACCGTTTTGATTGAATAAATTGTGAAGGAAATTAAACAATAATAAATGTTAAACTCAGTAATGCCCTGAATTATTCCGATTCGATAAAAACAGCAATATGAGTATAATTTCTCAAAATCGATTTAATAGGTTTTATTCAAATACTGAAATCTCTGTCGAATTTAAAATTTAAGAAGTTACGGTTCGAGATTTAATTGTGAAAAGAAGTTACAAAAAGCAGAATTCATTTTCTATTTGCTCCCAAAACGTTTATTTTATTTAAAGTTTTTGTATACTAAATTGTATAACTTGAAAACATTTAAAGAATCGATTTTGTTTAACTGTCAATTTAGCCCATAAATTCCTTATCGAGGTGTACGCAAATACTCCCCTGGTAATTCCCTTTCGATTTCTTTTTTCTTTCGTCCCTTATTACGGAGATTCTGCTCCATTTGGTCTACTTTTATGTTATGCGGTGAGATCCCGTTCATTCTATTTTACATTCTTCTTTACGGGAACACCACAAGTAGTTAAGAATATGAGGTCCGCCCGTACAGAGTGCTGCAGGCATTTGTAAGGCTAAGGTACACTGGGAGGTCGCCAGGCATCTCAGGGCTCCGTTTGATACACCATCAGACCGGTGTTATTCTCTTAATCAGCACGGGTCGCTCTCCTCGTTAGAGTTAGAGTTCTGTAGAGCAATGTGTGTGTGTGTGTGTGTGTGTGTGTGTGTGTGTGTGTGTGTGTGTGTGTGTGTGTGTGTGTGTGTGTGTGTGTGTGTGTGTGTGTGTGTGTGTGTGTGTGTGTGTGTGTGTGTGTGTGTGTGTGTGTTATAGACCTGGGGTAGAGTACCGTCACTCCCCAGAATATGGAACTGAAGTTAAGTTCAAAATATTGCTACCCGATAAAAAAAAACCACCAAAAGCATTCCTCTTCTATAAAACAACCCAAGGAACTGCCGCCAGGCATTACTTCGCAGGAAGGTGGACTGGCTGTCCGCCTATCCGTCTACAGCGTTGGTTCTTCTTTCGTGATTTCAATCCTCAACCTCTTCATGACCACTGCGGCGAATCCTGCAGTGACCCTCCAGTGGGCCTCGCAAGATGTTCGCAGGTCCATCATGTCTTCGTCGAATCTCTTGACAGCGGAAATTCCGCTTCTTCCTCCACTACTAAAAGACAAAGGAGGACAAGCCGTGTGTATGTGCGTGTGTGTTTTCAACACGTCAAGTATCTCAAAAACAGATCAACCCACTTCAAGCTATTAGAACAGTGTTAGTGTGGAAATTAAGTTATTGAAAGAAACAAAAAACTTCAATCAGCTGTTAAATTATTATCATATGTTTCATTTGTTCCATGATACAACTACTATAGAAGTGTACCAACTTAATACTAAAGATAAGGACTACGTAATTCTTTTAAAAAAATAGATAAAACAAACCCAAATGTTTGCCGGAAGTAAGGTAAAGTGTATTTGCTATGAAGTACATTTTTTCTTTTTTTCCGTATGAATTATTATTAATCACATGTGAACTTTCATAATTATTTGCAATTCTGCACAGTTAGTTTGAACTTATGCATTTATCTTTGAAAAACATCGCACAAACTTCAAAAAAATAATTACGCGATTTTAATTCTGGAGCTATTGATCAGAATAGCTATTGATCAGAAGCGATTTTAATTCTGGAGCTGTAGGAATGTCGATCAGAGTTTTTTATTTTAAATTTTAAAATTTTGTATACGGCTCTGTGTTATGAATTTTTGTATACTGTATGACCGAATTGTAGTAAAATCTAAAGTTCCAGTTTTATGGCTTTTTGTACAAAGCTGTTAAACAAAATTTTCGGGGAATATCGACTTTAACGTTTAGTTCGGAAACTTAAATTTCAATTTTGTAAAAACATTTGGAACTGTCTTTTGGCTCATGAACTGATTTGAGGAAAGTACAGTACAGTAGAGTCTTGATTAACCGTCATTCTCGGGACCGTTGGTGTGACGGATAACAGAACCAGACCACCCGTATCTCCGGCGATCGATAAAAATAACAATATGCTCTGTTTACAGCACATGATGTTTTGTTTCTTTGGAAATGTAATAAAACTTAAATTTTCTATCTAACTTTAATTATTTATTATAAAAATTTCACATAAATATGTTTTTATTGCAGTAAATTGTTCGTACTTAACCTTTTGGCAAGTATTCACGTGACTGTTACGTGATCGACTTATACGCTGAATGGTATTATCGTAGTGTTATAGTGTCTACTTTTCAAAAGAAACTTTCGCGCAATCTTTCTGAATTTGTTGACATTATTTGAACAGTTGTTATCTCATTCCATTAGGTGATGAGAGTTTACTTTTCGATTATCAATGTTTGCTTATGATAGCAATAAGTGCCTATGCTATAAATAAGCCAAGTCCAGTTACAATGTTTTGTTGTGACTAGAAGGTTACTTTTATTGTTTATTACAACTTATGTACTATAGTAGACTGTTTAGAAATGCCAGATTGCAGATATTCTTGTTAGATTAATGAGGACGTCAGCCTAAACGGTAAGGGAAAAGCAACGGGAGTAACGGCGGCTGGAACTAAGAACCTTACGGTGCAGGTCAGAGACGCAGCAGATTGACTGGTGCTTGAGCCACATCGACTACCGAGTACTTGCTTCGACAGTACATATACTAAAAATGAAACTGTACAGAGGAGATTAGCATGGTCCCTGCGCAAGAAGGATCAGATAACAATTATACTGACTATTAATAGAAATTTGTCGGTTAATCGACACTACTGTACTTTTTTTTTATAGTAGCGCTAAAATGAGCGTTAAAAATTGTGTTTATATATTTGTTAGCACTCTCGAGTTTGTAATTGTGGTTCAATCTAATTAAACCTTGGTATAAAAATACATTTTGGTATTGCTTTAGTTTGGTCAAGTTCATTAACCAAGGTACATCAGCTGCTCACCTACGACCCAGGACCATGCAATGCGGCGAATCTGTATGTAAACACGTAGTGCACAAGAAACAAGCTATACAAGGGTGTATATATTTTGCCTAACCTGCGCCCTGATTTGTTAACGCGATATGCAATTAACAGAAGCACATAAAGTGGATCATTAAAAATGCCGTATAAATGCGCTGTAGTAATTGTTAACGAATTTCAATTGGAAAATGAGACCCAAGACTGGATCGTTGAAGTGAGCACAGATCACACTCCTAGAACACTTTTTGGATGGTTCTTAGAAACGTTACGTATTTGCAAATTTGGTACGGTTTGACATTAAATCAGGCGCGAAAATTAATCTTAGTATTATCTCGTTACCCAGTCAATATCCGTTCATAAGTTTCAAAATGACGGTCATTCAAAATCTTGAAAAAATACTTTATCTTATGTTTATGTTATAACTAAAAAATTAATTCAATTACCCCGATTTTAACCCTTCCGGATAGAATTTTGGTTAATCCTTTATTGTGCAAAGTTTCCTACAAAGTTTTACTAATTAAAAGCTCAGGATCTCCCCGTGAACATTACTACTTTTTAACACATTTGACGTGTTTTTGCTTTTGTAAATTTTAATCCTTATTTCAACCCATTAACGCTGTACTTTTTTGACACGTTTTCTTTGCAAACATTTAGAAATGAAGGCTATCTTACTACACACGGTTTGAGAGATTGACGGCGGTCAGGGTTCGTTTCCGTACATTCAGTGTGATTTGAAAGTTTAAAATGCAAATTATACGTAGATTTTAGCGCTACATTTTTTAACGCTACTGTAATGTTCTTTTATATCGAAAAAAAATTGATGACAACCTTGAATATAGTTATTGTAATTAGAAGGTTAGGCATACTTTGAATAATGGACCAGCGTCAGTCAATCACTAGTCTATTCTCTCGAGCATACTGCACTGTATTAAAGCTTCATTCTAACGTTGTAATTACATAATCAATTTACCATTGTTAGGCTATACATATACACGGCTATATCTGCAACTTAATTAAGCTGTTGTGTTATGACATTGTCTCCAACAGTAGCGTACACTGCCGGTGCCAAATAAAAACTTTAAACATCCTAACTAAGCATACACTACCGGTGTCAAATAAAAACTTTAACGTAACTTAATTAAGCTTACACTGCCGGTGTCAAATAAAAACTTTAACGTAATTTAATTAAGCTTACACTGCCGGTGTCAAATAAAAACTTTAACAACCTAACTAAGCATACACTGCCGGTGTCAAATAAAAACTTCAACAGAACCTAACTAAGCATACACTGCCGATATCAAATGAAAACTTAAACAACCTAACTGAACATACACTGCCGGTGTCAAGTAAATACTTTAACATAACCTAACTAGTCATTTTATTGAACTTTAATTAATAACTAAAGCGCCGTTATACGTTCACAGGAATTATAGACGGGCGGGCGCTGGACTGAACGGGCTAAAAATGTTCGTAGCCTTTTAAATGTAACTAAAGTATAGTAGTTTCGGCTGTGCGTTGTTCAGACACTTAAAATCAGGTAAAATAAAGAATTGTATTTGACGGCGGTCATGGTTTATTATCGTTTTTGTAAGTTTCAAATGCGAATATACGCAGATTTTGGTACGTGTGCAGTGTAGGTTATTTTCGATTTTTCGGTAATTTCACCAGAATGCTTAATTTAAGAAATAGTCTAAATATAAAAACACAGAAAGTACGGGGAAGTAAGATAAAATCGAAAATAAAAGTGATCCGCATAACCTCAAAAGTTGCTTCCGCGCGAAGCTTGTTTCTAATCCCTAAAACAAAAACAAAAATCTTTTTATTAAAAAATAAAAAAACTGAAGAGCCTAACTGACACAGTTGTGCATGAAAACCTATTTAATTAAACGGACGCCATTTTGACAGCTTTTTTACTGCAAAAACAAACAATGTAATACGTATTAAGTAATGCCTATTAGAATGTGATAACGCGCATGCGCAGTAAGTCTGTGTAGGAAATGTAATGCGTTCCGAACAATGTAAACAGTAACGACTTTGGTCGTCAGCATTAACTTACTGATTTTAATCTTGGAATTCTTTCTTATCTAATTAGAACTTTCCTCAGATTATATCCTACTGGCTATATCACGTGGTATGTTAGTTTTTCCGGGACAGTGTTACTTTCGGACTATACTCCTGAATTGCTAATATCCGCCGTGTGAGGCGTGCGTTTGCGAAATTGCAGGTCTGCAAACATTTCAAAGTTTTGTTATCTGTTATCTTTATTGAGGTCTTCAGGAAGGCACGCATTCGTATTCATACCGATAGTCAGATAGCAATAAAAGCACTTGCGGGTCCTATAATTCAGTCCAAGCTGATCTGTGAGGTCGGAAGAACCTCGACGCTCTGTCCCTGGGCAACCGGGTTCTGGGGCGTAGGGGAGTTTAGGGTAATGAGGCAGACCGACTGGCTGGACTTGGATCTGCATCTCAGTTTATCGGACCTAAGCCGGCTTTAGGGATTTCTCTATCGTTGGCCAGGTCTGTTTTTAATAGGTGGATTACTAATCAACACTAGGGAAGATGGGATAACCTTCATGGGCATTCTCATAGTAAACGCCTCTTAAGCAAGTTCGTTTTGGAGGACTCTTGTACTGGGCAGAGCCCACCTCGCATAGATCATGTACACATGAACACGATAGGTATGTACCATGGAGACACCGTGTGTAGGTTGTGCAGGAAGGAGGAGGAAACCTCAGGTCACATAATTCATGATTGTGAGGCTCATACTAGTAGGAGGCTAGGGGTTTTTAGTTTCCAAGACCCTAGGGATCTTGAGCAGAGTGAGCTGCTAGTGGGTTGCTGGAACTTATTAAGGGCACCAATCTGCTGAACTAGGTATTTTTAAGAGGTTTAGTTGCACAGTAGGTCAGTCGATCGCAGTGTATGGGGTTGTACTATCCCTTCCTCCAGTTTCTAATCTAATCGTTATTGGGGCTCCTAAAATAAACGGCCTAAACTTTGATAACCCATATACAATCGCTAACAACTGTTTTTTTACAAATTGTTTCTTTTTGCTTTTTTTAACGTCCTAATTCTGAAACAAATTATATGTGAGTTACCGTTATCATATTTTTGATACAGTTGGCTTGATATGACATATTCTGCATAAGTCTGGATAAGATCTACTGCCTGGGATGGTTGATGGTTTATGGTTACGCTCTTAATAATTATTGATTTTATTATTAACTCGCATTATTTAACTCGTTTTCAAATGCTAGTTCCATAAAACCAGCCTAAAATCGTTAAGTACTCTTTACAAAAAATATTTTTCGCTGGTGAATATACGTTAATTAGATAATATGGTAACCTATTTAATTAAAGAACAAATATTCACTGATCCCTATTTGAAAAAAAACAACATACACTGCATAAATACCCAGATTTTAATACTGATTATATTGGGGAAATTAAAATTTCAAAAAAAATAATAAGAACAATAAACATAAAATCAGTTGAAATGATATTGAAGCTAGTGTTGTGCGAAATCAGCTGTTTAAAAGTACTCACTTCCAGTCTAGATATATACAAGAACATTTTATGCTGTGAGGTATGCATTACGGATTCAAGCGTGACGCGAAAGCGAATTTATACCCATGTTTTATCAACCACGACCATACAAGTTTTCACTTCAAAAATACATTTTATTAGTCACTAAACAAACTAGTTTTAAATTAATTTGTTTTAAAACACACCGAACTTAAAAATTAATACATGGACAAAACAGTGCACATAGAAATTTTAACTACTTAAAACTGTAGTATGTACATCTTAAGTGGAAAAAACCACGTCAGCTTTGGTTAGCAAATTATTATAATCTGAAAACATGGATGCCTATAGTACCCCTCTTTTCCCCTCCATTGAAATTGCGGACCCATACTAGTTGCAAAGTATGCCTAAGAGCTCGTGTGTTTAAGAGCTTTCCGTCACGGTAAACTAATTTTTTCCCGTGCAAAATATACACCCATACCCGGCGATAAGAAGTAGTCATTTCAAAAAATAAGAAAAGAACATTTGTAGAAATTCACACCAGCGAGCTGCACGCGAGTTTTGTTTATAAGTGAAACGGTGTACAACAAAACAAACAGGAAAGCACTTGTCCAGGAAGGGTGACAATAAATCGCCGCAAGACAGGTTAGGTTAGGCAGGACGAATCAGAATCAGCTGTGCTAAGTGGTTGAGCCCGCAGACCGCCTCTTTCACTGCCACCCTTGTATTTACGCCGCTTTTATTGCTAAACTTTCAATGAGATTATTGACGCTAAATTTAGTTGAAACGCTTCCACCGGCAAGGGAGACTCCATCAATCACTTCTGACCCACTTTATCTCAGCTTAATCGTATCGTCATATTTAGGGCTGTTAAGATAATCGTGGCACGCAGCTGTCTCGCTGAGAGGATGTAAGTGTAAACAATATCAATAACTTTTGTTATTTAATATTTATTTATTTTTTAAATTTAATTTTACTAAAATAATCAGCGTTACAATCTGCATTATACAACGTATTGTTTAAAGTTCAGTTGAGAACATAATTTTGGTCCAAATTTTATATTGCAAAATTCGTTTAACAGTTTCAAAATGGTTGCAATTTCGAATGTTAGTTTTTTTAGTCGTAAATATTTAAAAAAATTCGATTTCACCAACGTAATCAGCGTTAAAATCTGCATTAATTAGCATTTTTAAATTTTAAAATCCGTTGAAATTAATGGAATTTAATTTGACGGTGATCAGAGGTTTTTTGTGTTTACAATATTTTTGGGGGGAAATTCGCTTTCATCACGTCGGCAATTGACAATTGAGTGCTACTGTCGAACTATAGATTATCTTTTATTTCATATTTTTTGCAATGCCGTAAATTGTGAATATTTTAAAATTTATTAGGCTAACGGTAAGGGGGAGTAACTGCGGCTAGAACTAAGAACATGGAAGTGCGCAGTTCAGAGACACAACAGACTGACCGGTGCTTTAGCCACATCGACCATCGAGCCCTATGCGTATCTTTATGATTGACCAAAATTTGATTTTTGATATTTTGATTTTGAAAAAATATGCCACTTTTTCTTGTTTTTTAATCTATTTTAGCAAATTGTTAAATGTAGCAATGTGTGTTATGCGGGAAATAGTCGAATGTGTTTGTATTTTGGGGAAATTGTATATTTAAAAAAATTTTGTTTTGCTTTTAATTCATAGTAAACAGATACTACTGCACAAAATATTTATTTAATTTCTTTGATGTTTGCGTCATATTTCTTCCGATACTTTTATTCGATACCAGTATCTAGTAAAAGAATCGATACTTTCTTTTGATATTTCATTCCAATGCGGGCCCGTTAGCTTCCGATCGCTCATCTTTTGGACGCCCCCCCCACCAACCTAACCTAACTTACTATACAAAACGTTTATTATGAGTGCAGAGTCAGCACCTCTGTTTTGTCATGTTCGGACGTAATCCGAGTATTGTCTAGTTAGGTTCGGCTCTTGAGGCTGTGGGGTTTGGGATTTTGTATCCCTTAGCAAAGCGAACAAGGACCTATTCTACAACTAAGTCTTTCAAATTCTAGTTCAGTGGGCCGGTGTCCTCAGTGAGTTTTAGCAATCCACTGACTAGTTCATTCTGCTGATGGTCTTCAGGAGACCGGACATCCCTTAGCCTCTTGCGGGCAGGAGCCTCACGATCCTGTAGTTCCGTCTTTCTTCCTGCGCAACCTACATACGTTTCTCCACGGTACATTCCTATCCTATTCTTACGTACATTGAGATCACAACGCCCTGTAACGAGTCGCATCGTTTACCTGATTTGCCTCTGCCCAGGATCCGTCTTGTCCAGTTGCGGACCGCAAAAGGTTCCAACAGAAGCAACGGCTAAAACGTCTTCCGCATCCGCTGAAGTTATACTGACAAAGTGGGAAAGCTGGTTTATTTAATCCGCTATGAAGGCAACGTAAACCGCAATAAAGAGCTGAAATACCTGTAGCACTCCAGCACCAGTTTCATATCCTGTAATAAAACTTAGGAAATAAATTGGCGTCCATAAAGTATGGGCGCTTTATAACCCGAGACGAATGGCCGAAGAGGTAACGGCGGCAGTACCTGTGTAAAATCTCAGGTATGCGGCCTTTTGGTAGAAAAACATAATGGCGGCACGCAATTATCTCGCTGACGTGATGGGAACCGCATTTCCAAAAATACTTTTCTAAATCTCACAGTCACAATCATTATTAAAATCTACGTATAATTTGCATTTTAAACTTTCAAATCACACTGAATGTACGGAAACGAACCCTGACCGCCGTCAATCTCTCAAACCGTGTGTAGTAAGATAGCCTTCATTTCTAAATGTTTGCAAAGAAAACGTGTCAAAAAAAGTACAACGTTAATGGGTTGAAATAAGGATTAAAATTTACGAAAGCAAAAACACGTCAAATGTGTTAAAAAGTAGGAATGTTCACGGGAAGATCCTGAGCTTTTAATTAGTAAAACTTTGTAGGAAACTTTGCACAATAAAGGATTAACTAAAATTCTATCCCGAAGGGTTAAATCGGGGTAATTGAATTAATTTTTTAGTTGTTATAATATAAACACAAGATAAAGTATTTTTTAAATTTTGAATGGCCGCCATTTTGAATCTTTTGAACGAATATTGACTGGGTAACGAGATAATACTAAGATTAATTTTCGCGCCTGATTTAATGTCAAACCGTACCAAATTTGCAAATACGTAACGTTTCTAAGAACCATTCAAAAAGTGTTTTAGAGTGTGATGTGTGCTCACTTCAATGATCCAGTCTTGGGTCTCATTTTCCAATTGAAATTCGTTAACAATTACTACAGCGCATTTTAAACGGCATTTTTAATGATCCACTTTATGTGCTTCTGTTAATTGCATATCGCGTTAACAAATCAGGGCGCAGGTTAGGCAAAATATATACACCCTTGTATAGCTTGTTTCTTGTGCACTACGTGTTTACATACAGATTCGCCGCATTGCATGGTCCTGGGTCGTAGGTGAGCAGCTGATGGACTTAGCGATCTTAGCGTACCTTGGTTAATGAACTTGACCAAACTAAAACAATACCAAAATGTATTTTTATACCAAGGTTTAATTAGATTGAACCACAATTACAAACTTGAGAGTGCTAACAAATATATAAATACAATTTTTAACGCTCATACAAAAGTGATCTCCTTCAAGTCAGGATCGGTGGCCGTTACAGGAGTAGGGGTGGGCGTTTCTGCTATTTTTACAAAACGTCAACAAACTGTTTGTTGAAGAAAAAAAAGCTGCTTTTTAAAACAGTTGGAAAAAACAGGTTTAGAAAACTGAAACTCGAAGTTATATTAGCAGCTAAAACATAAAGCACATACGTTCAGTTTTCTAAGACTACTTTTTCATTCCCATTACCACCATGTCCTTAACTGGGTGTAAAGCATTTAGAAAAAAATAATCCTTATAAGTGTAGTAATAATTAAAATTACATTCTCAAAACGTAATATGTATGTAGCCATTTTATATTTACAAAATGCAATGAATTTCTAATAGAAGCATTCTTTTTTTACTTAAAAATTAAATAGCCTTTGCATATTTACTGAAGTGCAAACAATTTAGAATATTTTTAGTCGATTAAAAAATATTGATGATTGATAATAAATATAAAAAATACGTTTACATAAAATTAGGTTATGTATTTACAAAATGTGAGATGTTACTGTCATATTTTTATTTGGGAGAAAGTAGGTTTTCACTTTTCAACACTGAAAAGTAACCTTAATAAGTACAATATAGTAATAAGAACATAGGCGAAATGTGTTTAAATAAAATTAGCTCTATATAGTTAAAAAATTATAGGTTATTAATATTAGCATTAGCAAAAAATTAAGTTTTCCATTTTTCAACACAGAAAAAATATAAACTTCATTGTAATAACATATTTAATAAAACAAATGTTTTCAAAGAAAATTAGACTCCGTATAAAAATAAAATGTAAGATGTTTGTAATATTTCCCATCACAAAAAACAGGTTTTTCACTTTTAAACACAGATAACAATGATAAAAAGTTATTGTTTTTTCATTTCTGAATTTCCATTCAGAAACATAATCATCTCTACCTTTTTTAAAAGTCCGCACATCCAATAAATAATTATAAACTATGCACTTAATTCTAAAAACATAAAAAAGTAAAAGAAAACTTTCAAAATTGTCCACTAAATATTTTAAGTTTCTAAACACAAAGTAGCCGCCTCGGTGGCCTTGTGGATAGCGTACTAGGCTTTCACCCCGAGGACCCGAGTTCGATTCCCGGCGAGGGCTTGGCATTTTCATACGCTATAAATCATCCCATCGTCTGCATTAGCCCAAATGTGCACAATAGTCGGACGTTATACACCAAAAAAAAAAAAAAAAACACAAAGTAAACTACGGAGAAAAACTAATGTAAAACACAATTATGGCTGAGTTTAAAAAATGTTTGAACAACAAATTTTACATTTAAAACTTTGAAACAACTCGCAACAAAATAGAGATAAACGTTGACAACGACCAAACAGTTCTTACTTTACTACAAGCAACAAGCAACTTTGAAATAAAGGGAAAAAGCATAATAGCAGGATGAAGAAAAGCAGTTAGCAGGAAAACAGTTTTAGCGCTTGCGGCAACGTTCGAATAGAACGTAGGTGGTGGGAAAGTCCCAACAGCTGTTCCTTGTTTAACAAATCACGAACCAGTCCAAATCAAACTGCTTGTTTCCGTTTGAAAAAGCAGTTTGTAAGTCGTTTATAGAAAAGCAGTTTTTTTAACAGTTTGGTATTTTCTGCCCCACCACTTTACAGGAGCTCATTTTCCAAAGAAAATTCGTTAGTAAAGTTCTGTTATCTCGATAAAGATCGATTTTAATAGATCTATCATTTTCACATCGCTCGATAAGTATAAGTAGTTCGTAAGCCATTTTTTGTGGTTTGTTTTTCCTTTAAACCAGTTGTATAATGCGAAATGGGAATCTGTTTTGATTACGGAAATGTGAACCTGTAATAACTGTATGTGATCACAAATTTTGAGAACCGGTATACTAAAATCTGATACGATTTTGAGAAACCTTTTTCTTAACTAGACTTACATCTAGCGGAGGCAACTAAAGTAAGCAGCTGATGGGTTTAGCGATCCCACCGCTAGTCAAGACACACACACACACACACACACACACACACACACACACACACACACACACACACACACACACACTCTTACATAAGTTGGGTAACTCTATAAAGTGTAAAGCCACTTGTTGATGCAATGAATGGCACCGTCATAATGGTGTATCAAACGGAGCCCTGGGAGACCCGGTGACCCCAGTGAACCCATGCATACAGGGCTCTGGATGGGCGGACCTCATTTCCATAGCTACTTGTGGGTGTTTCACAGCAACACAACAGTAACAATATAAAACAGAATGAGCGAGATCTCACAGCTCAATAAAAATATTGGCTAAATGATGCAGAATCTACGTAATGAGGGTCAAGAGAGAGAAAAATCAAAAGGGAATTACAGCAAGCACCTGTAAGAACTTGAAAAAGAATCTGGGAAGTCACCTACCTTGAAAACGTTATGAAGAACGTAGGACTGAAGAGGCGCTGTAATTGAGCATCTTTTACACCTATAACCTATAATGGTAGTACAATATATCTATAAGATCGCAGTGCAATAGTAACACTACAAATTCATTTGATCGTTCACGCTTTCATACGAGAAAGTTAGTGTGGGCTAATGTTTTTTTCACAATTTATATTCCATGTAAAAAAGATCCTATCTTTCAAATAGTTGAATGATTGCTTGAGCCAGCACCGTGTATAAAAGTTTGTTAGCTATAGTGTGAAATTAATTGTATTTTTGTTGATAATTTTAAGAATAGCTTCTACGAAGTTGAGTTGAGGAATGTTTAGTTTGACAGTAGCATACAAAGTGACAGTTTGACAGTGCCGTTGACAGGTGAATGTGCGTGCACTTGCCTATAGGCCTAAACACGTAAGTCATGTCTCTTGTCAAGGCTACATGTGTCATAGCTTTGACCTTGATAGTGTCTCTCAGTTCGGACAGGTAATTTGTGTAATTTAACAATTTTAAATTGCCCCAATCATATGATTTGTAATGAGGTCTTTTTTAATGGTACACTTTTAATACAATACATTGTATCTGGATAATGTATAATGTTCCCACAGGGGCTCGTGCACTAGTTGGATCTAACATTTCTTCCATCTACCTGCCCTGCATCCCAAACCATATTGGAATAGCCAACGCTAAACGCTGTGTTGCTAAGGGAGAATTTGCTTGATGTATGTCGGACTCCGGATACAAGGCGACCTCCCGTTTTATTCTTAGCTCAGGGGTTCTCAACGGGGTCCTGGTGAACTCCTATGCAGTTCTATTGAACTTTGAAGGGGTATCGATTGATTTTGGGGGGTGAGGTCGATGAAATAAATTCCATTTTTAAACCCTTGGCGCTCAGTTCATAAAATATGAAAAAGGTAAAAAAATCATTTTAATTTTTATTTGCAAATATTGATATAGTGATATTGATTTCTCACTACAAGAAGAATTGATTGAACTTAAAGAGAATTGGAACTCAAAATCTACTTTCAAACGAGTGGATATGCCCAATTTTGGAGTGGCAAAGACATTCGCACAAAATACATCAGATTAACATCAGCGAACCACTGTTAGCATTTCCTAGTTCTTACTTGGTTGAGGCAGGATTTAGCTGTGTATTTATTGCGGAAGACGAGAAATCGATTTAAGATATCAAAACGTGGTGATTTACGATTAATGTTAACAAATATTTACCAAGATGTAAGTAAGATAATCGAAGGGCATCAACCGCAATCATTTCATTAAAATTTTATGTATTTGTGATTTATATTTTATTTCATACGGCACTCTTAAATTTATTTTTATATTCAAGGTACGGCCCACTGAATTGTAATATAGAAATTGATTACAAATATTTGAATTTGGTAGAATTTCAAGTTTTTCTTAACCTGTATAAATACAGCTTAAATACGGCACACTGAATTGTAATGTACAATCTGATTGCAGGTAACAGAATTTTGTAAGGTTTTTTAACCTCTATAAATACAGCGTAGATGCAACACACTAAATTGTAATATATAATCTGATTGCAAACACAAGATTTTTAACCTCTATAAATAGAGCGTAGATACAACACACTGAATTGTAATATAGAATCTGATTGCAAACACAAGATTTTTAACCTCTATAAATACAACGTAGATACGGCACACTGAATTGTAATACAGAATCTAATTACAAGTAACAGAATTTTGTAGCATTTCAAGTTTTTTAACCACTATAAATACAGCGTAAATACGGCACAATGAATTGCAATATAGAAACTGATTTTATAAATAACTGAATTTTGTAGAATTTCAAGTTTTTTTAACCTCTATAAATACAGCGTAGATGCAACACACTAAATTGTAATATAGAATCTGATTGCAAACACAAGATTTTTAACCTCTATAAATACAGCGTAGATGCAACACACTAAATTGTAATATAGAATCTGATGGCAAACACAAGATTTTTAACCTCTATAAATACAGTGTAGATGCAACACACTAAATTGTAATATAGAATCTGATTGCAAACACAAGATTTTTATCCTCTATAAATACAGCGTAGATACAACACACTAAATTGTAATATAGAATCTGATTGCAAACAAAAGATTTTTAACCTCTATAAATACAGCGTAGATGCAACACACTAAATTGTAATATAGAATCTGATTGCAAACACAAGATTTTTATACTGTATAAATACAGCGTAGATACAACACACTAAATTGTAATATAGAATCTGATTACAAGTAACAGAATTTTGTAGCATTTCAAGTTTTTGTAACCACTATAAATACAGCGTAATTACGGCACAATGAATTGCAATATAGAAACTGATTTTACAAATAACTGAATTTTGTAGAATTTCAAGTTTTTTTAACCTCTATAAATACAGCGTAGATGCAACACACTAAATTGTAATATAGAATCTGATTGCAAACACAAGATTTTTATCCTCTATAAATACAGCGTAGATACAACACACTAAATTGTAATATAGAATCTGATTGCAAACACAAGATTTTTATCCTGTATAAATACAGCGTAGATACAACACACTAAATTGTAATATAGAATCTGATTGCAAACACAAGATTTTTAACCTCTATAAATACAGCGTAGATGCAACACACTAAATTGTAATATAGAATCTGATTGCAAACACAAGATTTTTAACCTCTATAAATACAGCGTAGATGCAACACACTAAATTGTAATATAGAATCTGATTGGAAACACAAGATTTTTATCCTCTATAAATACAGCGTAGATGCAACACACTAAATTGTAATATAGAATCTGATTGCAAACACAAGATTTTTATCCTCTATAAATACAGCGTAGATACAACACACTAAATTGTAATATAGAATCTGATTACAGTAACAGAATTTTGTAGCATTTCAAGTTTTTTTAACCACTATAAATACAGCGTAAATACGGCACAATGAATTGCAATATAGAAACTGATTTTACAAATAACTGAATTTTGTAGAATTTCAAGTTTTTTTTAACCTCTCTAAATACAGCGTAGATATGGCACAATGAATTGCAATATAGAAACTGATTTTACAAATAACTGAATTTTGTAGAATTCAAGTTTTTTTTAACCTCTCTAAATACAGCGTAGATATGGCACAATGAATTGCAATATAGAAACTGATTTTACAAATAACTGAATTTTGTAGAATTTCAAGTTTTTTTTAACCTCTCTAAATACAGCGTAGATACGGCACAATGAATTGCAATATAGAAACTGATTTTACAAATAACTGAATTTTGTAGAATTTCAAGTTTTTTTTAACCTCTCTAAATACAGCGTAGATATGGCACAATGAATTGCAATATAGAAACTGATTTTACAAATAACTGAATTTTGTAGAATTTCAAGTTTTTTTTAACCTCTCTAAATACAGCGTAGATATGGCACAATGAATTGCAATATAGAAACTGATTTTACAAATAACTGAATTTTGTAGAATTTCAAGTTTTTTTTAACCTCTCTAAATACAGCGTAGATATGGCACAATGAATTGCAATATAGAAACTGATTTTACAAATAACTGAATTTTGTAGAATTTCAAGTTTTTTTAAACCTCTCTAAATACAGCGTAGATATGGCACAATGAATTGCAATATAGAAACTGATTTTACAAATAACTGAATTTTGTAGAATTTCAAGTTTTTTTTAACCTCTCTAAATACAGCGTAGATATGGCACAATGAATTGCAATATAGAAACTGATTTTACAAATAACTGAATTTTGTAGAATTTCAAGTTTTTTTTAACCTCTCTAAATACAGCGTAGATATGGCACAATGAATTGCAATATAGAAACTGATTTTACAAATAACTGAATTTTGTAGAATTTCAAGTTTTTTTTAACCTCTCTAAATACAGCGTAGATATGGCACAATGAATTGCAATATAGAAACTGATTTTACAAATAACTGAATTTTGTAGAATTCAATTTTTTTTAACCTCTCTAAATACAGCGTAGATATGGCACAATGAATTGCAATATAGAAACTGATTTTACAAATAACTGAATTTTATAGAATTCGAGTTTTTTAACCTCTAAACGCCATATATACAGCGTAGATATGGCACAATGACTTGCAATATAGAAACTGATTTTACAAATAACTGAATTTTGTAGAATTTCAGGTTTTTTTTAGCCGCTATAAATACAGCGTAGATACGGCACAATGAATTGCAATATAGAAACTGATTGCAAATAACATGATTGCGTAGCGGGCTGTCAACACGCAGATGACGGGATGCGTCAAATATTTTACAGTAATATTAAAACTGTTAATGTTAATGTGCTGTTATTAGTTAGGCTTACTAAACTATTAATAACCAGTTCTATTTACTATTTACCAGTTCCGCGCGTAATTAAGTCATTAGTTGCAGTGTAAATAAATTGTTTATCCGACATATTTTATGTTTAATTAGGCGTATTCTAAACACAGCTGTTGGCAGAACGATGTTTCCTTCTCTCTTGTAACGCTGGCGTGTTTAGTCTGTTTACTAGCGACTATCGATTTGAAAATGAACACACGGAACGGTTATCATGGTAAAACCCTGACCCGGAACTTTTTCATTTCTAAAAATGTATGTGCACTAATTTGACCAATTGAAGAGAGAGTGTTTGTTCAACTCGACCTTTTTTCGCGCGCGTGTGTGTTTCTTGTGGATGAGGCTGTCACCGATTAGTGCTGCGTCCTGAATTTGTGCACCTAACGATCGTAGTTCGAAACTGAGTTGAGACAGTACACCTTTTCCGTTAACGCCGATCCCTGTTCCTCAGTTTAAGAATGGAGGACTTAGGCTACGGAAATCAGCTGATCCATGGTTAATTTAAATAACGTACTTAATGCTTTAAAAGCAATTGACCATTTTCTTTTATTCATTCACCTTCAATTTTGCCTGTAGGCCTGTTTAATATTGTTTACAATTTGCCTGCAAGTAAGCACTAAACAGCTGATTTTAGACAACCGATTCTTCTTAACGTTAACTTTAAGGTATTTTATTCATCAGTCAAAGCAAGAAACGTTTTTACTGTATTCACATTTCCTTAATTTAATCAGTTCTGAGAGAAAAAACAGTTATAAATGTTGTTGGACCGAGTGTTTTTCTTCTCTTTTCGTTGATTAAATAATTTATTCCGAATCTCGTTGGGTTCCCGTATTCTGGGTATTCAGTGAAATTGTGGTTTCGGTCAAATATTTTTCACGATTCTGAATAACTTTTTATCCTGACTTGTTATTGGATTTTTACCGGGATTAATAAGCTGCTGGAGCGGATATCTTGTTCAGACTTAGACCAGTAAAAGAGTGAGCAAAAGAGTATCGTTCCCGACCTTTAGATGTGTGTGTGCGTGCGCGCGCGTGGTTTAAGGTCAGGATCTGTGTTCATTTCACAGTCACGGGTCGGGGTCTTACCATGATGGCAGCTCGGTTAGCGCATTTTTTCCAATATAAATTCACTAAAAACGTTTTATAACAGTCCGACTGTCGTCGCCTTTCTCTTCATGCTACACGGAATCGGCGCGCGTTTTTCCACGAATTTCGACCAGTCCATTATGCACGGTCTCTGTTTCCTAGAAGTATGACTTAAGAAAACCGATTTGTACTACAATAGCGAGGAATTGTAATGTTCCGTAGTGCAGTAGATTTATCTCCACGGGCGGTGTGGATAAAAACTTAGCAATTGCTTAGCATTTAGTAAAACCAAGAGAAATCGTTTTAAAGTAAAAGGTTTTATTGTCAGCAAATGCTAGATTTGAGATGAATTATCTTTTGCTAGTGCTAGAATGTAATAAATAGCATTACTTGTTGGTTTGTCATTTTTGTCATTTGTTTGTCTTTTGACTACGGCCTGCACACATTCCAGAACGGACAGAACCAGGCTACTGTGCATGAATGCTTCTAAAAATTTTGAAGTTAACCCTTAAGTACTATCGTTTAGGTTCCACTTATACACTCGGAGGTCTTACCGACCGCAAGATTTATGGAAATAATTTTAAAAGAAAATTTGTTTTAACCTGATTTAAATGCAGGTGCATGTGTTCTACATTTAATCTGTTATTTTTTAAGATTTACAAACCAATTCTAGAATTTATTTATGTGCAAGTAAAATAATAAAATCAATTAGTAAGCCAAAGTGTTCAACATTTTTATATTTTATTTTGTACTTTTTATTTATTAAAAAATAATAATTTAGCACTTAAAAACCTGTATTGATTATACATAGAAGAATATAATTGGTGTGAACATTATATATTGTATAAATAAATTCTTATTTTTCTGACTCAAACATTTGAAACTAAAATAAACTTCTACAATGTATACAAAAAACTTCCGCATCTACTATCAGGCGGTCTGCTGAACTGCTTGCTAGTGGTGATAAAATACAACAATTTATACAAGTTATAAACAACTATTATTTACATCCTTTACAGCTTGCATACAATGAGTAATGTACGTATTATTGAACATAAACAAAAATAAAATTTAGCTATGTAATTTAGTGACAACTTAATAAAAATTACATCATAACAATGACAAGTTCATGATAAACAATGTCATTTTATAAATTAAAAAAGAAAGTACTGTTATTGATGTTTCATCTTAGTTATTAAGCTTATTTTTTTAATAAAGAATAACAAATAATAAAGTAAATATTACAATAAATAAAACATTACAAAATTAAATTATTATAGAAAACAATAACAGATAAGAAATTTAAAGTAAAAAAAAAATTTAAAAAAAAAATAAAATAATTGAATAATAGTTAAAAAATGAAATTATTCATTCTAGAGTGGTCACTAATATTTTTCATATTGAGGAAAAAATCTAATCAACACTGAAAATACTAAAGTAACTTAACAACTATCTATTATAAAATGTCACGCCTACACTATCGTACGTTGCACAGACCGCAAAACGTTATACATAAACTGACACAACTACTATCGTAGGTCTAGTTGACCGCAATCACGCTATTACTAGTAAACAGATAAACATATTGGAACCAGCACTCTTTCATGCCAATGCCTAGATCAAGGTAGGGTGGACAACAATTTTTAATATTGAGGGCGGGGTGAGGGGTGAGCTGTTGATTTTGCTCTGTGGTCATACAGACCTCTGATAGTACGTAAGGGTTAACACTGCAAAAACCCTTCCTGTGAACATAATCAGCAATGCCGTTTGTTTACGTGTCGAAGCTTTACGTCTATTTTCTGAGTACTCAAAATATAATCTGCAATCCATTAGACACTTTCTGTAAGTCCTTATGATAATCTTCCACACACTCAGCGTGATCACGGTAGCGTTTCTCTTTACGGGAACGTATAAATGCAACCATTTTACACACGTCTGGTCACTAACAATTTCATAGCAAAAGTGTAGACATTCTTGATGATTAAGTAGCAAATTGTACAGGCTTGTGCAAAAGATAGGGTTTATTTACATATATTTACTAAAAAAAAGCAAATGCTTTTAGAAGAGGCCTCTCTTATATTTGTATTCACTGGAAATGAACCTTTTGCTTTAGTAAATGCTCCTGCTGGTTTTCATTCACATCACCCATGGATCTTGTAGTTTTATCCCAATCTTCCCGTTGGACTTTGCAACCAGTAAGGATAAAACTGACGTCTTGTTAGACATTTGTGTTGACCGTCTATCCGGTTTTTATAATAGCGAAATTTTATTGGAAAACCAGCTGGTAGAGTGTATCCATCCAAACCCGGGGGATCTTGAAAAAAATAGTCTTCTAAATACTATAAAAAGAACGTGACAGTTGGATGACTGGTAGACAGAAACGAAAACTTGAAACAGTTGAAGTTATCAGTCTTTGTATTGGTTCGAATAAACAGGGTGTTTGAAAAAGAACTCCCTAGTTTTATGTATAAAATTAATGGTGACATTAATGAAAAACTACATCAACGAGTACATATAATGAAAGAGAATACCTTCAAGTTTTTTTTTAATGTTAGTAAACTACAACGTGGGATCTACACACGTCGAGACGATATTGCACTTCTCGTCAGGTATTCACCAACATAACATGTATAACTGTCTCAACAGCCGCCATGATTCTTTCTCGTAAATAGTTGCTATCACGGATCTTTTCAGCGAAGACAACATAGAGCGCAAATGTAGTCTTTTACGTACCACATCGTACAAAGTAGGTTGGGCACTCTAATTGTAGACTACGTCTGGCCAATGACTTCTTTGGGCTCCGAACACACGAAACGCTGATCTGTTAAACAATAGCTTCATAAGTTCTCGGTTTACTTGGCAACTTTGCTTTTAAAACACTGCCGGTTTCCTTGAAAGACTTTAGCCAATAACGAATAGATTTTGCTGTAGGTGGTTCACCACCATTCGTCTAAAATTACGTTGTACTGTTGTTAGAATCTCAGTTTGCTGTCTTTTTCTTTTTCGATAACAGTACGCGCGTATTATATGAAGACGTGTTGCTTTGGTTTCGGTATTTTTCCTTAGTTGAAGAACACGTGCACGTTGTAACAGTTTATAATACATTCGAAATTGATATAAACGTTTATAATGATTGTTGTTAATATTGCTACTTTTTAACAACATGAAACTTATTGTAGCCTATCAGCTGTTCAGTGAAATCAACTGGGCCGCCTCGGTGGCCTAGTGGATAGCGTACTAGGCTTTCACCCCGAGGACTCGGGTTCGATTCTCGGCGAGGGCTTGGCATTTTCATACGCTATAAATCATCCCATCGTCTGCATTAGCTCAAGTGTGCACAATAGTCGGACGTTAAACACAAAAAAAAAAAAATGAAATCAACTGATCGTTGTGAATTTATGTAAAACAACCGATGTTATATTTTAACTATAGTAAATAATATCTAAGCTAGGTTCACGTATTTATTTATTAAAAAAAAAGCAACAGATATTTGTTTATAGTAAACTGAGTTAAAATCTAGAATTTTTTTAGTGAAATTACAAAAATAAACAAGACAGAAGTCAGGGTTCACTATCGTATCTTTAATGTATTACGCAAACATTACGCTGACTATACGATCGTGATATCAGGTTTTCAAAAAAGTGTAAAGTAGAAAAAAACAAAAACATTGTTAGAAATTCGCCTCCCATCCAATTAGCGATACAGCTGCGTGCAGTGACTGTAACTGCACGCCTGTACGTTGTAACGAACGCTAATGTTTTTAATAGATTAAACTAAAACGCAACGGAGGGGGAAATCCGTTCAAAACATCGGATATTGAAAATATGAGAGAACAATTTGAATTAATTAGGCCGTGTATAATGGGTACGTCAAACAATGCGCGCTGGTATTGTATTAGCAATATAAATTGCAGGATTAAATTCCCAGTCGTTATGAAGGGGGTTTAGTTTACAATTTGTTTTATTTATATTAATACTTTATTACCGATTAAAAATTTATTTTTGAACTGAAATATCTTTTTAGGCGGACGTGGTTCTTTTAAAGTATTGAAAGACGTATTCAATATAAAGAGAAAAAGAGTACACGGGCGGAACTCGAGGAGAGAAGCTTTTATTAATATCTTTGCTGAATATATAAAATATTTGAAGATATGTTTACAGATATCTTGTTTTGTTTAATTACCCGAACCTAAAAGGTCAACTTAACGTAAACATTTCTATTTTCTCACCGTAAAAAGTTATTGAAACCCCCGCCCCCAGCGCAGTATTGTAAATAGATTTCTAATGAAGTTGCAGGAAACTTGGAATCCATTATAAAAGTTCGGTTCTAATTCCCGAGTAGAGTACGAAAATTTCCGTTGATAACGAGCCTGGGATAGTCTAATTTAGAGGTTATTAATGATCGTTGTTTCTGTATTAAAGCGAGACGAAGGGGTTTTCCCTAAATCATCCCCCTCCTCATTATCTTTGAATAGGTCAGCCACCGATACGGAAACTTTGCGTCTCGTTTCTATCTTTCTAATCTTAACGCGTCTTCTGCCGTTAGTTCAGCTTAAAAACTTTTAATTTATCGCTTATCGATTTCCAGCCCTTATTCCCTTTCATTCCGGACCCCCTTCCACTTTTCAGTTTCATCTAATAAGTTTATTACATTCATTTATCATGTAATCTCGTTCTCCCGGCCAAGACTTCATTTCTTGCGTGATAAACATGTCATTTTGCGTGATATCTTATTTTAAAAGTTAAGTATATTGAAATACGGACAGCTATTAGCATTGTACGAGGGTTGATCAAATATAAACGAGACTGATTTTTTAAAAAATTTATTGCTTACAAATTATTCTTGATACAACTTATTTTTCTACATAGTCTCCCGCACGAGTAACACATTTTTCCCACCGGATTGGAAGTTTTTTAATTCCATCTTCGTAAAAAGTTCTCGGGCGTTCATTGAGCCATTGGAGCACGAAGGTCTCCACCGCAGAATAGTCTTCGAAACGCTGGCCTCCAAGCGCCTCTTTGAGTGGCCCAAACAGGTGATAGTCGCAGGGTGATAAGTCTGGACTGTATTGGGGATGTTCCATTGGTTCTCAGCCAATTTGATCGAGTTTAAGCCTCGTAGCGTTCGCCGAATGTGGTCGGGCATTATCGTGAAGAAGAATGACGTTTCTCGCCGGTTTAGATTTCCTTTTCCTACGAAAAGACTGTTTTGCGGCCTCTAAAACATCGCAATAATATTGTGCATTTATTGTGCGTCGTTGATGGAGGAAATCGACGTGAAAGGCGCCTTGATTGTCGAAAAATACAGTGGCCATTACCTTCCCGGCCGACGATCGTGATTAGGCCTTCAGGTTTTCTACTGCTTCCCGTCCTTCGGCGAATTCCTTGTGCCAAGCAAAAACGCGAGCTCTTGACAGGTCCTGTCCCCGTATTGAGCCGTCAATCTACGAAAGATTTCAGTCGGATTGACCCCTCCTGGCCAAAAACTTAATAATAATTCTCTGCTCCACGGAAACGTGCACTTCACTCTCACTCATTGTATAGTTTTATACTGAAGGGTCCGAACGGAAATGTTGCCCGTCTACGCCCGTCCCAAACCTCCCAGGCTACCTGAAACCCCACCCTTTAGAGTTCAATGTCCAACGGAAAAGTTTTTAGAAAGTCAGTCTCGTTTATATTTGATCAACCCTCGTATGTACATACAAGGGCTGTCCGTAAAGTAAGGTTCCCAAGGAACTAAAGTCGCTACGAAGTTGTTACGAGGGATACGGTGACCTTGGTTTGCAGCTTGGTTCCCGCTCCGCGAGCTGTCCGCGACGCTTACTCTTGGCTTGGCATCCGTTAATAATGGAATTATCACTTATGTCTTCCGCCAGGTGCGAATTACGCTCTGTGATTCGTTTTTTGTGTGCAAAAACCACTGCGCCGGTGGATATTCATATCCAACTGTGTGAAGACTACGGAGAAAAATGTATGAGCATACAACACGTGCGCAAATGGTGCAGATAATTCAAAGACGGACGAACATGATGAACAGCGTTCAAAGAGAATTCATGATGAACATCGTTCCGGACGATACAATTGCGAAAGTTGAAGAAACAATGCTGAAAGATCGGAAAGTGACTGTTCGGAGATGATTCCTGATGACAAACCATTTAGTATAGGCCTATAGTAAGGTTTGTGCAAAATGGGTCCCAAGACAACTTACAGCCGAACACATACGGCAACAGATTGATGCGGCCCGTGAATTTCTTTAAGCCTACGAAACCGATGGCAAGAAATTCTTGGACTCCATTGTCACTGGGGACGAAACCTGGGTACACTATACGATATCGGAAACGAAAGAGCAATCACGTCATTGGAAACATCCAGAGTCGCCGAAGCTGCGGAAGTTCAAACAAACACTGTCTGCCGGCAAAGTCATGGCGAGCGTGTTTTGGGACAGGAAAGGGTTATTGTTGTGCGAATTCATGCATACCGGCTCAACAGTCAATGCTAATCGCTACTGTGAGACGTTAAAGAACCTCACAGCGCGATTGAAAACAAGAGGAGATACATGCTCACGGAGGGAGTTTGTTTCCATCAAGACAAAGCTCGTCCGCACACCGCCCGTGTAACAACCGACACATCAACCAGTTTGGATCGGATACTGTCACACATTCGCCCTACAGCCCGCATTCAGTGGTTACCGTATCTTTCCTAATTTGAAGAAACACTTAGGTGGGACGCATTTCAGTACCGAAAAGGAGCTGAAAGAAGTTTTAATCTCCTTCGCGGATCGGCGGGAGAATTTTTCGACTCAGGCATACAAAAGCTGGTTCACCTTAAGCAAAAAATGCATCGATCTCAACGGCGATTAGTCTAAAAATAGAAAAAAGTGTAACCTCTCCAAA
Organism: Callitettix versicolor; assembly: GCA_022606455.1. Lineage (NCBI taxonomy): Eukaryota > Metazoa > Arthropoda > Insecta > Hemiptera > Cercopidae > Callitettix > Callitettix versicolor. Next base: position 28,131,967 of record CM040189.1, read on the forward strand.
AATGTATTATTCAATGCAAATAAACATGTTTTTGAGTGTGATGAAATATTGGGAACCGTATTTTACGTACAACCCTCGTGTGTGTGTGTGTGTGTGTGTGTGTGTGTGTGTGTGTGTGTGTGTGTGTGTGTGTGTGTGTGTGTGTGTGTGTGTGTGTGTGTGTTGTTTAAAAAAACTTAGTGTGGGACTGGCAGACAGAAGTAACTACTCTTTGGCATGCCTGACTGTAAACTTTTTCACTGTTATGATTTAATTATTTTTATAAAAAAATTAGATGTATGCAGGAAAGGGCAACTCTTGAAAATTATTTTCGTATTAATTTTTTTTTTTTTAACGTCCGACTATTGTGCACACTTGGGCTAATACAGACGATGGGGATGATTTATAGCGTATGAAAATGCCAAGCCGTGGCCGGGAATCGAACCCGGGTCCTCGGGGTGAAAGCCTAGTACGCTATCAACTAGGCCACTATTAAATTTCTAGTGTGTGTAGGTACACAACTTAAAAATTAGCTGAAACTATCACAGACTATGAATTTGAGTATCTTAGACTATATAACGGACTTTAATAATTATTCAGTCTAATTTAACTACACAAATTTTAGATATTACACATTTTTAAAATTATTAAAACAATAAACATAACCTCAATTGAAGTGATATTAAAGCTATTGTGCGAAATCAGCTGTTTAGAAGTAGTCACTTCTAGTCTGGATAGAAGAACAATATATGCTGTGAGGTATGCATTACGGATTCAAGCGTGATACCAAAGACAAACAATGCACATATAAATTTTAATCACTTAAGACTTAGGTATGTACATCTTAAGTGGAAAATACCACATCAGCTTTGGTTAGCATTTTTTTAAATTTGTAAATATGGAATTCTATGGTGTACATTTACATTTCCTGTACATTTACAGGCCTGTGAAAGTGAACACAGCCTTTTGAGTAAGACTAGTCGTTGAGGTGAGGGGTGGTAGTTGGAAGGAAGGTAAAACATTTTAAAAAATTAATTGAAAAGCGATTAAAAATAGATAAATACACAAAGGAAGGAGAAATCACAAATATATTTGTGTAAAAACAGTGTTCAAAACATTTGTTTGTTTTTCATTATGTTTGTCCCGGCTTGTAAGATAGGCAGGGATAGGGGACTGTCAGTAGAGCCACATAACCTACAAGTTTAATGACTTTTAAGTAAATACTGAAATTGTGCTAAGCAAGTTACGCAAAAAAGGGGCATTTGTAAAGGGGTTGTCTATTCGCGATTTTCAAAATATACAAAATATTGTCTGATTTGTAATGCCGCGTACGCGCATCCATGATGTCGTTTTGCCTGACAGTTAAAACTGCCTTTTACGTTCCACAAACTTTCCACAAACAGTAAGTTTTTGCGCAAAATCGTTTTGCAGTGTCAGAAGCCGGTTAAAAAAATCTTTCTAAAGATAGCATTTATGTCTGTACGAATAGTATGTGCTGAGAAAAAGGAATGTTCACTCCAGAAATAATATATACTCGTGTGTATTATATATATATGTAATGTGTATATAATAGTATGTGCTGAGAAAAAGGAATGTTCACTTCAGAAATAATATATACTCGTGTGTATTATATATATCATAATACAGTATATGGACATACCAAAAGCAGGAAATGAAAATAAATCGAAGTAATTATAATATGAACGTAACCATTTTTACCACCTTTAAGGCTTTGTGAGATATAAATAGGTCCGCAGGATGACTGGAAGTCAGTGACTTATTTACAGCATTAAGTTATGGCGGTTTAGTTTAATGGTACCTTTTGAGTAGGGTATGGGATACCGTGACCGATATCTTATTACTAACTAGTACTGATTAGTAAAAGTATCGAGTAAAAATATACTAGGAACGAAAGAAAAGTATCGGTTACTGTATCGTGGTTCGATTTCGTCTACGATACCTTATTACTAACCAGTACTGATCAGTAAAAGTACCGAGTAAAAAAATACTAGGTAAAGAAACTAAAGTATCGGTTACTGTATCGTGGTTCGGTTTCGTTTATTATACCTGGTTACTAACTAGTACTGATCAGTAAAAGTATCGAGTAAAAAAATATTAGGTAAAGAAACTAAAGTATCGATTACTGTATCGGGGTTATGTTTCATCACACCTCTTAACCACGTGCTATTGTATATAACCTTTCTCATTCCATTATCCCGTATAATTTCATGTGGTCCCGCAGAGGCGTGTAATCAATAACGTAGTATTTAGACCCTGTGAGGGGTAAAACCAGACACGCAAACTAGGAAAGTTACATCGGAAGGGGGTGGGCGTAAGGGTGCACATAATTAAGTGTAAATAGTGTTCTCTCGGCAAAGTAGGTCATTGTCATTGTGAATGTAAGGAGCAACCATTGAAAGCTGACATGAACGACCTTGCGAAGGTCAATGTACTTCCTCTGTTTGTTCTGTTTACGCCGGATCGCTTCTTGTGTTTTGTTTTTGTTTACTTTCACACGTGAGTGTTTGCTTAACTTTTCGATAACAATTCAATTCAATGCTAATCGATTTTAGACTGAATTGATTTAATGTTTGTTAGTTTTAAATGTAGTTGAAAGAGTGTTTCAATTATTTTTACGTGTTGTTTGTTATTAACGTATCACGTTCGCAATATCGGTTCGATTTGATTCGGTCATAATCGTTACTCAGTGAATTCGTTCAACAGTTTCAAAATGGCGGTTTTTACAAATACAAATCCTTAACTATTTTGTCTTAATAGTTTTTTTAAAAAAATCAAATTCACCACCGTAATCAACGTTAAAAATGGCGTAAATTAGCATTTTAAGTTTACAAAATCCATTTAAAGAATTTTTGATGGCGGTCAGGGTTCGTTTCCGTATTCTCGGTGTAATTTGTGTGATTAAAATGCTAATGTATGCAGATTTTTAATGGTGATTGTGATGGTAAACTCGGAATTAAAAACAGAGCAAGATAGACTTTTTTTTTGTAAATTCGCTTCTATCATGCCAGCGAGATAGATGCGTGCCGGCGATTAAAACGGCTTTATGTCTGGTCGCAGTAAAGATTGGGATATGAAACAAACAGCATATTGTAGAAATTGATCTCTAAATATTCTCGTTGTGTGCGTGTGCTCGCGTGCGCGTGCGATCTAATTTATAGAGATTTTGTTGTAAAAAAACCATTACAGATAAAACAGATATTCTATTATGACGTGATAGTGTTACTTTTTGAAAATTCGCTTCCGTTATGACAGCGAGACAGCTGCGTGCCTTAATTATTCATTGTTACTGTTCTGCTAATAATAAAACGCACAGCTGATTAAGAGTGTTATGTACTTTTAGGATTAAAAAGGAATTATTTTTTTCCAGTTGGGAACACCATATGGTGGAGCTCCTCCACAATCCGCACCACCCAACGGTACAGGCGGACCAAACAGTAATAGCGGTTACAGCGAACAAAGGAGTGGTGGTCCATCTTGGCCCCCTTCCCAGCATCCACCATCACCGAGTACCGGCTCAGGAGCACCTCAACCTCAGCAAAGCCCTCAGCCTCAGCCGAGCCCTCAGGCGCCGCCTCCTTCCCCTCAGTCTCAACAAGTAAGTCTGCACAAATGTATAAGAACACTATGTACTAACTTGAAACAATACCAGAATTTGTCCTTCTAAAGTTCCGACTTCCAAAGCGAAATTTTGGTGGTCAAAACTAATCATTAAAAGTTCAAAGAACACGACAGCTCTAGTAGCTTTCTCCTCCAATTTAACTTCTTTTTTTTAAGAAAAAGCACATTTTTCAGGCGAAAAGCACATTAAGGCTATTATCACCTCCCTAAATGTAAGTGTGTGTATTAGACTCTAGTACCGCGAGGGACGTCTAAATCCTCTCAATAGGTGAAGCTAATCTGCACCCCCCCCCTGAGGGGTCCATTTTAACCGGTAACCGTAATATTTACTGATGTTATTGAACCAACTTCATTGGAAATTTTACGCTCTTTCTCCATGAAGCTGTCAAAATTATGATAGATCTTGCCGTTCAGCCAGTATTACAGGAAATAACCAGCAATTACACCCTCAACGTTGAACCAGAGCCCGCCATCTTGGAACGGAAGTGAATGGAAGAAAATCTTACACTTACGTCTTTCGAGCTACCTTCATACTAAATTTCAAAACTGTTCATTACGTTTGATTAAAATTATTTAATTTCGTCATCATGAAATCAGAGATCACGAACTTCAATACAGATGTAAATAGGGGAAAATGTTACACATACGTCACTTGGGCTTTATACAAGATATATTCATGTCAAGTTTTTAAAAATTTGTTATTGCATATGGCAAAAACTGCGTACACTCGTTATTGTAGATTAGAGGCCGCCATCTTGAAATGAAAGTTAATGGGGATGAGGTCTTACACATACATATTTTGGGATTTGTACAAAATATCTTCATATAATACATTTCAAAACAATCGGTCAATGTTTTTTAACAAAACTGCATAGCAGTCTTGCATAGCAATCCTAATTGCTACAGTCTAGTTGAAACAGAGAACTCCTTTTGCTCGGTCAAAAATCATATTGATTCTTGATACAATATTTATACTTTTTTATAAACTTGGAAATTGAGAAAATAAATAAATTATCATTTCATTTTGATTAGTTCTGCAGTTTTGCTTGTTTAAATTCCGATATTGGTTTTTGATAACTTGATGCTGTTTAATTTTGTAATGTTGAATTCAGAAATAATAATTTTAAAGCCATCGTATGTTAGGCTAGATTAGATAGAGGAAGGGATAATACAACCCCAAATGAGATCAATGGACCTTTTGCACAATTACACCTCTTGAGTTCTAGTTCAGCAGATTGGTGTCCTTAATATGTATTAGCAGTTCATTGACTAGCTGAAAGTCCTCCAGGTCCTGGGGTGCAAGTACCCTTAGCCTCCTGCTGGCAAGGGACTCAACTGTAATTATGTGGCTTGCAGTTTGGTATTCCTTCCTGAATAGCCTACACAGGGTTTCTCTGTGATATATTTCTATCCTGTTCATGTGCACCAACAGACCATCAGTACCCTGTAATGAGCTCCATGTTTTCTTAAGTTGTGCTCTGCTCAAGATATCTGCTACCCCTCATAAGTCTTTCTTGAAGAGACTTCTTATGATTTGTTTACTATGAGGTATCATTGGTTATGTTTGAAAGTTCATTTGAAAGGCCTTGGTTTCGAATTTGAAGGAAAACGATCAAGCTGCATGGAAGGGCTATTGGCGAAAGTTTTTATAAGAAATAAAGAAATATAAGCAATGATTAATATCAGTAGTACTTGAAATACAGCTGTTCACATTCCATTTATAATACTTGTTTACTTTCCAACAAATTTAGAGTTATTGCACTACAAGCCAATAGAATTACCCTAGAAATATCCTGTAAACATATGTTTGTACAGTTACAATATTCAATAAATAAAAGGTACTAATGCACTTTGTACCATGTAGGTTAGGGAAAAAAACTATTGAAGCTAAGTGTTCTTTTAAAACATGCTTAACGCCCAAACATAAAAATTACTCGGATCATATTCTAGTTACTTAACTCACTGTACAAGGTCGTGCAGTGTAATAGAATCTTCTAAAATTGCTTGTGAATTTTTCAAAAAGAGCTTATTTTGGGTAGAAGCTAAGTTAATAAGTTTTTCAACATTTTTCTGATGTGATATCCAAATTAGTTAAAGAGGTCTTGTGTCTGTTTATGAACTCTGCCTGCAGAAAATTTACATATTTGGAATCAGGATCGCATATAGTTTCAAATGTGTATCCTTAAAATTTTACTCCTTAAATATATATTTTTCGTAGTGACTGGTCCCATCCGGCGGAGACCATTCTGGCGATGGGTTTAGCAATTCCATCGTACCTCTAGCTCGTACTATTCTTACTCATCTACTCAACACGAAAACACACACACACACACACTTTCACTACATAATGTGGCTAACTCTAAAGTTTAAAGCGAGTTGTACTGATGGACTCAATGACCCCGGCCTAATGGTGTATCAAACGGAATCCTGTTATAGCTGGCAACCTCCCAGTGTACCTTTGTTGTACCAATACATGCGGGACTCTGTGTGGGCGGACATCATTTCCCTAACTATGTATGGGAACATGAGTGAGAATATAAACAGAATTAGCGGAAAGTTACAGAACAATGAAAAGCTGGCCAAATGAGGCACAACTTCCGCGATAAGGGTCAAGAGTAAGGGGGAGAAATTGAAAGGCACTTAGCAGGGCAAACATCCGCAAGTACCTCTAAAAAGTATTGGGAAATCACCAATTAGAATTGGGGGAGTTGCTCATCGTACATTCTCTCCAAATCTTTATAAAGAGACTAGGAGTGGAGAAGGCGCAGTAACGAAGCATCTTAGGAATATAGAAAAGGGGCACAATAGATCTACAAAGGTCATAGTGTAATAGTAACTCTATATTCGTTCATTCATTGATAGGGTGCATTACTGACTAACAGAATGACAAGTGTGCTAATTTGCAAGGATCCTTGATTTTGCTTACAGACCTTAAAAACTACCATAACCAAAAAGAAGTTTTTGGATTATTCTGTTTTCAATTCATTGTTGCCATTTTGATGTTTCTGAACTATGGAATTGTATAGTGCTTTATGCCTTGCACATTCACGTCACAAAACATAACTTCATATTTTCTATTATTCTTTGTCATTTTAGTTAATAAATGTGTATCGTTATCGTTATCAATTCATGAATCACTTATTGATCTGCAATCAAGCACTTGAGTCTAAGTAAGATAAGGTTTAATAACTGAGCTTTATGTCAAAGTACTATCATTCAATTTTATTTCTAAAACTTTCTAAAATGGTAAACAATTTTAAATTTAACAATAGGTGATTTTAAACAACTGTGGAAATATATATTATTTATATTTTTACTTGCAGACAATTTTTGTGTCACTATGCAACCAGTCCTAAGTTCATAACCAATTTTTATTGGAAAATGAGCTGTCGTGATAACAGTGAGATTTGTACATTGAAAAGAGATTGATCCTGACTGCTAGAACACTTTTTATGGTGTTAGTAAATATTAGCATTTCAGCAAAATATATAAGTTTTATCTCATTAACTTCTGTTTCAAGATGGCGTTCTCTGATTAAATGATGAGTGCAGTTGCTGACTGTTTTATGTAATACTGGCTGAATAGCAAATACCTATCATATTTTTGACTGATTCATGGAGAGCATATGATTTCCAAGAAAGGGTAGTCCAATAACATTTTTTCTAAATACTGTGGTTAATGGTTAAATGGGCAGAAAATGATACGAGCACTGTTGTGAAGCCTGTGGTCGAGCAATTTATAAAGAGTATACTGCGAGGTCTACTGTTCTTTGAACTAATAGTACATATTGTTACTAGTATCTTACTTAATTGCAAGTATCTGAACTGCTCATCTCAAAATCATAGGTTCGAGGCAGTAGTTACTCTTGTTAGCTTTACCTTAACCGTTAACTCTGTAGAGATCCCTTGTCCTTATTAGTCTCAGTGACATAAAATATAGACGTTTAGCAAAGTAATTATAGTAATTACAGTGAGAATATTTGTTACTTATTTTGATGTTTTTTGCTTTCAGACATTTGCAAGTAGACCACAACAATCTCTAACACCCAACGCTCATGCTCCAGATCCAGGGGTGAGTTATTTCATTTTGTGTGGTTATGATTGTAGTAATAATTTGGTTAAATTGTAAAATTAAGTCTTACTCGTAGTACAATCCTCCATAAATGCAAGAAAAATCGATTAAAATCATGGCAATATTAATAATTTTGATGTAATCAACATTTTTTGGCCTTGTATTATGTAGTACTACAACAGGTCAAGCAACTAATTACAAACAAAATCAATTTTTGTTATCTTAAAAGTCAATTTCACAAAAATCTAATTTTTAGCTAATTACTTTTGGAAATTGGTAGTTGTTAAAAATGTGTGTGACCACATTCTCATTTTCGCAAGTCTGATTTGATTCAAACTTGATACGAAAATTAGTTTTGGTATGTAATAGTTTCAACGAGTTCGTCACTCAGCAAAATCTGTTCACAAATTTCAGAATGAAAGTTATTTTAATTCTTTAAATATTTGTAACTTTTTTGTCTGAAATTTTCCTTTTTATAATCTCATTTTACACGTTATGTGTGCAGAAGCAATGAACAGATTTTCAAGTAGACATTTCTATTTTAGATTCAAAGGACATGATCGCACATACAACCATAAATACTTGAGAATCAGATTTAATACAACCACTATATATTTTATTTAGGCTACTACACGATACAGAATGTAAGTCTCATGTGTTAATAAAATATCAATATAATTAATGTTTAGCTTTGAAGTCTTGAAAAATTAGCAGAGCATATAACCAAATTACAGTGTTCCATTGATTGGGTGGGGACACATACTGTGTATAAGTGGAGAGTTATATTCTATGGTTCACCTTCAATAGCCCTTATGAAAGGAGCCTTTGTATCAAATAATTCTAAAACTGTATCATGTATTATTTTGGGTATGCTCTTAACCCAGAGGGCAAAGTACAATCTGTGGTTATATTTGAAGCAAGGTTCTTTTTAGTATGATACCAGTGATCTGTACCTTTGTAGAAATTTTAATGAAAGCATTAAAATAGTTCATTACTGTTTTACTATTTAGTAAAACACTGAATATTTTTGTAATTATTACTGTTTTTTTTTCAACATTCGGCATTTGAATTATAACCCTTATGAGAAGTATGTGAGCGCTCGCTGCTGGTGGCATCTTGCGGCAGAGTGTTCAACTACAGTTAAGTAATAATAGTACTGTCTGTTTTCTCAAACGTCTCCACATCCTGTCCTTGCAGCTTGCAACGTTCATAGCAGCAGATAGTCCAATTACTTGTACTTCAGCTTCTGATATCAAGCACGCTTTTTTACAGTGGTAGCTCTGCCTCCAGTTCTTTTATATTCAACGCCTAAACATGCAACTTGAACATACGACTAAATGCTTAACATGGTCTGGACCTATGTTAAAATTCTCAGAAACTAATAAAGAAGTACTTATATGGTCTGGGCCCGGGTCTTACCGTGATGCCCGCTCAAACAGTTAATTTTCCCAATGGAAATTCGCTAATGAAAAATATTTTTTGTTTACTCAAAGTTGATTTTTTCTAAGACAAAAGGCGCTAAGTCATTTAGAGTAGACTAATCAATTCAGCCAGGAAAAGGTCGTTATAATAAATTAGGGCATAAATTTGCCACCAGTTTATTACGCCAATTATATAGCAGTTAGTGCAGTTCAGATGATAGGTAATAAATTTAATCACCTGTTCTCAGTTTTATTTCTTTGTTACTGGCATGTTTATTGTACGTTTAAATTTAAGCACCAATTTATTATATTACTTTTGTTATGTCATTAAGTTTTTAGGTTATGTAGGTTAGGGGGCGAGAAAGTTATAAAATGATAATTAACTTGATTTGGGGTTTTATCACCCCGGGTTTGAGTCTTACTGTGATGGCTGAAAATAAACCATAGAAGAAATGTTTGATTCTAATAATATTGATCAAACTTTTTTTTTTTTTTTTTTAAATCTTAACACTATTTTTGCGACTTTGGAATCGGAATTTCAAAAATATTTCAGACAAATTTTTGAATTTTTGCTTGGCAATGTGGTACAGCGGTCACTGTCGTACCAATGATCAATTGTTTTTGCAATTAAATTATTGTAACTGACATAATGAACTGAACACACAAGCACAGTGCTAACTTCGAATAGAAACTGAACTGTACTTGTCAGCAATCAATGGACTGCTGCCTTATCGCAGAGTAGTGCATGGTGCCTAATCTTATAAACCAATCAATCTGGATTGGAAACGCCTGCGTTTGTTGATACCGGGCCCAGGTTAAAGCTGAACAGAGCAAAGATCGGTCAGCAGGTGCTTGTTTAGACAAAGCTGTAACGTTATGATGACATAGTTGGCTGAAAAACGGATTCGTTTCATAACGATACTCGGTATCGATTGTAAGATGATTAAACCCTTAAGGGTGGATTGGGTTAGGGGTTGACAGGTAGAGCTTAAAACTGTCCATTAGGCTTACCCACCCTTGTCACCTTAGAAGGTAATGTCAACACAGCCGACTTATCAAAGATATATAAGTGGGGATGGGTTATCATATATACCAGCGTTCGCAAATGTGTGTTCTATTTCGATAATATTTTTGACTAGCTTGTTACACGTATAAAATTACAGTAGGGTCTCGATTAACCGTCACCTTGTAACCGTCAGGATAATTCTGTTATCTGACATTTTTAAACAGTCTTCCTGGTAAATTGTAACTTGTAACAAAAATAACAAATGTAACAGTTGTAACTGGACACGACTTATTTATAGCATAGATTGACACTAATTGCTACCCTAAGCAAACATTACCAAAAGTAAACGATCCTATCATCTAGTGGAATGAGATAGAAACAATTCAAATAGTGCAAACAAATTCGGAAAGAGTGCATGAATATTTCCTTTACTCTCACAGAATATACGATAATACCATTCAGCGTATAAGTCGATCACGTAACAGTCACGTGAATACTATGTTACATGAGTAACGTTAAATTTGTACAATACACAATTGAAGTTAAAGATAAAATAAAGTCCAAGTAGTTGGACTATCTGCCACTACGAACGCTCCAAACTGGAAAGTCAGGGAAAAGATGTTTGATAAAATAGACAGTACTATTATCTGTTTAACTGTAGTTGAACACTCTGCCGCAAGATGCCACCAGCAGCGAGTGTTCACATTTCTCATAAGGGTTGTCATTTTAGTATGTTTATATTCAATTTATAATGTACAAATACAACAGAGTAATCAACGTGAAATGGTTACTGATATTAAAGATAACAGTATAAGCGACAAGAAAACACCGCTGCATAAATAGTAACTTGCTTATTTATGTCTTGTTTGTTGAATAACCTTATCTTTGTTTATTAAAGAAATACAGGGTGCTTGAAAAAGAACCTAGTTTTATGTGTGAAATTAATGACAAAACTACATCAACGAGTACATAAAATGAAAGAGAATACCTTCAGGTTTTTTTTTATGCCAGTAAACTTCAACGTGGGATCCATTTGTTGCCCTACACACGTCGAGACGATATTCCACTTCTCGCCAGGTATTCACCAACACAGCAGGTGTAACTGTCTCAACCGCCGCGATGATTCTTTCCCGTATTGGTTGTTGTCAGCGTACACAGCATGGCGCGCAAATGAAGTGTTTTACGTACCACATCGTACCAAAGTACTTTTGGGCACTCCTAATTGTAGACAACGTCTGTCCAATGACTTCTTTGGGCTCCGAACACACGAAAAACTGATCTGTTAAACAGTAGCTTCAGAAGTTCCCGGTCTACTTGTCGACTTTGCTTTTAAAACACTGCCGGTTTTCTTGAAAGACTTTAGCTAATAACGGATAGTTTTTGCAGCAGGTTCACCACCATACTCACGTCTAAAATTACGTTGTACTGTTAGACTCAGTTTGCACAAACCAAATATCACGCTGCGCCTTTTGTTGCGGAATAGTCATTGCACTGCACTGAACGTCTGAACACGCAGGCTTGCCAACTGCAAGAACTGAATTCCCACAATTACAAGAACAAAACGTGGACCGTTGATGAATTAGAATAGTGTGTTGCACTTTAAACTTGGTAGTTCTTTTTCAAACATAGAACACACTTTTGACCGATATCATCTAATGATATTTAGGTGCTAATATGGATGCCTCGATATTATCGAAAAAAAATATATCGATACTTATATTACCAGTATCGAAAGGAAAATATCAATACCAATTAGTACCGGAAGTATCGAACATCCGTTAGTCATACTACAAGATAGATGTGAAGCGTTGTAAATGCTCCTTTAAATGCCTTTATCTAATCATTTATCAGCGAGATTTCTTTCTCGAAAACAATGTCAACAATGCTCTAATGACAGTAAATAAGCACTTACGATATTGTGTTATAATGTAAATCAGATTACTGATAACAAAAGAATATTAAAAGTGTAGTACATGAAAATAATAGAGATAAGGGAAACAGACTTTTAAATACGGTAATTATTAGTGTGCAGTTCTATTAATAGCGTTAAAGATTACGCCCTGACCTTTCCACTGTTCTGCTTTAGTATTGTTGCGGTGATTTGTTAGTGAATTTCCATTGATATTTTCAAAATCCGTCGAAAGTAATTTCATTTGACGGCGTTCAGGGTTCACTTTCGTATTTTCGCTGTAAATTTAAAATGCATATATATATATATATATATATATATACAGATTTTAATGTTGATTATGATGATTAAGTTTTGAAATTCTGTTTCCACTGTCATAATCTGCTTATAAACGTTGAAATTACGAAAACGATCCCTGACCGCCGTAAAAATCTCAGTTTCAAAGGATTTAGAAAATTCAAAATGCTAATTAAATTAGTTTTTAACGCTGATTACGATAGTGAAATCGGATTTTCGAAATATTTAAGACAGGCATGTTATTTTTAAAGATTTAAAATGGCTGCCATTTTTAAAACTGATGGACTAATTTCGCTGGTTATCGAACTTATCGGAGATATTACAGTAATTGATTTTTGTAGGTAGATTGGATCAGATGGGATCAAAATCGCGAACGTGTACGTGTTAAACGCGCGCGCGCGCGCGCGCGCACACACACACACACACACACACACACACACACACACACACACACACACACACACACACACACACACACTTTAAGTACTCCTCTAAAAGTGATCTAGAGTTCAGGATATGTGCTCATTTCAAGGTTCTGTGTCTTACCATGACCCGCTCCAATAGCTGATTTTCCAATGAAAATTCGCTAGAAAAACTTTTTAGTAACTTAAAACGAAATGTTCTTTCAACACGATGCCGTAGGCCTAGCTACTATTTTTAAACCCTACGATAGACTACCATAATCGAATGCGAGATATAATAGGACGCCGGATGTGACAGTGTAAATGTGCCTCAGATAAAAACGTAAATTAATTTCTGTTATTGAATTCAAAATAAAAATCATGTATCATGTTTTCTCTTCCTTTTTTATTTTAATTACGATAATTTGTTCGAAAATACGACAAATTAACATTGCTAGTTTTTAACAACATAACCTAAATCTTATAGCCTATCAGCTGTTCAGTGAAATCAGCTGATCGTTACGATTAATATAAAACTGGTCTTTTACTATAAGATAGCTAGTTTTTAACAACATAACCTAAAACGTATTATAGCCTGTCAGCTGTTCGATGAAATCAGCTGATCGTTACGTATTAGTATAAAACAACTGATCTTTTTCTATAAACCAGTATTCATTTGTGCACTAGCATCACGCAAATCCAACATCACAACCAGTCATAAAACATTTTGAAGGAATGTCAATGATTTCAAGTAGATGAGATCCAGTGCGCCCTAATAAATTGCAGCCTTAGAATATTAAAAACAGCTTACGCTAGCATATAATTCATGCTTATTATATTCTGAAACTATATTTTTATAGATTCTTTTATGGTTTCGGAATCCCTAACATTATTTTCATTTTTATAGCACAAGAATTAAAAAAAAAAAACTTGAAAAACTACTTCACGTCCTATGATATATTGGGTCTTAAAATGGAAAATTATTTTCACACTGAACTCTTTAAAGATATTTTAGGGTCTGTCGGCCATATTGAATCTATTCCACGGAAGGTTAATGTTAATTAACGATATAATTCGCCGCTGTTTTTAAGACAAAAAATGTCTGTTTAAAATTTTAAACCCATTTAAAATACGGAAATGATCGATAATCGTGGTGAACTCGATTTTCCTAATTTCAACGGATTTTGAAAATTCACACGGCAGATTACGTTGATACGTGAAATCGTACTTTCTAAAATATTTAAGACAGAACTATTAGGAATTTTTAAACATTTGAAATGACCGCAATTTTGAAACTGTTTAATAAGTTTTGCTGGTTAACAAACTTGTCCAAGCTATTACAGTAGTCGATTTTTGCGCTAAGTTTTAATCAGATCGGACAAGTATTTGCAACGTGAGCGTATTAACACGCGCGATAATCGATGTGCGCAGTTGTCTTGCTGACGTGATTAAATCGAATTTCCAAAAGTTTTTTTGAAATTATGATTTCACCGTCGTAATTAACGTTAAAAACTGCACTTATTAACAATTTACTTTTAAAATTACATCGAAAATACGAAAATGAAACCTACAGCAGTTTCATATATATATATCTTATATATATATCTTGAAATATATCTTAATTTCAACGGATTTTGAAAATTTTAAAATGCTAATTTATGCGGTTTTGATGCTGATAATAGAGGTATAGATTTTTATAGCTTGTTCTGGATGTTGAAGAAATTTTTTCCGATAAACGAACTCCAATTGTATAACTGTACTTTCCGCCTTACTGTCATTGTTAACTATATATTTGTATAAAACCTGACATTTAAACATACTCACTGAGTAAGGTATATATAAGTAATGACGGCGTTGCAAGTAGATTGTAAGACTTCCTCGAGGCAACTAGCGCTATCTAGCCGGCATACAGGTTAAACTCGTATATAAACATGTAGAATATTACGGAATTACAAATTTAATTGGCTATACCTTGTGATCACTCTCGTAATTCTTATATTATTTCGGCTGTAATTTTGTAATCGTATATCAATGTTTTCTCTTCCTTTTTATTTTAATTACGATAATTTGTTCGAAAACACGATAAATTAACATAGCTAGTTTTTAACAACATAACCAGAAAGTTATTATAGCTTATCAGCTGTGCAATAAAATCAGCTGATCGTTAAGAGTTAATATGAAACAGCTGATCTTTTATTATAACTACCAATATAAATTTGTGCATTCGCATCACGCGACGCGCAAAATCCATCACAACCAGCGCTAAAACATTGTGCATGATGTGAAACAGCACTTGAAACGCCTTCATTTCTTGGTTATGCAATATGGGTTCGAACATTGAAAAAGTCTTGAACTTACTATACGGTCAAGTAAGAAGCCGTTACGTAATGTAGGCGAATTTCATTTTTTTGTATCCTTATTTTTGAAACTGACTTCCTCATTATGAATGACATTAAAATCTGCATATATTTGCATTTAATAGCTTTAAAATTGCATTGAAAAAACGAAAATGAACCCTGACAACCGTCATATTGAGTATTAATATTAATCAGCGGTTTTTAACGCTGATTACGATGATAAAAACGTATAAGACAAACAATTTTAAAGACCGCCATTTAGAAACTGTTGAGTCGATTTTCGTGCTAAGTTTGGATCAAATTGAAGGTAGAAAATGGCGCAAAAGTATTGTTATACAGGCTCTCTTTCATTTAGTAAAGTTAGATGTTCTTTCATTGGTTGGTTACTAACATACACACCCGAAGTAAACTTACGTTAATAGCTTGCGCGCGTGCGCGCGCGCGCGCACACACACACACACACACACACACACATTCGGTTAAGTATCCTTGTGGATAAAAGTTTTATGTATTCGGTATAATTTCTTAATATCGGTTAAAAATATTTTGTTGTAATTTGTCGTATTTTTGTTCTAAATTATATTTTTTTTACATTTTATAATACTTTTTAACTTCATATTTTAACGAAGTGACGCGGAAAAAACAACTCCAGTTAGCCCTCGTACTTCTGCGTCAGTGTTATCGGCACCGAGTTTGTATAAAAATCGCGCTCCAAAAAGCAGGAAACTAATCCAAACAACGCCCCTACCGAAAGATACGCCCCCTGCCCTCCTCCGTACAGTCCATCTCGCAGCGAGCGTTTCATAAACGAAAAATCACCCTCTTTTTGCCGGCCGGCTCACCTACCCTCCGCAACTCGAAAGAAGGGAAACTAAAAAAGTCTCCCCCTAAGTCGAAACTGGAAGAGGAAAAAAAATAGAACGCAGGGAGAATAAACTGCAGCCTTAGTTATAAATGAATCCCATTTGGAAAAACCCGTCGGTACTCCGTACTGCTCATGCGTACGGGAGAGGCGATCGCTATGGCAACCAGAGGGTACCCCACGCGTTACGTCACCGCGTTCAATACGCCGGGCCCGGGGGGGGGGATCGCCGAAACCTAATGCGAAGATGATAGCTTTTTCTCTCTCTATACTTTATGTCCTCCCCTCGTTCCTCCGTCTTCCTTTTTAAAACACATTCCGGATCCGCTTTTATTGTTGAAATGTAAATAACTGTATTATTATTGTCTGTATGACGAATATCTGCGAATTCATCAGTTTACTGATTACGTGATTTATCTCCGCTGCGCTCGTACGGAGCGTTTGTTTTCATTTTACAATCTATTGTTTTGTCAGTCGCGTGACAAATAGGCGAATGTTAAGTCAAATATGATTTAAATATGTTTTTGCGGAAAATAATTTTATTAAATTACATTGCAACGCTGTTTGGGAAACTGATTTTCAAAAATAAAAAACAGCTCTGTAACGACCATTCTATTATTTTTTTTACAATATGTTACTTAGAAACTAAAATAGCCGCGGCACGCAACTGACTCGCTTGATGAAAGCGAATTTCAAACAGTAATTTTTGTTTATATATATATATATATATATATATGTGTGTGTGTGTGTGTGAGAGAGAGAGAGAGAGAGAGAGACCCTGATTTCACCCTTATAATGTCTGCGTATTATGCAGTTGGGACATAGTGTACAATGGTAGGAGATAGTGTCTGAGCTATTGACTGGTCTGTAAAAAATTCCTTCATTGTCTGATTTTTTTAATAAAATATGTTGTAGGACCTCTACAGATTCGCAACTATATTTATTTATTAATATTTTAATTTGTTTTTATTGGTATTTGGTTTTTAGGTGCGGTATATTTTTCTGTGCAAAGTATATTATTTCTTTTTATCTATAAATTATTTACTTTTTTATTATTTATAGTTTGTTTTTCCTTTAAAAATTCCTTTATCGCGCCACAGCGATAATAACATTAACGGTTTTTCGCTGCCGCAAAAAAAAAAAAAAATTAAAAATCCAAAATACTAATTTTTGCATTTTATGGCGATGACCGCGACCATTAAATCGGATTGTTAGGAAGTTTCGGTGATTGAAACTGTTGAAAGAACTTGAGCGTGCAATACAAGCTTTCGCAATCAGCTACAAACCTTCTTAACTTAGCTTTTTAACAGTTTAATTTCAGAACAGATTTTTAAGATTTCGAATTTCCGCTAATTTTGAAACGATTGACAAAACAATTTTGAGAATTTGTGTTGATTTTCGCCGTACGTATCCGCACCTCTTAATACGGTGATAAAAATTCCACGAAATATTTATAAGGAGATTCTCAATAAAAAGTCTAATATCTGACCTTGTTTAGAAATCAGAATTAGTTAAAATTGAGTTTTCCGGACTTAATTACAACTTAATGCTTTATTATATGCCCAAAATTAATAATACAAAATACAAAAGTGCTGACAGAACGGGAAGTTACAAAAAAGTGAACATAAAAGTGACAAACATAACCTCAAAATGATAAACGAGCGAAAGTAGGCAACGTATTTTTTCATTTTTGCGAAAACAAAAACGTTTAATTAATGCGTCAGAATTAGTTAAGTTAAATTAAGTTAACTAGTTAGTAAAATTAGACCTAACTCGACTCGATTATTGGGTGTTTGACTTATTTCCTAGGTGTACAAGTAAATTAGAATTCCGTAAAAGCTTCGGAATGTTATTGCGGCGGATATATAGCTATAAAGCTGGATATAGCAGCTATATATAGCTGCCGCTGCTTTGTACGAAAAAATTCCCGAAAAGTTATAAATACCGAGAATTACAAATTGTTCCGAATCAGGTCAGTTTATTAATCGTAAGCTATGCGCGTAGACAGAGAATAAAGTAATCACGGCACGCAGCTGTTTCGCTGTCTTGTAGAAACGAATTTCCAAAAATTATCTAACCGTTTTTGAAATGCTGATCCCACCGTCATAATCAGCATTGAAAACTGCGTATTTTAGCTATTAAATAGCGTATTTTAACTTCCCAATTACATTGAAAATGTGAAAATGAACCTTGACTGACGTCAAAAAAAAATTCTCATAAATTTGTAATGGCTTCTTTTAGAAACGAATTTCGCTGGTTAACGAACTAACCCGAGCTATTACCACGATCGATTTTGTGATACGTTTGAATAAAATCGGAAAGTCCCGGGTCTGGATATTACCAAGATGGCTGCTGCAATGCGCTATTAAAAGTCACTTTTGAACCGGTTGTAGGCAACATTAACAGTCATGTATTCGTCAAATGTTTACCACTTGTATAGGGTTTTTCGTACTTCAGTCACTTACGTTTAACCCCCTCCTTCAGTTGAAGTAGAGCGTGTGTGTGTCCGTGTGTAACTTGGTGTGATTTAACTACATTTCCTTCCACCCTCACCCCCGCTCACCTCCGTTTTATCCCGACCTTGTACAATAAACGGCCGACAAAACTTTGCGTCAGTAAGAATTCCAAATGCAAACTTTAACAATTAATTAAGCAACTTTCAAACTATGATGGAAATTGTTTAACGGCTGCTTTCGTACGGATTTTCTCCGCATTGATTCACGAGTTGGATTTAATAATTCCGTTTTGAAGTGATGTCGTATCGCTTATTTATTAAAGATTTTTCATTAAAATGGGCTACTGGCGCTGACGTTATTGTGAGACTGGGGACTTGGACACGAAAGGGTCGTGATTGTGTGTGTGTGTTTGGAAGGGGGTTTCATAGATGATACATAAAATTAGAAATAATAACGGCACGATGACGTCCTGTTCACGTGACGGGAGGGAATTTCCCAAAAGTAGAACAAACTTTTCTTCGTGTTACACTTTTTGTAACTGCGATTTCATCGTGATGAACCGCTATCACATTATTTACAGTTTTTTCCGACGGAATAGGATTTCCAAAAATATTGTAAAATAAAAAAACTATATTTTTTAACAAGTAGCGCCATTTTGAAACTGTCGACCGAAATTAACAGCGCAACGAACTCGTTCGATAGGTGTCAAATTAAAACTGACAAAAGTTGTTATCCCGCGAAATATGTTTTTAGAAAGGAGAATCGACGTTTGTTCTATCGGGTCCGGATTTTACTATTATGACCTTTCTAATAGCTCATTGTCAAATAACATTCTACTAAAAAATCAAGTATAACAGAAGAGAAGAAACGGGGAGTTCTGACGATAGAAGGGAACTCCAAATTGTGTTAAAATAGCCCGTAGTTAGCTGGAGCCGAATTAAAAAAAACTGGTTTGTCCGAGTGACCTTTCGCAATTAATGGGAAAAAGAAACGAATAATATGCAACAATGTACAGCAAGAGGTTCTTAGTTTTTTTTAAAGCAATGCCATTCCTTATATTTAGGCCTAGGTTATTTAATGCAATAGACCGTACTTTGTTCTACTTCCGTATCTAAAACCTTTAAATCTAATAACTGAATTCTAAACTGATTCGTCAATAATTATTTAAGTCTTGGGTACAGTAATAATTTAAACATTAATTTCAACAATGTTTTTTTGCAGTCAGCTATTTTTTGTACTTGCACAATTATTTCTGTCACCTATGACTGCATTGTGCTGCACTCTCACGGGAACACTTTATACTTCTCCTGTAATTTATTTTGAAGACCTTTTATCGGTTTTAAGTCGTTTTTATTTTATTGTAAAGCATTAAAATGGAAAATTATGAGGCCTGAAGTTCTGACGAACCTGTAGATACCCCGTTGTATGTATTTATTTTCAACAAAACAGGTCTTTATTTTTGATACAGAACCGATAAGAATGGTTAGCGTAATAATATATAAGAGATGTTACTGTATTAGCAATAAGCTTAATCATCATTGTAGATAATGTCATTAAACTCATCGTCTCCCCTTCCCTATTGTCCTACCTACCTACTTCGGACATTTTAATAGCTTTCTTCCGCAGTTAGCCGCTCGTTCACGTACGAAAAAGAGATCAAAAACTTTTAAAAAACAGTCTTCGGAAAAGATCTGCAATAAAAATCCTCTGGAGGGTCGTATCATTGTAGTAGTCCGTTAAACCATTCCGGTGATTTGATTTTCGGCAGTTCATTTGAATCGCAGAATAAGTTTTTTCTGGTTGTCCATATTACCACTGAATGAACAGATTGTGCTGGGAATCCTTACCGAAGTCATATGAGCATGTAACACACAGTTTGTTCAAAATTTGAATTTATATATAAAAAAATTGATCCAGTCTATTAAAACTCAGTCCAGCTGTTCTATTTGGCCGATTTGCTTAATTGGTTTTTAATTATATGTATGTTTGCCTTTATTGTATTATATCATCGTGCATTTAGATCGTAATTTTTAAAAAAGTCCTAATGGCTTTTGTAGTAACCGTGTTCATCTTATGAAGGATATTTAATTTGATCACGTGATTACTTAATCATACGTTCATTAACGGAGATATTAGAATGACCGCATGAATGAGTTTGTAGGGTTACCTACAAAACAATATTGCGACCTTTATAGATGTATTGTGCCCCCTTTCTTTATTCCTGAGATACTCGGTTACATCACCTTCTCCAATCCTAGTCTCTTCATAACGTCTACGATTTGAAGATATGGATAACTTTCCTTACTGCTGATTGGTGACTTCCCAATTCCTTGTTGAAGTGCTTGCAGGTGCTTGCTCTGCTAATTCCCTTTCAATTTTGTACCCTTATATCAGGGGTTCTGCTCCATTTTGGCCAACATTCTTGTTGTGTGGCGAGATACCGCTCATTCTGTTTTACATTCTTACGGGAATATCTACAAGTAGCTAAGGAAATAAGGTCCTTCCGTACATGCATGGGTAAGGTTAAGGTACCCTGGGAAGTTGCCAGGTATCCCAAGGCTCCGTTTGATACACCGTTAAGCCGGTGTTCGCTTTACACTTTTTTAGAGTGAGAGTAGTATGAGCTAGAGGTAAGGCAGGAACGTTAAGCCCATCAGCTGTTTCCGTCTATAAATGCAGCTTATGCAACTGATTAATTTTTGTGTGATCAGATATTGTTTGTTAACCGGAAGACTCTGTATGTAAAATACATACACCTCCTTATCCATATCATATTTGATATTTTAAAAATTGCTGTACTGTATATCTGAATGTGTTAGAGTAGAATAAATAATTTGCATCGAGGGAGAATGCAAGAATGTTTTGATAAACTTCAATAATTAACGAAAGTCTAGTTGTTTTTTTAATAAATAGGCTAGTATGATTTAATGAAGTATGAGTCGCTATTTTTACGTAGTTCTAAGGTTGAAAGCTTCGACGAACAGACTCTTTGACTTTTTTACTCGTAGAAAATTGATAATCGATAATTTCGAGGGCTTTTTATGTCGACAGTTTCCGGATCGAACGTTTTTAGGATAACATTCACTATGAGAAAGTTTTTGTCGTAAAGAACAATTTCAACATCAAACGATACAGTGTAACAAACAAACAGAATAACTAATTCTTGGAAGTTTGGTTGTTTTGAAAATATTGTATCTGCATTTAGTCGTGCGTTGTTTTCCCCAATTTTCCTGGTTTGGGATTTGATAACAAAGTTACTAACCTTTATATTTAATGATAGAGGTGAAGATTGGTGTTGACACATCTAGTTATAAGATTATAAGACTAAGACATTCTAGTACGTTTGTATTCAATGGTTTCAGTCTTATCCTTTTAGAAAATCGAATTTGAAACGTCATGATTTAACATTTGTAAATTGGAAATGCTAATTGATGTAGATTTTAACGCCGGTTACGAAAGGAAATTGATTTTTAAAAAGCCTAAGATAAAATATTGGCCTATTTTTTTTTGGAAATCCGCTTCCTTTAAGTCAGCGAGACAGCTGAGTGCTGTGATTATAGCGCGGAAAACGCTTCGCAGGGCGCAGGTTGAGCCTCGGAGAGCGCAATTTATTCATGCTATCAGAGTGCAGTAGTGTGATGGCGTCATGTGGTTGCCTGGAAAGTGGGTTGGAGCTGTAAAGTGTTTTATAGCCGCGTTATCCCGCGTACAAAGTGCTCCGCGCATAAAATAATTAGAGGCGCAAGCAATCACCTGCTTTATGGCTCCGAACCGAGGGACAGCGCCTACTTTCTGTCTATACAGTAAGCTAATAAGCTTTTTGGTGAATATCAGTTGGAAAATTTAATTTTGGCACGGTCAACAATATTGCAACATCTCGAACATTTTTTGGGCGTCCGCACGTCCGGTGACAAAAAGGTTTGTTTTGGATAGAGCTAGGTTCTTTATCCGACATAATCCATTCTAACGTTTCAAAATGGCGGTTATTCTTTTAATTTAAATCTGATTCCATCGTAATAATCAGCGTTAAATTTGCGTAAATTAGCATTTAAAATATTCAAATTCTGTGAGAAATACGGAAATTATAGTTTTCGTATTTCTAATGTAATTTTAATTGAAACATACTTTGGATTTTAACGCTGGGTTAAGGTTGTGAAATCTGAAAGTTTTTAATTTTACGGAGGTCAAGGTTTATATTTCTATTTAATAATATCCGTATATTAAATGTTATTAAATAGCGTTACTGGTTGGAAAGTCGCTTGCGCGATACATCTGCGTGCAGCGTTTAGTTTTACTTCGTTGTTACAAGGATTAGGTTACAATATAAATAGAAATGTCCATTCTAACGTTTCAAAATGGCGATTATTCTTTCAATTTGATTCCATCATAGTAATCAGTGTAAAATTGAGTAAATCATTTAAAGTTTTCTAATTCTATCCGAAATGCGTAAAGAAACCGTTTTCGTACATCAAATATAATTTTAATTGGAAGTAGTAATTTTATGCAGCAGCAAACGTTAACATATCTTCCGTAATAGTTATCATTGTAGTATTTTTATATTCAATAGTTTTACTTCTTTGCTACAAGGACTAATTTACAATATAAATAGGAATGTGAAATGTTTTTTTCGGTTTCATCGTAAGTTTGTGCATATTTTCACTTTGAACACACCCAAACTATGGCCCGCGACAATGCACAAAAATTTCGGTTCAAAAATTAAATTGATAAATAATACCAAGTATTTTATTGAAAATTTATGTACGGTTTTGGGGGGGAAATATGTGAAAAATTTATTGAATTTTAATTATCCAGAAAAGAAAAGTATTAAAAATTGCCCATACATATTATTCTGTTATACAGTGCTTTAAATAAGTTGGACTTGGGGGAGGGGGATAGTGAATAATATACCACGAAGGTGGAACGGGAAGTTTAAAAATATAGTTTTATATAAATTTATCCATATTTCCTAGTTATTTCGATGTTTCATTTGTTGATGCGTTTCGGATTACGACCGTCATCAAAACGTATTGTTCGCATAGCATTATTGCAATACAACAATAGATTTTGATAATAGAGTTAATGCGAAACGCGTCAATAGAAAATTGACAAACCTAGGTAAGGCAAATGGATTTTACAGCTGTGTAAAATTTTCAGACATGAACATTTTCGATTATCTACATTTTGAAAAAAAATTGCATTTCGCATGCGCCTAACTGTTTTTCGAATAAGTAAATTTTCTTGCTATGAGTGTACTAGACATTCCAACGATTAAAATCAGAATAACGACCAAGCCGCCGCGCTATAAACTGAAAGTGACTGCACGCCTATTATAATTTAATAATACAATTTTGAAGTGGTGCATAAGCAAGAGGGGGTTTGGCGGGGGGGGGACGCAATAAAGACAATTCGGTTGTTTTATCTGGTGGAGCACAGGTCGTCCTAACCAGCTCTTTCCGGTCATAAAAAATCATATAAAAACGTAAAAGCTATTAACCTTTTCTCGGAGTATCAACCCTTCATCCCCCTTCTCTCGTTGCCACGGGGTGGATTCGGTTGCTATGGGGTGGGGTTAAAAGTCCGAGATAACGTTGCCTTGGTAACGCGGATAAGAGAGGGCCAGCGTACTAGCTGTGTATTCAATGACTTGTAATAATACAGGATGTTTCCCACCCCCTTATCCTGTCCAGGTAGACTAACAGCTGTTCCGAGTCCTTCAATGGATGACACACACAACACTCCCCTGTCATTCATTCGCTTAATGAAATGTCCAATTACAGTGGCGGACTCTGGCGGGCTTTATGTCAACTTTTACAAACAGCGTGACTGGATTAATTTGTTCGCGTTACGATTTGTCCGTATGTGTGGCACGCAGCTGGCTCGCTGGATGGCGTAAACGAATTTCGGGAAACAAATAAATGTTTTATCACTTTTATTACAAAAATCTGGTATCACAATCGTAATGACTTTAAACCTACATATATTAGTACTTTAAACACTGAAACGCGCGCGCGCACGCACACACGTACATTGAAAATACAATACGTAAGTGATCCCTGACCGATACCAAATTCATTTTTTTCAGTGGATTTTGAAAATACTTGATATTGCTTTGTCAATTTTTTTAACGCTGATTACCATGATGAAATGAGATTTAAGATTTGAAATGGCCGCCATTTTGAAACTGTTGAACGGATTTCGCTGGTTAACGAACTTGAACAAGCTATCACGAAGATAGATTTTGTGTCATATTTCAATCAAACCAATCCAAAATTGCGGACGTAATAGTGCTGTCCATTTATACCTTGTATACAATGCTTAACCATAAAAAGTGACCCAGGGGTCAAGATGCTGGGTCTGGGTCTTACCATAACGGCAACTCTGTAATTCGCTAAAAAAAAAACACGATACTCTTCTTTACCAGCGTTAAAATCCTCCCAGGGGACTCTGTGGTCGATGTGGCTAAAGCACCGGTCAGTCTGCTGCGTCTCTGAACTGCGCATTTTAAGGATCTTAGTTCTAGCCGCAGTTGCTTCCGTTTCCCTTACCGTTAACGCTGATCCCTCGTCCTCATTAGTCTAACTGGCACAATAATAATTGACAAAAATCAATTAACTGGAATTAGCAAAAATACAATGCTATTTAAAGTTTCTGTTTTGTTTAGTGCTGTTTAATACGGGTTTATTGTTTAAGTTGTCTATCAATACACAAACATTAATTAATAATCAGTTATCCTTGCTCCCCTCCCAATATATTGAATTACATATCCAGGCTTACGGATCCCTATCTGCTCCCGGCTTCCTGACAATCCCATTCCTCCCTTAGATCCCGCTCTGCAGATGACTGTTCCCAAACTGGTTATTGATTATAACTAACAACTCTCCGGTACTATTGTGTTTATACAGGGTGCAGTTGTGTTACGGGGGTGTTTTATTAATGCATTCGTATAATGTCATGTTGCCTGTGTTTCATTTACCAAAACATTTTTGAAAGGTGGACATTTATTTTGTATAATGTTACACAATTGAGTCGTTTTTTTTTTTTTTTTTAAAGTTACCAGGTGATTATCCAATGAGTGGCCATTATGGTAATAACTAGAAAGGGTACTATGAAATGAGCACGGATCTTGAACCTTAGAACGTTTTTAAACGGTCGTTCAATCGCGATTTTGGTAAGGTTTTATTCAAAATTCGGTACAAAACCGATTTTGCGCTATTTAGTTTGTACAAATTCGTGCAAGAGCTTCAAAAATTGGGCTTTCTGTTAGCGTTAAGAACTACACAATGTAGCATTGAAAATAAGTTTTTTTCGGCGAAAAACTATAAAGGCCGTGACGCGAAATTGAAATATCTAAAAAAAACCAAGAATACAAAATAAAAGTTATTGTAGAAAGAAAAAGAAAAGAAAAATAAGGTAAATAAAATAACCGACATATAGTAACAACTAAGGATATTTACGTACAAGTAGCCAACGGTGTTATCTTGAAAATTTAAAAAAAACAATCAAAATTGAATAACAGCCCTAAATATCTGCTTAAAACTAAATAAAACACGCTTAAAATTAACAAATCTTAACAATAACTAAAAAAATAACCAAACGTAAAGTTGTTGCAGAACTGTAAAGAGGCAATGATAAATATATAAATTAAATTTTATTAAAAAAATTTGGACGATGAAGGAAGTCTAGGCCGAGACACAAGAAAGTTATTTTGACGGCGATCAGGGTTCGTTTTTTTGTATTTGTGTAATGTCGCTAGAGAGTTTATAAGTCAAATATATGCAGACTTTTAATGTTATTATGATCGTATTATTGTCACAAATCGAGTTTGATAATAGCAAGGTCGTGTTCGTTAATTAATAGTTTCAAATTTACGGTAATTTCGAATCTAAAAAAATCGTTTTTATATTGCACTTCTTTGAATTGCTGATTTCATGATTACCAATTTAATGAATAGGCGAGAATCTTGTTCATTCTATTTTTTTTTTTTTTTTTTTTTAACGTCCGACTATTGTGCACAATTGGCCTAATGCAGACGATGGGATGATTTATAGCGTATGAAAATGCCAAGCCCTCGCCGGGAATCGAACCCGGGTCGGGGTGAAAGCCTAGTACGCTATCCACTGGGCCACCGAGGCGGCTTTGTTCATTCTAAGTGCCGGGTCTGGGTTATAAGGTGATGGCCGCTCCAATATCTCTTATCCAATGTAAATGCATTAATAACAGTGCGATACTTTTAAGTAGGAAACGGCGGCACGTGATAGGAGCGAATTTCTAAACGTTTTTGAAATGATTTCACAATCACGATCAGCGTTGTAATCCGCACATACTAGCACTTAAAGCTTTCAAATTACATTGAAAATAAGAAAATAAGACCATCAGAAAGTTTCTTAATTTCAACGAATTTCGCAAATTCAGAATAGTTATTTATGCAGTTTTAAGACAACTAGTTCTGCATTTTTAAAGGTTGAAAGTAGCCGCCATTTTGAAACGAACGAATTTTCCTAGTTAACGAACTTGTCCAACCTGTTTCAACTGTCGATTCTTTTGTCAGGTTTAAATCAAATCGGACTAAAATCGTGAACGTAAAAAACGACTTCAAAGAGTAACTTGAAGTGAAGATCGGTGTTCATTTAAAGATCCGAGTCTTACCACGATGGCCGTTCTATTAGCTTAATTTCCAACGTGAAGTTTTGCTACATTTAAAGGTACACGCTAATCATACTAGAATGTAATAGCATTGAAATCAGCCCTCGCTGTTACTTTATAAAGTGAATAATCACTGTTACTGAATACTTTTTGTAAAGGACTTCGCTCTTTTATTTGTCGAGAGCTTTCCACTCCTCCAAACGTTAATAGCTACAATTACAAAGCAGTTAATATTGTAGCATTCAGCTCGCTCCGCTCTCCAGTCACTGGATTACGACCTACGTTTCTTTTATTTCTTTTATTTATGTTTTAGAATTTAGAATTAATTTTTTTTATTCACGGATCCTGCTTTTAGTACTGTAATATTTAAGTCCCGGTTTATAATTTTTTTTATGTGTAAAAAGCTTTACTTAGTGAATGTAATGCATTGAAATTATTAATGTAGCTGTTTACTGAAGAACAACGGCTATCCGAATTTATTTTTGCCTTGGTAGCGTTCCTGTAATTGATAATTCGGATAATCGACGTTCTCTTATAAATTATATACCATTCTTTTTTTTTTGTTTTGTTATTTTTTCATTGGTTGACTCGTTTCGAATTTTCTTCGCCATCAAAACAGGTTGTTGTACGCATTGTATTTTTATTACAGCACAACAATTGGTTTTGATAATGGAGGTCGAATGCATTAAACAAAATAAAAACATTCCTAGTGGGAAAAGGAAGGTTAGAGTAATAAATTATTATTAATATTAAATTAATTTATATTCACCGGGTAGTCGAGGTTTATTGCGCCTGTGAATTGCTCGCCTCAAGGGCGTAGGTTCGAGATTCAGTTACTGCCGCAAATAGGGGCTCGGTGGTCGATGTAGCTGAAAGAACGGTCAGTAGGCCTATACTGTGTCTGAACTACTTTTTTTCGTTCGAGCCGTAGTTACTCGCGTTGCTTTTCCCTTACTTTTAACACTGATACCTCGTCCTCATTAGTTTAACTGGAAAGTATAGACGACATCAAGAAAATACTGCCATACCGATCCCTTATTCTCAGTCTAAACTGACATAAAGAACGAACGTGTGTGTGTGTGTGCGTGTGCGCGCGCGCGCTCGTGCAATTTAAAGAACAATCAGTTTTGATACACACACTCGTGAATACCTATAAATGGTAAAATTGCCTTATAGTGTAACACAAGGCAAGACGAGCCTTGTATATGTTTTTGTATCTACAAATCTCCCCCCCCCCTTCTAAACGGAATTGGAAAGCCGTTGTAAGCTTAAGGCGTTATCTCCAGTGGGATACGTTCCCTTTTGTTATTACATTATTTGGTCGTTTTAAGAAGAGTTGGATTGTTGTAAATTGAAGTCGAAAGCGTCCCGGTATATAGAGCCCGGCGTATTGTTTGTTGTTTTTTTTTAGAATCAATCTATCGATGCCTATTGTAAGAATCTATTTTGCATTGTAATGTTTGTAAATGTACATATATGGGCCCACCTGTATAATAATTTGGTAGTTTATCTATTGTTAAATACTAGCTTGAATGCCTTTGCGGTATTTCAGTCGGTGAATCGATTTTACAGACCACTTGCCGTTAAATTCGATTATTTTAAATATTCGAAAACCGTTTAACAAGTATCGTCAAAGTGAATGCAAATGTTGGGGTCATGTTGAATCGAATGATCAGTACATAATCGAATGATGTATGAATACAATACTGTAATTCAGGTAAACTATTTACAGCTGTTTTGTATCAGTTAATGCGATGATTCAGGAATTATTACTTCGATTTGTGGACTGTGCGTTAATCGCGGTACGCAGCTGTCTCGCTGAAGAGATAAAGCGAATTCTCAGTAATATGTTCCCATTTTAACTCACTCTTTTTGAAATTCCGACTTCACCACCATAATCAGATTGAAAATCTGACTTAATTTGGATTTAAAACTTTCTATTCGCATTGCAAGTACGAAAATGAACCCTGACCGCCGTCAAAAATTAATTAATTTCAACGTATTTTGAAAATTTGAAGTGTTAATTTGCGCCGTTTTTAACATTAATTACAATGGTAAAATCAAATTTAAAAATAAAGAATTATTAATTTTTGATGACGAAATGACCGCCATTTTGAAACTTTTGAACGAACTTTGCTAGTTAACGATCTGTTTATTCGTTTATATTCAATGACAATATCCGTTTATACTGATCTTGTGATGAGTCAATATAAGTCTTTGAAGATGTTATTCTAATCATTGTTAATATTATTTTATTCTGACTAATTAGGTATTAGGTTTTATCAGTTTTTTTTACTATATCGATGAGAAAACGTGTTTTAACATGTATCGTGCTTTAGGGCTGGTTGTGATGGATTTTGCGCGTCGCGTGAGCGAGTGCACACGTTTACATTGGATTATAGTAAAAGATTAGTTGTTTTTTTTATTAATTCGTAACGATCAGCTGATTCCATTGAGCAGCTGATACGCTATAATAAGTTTTAGTTTATGTTGTGTTAAAAACTAGCTGTTATAGTAAAAGATTAGTTGTTTTTATATTAATTCGTAACGATCAGCTGATTGCATTGAACAGCTGTTAGCCTGTATTTCGTTTTAGGTTATGTTGTTAAAAACTAGCTTTGTTAATATGTCGTGTTTCCGAACAAATTATCGTAATTAAAATAGAAAGGAAGGAAAAACATGATACATGATTTTTAATTTTGGTTCAATAACAGAAATTTTTGTACACTACTTATATACCTGTAGGCCTATTATCCATTTTCCAGTATATATATTGAAAGTTTACCCATTTAAAGTTCAGTGAATAAATTGTATCTTAGCCTATCTCTGGCCGGATACATAAAGCGCATTCTACTGTATTAAATCATTACACCGGATACGCTCTTGTATCATTTCGTATACTCGGCGGAGAAGTATGTTTAACGACTTCCTGTTCAGGAGATTCTAAGAAGAAAAGGGAAATCTATGCAGGGAGAAAGTAAAAAAGGTCGCGTGCGAAATTCCCTTCCAAGGTTTTAACCGCGGACTTCTTGGAATCCGGGCCTGCGGTGCTGTTTTCTAAGCAAGTATTCAAGGTTTCCTGCGGTCTTGTTTGTTACGGCAGGACTGTACCTGTAATCCAGTAATCGCGGATCGCAGCCGGCTGACTTGATGTAAGCTATTTTCCGAAATTGTTTTTCTTTAATATTGCCCGTTTCGAAATTTTCATTGAAAATACAAAACAACCCTGACCGACGTCAAAATGTGTCCATTATAATGTATTTTAAAACTAAATGTTAATGTATGCAGTTTTTAACGCTTATTGCTACGGTGAAATCATATTTCCAATATATTTCAATCAATAAATTCAAATCGGATTTCCAAAAAAAAAATGGTCTAATAACATTTTTTAACGCTTATTGTAACGGTCGAAAATGTATTTTCCAATAAATTTTCATCAATTTCAATGTTGGTCCAGTAACATTTAATTAACGCTTATTGCAAAGATGAAATCGTATTTTCAATAAATTTCCATCAGTTCCAGTTAGATTTCCAATAATGTTGTTCCAGTAACATTTTTTTAATTAATGCTTATTGCAAAGGTCGTATTAATAAATTTCCATTTTCCAATAAATTGTTGTTCCATCATTTTTTTAAACGCTTATTGTAACGGTCGAAATGTATTTTCCAATAAATTTCCATCAATTTCAATCAAATTTCCAATAATGTTGGTCCAGTAACATTTCATTAACGCTTATTGCAAAGATGAAATCTTATTTTCCAATAAATTTCCATCAATTCCATTCTGTGAATTCCAGTCAGATTTCCAGTAAAGTTGGCCCAATAACATTTTCCTCTAATATTACGGTTGCCGGTTAATTTGGCGCGAGAAGGTTACGAGCGCTTCAGAGCGCAGTCGTGGAGCAGCCTGTGTATAATTGAGACCAAACGGCGAGGTCTGACTACTAGTATTGGACTATTTTTAATAGTATGTACCTGGGAGATGTGTGGGCACGTTGGTTTCATGCTTTTACTGCGGCGTGCAGTATATCTTCATTAGCTAATGAATAGTGACCGCTACGGGAACACTGGAGGTACCTTCTCGATCCTACCGCAATGTGTCCCAGCAGGAGGTCTGACCAACTATCCGGGCAATATGTTTTACGTCAGACAACATTATCTTGTAACAATCGCGGCGCGCACCTGTCTCGCTGACGTGATGGAAGCGAATTTCGTAATTTTTTTTGCTTGGCTTTTTTTTGCGTGGCTTTTTTTAACAATCTGATTTTACAATTGTATTGGCTAGTGCTATGAAATTGCATCGGAAATTGAAAAATGCACTCGGCCAGTGATCGTAGTTAACGAAAATGAAAAAGCTAATGTTAAAAAGAAAATAGACGATGTTGGACTAAGAATTGGACTTTTTCAAACAAAACTATTGCGTATTACTGACAGTGCTTAACATATATTTTATTTGAAATGGTAAGAAATAATCACGTTCCGCAGCTGTCTCGCTGACGTGATAGAAGAGAAAAAATAATTTTATCTGCTTTTGCCGGAGAATTTTAAATTTTCAAATTACGTTGAAAATACGAATTTGAACCCCGACATTGTTGACATATGAAGTTTTTAATGCTGATTACGATTGTGGAATCCGTTTTTCAAAATAATTCGAGACGAAAAAGTTAGGTATGTTTGAAGATTTGAAATGGACGCCATTTTGAAACTGTCGGCTGGATTTTTCTTGTTAACGAATTTTGTCAGAACAAATTATTATCGAAATCGATTTTTCTGCCAAATTTGAATCATATTGGACTCGAATTGTGAGCGTGAGCTTGTTAACGCGCGCGCGCACCCACTTACCATGATGGCCGCACCAATATCCTATTTTCCAATCAAAATTCACCAAAAATTCAATGAAAAAATATTCAGTTATGAGAAATGACATTGATGCGCGAAAAAGCATTTGATGTGATTTTGAAAACGCTATCAACTGGTTCGCAGACTGTGTTTTAGACTCGTTTTTTTTTTTAACTACGGAACTTCCCTAATTGTGTTTATTTTTTTAACCATAAAGTCCTTGTCTGCTGTTAGAATCGTTGTGTGAATTAGCTTTATAGGCTACTAAATTCCTGTTTATGTTTCATTACGTAAGTTTATGCGAATTAGTTGAAGATTTCACTTTGCTCAAACTTCGTGTTTTTAAAATTATGTAAATCGCACATTTTAAATTTAACAAATTTTCTGCCAGATATACCCTATACGCTTCGATAGTTCCGGCAATGTGGACCTCCACCAGCTCATTCCGCACTAGAAGTTAGAGATAGGTAAGAAAACTCCAAACTGTTAAAACAAACTGTTTTTCTATATACGAAAGAAAACTGCTTTGCCAAACGGAAACAAGCAGTTTGAATTGAACTGGATCGTGATTTGTTAAACAAGGAACAACAGTTTGGACTTTCCCACCACCTACGTTCTATTCGAACGTTGCCGCAAGCGCTAAAACTTTTTTCCTGCTATTTTCCTGTTAAACTGTTTTCCTTCAAACAGTACAAACACCTTTTCTTTAACTTGCTATACTTTTTTCCTCTATTTCTTGTTGCAACGTGTTTGGGTGTTGTCAAAGTTTATCTCTATTTTGTTGCGAGTTGTTTGAAAGTTTTAAATGTAAAATTTGTTGTTCAAACATTTCTTTAAATTGTAAAAACAGCCATAATTGTGTTATATATTAGTTTTTCTCCGTAGTTTACTTTGTGTTTAGAAATTTAAAAATATTTAGAGGACAATTTTGAAAGTTTTCTTTTACTTTTTTTATGTTTTTAGAATTAAGTGCATAGTTTTTAATTATTTATTGGATGTGTGGACTTTTTAGTGTTTTTTTCAGTGTTTAAAAGTAAAAAAACGTTTTTTGTGATGGGAAATATTACAAACGTCTTACATTTTATTTTATCCGGAGCCTAATTTTCTTTAAAAACATTTGTTTTGTTAAACATGTTATTACAATAAACTTTATATTTTTTCTGTGTTATAAAATGGAAAACTTATTTTTTTGCTAATGCTAATGTTAATAACCTATCATTAACCTATAATAACCTAATGTTAATAACCTATAATTTTGTAACTATATAGAGCCAATTTTATTTAAACGTATTTGGCCTATGTTCTTATTACTATATTTTACTTATTAAGGTTACTTTTTTCAGTGTTGAAAAATGAAAACCTACTTTCTCCCAAATAAAAATATGACAGTAACATCTCACATTTTGTAAATACATAACCTACTTTTATTTAAACGTATTTTTTGTATTATCAATCATCAATATTTTTTAATCAACTAAAAATATTCTAAATTGTTTGCAATTCAGTAAATATACAAAGACTATTAATTTTTAAGTAAAAAAAAGAATGCTTCTATTAGAAATTCATTGCATTTTGTAAATATAAAATGGCATACGTATATATTACGTTTTGAGAATGTAATTTAATTATTACTACACTTATTATTTTTTTCTAAATGCTTTACACCCAAAAACAGTTAAGGACATGGTGGTAATGGGAATGAAAAAGTAGTCTTAGAAAACTGAACGTTTGTGCTTATGTTTTAGCTGCTAATACAACTTCGAGTTTCATTTTCCTAAACCTGTTTTTTTCAAACTGTTTTTCCAAACAGTTATTTTTTTCCAACAAACAGTTCGTTGATATTTTGTAAAAATAGCAGAAGTGCATTCATTGCTAAACAGGAAAACACTCTTAAGGCCACCGCTACACCGCACTGCGGGGTATCGTCTAAACATGCTCATTTGTGATTGCGACGCCTGGAGTGTGCTTCAAGAGTTCACTGGAGAGTGCGCGTGTGTGGGCCGCTTAAACGACCTTTACCTTCTTCGGCGGCAAGTGTAAGGCCTAAGTGATATACCTACCGTATTTTACGGACTACAAGACGCACGTTTTTCTTCGAAAATTGCCTCTAAAATTCAGGTGCGTCTTATACTTGAAATTAATATAAAAATATCAGTGTGACTTAAGATTCCTGCCAGTCTTAAAAATGACCGTGTATTTGATGCTGCGGGAA
Organism: Callitettix versicolor; assembly: GCA_022606455.1. Classification (NCBI taxonomy): domain Eukaryota; kingdom Metazoa; phylum Arthropoda; class Insecta; order Hemiptera; family Cercopidae; genus Callitettix; species Callitettix versicolor. The sequence continues at coordinate 28,166,059 of CM040189.1, forward strand.
AGCTATCTCTATCTGGCAACACTGGATTCAACTGTTGCAGCAGTGCACAGAAACGACGTACATGGATTGCGTACAACACTGTCTCCACTGTCTCCTCCCGCTCAGCCATCACAAACCCAGAACACTGGGAATGACCGAAATAAGCCCATATTGCAAAAAGGATTTATTTTTGTATCTCAGTTAAATTCAAATTTAAAAGAAGTTAAGGAAATGAGGTATACTGAGAGGTCGTCAGGTATCACATGGCTCCGTTTGATAGGCCATTTAGGTCGGCATCATTCACTCCATCAGTACGGAACCCTTCTCATTTCTCACTGGTGACTTCCCAATTCCTTATTGAAGTGCTTGCAGATGTTCTGCTTATTCGCTTTAAATTTGTCACCCTTATTTCAGAGGTTTTGCTCCATTAGGCCAGCAATGGTTCAGAGGTCTTTGTACCATTGGAGTCTATAGCAAATGGTCCAATTGGATTCTCTTCAACGTGGACTTTTTGCAACGAATCTTGTATTTCTCGTGTAAAAGAAACACTTTTGCAAATAGTCCAAAACCAATCACAGCGTAGAGAGACATACCCATGGGCGTGGCAATAATCATAGAGGTACCAAACACGTATAAAATGTCTGACTGAATATAAAGAGCATTATCTAGCGGTGGAAAAATGAAACACAAAACAAGTTAAACTGAATAATAAAACAGGATATAATTTGCTGCTATATTGACTACGTATTTACGAATATTTCTTGCCTAGCCTATGATGCGTCATTGCAGTCTACGTTGCCAGTGAACTTGAAATTGATTATTGTTATCGGTAACAGTACAATATTTTTGTTAGTAGCTAGTTTCGTAATGGATAAAAATAATCTAAGATATTTATAGTCTGGCTTTGCAATCTAATAATAAAAATGGTAAAACAGTTACATTTTTAAATTGCTTAAAAATTAAGGTGCATCTTATAATCCGTAGCGTCTTACAATTTTGCCCCGTAGGAGGAGGGCAGACTAGCTGCACCTTTTGAGAGGATTTAGATGTCCCTCGCGGTACCCGAGTCTAATACACACTTACACTTGCAACACTACGACTTCAACACTTTACACTCACACATTTAGGGAGGCGATAATTGCCACAATGTGCTTTTCGCCTTAAAAAAATAAGAGTGTTTCGCGAAAATTACGAAAAACGCGAAAACAAACTGCGCAATCGCCAAACTTTCTTTTTAATTGCAAAGCTTTTCAATTATTGGTTATCGTACCGTATTATGGTTTTCCTTAGGCTCGTGACGTACATGTGGTAATTGCCGCATGCCACAGCGATACGCGTTATCACAGTTGAGTGCCAACACCCCATTCCCAGTGGCCAGAAGTATAAGTGTAGCGACAGTATTTTCTGTTTCGCCTTGCCACCGTTTAAATCCCAATAAACTAGTTTTAAAATTTTCAAATTACGTTGAAAATGAGCTATGTTGTTTACTGAAAAGGGATTTTTTTTTTATCTCAGTTAAATTCAAATTTAAAAGAAGCTAAGGAAATGAGGTCCGCCCGTACAGAGCCCCGCATGCATGGGTAAGGCTAAGGTACACTGGGAGGTCGCCAGGTATCCCAGGGCTCCTTTTGATACGCCATTAGGTCGGCATCATTCACTCCATCAGCACGGAACCCTTCTCATTTCTAATTGGTTCCTTTCTCATTTCCCAATTCCTTATTGAAGTGTTTGCAGATGTTCTGCTGATTCCCTTTAAATTTGTCACCCTTATTTCAGAGGTTTTGCTCCATTAGGCCAGCCTTTTTGTTGTACGGCGAAATACAGCTCATTTCTGTTTTACATTTTTACGGAAACACCTACAGTAGCTAAGTAAATGAGGTTAGCTCAAACATGCATGGGTAAGACCAAGGTACACTGGGAGGTCGCCATTCCATAATTCAGTTTGATACATCATTAGGCCGTTGTTCGCTTTACACTTTAGTTAGCCAAGCTGTGTAGAGTAATGAATGTGTGTCTTGAATAGACGAGTGAGAGTAATATGAGCTGGAAGTACGGTGGGATTGGTAAGCCCATCAGCTGCCTCCGTCGGAAACGCATGCATGCAGTTGTAGTTTTTTGAATGGTGTACAAGGAAGGCCTCAGTCTTAGTCTTATCATCAGCGTATCATCGTATGACCCTATTACAATAATAATAGGTTACTCAAGGAACGGTTATTTATTTGGAACCTGTTATTTTGGAAGTTTCGTTAAATAATGACCATCTGTACTGTACATATAAAAACTAAACTTGTACAGTTGTACTAAACTTGTTGGTACTGACTTTTTGGATCTTCCAGATTTCTTCGATAAAAAAATAAATGGATTTTCCATTAAAGTTAAAAAGAGAAAAGAAAACCGTTTTTAGCGTTTTACCTTCAGGACACCCTCGGGCTTCTGCCGCACGAAGAACTGTAACTTGCATAAACGTCAGTGCTTCCTCTTCGGATTTTCGTAATTAGGTGAGCTTTATTGAGAACCCGGCAGTCAAATGCAGTATGTTAGCTTCATGCGATATCGCGTATCACTGCGACGTAAACATTATCACAAATATGCCATGAGCCTTTATGCACGGACTACAATCTGGCAACACTGCGGCCAAATGCAGTGTCACAGCTTCATGCGATGTCTTGCCTCCTGCAATATTAAAAGTTGCGATATCGTGTACCGCTGCGACGTAAACATTATCAGAAATATGCCATGAGCCTTTATGCACGGACTACAATCTGGCAACACTGCGGCCAAATGCAGTCTCAGCTTCATGCGATGCCTTGCCTCGTGCGTCACTAAAAGTGTTGCGATATTGCGTACCGCTGTGACGTTAACATTGTCAACAAATGTGTCATGAGCCTTTATGCACGGACCATAATCTGACAATATTGTAGCCAAATTCATTGCACAACTTCATGCGATGTCTTGCCTCGTGCAATATTAAAAGTGCTGCGATATTGCGTACTGCTGCGACGTAAACATTGTCACAAATATATCATGAGCACGGACCATAATCTGGCAACACTGCAGCCAAATGAATTGTCACAACGTCATGCGATGCCTTGCCTCGTGCGACATTAAAAGTGCTGCGATATTTCGTACTGCTGCGACGTAAATATTGTCACAAATATACCATGAGCACGGACCATAATCTGGCAACACTGCGGCCAAATGAATTGTCATAACGTCATGCGATGCCTTGCCTCGTGCAACATTAAAAGTGCTGCGATATTGCGTACTGCTGCGACGTAAATATTGTCACAAATATATCATGAGCACGGACCATAATCTGGCAACACTGCAGCCAAATGAATTGTCATAACGTCATGCGATGCCTTGCCTCGTGCGACAGTAAAAGTGCTGCAATATTGCGTACTGCTGCGGCGTAAACATTGTCACAAATATATCATGAGCACGGACCATAATCTGGCAACACTGCAGCCAAATGAATTGTCACAACGTCATGCGATGCCTTGCCTCGTGCGACATTAAAAGTGCTGCGATATTGCGTACTGCTGCGGCGTAAACATTGTCACAAATATATCATGAGCACGGACCATAATCTGGCAACACTGCAGCCAAATGAATTGTCACAACGTCATGCGATGCCTTGCCTCGTGCGACATTAAAAGTGCTGCGATATTGCGTACTGCTGCGACGTAAACATTGTCACAAATATATCATCAGCACGGACCATAATCTGGCAACACTGCAGCCAAATGAATTGTCACAACGTCATGCGATGCCTTGCCTCGTGCGACAGTAAAAGTGCTGCAATATCGCGTACTGCTGCGGCGTAAACATTGTCACAAATATATCATGAGCACGGACCATAATCTGGCAACACTGCAGCCAAATGAATTGTCACAACGTCATGCGATGCCTTGCCTCGTGCGACATTAAAAGTGCTGCGATATTGCGTACTGCTGCGACGTAAACATTGTCACAAATATATCATCAGCACGGACCATAATCTGGCAACACTGCAGCCAAATGAATTGTCACAACGTCATGCGATGCCTTGCCTCGTGCGACAGTAAAAGTGCTGCAATATCGCGTACTGCTGCGGCGTAAACATTGTCACAAATATATCATGAGCACGGACCATAATCTGGCAACACTGCAGCCAAATGAATTGTCATAACGTCATGCGATGCCTTGCCTCGTGCAACATTAAAAGTGCTGCGATATTGCGTACTGCTGCGACGTAAACATTGTCACAAATATATCATGGGCACGGACCATAATCTGGCAACACTGCAGCCAAATGAATTGTCACAACGTCATGCGATGCCTTGCCTCGTGCGACATTAAAAGTGCTGCAATATCGCTTGTCCTATAAACTTTGTAAATGCTGTAAACATTGTCCGATATGTGTCATGGGCCTTAATGCAATGAACACTTACTTGTACGTGTTTATATTTACAACGTTAAAACAGTTACAATTAGCATTTCAAGTATTTCCACTCGAGCCCGAATAAACTGTCATACCCGGCTCTCTTTCTCTCTCTATGTAAACAAACACCTGATGCTGACTGTACCACCCACCGCGGGATTATCAGACGGTGACTGTACTGTGGGATTCTCTCTGGGTTTTACATATTATTGCTTTCCCCCTTCCTCCCATTCCCTTTCCGAGTAGAGTCAAGGCCTGGCAATGACCCACATTTTATGAGCTTCACTTCTCAATGGAGATGCCGCAGCATACTCCCCTCCCCTCCCCTTCCCTTCTACACACGTCAGTTCTAACCTATATAAACAGAGTTGTATAGTATAGTGTAAGGCTTGCATGTCGATTTGTTTGCTAGCCACGTGTTATCACGTTCTTTGATCTTCGCTTTGACGTCGACGGAGTTTGGGACGGCGTGTTCGCGTCTAGACTATCGTTGCACGTAGCCCACGTTGTCTTGTGCTAGGTTACGTGAACAAAATGACCTATTCTATAAGAATTTCAATTAAATTGAAAATACATTTGACAGAACTGTAGTAAAGCCAAGCAAATTGAAATATACATTTACCTTACTTCCACTGGAAAAATGAGCTATTTGGAGCGGCCATCATGGTAAAACCCAGATCCGGGATCTTGGAATGAGCACCGATCCTGACCTTCAGACTACTTTTTCAGGGGGTCGTTAACATTTTTAAAAGTGAGGGGGGTATGTTCAGGTATTCAAACTAAACAAAATCGGTATATGTATAGTTAGGACAAGTTAGTTAATCGGCGAAATTCCGTTCAACAGTGTAAAAATGGCGGGTACTTCAAATCTTTAAGAAGTTATTTACTTCATTGAAGTCCGACTTCATCGTAATCAGCGTTGAAATTAATAACTGAATTTGACGGCGGCCAGTGTTCATTTTCGTATTTTCAATGTAATTTGAAAGTTTAAAATATGCATAGCCTATATTAATGCCACTTCAATTTTTTTTTTAAATTATTGTTTCATTTAAAAATCCGACTTCACCGTCGTAATGCATCGTTGAAATGAGTTGGATTTGACGGCGGCCAGGGTTCATTTTCGTATTTTCAATGTAATTTGAAAGTTTAAAATATGCATATATTAATGCTGATTATGTTAGTGAAATCAGTATTTCAAAATGTATAAAATAGGAAAAGAACTTTCGGAATTTGCTTCTATCACGTAGGCTTAATCGCGCTACGATTTATACTATCATACAAGACATTTAAAATGAGATATGAAATTTAGTTTTATCTTAACAAGTAAGGGATGTTAAGTAACATTACTATTTCAACATAGCCACCGGACCACATATTTAAATAATTAGGATTATAACCTTTTTTCTTCCGTCTAGTGATCTTTTAACTCACCTCGTAAAGGTCACCGCGGTTTCAAACTTCACTGTTTCATCTTTAGTACAAACGGTCAAATACCTCTGTCGAGGTTGTCGCAAAATTAACAAAACACTAAAATACACGTCACAAACATTGAACACAATTACACGACTTCATTAAAACAAACGATTTTTTTTAGTCCGAGTTGTTGCATGTAGCGTTCGGTCAAACCAAATTTTATTGTGCGTTTTAATAAAAATTGTGTTTTAATTGTAATTGTATTTTCAACGTTTTGTTCACTTTATGACGACTTCGCCAGAGGGACAACTTCAACACTTTACACTCACGCCTACATTTAGGGAGGCGAGAATAGCATCAGTGTGCTTTTCCCCTTAAAATAATAAGAAGAAAAATATTTAACCATTTGTATTACGACCTGAAGATGAAACGGTGAAGCTTCGAAACCGTTGCAGTCTTTTATGAGGTGAGTTAACCACCACTAGACGGAAGATAGGTCATAATCCTAATTAATTAACAGTAGTGTTACAGGAGATTCAATATGGCCGACACGATCCGCAGACACTTAAGTGAAATATCTGAGCAAGCATAACAATTAGGCACTGTGGGTAAGTGAATAAAGCCAGACCAATCATTAAGTTTGTGTTACGCTATGGCGGCAAGTCCTTTGAGTATCGCGAATGGAAGTCAGCTCGCGTGCGATGAATATCAACAAACAATGCATGCCCCTCAGTTCATTGATAACAGTCGCTAACCACTTAATTCTGCAACCTTGATGTGTTTATTATTTATCCAGTGTACACGTCAACGTTGAAAGTGCAACTTAATGAAAATATTTTTAAAATCCTTAGATCATGTATTGGGGCCTACGCCTTATTAAATCTATTTTTGTGATTTAACATACCGGATAGATTATAATACAGTTTGACTAATGACACTGAATATAAACGTACTAGAAGTTCAGCCAACATTATATAAAGCGTGCTCGATATTAGCGGCTGAAGTCCAAGTAATTGGACTATCTGCCACTAGGAACGCTGCAAGCTAAAGGACAGGGGGTGGAGACGTCTGAGAAAATAGATATTACTTGTTATCTGTTTAATTGTAGTTGAACACTGTGCCGCAAGATGCCGCCAGCAGCCAGCGCTTACAAAGCTCTCATAAGGGTTACGTTTATATTCAGTGCTAATGACGACGCTGGATCTGCGGAAAAAATAATCTGTCGGTAGTAACTGCAAATCAAACCCACGAACCTGACACGTATCCCACCATCAAGCTGTAATATTACGAATGTACTGCGTTCCCTAAAAAGACTGATGTTTATTAACGATACAAATTAATCCGCTATTTGGTAAGGTAAAATTAAATTGTTTGATGTCTCATTTTAAAGGTTTTTCTGCATATTTTCTTTGTGTGTGTGTGTGTGTGTGTATGTGTGTGTGTGTGTGTGTGTGTGTGTGTGTGTGTGTGTATTTATTGTTTTAAAAGATCAGAAACATTTTTAAAAATAAAATGTAACGCACTGAATAAGGCTTTAAAATTTAAAGCGTTAATTTACGTTGATTTTGTTGGGGGAGGGGAAGTTTTTAAAGACGTTAGAGTTAAAAGAAGTAATTTTAATAATAATGATTTTTGGAGATCAACTTCCATCGCGTAAGCGGTAGTCGAGTGCGCGATTTCCAGCGATTAGCCTGGACAAGTTCGTTAGCCAGTAGAATCTGTTCAAAATGGCTACACTTTCATAATGGCAGTCGTTACACTTTTTAGTAAATCGTATAATTTCACCGTCGTAATCAATGTGAAAAAATCTGTACTTTTTTTTTTAAATTTCATCGAAAATACGGAAATAAATTTTTTGAAGGCATTATTCATCGTTCATTTTAGTATTTCTATTTAAATTTGCTAATTATTGCAGATTTTAATCTGTAAAATAATTTTAAAACTAATTTTGAGTAAAAACTGTTAAGTTGACTAAACTAGTAATATTAAACGAACAATCTTTGTGTCTTTTTTTTGCGAAACGACTAACGATTTTGAAATAATTTTGGAGCGTACCACTTTCGGGCACAGGATATCGGTTTAGAGTAGGTTTCTCATAGTTGGGAAAATTAATTGTAATTAGAAAAACGCGTTAACACCGGGCTATAATGTAGCTAAAACTGGGGTGCTGGGTGGTCGATGTGGCTAAAGCATCTGCTGCGTCTCTGAACTGCGCACTTAAACGTTTTTATTTCAAGGCGCAGTTACGTTGCTTTTCAATTAACGCTGATCTATCATCGTCATCGGGCATAAAATGTGGAGGTTATGCAAAAGTAATGCGAATGAATGAATAATTATTGTTTTTGTTTAGTCAGCTGGTACAATAATTCTAAATATCAATTAGCCTTCACAAAATTGAATGTGTACTATTAAAGCAAATTTATTTGATGTTTTTTTTATAATATGATTGAAAAATCATATTTTTTATAACGTAGTGATTGAATCTACGTACGTATGAACGTCTATTTTTCCTCGAAAATGGCTTTAACGATTGTAATATATCATTTTCGGAATGAAAAAAAAACTGTTGTGGTGTGTCTCATTATGGGGAAAATTGGTTTTAATTAGAATAACGCAGGCCGGTATGAGTGTGTGCGTAAAAATCTAAAATAAAATTTCAGCAGAACGATGTTCGATCTCCAGGTAATAAATACATTAATTAAATTGAATTTAATTGCGAAGCACTAAAAACTACGGATGATTACGGTAATTGAACCAACAAGTTGTAACCGCTTGTTATCAACGGATCCGTTTAATTAACTGCACATATTTGACCGGTTTCCCAGTAAAGCCTACCTTTTAGAAAGCCAATTAACTTTAAAACCCCTTCTATTCAATCAAACTCAATCGGTTTATCTGTGTTTAACTTCGTGCTGATCAATTTACTTTAGAATTTTTGGAATTTTGTTAATATTTTGGGAGCGATTTTAATCAGACGTGGCAGAAAAATCGTTAATAATTTTAAAAAAGCGGCCGTTTCAAAACTTTTAAATTAGTAACGTTTTTGTTTGTTCAATGCGAATTGTAAGTGTATTATGGGCTGATTATAATAGTGGAAATAAGAATTTAAAAAAAAGTGTAAGATAAAGTGAAAACACCTTAAAGAAATCAGCTTCTATCACGTCAACAAGACAGTGGCTTGATTTATGAAAGCTGCTGAAATGTAATGATTTTTTTCAAAAGATTTTTAACCGATTTCTGTATATTTTTTTTTTTTTTTAACGTCCGACTATTGTGCACACTTGGGCTAATGCAGACGATGGGATGATTTATAGCGTATGAAAATGCCAAGCCCTCGCCGGGAATCGAACCCGGGTCCTCGGGGTGAAAGTCTAGTACGCTATCCACTAGGCCACCGATTTCTGTAGTGACTTATTGCACGTTTGTCTGGGCTGCATCCGAAAAGCGAAATTCGATAAAACCTTCTTCGATGTTAAATCTTTTACATTAAAAAAGGGAATTCAGTGACCTTTTTTGGGGTAACTTTAACATTTACTCCCGATAGGTCTACGGGCAAACTACTTGTAAAACTTTATGAAAGTCGTTTAATTAATCTAGTCTAGCGATTGGCGCACGCGAGCGAGAGAGAATGAGAATTGAACCGAATATTGCTTTTATTGGTGGACGAAGGACTTTTAGGTCCTCTTCCACATAACTTCGAGAGAAAGAATTGAATTGAATATTTTCTTTAATAGTGGGCAAAGTTAGGTCCCTTTCTTCCACTTAACCCCGAGAGATAGAATTGAATTGAATATTGTCTTATTGGTGGGCAAAGTTAGGACCTTTATATGTCCTCTCTTGTACAATCACGAGAAAGAGAGAGAGAGAGAGAGAGAGAGAGAGAGAGAGAGAGAGAGATGTAAATAATTCAATTACCTTTGTCTTGCTTACAAATAAACAATCACATAATTGTAATACAGTATTGACATATTACTTTTGAAAGAATAAAATGGGATGAAAGTTTGTAAAAACCCGTTTGACCTCTGTACAACTACCCGCGGCATACATTTTTTAACGACATTGCCTACTGGACAGTCCCGAGTCACGCAACCGTTCACTGCACGCACTGCAATACAAAAAGAAAATTCTAAAATCCTGTCGGACTAACAGAAATAAAATAATCACGGCACGCAGCTGTCTCGCTGCCGTGATAGAAGCGAAATTCATTTTACGCTTTTTTGAAATTCCTATTTCACCATTATAATCGGCATTAATCACAGGATGATTAGCATTGTAAACTGTCGAATTACTTTGAAAATACGGAAATGAACCCTGACCGCCGTCGAATTCAGTTTTTAGTTTCAGTGAATTTTGTAAAATCGAAAACGTTAATTTACGCGATTTTCAACGCTGATTACGATGGTGAAATCAAGATTTTCAAAATTATTTAAGACAAAAAAATGTTTGTTTTTAAGATTTGAAATATTTTTGGTTATCTAACTTGTCCAAGCTGTTATCATAGATTTTTGCGCCAAAAAGTGTGTGTGTGTGTGTGTGTGTGTGTGTGTGTGTGTGTGTGTGTGGTAAAGTCAATTTACAACGACCCAGTTTACTGTTGTGAGCAAAGTTACTGCAGAGTGAAAGTTCGGGGGGGAGGCCTTCTTGATACTGACGTCACTATTTAATTGTGTACTTTATTGCATTTCCATCGTGGAATAACATAACCTAACCTAACCACCTGAACACGTGTTCTTCCTTCAAATTTATTATTCTATTCGTGGAGTCCGAAGTTCTTTCTCAGACTGTACTTTTCCCGTACAGCGAACTTCATTCTTCATTTTGCACGCGTTTATCCGAAGAAAGAAACAAAAACAAATAATCGAATATAAAATAGAAAATAAAAGCGGTTTAGTATTGTAGTGTGTATACGTAACGATTGCAGGCGGGGGTGCTGGGTTGCCAAGTCGCTCAAGTGCCACGTTGCCAAGTCGGGCTGTGCTCGGTCGGTATTGATTTTGTACTGTGCTGTCGCTTTAACCGGCCAACTCCCCGGCCCGGCTCCTGTGTACCCTTATTTTCTCTGTACGTGAGCGATTTTTTCAGAAAAAAACACCGGAAATAACAACAGAATAAAATATTAGCTAAATTTGTTCGCCGTGGAATTTCAGGTCAGGGTTTGTTTTCTAATCTTCAGCGCAATTTGAAAGTGTATTTTGTTATTGTGTGCAGATTGGAATGCTGTTGTGATGGTGAAATCAGAGTATTAAAAAGAGGGTAACATAAAAAAAACTATTGGAAATTAGCTTGTATCACGTCAGCGTGCCGTGATTATAGAAATATTATTTATTTATTAATGTGTTCATTTACTACAAAATCCATAAATACATTTGTTAATTACGCACAGAAAAACTCAGATACATGGATGCTATCCATCTGTAGAGTGTTCCCTACTTTAATATTCTCAAAATACAATTAAACATTCAAAATTTCTAATCAACACAATAACTCATCCATTAATAATTATATAAATCAACTAAACATTTTCTATATTTATAGGCTGTCATATGATAACCAAACAATTTTGACCAATTCTTCCCATTTAAAAACTCGATACATTCAGAACCGTTTTACTCTAAACTCTTGTAATGCCGGACAAACCGCCAAATAGTGATAAGTATTCCATATTTTTAACTTATTGCATATTGAACATATATATGCCTCCTTAGTCCTTTCTACTCTAAAATTTACATTTACCAACTCTCCTCTTAACTTGAAAATACAAGAAACGAATTGCACACTATTACTATCACATGCATAATGATTTTCTTTTAAATCAAAAATTTAATTATTTATAAAAACTACGAAATTTTGAATTTTGTGCCCTTATTAAGTTATTCCTAAAAACTGTTTAATACAATCTTGTAATATTTCTATGCTCAACTTCTTTTTTATTACTGTCCAGGTATTTATATAAATCTACGTAATGTTTTCCACGTAAAAGTTTAAAGTCTTTAAACCAAAATACTTCTTTTTTAATGATCTCTTCTGCCGATAACCTGGGCAACCGGTGGTCCTTCAAACGCAGAACTTTTTGAACAAACCCAGTGTATACAAAAACATCCTATTCTGTCATGTCTCTAAATATACAGTAAAATCAGTGGTATTTTTTGGCAAACAATGCAGCTTCTTAAAAAACAAAAACAAAATATAAACTCTCCACTAACTTAAATGACAAAGTTATTACTGTGTTATTCGAGATGCATAACACGGCATAAAATACTTTTATTTTTGCATATACGGGAACATTTTTATTTTTAAGTAATTTACTATATGTGACATGTATTCCAAATTTTACCACCGCTAATCGATCTTTCAGATTGATTATAGAAGTGTAATTAACAAATTAGTTTAAATTTAACAAGGCGTGGTAATTTAAAAAAATCATGAAAATAGATTTTCATTTTGCATACAACCTGCGTAATACTCCGTTTAAAGAGGGTTTGCAAATTGAACAGTTACGCTGTCTACCTTAATTAAATTACTGCACGTAGTTTCCTTGTTTAAATTACAAATTAAACAATTATACAGTATAAACAGATATATTATAATTATATACGGTAGAACAAGTATTAATACAACGTTGTTTTGCCCTACATACGCTGCTGTATGTGGAACTGCTTAACTAACTTTATGGTGTTGAAAAATACTTCATCTGAAATTGGTTTGGTGATGTTTCTTGAGACAACATCCCTTTTTCTCAGCATATACTGTTCGTACAGACTTAAATGAGGTATTATTAGAAAGATTTTTTAATCGGCTTCTGACATTGCAAAACGATTTTGCGCTAAAACTTACTGTTTGTGGAAAATTTTAACATAAAAGACACGTTTAACTGTCAGGCAAAACACGGCATCATGGATACGCATGCGCGGCATCACAAATCAGACAGTATTTTTTACATTTTATGAAGCTAACTTATTAATCATGAATAGACAGTCCCATTACAAATATTACTTTTTTGCAGTGGTTCGAACATTTTGAATATTTATTTAAAAGTCATTAAACTTATAGGTTATGTGGCCCTATTGACAGTTCCTATACCTGCCCGTCATACAAGCCGGGACAAGCATTTCGAATACCAAACACATGTTTTGGACACTATTTTGACACAAATATATTTGTGATTTCTCCTTCAATCGTGCATTAATCTGTTTTTAATACGGACACAATAGATTTTTTAATTTTTTAAATACGAAGCACAATTAAAGTGTCGAAATGCAGTTAGAAGTTATTGTGGACTTTGTGAAGTACAGTTTGAGGTTATTGTGCACTTCGTGTTTGTAGCCATTAAAGAAAATGAAATACAAAAAGTACAAGAAGATTATATTCTTACACCAAATATCGCAATGTGTGTTTTAAACTTTTCAAATTGTGTTTAAAATAAAAATAATAAACCACGACCGCCGTCAAAATAAAATTACCAATTTCGACGGATTTTTAAAATTCAAAACGCGAGTTTGTACAGTTTCTAACGCTGATTACGATGATGAAATGAAATTTTCAAAAACATTTTACTAGAAAATGTCAATGAATTTTTAATGATTTTAAATAGCTGCCATTTTGAAACTTTTGAAAAATAATTGGTGGTTAACGAACTTGTCCATGCTGTTACCGCAGTCGATTTTTGTGCAAAGATTGAATGAAATAGCACTAAAATTGTGAACGTAAGAGCGCGCGCGCGCACACAAACATTTATAAATTTTAACGACCCTTGAAACGTGATCTAGGGATCGGTATCCAGCGCTCATTTCAAGGTCGTGGGTGTGGATATTACCATGATGGCCATAGTAGCTCATTTTCTAATGGCAACAATGTAGTAATAGTCTTGCTGACGTAATAGAGGCGATTTTCTAAAAGTAGTTTTATCTTTACTTTTTTATACAAATTGAAAATGTTTACTTCACCATAAAACAGTATTCAATCTGCATATAACTTTTTAAACTTTCGAGTTACACTGAAATTACGAAAATGCGAAGTGATCGCTGACAAAAAATTTTTCATAATTTCAACGAATTTTAAAAATTCAAAATGTTAATTTATGTTGTTTTTAACACTAATTGCGATGGTGACGTCATATTTAAAAAAATAAGGCATTAAAAGTTATTAATTTTTAAAGATTTAAAAATCTGCCAATTTGAAACTGTCGAACGAACTGGTTATCCAACTTGTCCGAGCTATTTCCGTAATCGTTTTTGTGCCAAGTTCGAATAATATCGGACCGTAATTGCTAAAGAACACACACACACACACACACACACACAAACGACCCCTTAAAAAATGATTTTAGGGGTCAGGATCTTTCGCCAAAATCGTGGGTTTTTTCATGTAGCTGCTCTAGTAGCTAATATTTCAGTGGAAGTTCTCTAATCAAAGCCGTACATACCGATACAGAGGCCTCGAGAAAATTGGCCTTGGTATGGGCCTATTGTCTCTAAAAGAAGGTAAATAGGGGTTCAATTTTAAATTATTTTAATTATTATTATTATTACAAAAAAATAATAAGTAAAATTATTTTTGAATAAAATTAAATTGTATTCAATTCTGAAAAATGCAACATTTTTACTTCAAAAAAATGCAAAAATTTTCACTAAAATTTTTTTATTTTCATTTTGTTTATTTAAATTTGTTTTCATTTCCTTTTCGAGGTCACTTTTCCAAGGTAAATACGTCTCCGTCTCTAATAACGCTGAAAATATTAGGAGAAAGAAGGAAAAGGGAGGAATGCCCGAGTAGGATACAAGAGAATAGAAGAAAGGAAAGGGCAGGCAGACTATAAATTCGGTAAAGCCGAGACGAGGCGCGTCACGAGCAAACAAACGGGTTCGGCGATCGGTCGCTGGGCTGCCATTCCGGCCAAATTTATCTGTAGTGTTTTAGTTTTACAAGTGGACTCGAAGCAGTAACTTTGTGATTTTAATGCTTTCGGGAAGGGTTTTATCAGACGGGCTGTACAGTTTATGGGTGAGGCCGGGGTCTCCGAGGGATCTTGCGGCCAACGTTGCAATCCGTAGCGCCGTGATGAGATACCTAAATTATTTATTGAATTGCATTTCTTGTTTGGCATTCTCATTCAGATTTGAAAGAACGTCACGATCCTTACACGACTAGTAAAATCAATTCTTTACCGTTGACAGTAATAGAATCACGTGAGGAACTCAAATCTTGGGAAAGAGATTGATTTCTGAGAGAATTTGCCCAACAAAATATTTTCAACCGTTTCAATTACGCTGTCCATTAAAAATCAGCAGCACGCAACTATCTCGCTGACATGATGGAAGCGAATTAAGTCCACTTTAAAAAATCCGATTTCACAACCATAATCAGCGTTAAAATCTGCGTAAATTAGCATCAAATTAAATTAAATGTACAAAAATTAATCTGACCTTCGTTAAAAATACTTTTAAAAAATTTCAACTGATTTTATGGTGCATTTATATTGGGATACATGTATGAGGATTTATCATGCAGAATGTGTCATCATACATGTCAAGTAGTTCGTAAAAATACACCCTACATTTACACTTATACAAATAATTTCATTTGTCAAATGATAGTTTCTGTTGGTTAGTAGCAGTACCTTAATGTGCAAATATTCCAAATTTGTACAATAAAACCATACAATTTTTTATTTATCAACATGTGCACTGATGTAGGCATAAATACAGTCTAAAAAAAGAACTGGTAGGTGGGTGGCGACGCGAATTTAAAAAAAAAACTAGCCTACTAATTAACAGGTGAATTTGCCAACAAGTCAAAATCTGTCAGCTGATTAAGTAGTAAAAACTGCCATAACCTAAAAAAACACGAAATAAATTTATGGATGCAATTTTTTACTCACACAAAGAAACTGTCGAAGAATTTTAATTAAAGAATTTTTGTTTACCATGTTTGAATAAAATCGGACCAGAATTGCGATCACGATCGTGCTAAAACGCGCGAGCGCGCGGGCACATCAGTAGGCTTTATTTAAAGTCCCGGGTACTTACTATGATGGCCGCACAGTTACTCATATTCAGAAGGAGAGCTGCTAAAAATATGACGGTGTGAGCTATTTCATTTTGAAAATGCAGTAAAATCTCTCTATAGCGCTATACGTAATTGAAAGACGCTATACGATATTTCCGCTATAGAGAAAGTTCAACCAAAACGTGTATAAAGATGTTTTTATTTGTAAAATGTGTTATACAGTATGTTGAATCTGATGTATTGAATGCAGATGTTATTGAAGTACGTAATACTGTATGAATAAAATACTGTGACTGCGAGAAAAAGGCAATGTTTTGCCGAAACTACTGCAGAACTGCTTCATCAATTCGTTAGATTTTCGAATTTTCTTGGAACCCTTTATTATAGGCCTTCTTTTATTTTGTTTTTATTTTACCATACCAACAGAAAAAACTAGCTAAATTAAAATTCCTGCAAACTTTTACAACTTAAGCAAAAAATATTTACTTAACAATAAAATTTTCCGTTTACACTGTATTGTAAATGTATACAAAAATAATTCAGTTGACGCACTACGCACTGCTTTTAACACTCGAGCCGCCTCGGTGGCCTAGTGGATAGCGTACTAGGCTTTCACTCGAGGACCCGGGTTCGATTCCCGGCGAGGACTTGGCATTTTCATACACTATAAATCATCCCATCGTCTGCATTAGCCCAAGTGTGCACAATAGTCAGACGTTAAGAAAAAAAAAAAAAAAATACTCGAATGACGTATCGGCATACTGAGAATAGGGTAGAAGAGTAGGAAGTGTGCACGTGTTTCGCCGCTATAGAGATACCTGGAATTTTGTTGGACCTAGTTCCAGTGCATATTTTTACTATAGGAATAGGAAGGGACCGACTTATTTTGCTGTTATAGAGAGATTTCGTTATAAAGAGATCCGCAGAGATTTTAAACAACGAACACGGCTTACCACCTTCTTCCCTTCCGTTTCTTTGCCGCGAATTACGTCCAGAGCCGAAGTATAAACTGGTTTCTTAGGAATGTTGCTTTTCTTGGTGGATTTAATTCCCCCCGCCTACTTCTGCACGCTTAAGCTTATTAAATAATGCAATGTCGGAAAAGTTGTTTAACCGAGCTACAAACAACCGAAACAAAAAAAAGATCAAAGCGAACATAAAAGAGGTAGGGTCATGGTTCGTCGACGTCATCCTCATCCCCTACCCCCGCGTACCCCGCCCCCGTCATCCATCACGTCGAATTCAAACGCTTTGACTTTGTTTTTTATAAACTTGCGATAATATCGTCGTAATCGTTATGTTTTATTTTGTAGCGAGTGGACCGTGTAAAAAGTGATTTTAATTCCATTATTTTATTAGTGAATTATATTTGGCTACTGGAGTGGCCATCATAGTAAAACCCAGACCCGGGACCTTTGAATGAGATCGCTGATAAATTTGTCGGAATCATACGCTTTATTTTGTAGCGAGTGGACCGTGTAAAAAATGATTTTAATTCCATTATTTTATTAGTGAATTATATTTGGCTACTGGAGTGGCCATCATAGTAAAACCCAGACCCGGGACCTTTGAATGAGATCGCTGATAAATTTGTCGGAATCATACGCTTTATTTTGTAGCGAGTGGACCGTGTAAAAAATGATTTTAATTCCATTATTTTATTAGTGAATTATATTTGGCTACTGGAGTAGCCATCATAGTAAAACCCAGACCCGAGACCTTTGAATGAGATCGCTGATAAATTTGTCGGAATCATTACGCTTTATTTTGTAGCGAGTGGACCGTGTAAAAAGTGATTTTAATTCCATTATTTTATTAGTGAATTATATTTGGCTACTGGAGTAGCCATCATAGTAAAACCCAGACCCGAGACCTTTGAATGAGATCGCTGATAAATTTGTCGGAATCATTACGCTTTATTTTGTAGCGAGTGGACCGTGTAAAAAATGATTTTAATTCCATTATTTTATTAGTGAATTATATTTGGCTACTGGAGTGGCCATCATAGTAAAACCCAGACCCGGGACCTTTGAATGAGATCGCTGATAAATTTGTCGGAATCATTACGCTTTATTTTGTAGCGAGTGGACCGTGTAAAAAGTGATTTAATTCCATTATTTTATTAGTGAATTACATTTGGCTACTGGAGCGGCCATCGTAGTAAGACCCAGACCCGGGACCTTTGTATGAGATCGCTTATAAATTTGTCGGAATCATTATGCTTTATTTTTTACCGAGTGGGCGGTGTAAAACTCGATTTTAATTCCACTATTTCATTACTGAATTGCATTTGGTTAATGGAGCGGCCATCGTAGTAAGACCCAGACCCGGGACCTTTGTATGAGATCGCTTATAAATTTGTCGGAATCATTATGCTTTATTTTGTACCGAGTGGGCGGTGTAAAACTCGATTTTAATTCCACTATTTCATTACTGAATTGCATTTGGTTAATGGAGCGGCCATCGTAGTAAGACCCAGACCCGGGACCTTTGTATGATATAGCTGATAAATTTGTCGGAATCATTATGTTTCCGGAATTATCTTGTACTGAGTGAGCCCAGTATAACGTGATTTTAATTCGACTATTTCATTACTGAATTGCATTTGGTTCATGGAGCGGCTATCGTAGTAAGACCCAGATCCGAGACCTTTGTATGAGATCGCTGATAAATTTGTCGGAATTATGCTTCCGGAATTATCTTGTACTGAGTGAGCCCAGTATAACGTGATTTTAATTCCACTATTTCATTACTGAATTGCATTTGGTTAATGGAGCGGCCATCGTAGTAAGACCCAGACCCGAGACCTTTGTATGAGATCGCTGATAAATTTGTCGGAATCATTATGTTTCCGGAATTATCTTGTACTGAGTGAGCCCAGTATAACGTGATTTTAATTCGACTATTTCATTACTGAATTGCATTTGGTTCATGGAGCGGCTATCGTAGTAAGACCCAGACCCGAGACCTTTGTATGAGATCGCTGATAAATTTGTCGGAATTATGCTTCCGGAATTATCTTGTATGGAGTGGGCCCAGTATAACGTGATTTTAATTCGACTATTTCATTACTGAATTGCATTTGGTTCATGGAGCGGCTATCGTAGTAAGACCCAGATCCGAGACCTTTGTATGAGATCGCTGATAAATTTGTCGGAATTATGCTTCCGGAATTATCTTACCGAGTGGGCCCATTATAACGTGATTTTAATTCGACTATTTCATTACTAATTGCATTTGGTTCATGGATATCGTAGTAAGACCCAGACCCGATTTCGCTGATAAATTTGTCAATTATGCTTCCGGAATTATCTTGTATGAGTGGCTATAGTATAACGTGATTTTAATTCGACTATTTCATTACTGAATTGCATTTGGTTCATGGAGCGGCTATCGTAGTAAGACCCAGATCCGGGACCTTTGTATGAGATCGCTGATAAATTTGTCGGAATCATTACGCTTTATTTTGTACCGAGTGGACGGTGTAAAACTCGATTTTAATTCCACTATTTTATTAGTGAATTCCATTTGGCTACTGGAGCGGCCATCATAGTAAGGCCCAGACCCGGGACCTTTGTATATGATCACTAAATTGTAAGAATCGTTTTGTTTTATTGTGTACCGTGTAGGCCGTGTAAAAAGTGATTTCAGTTCCACTTTAATTTGGCTACTGGATTGGTGATCATGTGGACACGAACCTGTGAACTTCACTTTTTGATGGTCGTTATGAGACACACAGACACACACATACACACACACACACACACACACACACACATTTTAAATTTAAACCAAAATTTTTAAATCAAAAACAGTGATCGGCCTGTCAGGTCAGGATCGGCCTCATTTTAAGGTTCCGGGTTTTTTAAAATCAAAATAATTACTATTTTTTTGAAGATATGATATTTTATCGTTGTTATCAGCTTTAAAAAGAACTGCATAAATTAGCATTTTGAATTTGATGGCGGTCATGGTCCATTTTTATTTGTATTCATTGCAGTGGCAGTAATTGGAACGTTTGAAATGCTGATGTATGCAAATTTCAATGCTAATTGCGACGGTGAAATTATAATTTTAAATAAGGGTAAGAAAAGAAAAAATAATTGTGCCAATTTGCTTCTATCACGTCACCGAGACAGCTGTGTGCCGCGATTATTTTCGTTTGAAATTTTCAAAATAATCTGACAACGATTTTGACAACTTGTTCAAATTAATTATGTTTATTGTTAATTTTGTTTGTAAATTCGCTTCTGTCACGTTAACGAAAATAGCAACAGGTGTTCGTGGGAATACAGTAGTGTTGTCCTGCTTGGCTTGTACTGTTCTACATACACAACAGCAAACTAATCCAATAATAACGTTCCATGGTGTCCCGTGTATCCCTCCAGGGATCCGGGAGAAGACGTGATCGGGGATAATATTGTTGATATATCAGGATTAACTGTGCCCGGTTTCAATTAAGGAAAGCTCCCAGTCCCGAGGAGAGCTAACTATCTTCGTACCAGTGTCATGTCCTCCTGAGTAAATTGTATTCGTACGGAATTATTGGCTGTCTCTCTGGACATGATGGAAGCGAATTTACAAAAGTAATTTCTGTATTTTTGAAACTCCGATTTCACAATAATTAACAGCATTGAAATCCGTGTATATTAAACATTGGAAACTTCCAAATAGTACTGAAAATCCAAAAATTGAACCCTGACCGCTAAATTGAGATTTTTAATTTCAGCAGATTTTAAAAATTCAAAATGTTAATTTATGCTGTTTTTATAGGTGATTACCACAAGTGGAAATAGATTAAAAAAAGTTATGGTTAAAGATTTGAAATTGCCGCCATTTTGAAACTGTTGATCGGATTTTACTGGGTATGGATCTTGTACAAACTATTATTAAAATAAACGATTCGTAGGTCATGATCGCCGTTCATTTCATAGTCTCACGTCTGGGTCTTACTATGATGGCCGCTCATTTTCCAGTGGAATTCGCTGGTTATTTTAAAAAAAAAGAATATTTTTGTATTTAAAGAAACTGTCAGTCACTGGGAGTCCGTAGTGCTTTGTTCCAAATATAAATTAGGCCTACATATTGACAAGAATGTATCAGCTGAGTCCCGTCGTCTCTATTGCCGCGATGCGGGCTGAACTGTTTTAATCGTATTCTACTTTTAGACTTAGTGCTTCCCACAATTAAAACTAAACTTCTAAAGTTGTTGATAAATTTTTTAGATGACGCTTTTGTTAAACTGCATAAATACACAAATGTGTATTGTATCGAACAGTCTTGTTTTTAGATTTTTCTAAACTAACATTGTCAATTGTCTTTGTCGATTTAACTAACCAACGTCGTCCATTTAACTAAATTGTCCATTTAATTAACTAACATTGTCCATTTAACTAATTAACATTGTCCATTTAACTAACTAACATTGTCCATTTAACGAATTAACACTGTCCATTTAACTAATTAACATTATCCATTTAACTAACTAACATTGTACATTTAACACCTGACTTTGCCAATTTAACTAACTAATCTCAAAAGTGTTTCTTCATGAATCATCAATAATGGCTTCGTTAAAGAAAAAAACACATTCAGTTTAAAATATGGTATAAAAATTGAAGGAATGGATTTATAAATTACTATGTGTATAAAAATCATTAGATTGCTTGATCGTAGACGTTTGATTTCTACAGAGTGAACAAGTTTTTAAAGGATGCAGAACAAACACCGGCTTTTGTGTACGCTCCGGTATTACAATACGAACACACGCTTTCAATTGATTCTGTAAAAGGCAATAATTCACGTTCTCTCCAGTTATATAATCCAACGTATATGAAACGGAATTTAAAATTTTTGTAAACCAAAAAACAATACAAATAGAGCTTACATGAGGAATAATACACAACTGGAATTGCAGTGTTCAGTCCCTACGTTGCTATTGTTCTTTTCTGCCATGAAACAAAAGAGGACCACTGGACGGACGGACATGCATTTGATAAGGTTCACTAACAAATACAGTACACCGTCATTCACTGACCTAGGTTTAATGCCTGGAGAAGTACTGTATTGTGATTCACGTGGGTTTTTTTTGTTTTTAGATTGTACGCAGCTCCCCCCCGACATGTGTCGCCAGACTGTTTGAATATTTCATGGGACTGAACAAATCGAGGTTGTGATTTTCAGTGAAATCTGCTGTTTATTGAGCGGACTGTAATTCAAAGGGTTTTAAATTTTTTATACGCGCCGTTCTGGAATCGCTATCCTAATCAGTTTATTTATGTCCTTTTGAATTTTGTATTTAAACGCAGTTGACACGCTGATGAGATGGAAGCAGATTTAAAATAAATAATATTTTTTTATAAAATCTGATTCACTATAGTAATCAGCTTAAAATCTACATAAGCACTTTGAATTTTCAGTATAAATAGTACCGAACTATTTATGTTAAATTAACTGCTTCATGTTAATTCTCTTTATTTTCATTGGAATTTAACAATATCCTTGTTTTCATAAAAGAAGATTACCATTTCAGTGTAGCAAAATTTGTAATTGACAAATTTCATTTTAAGTTTAAATTGAAAAAAAAACAAAAACTCTAAAATGGGTAAGGTATATTTTACTTTAATCGATTTACCTGCGAGCCGAGAATTTCCAGTGTAATATACAGCACTGACTTAGTAATGAATCTTCATTTATATAGATAAAATTTTAACACGTTCTGATGGACTGATTTTGAGAAGTTAGACTTCCAGTTTCAGGAATTTTTTTGTCGATTGCTACATATCTCATTTTCTTGGCGACCCGTAAGTTTTGTTAGAGGATTTGGGGTTTGGTAGATTGGTAACCTGAATGAGGTTTAGCAGTTCGCTTACTAGCTCATTCTGCTGGAGATTCTTAAGGTACTGGAAGCCAAATAACTTTTGCCTCTTTCTGGAAGGAGCCTCTCAATCGTAGATTACTTGGTATACAGCGTGCTCTTCCCTGCGTAGTCTACACACGGTTTCCCCGTGTACATCTGCTGGAAAGATCCTCACAATCATAGATTACGTGATATGCAGCTTCCTCTTCTCTGCATAGTCTACACACGGTTTCCCCGTGTGTAAATCCCTACAGCTCATTTAGATATTCCGTTTTTAGAAGACGTTTACTATGGGAATGCCCTCTAAGGATATCCGATGTTTTCTACTGTTACTTGTAGATCCACATACTGATAACTTATTCAACCAGACAGACAAACCCTTACTGCCGGCTCCGGTCCAATAAACGATGAAGAACCCCAAATGCCACGTAGTACCTAAGGTAAGGTAACTTGGTTTTCTAGGGACAGAGTTTTGTGGCGGTTCTTACTTTCCCACAACACACCCCAATTTGGATGTTATCGTTGATCCCGCAAGTACTTGAATCACTACCTACTTTAATCTGATGTATGAATTCAAGTTTTCTTAAAACAATTCGCTTCGATGTTCCCAAACACAGTCGTCGCCATTTTGATGGTTCGGTGGTCAGTGTGGTTAAGGCATCGGTCAGTCTGCTGCGAACTGGTCACCTCAGCGTTGCTTGTTCAAGCCACATTTACTGCCGTTAATTCTTTAAGTAATTGTAGGTTATATTTAAACAGCATTCCATCAAATTTGTTACAACTTATTTTGCAAAAATTTAATCGAATTTTGTCAATTCATTTATTGACGGCGAACCGAAAAAAATCGATTTTTCACGACCACCATTTGTTTTGCAGACTTATTCGTGCAGTGAGAAAATACGGTTAATTCGTGCTTTATAAAAAAGAACTACCTAAATGTGAAAGAGTTCTGAAATAGAACGGCAGAGATAAAAGATAACGGCCATATCAAATATGAGATTCAGAGAGCTTACGTAAAACGGAAAACAGATGATTGTCAAAGACAAACAGCTAATATGGTTTAGACGTATTCAAAGGACAGCAAGGGTAAGATACATAACCAGATTGTAGGGCGGCCAAAAAGAAGAAGGAATATTGGAGACAATGGAAGATACGTCAAAGGACATCAAAGAAGAGACAAGGTATGCTAGAAGTAGCCATTAGGAGGAAATTGAAAGAGATTGAGAACTGATGATACTGTAATAGCTTGAATTGTAAGTCGGTGCTTGAAGGAAGGTATTTCTATAAAACATCAATGAAATTTAATATCAGTTCATGAAATTTCACGACAGCTTAATGCACTTTCTCAAATTATTTGTTGTATAAAGTAGTTTTTACTTGGATGTGTGCGCGCGCGCGCGTGAATTCTCGAAAATAAAACAGACAGATTTAAATGAAATTCGGCATGTAATAGCCTGTATTTTCAAAGATTGTTTACACATGTATAACGTATATTGTTTGTTTTATGAGACGCTTGAAGGAGACGCGGGCATGCTTGTGTTGGGAAGTTGAAGCGGAAAATATCCACGTATACAGCATTCACCTAATAGGCGTCAAAGGCACTGTAACCTTAATACGACAACTGTGTTCTTCTCCTACCAGTAACAGAAGAAAATCCGTTTAGACTGTTCAAGGTCAAGCGCCACCGTAAAACAAAAACCACTGTACCTACATCTGCTATGCTGATATCTGAGCTTATATCGTATTTGCAGTTCATGGTAATAATGATCACGTTTAATTTTTTTCTTATCGGTCGAAAGATTTGAGCAGCTAAGGCGAAAAGATGCCTCGCTGACGAGATGGAAGCTAAATTTAACTTACAAACGGCACGTCAGCTAGACAGGTGCGTGCCGCTATTCTGTTATGACGTACACAACAAAAAGCTTCCAACATTTTGGAATATTTGAAATGTGTCAACAACATTAATGATAAAAAAAAAACAGCGCCTGAGAAGGCGTATATGGAGCGCATGTTTGTTTTTACTTGAAATAAGTCCAATAGAAGGCTCTTAAGGTAATACAATATCTTTTAATATCACTGTGCAACAACGTGGTATTTTTAAATTGTTCCTTTAAATAAAATCCTTAATTATTTGAAGAATTTCGTATTCGTAGAGATATCCGTATGTACTCGTCGCGCGCGCACACACACACACACACACACACACACACACACACACACACACACTTTACTAACTCTTAAAGTGTGAAGCGAACCGTGCTGATGGCATGAGTGACACTAGCCTAATGATGTGTCAGACGGAGACTTGGCGACCTCTCACTGTACCCATGCACGCAGGGCTCTGTTTGGGTGGACCTCATTTCCTTTGCTGCTTATGAGTGTCGTCAAAGTAGAAGTGTTAAAAAGAATAAGCGGGATCTCACAGCAAACAGGTTGACCAAGTGGAATAAAGGAAAAAATGGAAAGGGAATTAGCAGAACAAGCGTTTCCAGTTAAAAGTGATAGAGCTACCCACCTTGAATCCTCTCCAAAGACACTAGGACTGGAGGAGGTGCTGTAACTAAACGTCTCAGGGATACAGAAAAAGGGTACAACAGATTTACAAAGGTCGCAGTGCAACAGTAACTCTACAAATGCATCCATTCATTCGTTCTTATTGCAGTTGGAGAGCCTGTATTGATAAATAACTCGAGTGGCAGGATGTGACGGTAGATTTTATACGACGAGTGACTTTCAATCTGCTTTTTGTTTACGTTCCATGTTTGATTGATAGTAAGCCGTTTCGTTTCGGTTTTTGTGCAGTGATTTTTGAATACAGAATTAATATCCGGTCAGTCTGCTGCGTCTCTGAACTGCGCAGCATAAGATTAGGCACCGAGCTTCAACTATGAATATAGACAGTTGATAATAGAAGTAATTACGCTATGTGTAAATAAACAGGTACAATGGGGCCTCAACTTACGAAACGACGCGAAAAAACACCCCGACAAAGTGTTTACAATAGGGCAGCCGCACATTTTGATTTCAGCCAAACGCATTTCAGAAGCATTCTTTAAAGTCGGTAAAAACAATCGTTGCTGGACCGTTATTTCACCAAACGTACGTCGGAGAAACTGGGTAGGTGAAAGTGAACGCAAAAAGGCAAAAGAAAGTGATGATAGTTAAAAATTAAGTTCTAAAAAGTGTTTCTTTTCAATTTTTAGTGTTTTATCTTATTTTGTAATACACTGTGTATGCACGCACGTACGCTCTCAGCTCTCCACGTTCATCTCCTCCTCCTCCACATCCACAACCTTCGCCGCCGCCTCCTCCAACGAACTTCGCTACGTATCCGAATCTTTAGACTTAAGAAACTTTATTACGTACATTATTTCTTATCAGTAGTACATATTATGTAATGTAGTACATATTATGTGTAATTAATACATTTTTTTTTTTTTTACTTCAGGTTTTACTTGTGTTTTTTTTCCTTTTCGTTTCACCCTCTTTGGGGTACGCTGAATCAATCATTTCTTGCGCGCTGTACTTTTCTTTGTTCCCAGTAGCTCTTCATTCTTTCCGATCTTCTCTTCCTCTCCTCTTCCGAAATGACAGGTTTAGGTCTTATTTTGATTTTATCTTGGAATCTTATTCTTTCGTCCTTGGTACATATCTTAGCAGTTTGGTCAAGCAGTGAATTTTCTGTAATTTTTAAGTCTATTAGGTCTTTTTCAATTTCTTTAAACCAGTTCGGTTTTGTTTTACGATTATGGAAAAAATCAAACACCTGTTTCGTCAATCTATTGGAGTTCATTCTAAGAAGATGGCCGTAAAAATTTATTCTCCTTTTTCTCATAGTATCGGACAGTTTTTCAATTTTCTTATAGAGAGCTTCATTTCTTATATATACAACCTTATTATCCTGAAATTTTGTTCCTATAATTTTTCTTAAAATTTTCCTTTTCGTTATTTCAAGCTTTTCTATCTGGCCTATGCGATTCATGGTTAATGTTTCTGCTGCGTACAGTGCTTCCGGCTTGATCACTGTTTTATAATGTTTAATTTTGGACCCCCATGAAAGGGATTTCTTATTGTATGTTTCTTTCGTCAATTGGAAGGCCAATTCAAGTTTATTTCTCCTGGATTCCATTGCCTTGCCCTCATCTGCATTCCAACTAATCCATTCACCAAGATATTTGAACTCTTTTACAATTTCTATTTTCTGTTCTTGGATTTTAAGGTATTTATTTGGGTATTTGTTGTTTGTCATGATTTTGGTCTTTTCAAACGATATGTTTAGACCTATTTTAGCTTGTGTTTTATTAATGCATATTTCTTCCGTATTTGATGTAAATGTATATTTTTTTTCTTATCGTATGGAGGGATTTGGGGATGGTGGAACAAATTTAATACTTAAGTTGAGTTGAGGCCCCACTGTATTTCGTTCAGTTTATCCACAGAGTGGGCAGAGGTTTCCCACAGTTTGCCAAATTCATCGAAATCAGTCTCTTCGTTTGTTGGATGAAGAGATATAGATATAAAAACAACTATCAATGACTAACATCATTTTTCGTATAGTAGTACAATGAGTGTGATACGCCCACACAATAGAGATAAACAGCTGTTCTAAACAATTCTAATACGTACAGTTAATTGACACGCTAAGGCACGTTTAGTCGTCTAATCGTAGATCATTAACTGGCTGTTATTTTAATCGTAAATCCTTATGAATGAGGTTGTATCGTGACATTTACTCGGCAGCATTTTTATTAAACTCGAGTTGTAACGTAAAATGAGATCAGGTGTATAATAGAGTGTATTCACTCAAACATCGTTAGTAAAGTTTAATTACACATCTCCCCC
Organism: Callitettix versicolor; assembly: GCA_022606455.1. NCBI lineage: Eukaryota > Metazoa > Arthropoda > Insecta > Hemiptera > Cercopidae > Callitettix > Callitettix versicolor. The sequence goes on from CM040189.1 coordinate 28,193,580, forward strand.
TCCCTCCACCGCCCACCCCTCTTCTCCCTTTAAACTTCAAACAATAAACTAATCTACAGTTCGTAGCTGAAAGTAAAATCTACTTTCGTTTATAAATTGTAGGTTATTGTCAATATTGCAAAATTTTCAATGCACTTTAAAAGCGTCAAATGCCATATTGCAAATTTTTAATGCAGTTCAAACGCATCAAATGCTATATTGCAACTTTTTAGTGCAGTTTAAAAGCTTTGAATGCTGTAATGCAAATTTTAATGCTGATTACGGCGGTTAAATTAAAAAAAATGTAAACAAAAAATAACTTTGATCTCGTGTTTTTTTATGTTGTATAAAGTTTTTGACTCAAAACACGTTCCACTCCTAAAGTACCGTTTTTGAAGTACGAGTACATTAGTTATTACAAAACTATTTTTTTCGCAAAACAAATAATATTTTCAAATTGTTAAATTAAAAAAATGTAAACAAAAAATAACTGATCGTCGTGTTTTTTTTATGTTGTCTGGATCACAGTTAAAATTTCCCAAAAGAGAAACTATTAAACAATAACAGAAACTTTCGCCCTTTATAGTCCTTCTGAAGAGCTTAAATAAGAAAATCTATAATTTCCCTTTAAATTCGAAACCAAGATCTTGAAAATAAACCTTAAAATTCCTACGACTTTCCTGTCGCTGAAAATTGTTTTCAAATTTTCTCTTACGGAATTAAAGGATAGTACTGGACACATTCCGTTATACTGTACAGTATTAACCTAAAATGTTATAGTTGAAGGTCATTGTATTGTAGGTTATATATAGGCTGGCCGATAGTTACTGTCTTTTATATCTTCGTGTACATACCTCTAGTCGTAGAGCAGGAGGAACGTTGGAATCGATACTGCTCTGCAGTGCCCCACGCCCAGAGTATGGCTTATTAGATTACCTCCGACTGGAAGCTTACTTGGAAACGATAAAAAAAAACTAGCTAACGTTATTGTTTGCAGCACTGCCGTCGTTTAAAAATCCGAACATTTTGAAAACGTATCGATTGTTTTGTGGAACATTTTTTTCCCATAAACTAATATTATTACTTTGTAGCCTATATATTCGTATAAAGGAAGGGAGTCGAAACCCATATACTGCTGTCATACAGTTTTAAACAAATTTTTATCGGAAAATGAAATATGGGAGCCTCCATTACGGTAAGGCCCAACACTACACAATGTATACAATTTTTTAACTTTTAAAATATGTCTTTCAGAGGAGTTAAAAATTTTAAATATGTAAATTGAAACGGTGATCAGGGTTCATTTTCGTACGTCCAAGGATATTTCAAAATGCAAATTTATACAGATTTTAACAATGATTACGATAATATAAGATTGATAAGGTTCTGAATTGTTTCACGTGAGTTTGGATAACCGCCATTTTGAAAACGGTTTTTACTGGTTAAAAATTTTTAAGGAAATCAGTTTTTGTTTATAGCCTAGGTTAAAAGTTATAATGGGTAAAAAAGCTTTTATTTTGGTATGAAGCGGTTGTTGAGTGCAAAAGTGTTTTTGAAAAATTTTTGTGGGTGCTAGGCCATTTAGAATTTTTCGATTTAGAAGAAAAATTTCCATTATTCTTTATAAATTTGTTGTTTTGACTTCAGCAGTAAGTTTGTCGCTTGAGGGAATTTAGTTAGTCGTCATAACAGTTTTACTGCAAAATTGTGTTGTTTTCATGTTGTTTTATGTTATATAAACTTAATTTTTAGTTAGTGCGATTAATTGTGCAATATTTTGGTTCAAATATTTACTAAGAAATATTACTAGGTAATTAGAAAATGTATTTTAATAACCAAAATTATTAATTTATGAAAAAATATATTTTCAGTTTTTCAAGGCTACAGTCTAATTTATATTGTAATATAATGCACGTTTTAATGGAGTTAAAATTGCAAAAGATCGTAAATCTTCAGTACAATTATGACATTCCTAAAAAAGATAATTATTTATAAGTGTTTAAATGCAGTTTTAATTTTTCCAATAAAAAAAGTGAAAAGTAGGACAGCAATAAAAGTATACGAGTCTATTTAGAATGAATGATAACACAAGTGACTTTATTAACATAAAGTGTCCACAAGAGTTATCAACCTTAGTAAAAACATTGTTAGTATTCCGTGGTTGAATAGAATTTGATGAGTGTATAGGAGTGGCACGGTCGGCATTGCCGTTGTCGGCCCCGCTTCACGAGACTCCGATATTTGCGCCGTCGTTGCTCGCAGCACATATGGGACGGGGACCGAAGCTAGCCGAACGCTCTCAACCAAGCCTACTGCCTACCATTATTCACCAGCCTATACTAGCAAACAGCGTAGGGCTGTTTTCACCATTTTTACGGCCCGTTTTCTGTCTTTTTCTAAAGCTTCGTTCTCATTGGCTTGTGAAACGAGTTTTGTATTTTATCAGTGTGGATTCCAAAGTGATTCGAACAGTCGCGCCAGCATTGTGACATTTCATTTTTTTGCCTTCAAAAGGAGTGTTATTTTGATTTTAGTTTTTGTTTAAAATATTCGTTTTCCTTTTAAAGAATAGTTTTATTTTTTGTGAATTTTTATTAATCTGATTAATATAAAATTTACAAATACAGCGGTGTGCGCGACTTAATCGTAACTAGTGTTTAGCAATGCAGTCAGTGTTGTGTTGTTCTAATGGTGGATTTAATTAATACAAATGTTTGGTATTAGTGTGTGCGCGTGTATAGGTGTATGAGCGAGTGTGTGCGTGTGCGTGCGTTAACTGTGTTAGTTTATTACCATCGCCCTGGCAGGCAAAGTCATAACACCGTTGCCGCACCAAGATTGGGGCTCGGACGCTACGGTATGTTATTATAAAATATTTTTTTATGGTAAAACGTTTTTTTAGAAACGAAGATCCAAAAAGTAAAAAATAAATTTTATGTATGTAAAAATCAGTTTTCTAGGCACAAAATTTTTAGGTTTTTTGATTACACTACGCCATGTAATTTTATGTAGGCCTAATCTAGGTTATTATGCATTTTATTTGGGTGAGAAGGAAAGATACATTGTTTTGGGCACAAAGTTCTATTGTTTTACAAGTTCCTATTTCATAGACGTATATAGTTATGTATTTGTGACTAAATGGTTTGTGTTATTAGGCTTGGGTTTTAAATAATTCATGTTGTTTGGCTTAGCCTTTTTCAAAAACTAGCGTAACGATCACACAATAATAAGCTGTTGTAGAAAAATCTAGATTTTTTCTACATTATTCTTTCCTTCCTCTCTTAATCATATATAAATTATCATTTTAAAATCAGCAGCATATGCTATCTATCTGTTTTATAATACTGCCTAATGCACTGAGAATGTATATTCTAGTATTTGAAATTCTTAAACATTTCATCATTTTTATTTCTTACAACAAAAAAAACTTATTTAGTCCTATCTGTATAGTAAAATAAAACCAATTAAATGTTTTTGTATTATATTTATTTATGTGTTTATAAATTATGTAGTTTGCATCAGCTAATTTTGAATTTATTTTAGGCTGTGTCTATTAAATGCAGTATTATTTTAATTTATTGCTTTACTTGTTGAAATTTATAGTATTGCGTATTGCACTGTTTTTTCCTTTTTGTTTTTGTTTCCTAAATAATACAATGTCTGTAATTTAGGGCGCAAAATATAAGTTAAAAAAAGACAGATTTTCCAGACTTACAATCCTTTTGAATTTCAGGCAAATGACAAAAAAAATTATACGTAAATAAGTTATCTATACACCGTATGAAATTACGTAATGTTTGAAATTACAAACGAAAACTGTATGCAACTTACATTTTTTAACCTAAAAACATAAAACACATAAAGAAGCCGATTACCGGAGAATCACCTTCACCCAACCCAGTGTTTGTCTATACTGATAAACTATTATGCAGATGCCACGTGTGTCGTCACAATCAGCTGTTTTTATCTCAGATGTCAAGCGTTGTTGATGAAGGGTGGAGGGGGGAAACAGTAGGGATTTTTTGTGTTCTCCATCAGTGGCGACACTGGCGGACACAGATTCAACTTGATTGCTTTTACCCACGTGCTTAGAACAGGTCAATGACTGATACCGTAATGCCATGACCCCGACCAACTACATTATGCAATAACAAATCGTACCTGAGTTTTTGTTGCAATTATTTTCTTTATCTGAGTTTATTTATTGTACAAATGGTTTCGTGTTAACACATTTACAGCCTACTGCTGCCTTGTATAGTAGTTACCTCTAAATAGTCTAATTATGGATACAGTACATTGTAAGTTATTGTTTTTATGGTTGTCGCTATATGTTATGTTAATTGAATAGCCGGGGAATTCGGTAGCCTACAATCAAGATACTGTTTTTGAAATACCGTGAACTTGGAATCAATACTGCATTATGTGTTGATACCTAGGTTTGAGCTTAATTATTTATTTACCATTGAAAAGTAAGAATTTGAGCGGCCGTCATTGTAACACCTAGACCCGAACTGAGTACTTCGAAATGAGCACCGGTCCTAACGCGCGCGCGTGCACTTTTGGCACTAAAATCGATTTTAACAATAGGCTAGACAAGTTTGTTACCCCAATAAAATTCGTTCAAAATGGCGGCCATTCAGATGTTTATAATAGCGTTTTTATTGAAAATCTAATTTTTTTCAACATTAATCTAGGTAATGAACGTTAATAAATGCGTAATTTAGCATTTTGAATTTCTAGAATCCGTTAATAAAAAAATCAATTCGACGGCGGTCAGGGTTCATTTTTAAACGTTTTAAAACGCTATTCCAGTTATGATGTTGAAAAGAAACTTTCAAAGAGAAATAATCACTTTTGGAAAATCGCTTGCAACACGCCAGCGAGACAGTTGCGTGTCACGGTTATTATTACAGCGATTAATAAACAACTACAGACGCTGGTGAATATTTTTATTAAATTCACAATAATCGGACGTTAAACACAAAAAAAAAAAAAAAAAAAACTAAATTCTAACGGTCGGGTGGTGAATTCACAGCTACTGTAAGGAGATAAATTTGAGTTTCAGTAAAAATGTGTTACAGTACGCGATTAACGTAATGAGCCAAGTTTATAGAATTACGTATAGCCTGTTAGGCCTACTGTTTAATGTAAATTGTTCTTAAGTTGGGCAATGATTTACGGTATGTCGAACACGTCAAGGGGAGAATTAATAACGGCTGCGCAAAACTGACAACACGGAATAGGGTGTTAACGTTAACGTTTAGAAAAGCGAATTGACAAAAACATTTTAGTAACAGCTTGGACTATAGTTAGTTGGTTCAAAATAGCGGCCAATAAAAAACAAAACACTTTCGTAATTTCTATAGGCCATCTGATGTTACCACCGGTATCAATAATATCTCAATAAATTAGCGTTCGATATTTTGAAGTCAATCGAAAATACAGAAACTACCGTTTACAGTTCTGGCACGATTGTGTTCAGTATTTTACCTGTTGAGGCCATGATCGGTGCACATTTCACTGGTTCAGCATATAAGTTTTGATCATATTCGCTTCAAATAGGAAATGTTTTTTACAGAGCGGCCATTATGGTAAGACCTTGACCCGGGACTGTGAAATGAGCGGTTATCTTAAGCTCTGAAACACTTCTAAAGGACTTTTGGACCGCTTTGATTCAACCTCGGCTCTTTATTTTGATATTAGCTTGTTATATGCACAGTTTTGTGGCGTATGCTTGATATTTATTCTGTTCGTATCAAATTTTTTCCTTTAAATATCCACCGCAGGGGTGCACACTAGCTGCTCCTATTGAGAGGATTTAGACGTTCCTCGCGGTACCCGAGTATAACGCACACTTATACTTACATTTAGGAAGGCGATAATAGCCTTAATGTGCTTTGCGCCCAAAAATAACAAGAAAAATCTTTCCATTTTGTGGCTCGATAAAAGCAAATTTTCAATGTATCTATCTCACATTTTTTTGAAATTCTGATTTCACCATCATAATCGGCATTAAAATCTGAAAGTACGAAAACGAAGCCGCACCGCCGTCAAATTAAATTTCTTAATTTCAACGGATTCTTTAAAGTTTAAATTAATTATAATTCGTGCCGTTTTCAACGCTGATTGTGACGGGTGAAATCGGGTTTTCGAAGCTAATTAAGAATGTATTTTGAAAGATTTGAAATGGCCGCCATATTGAAACTGTTGAACGAACTTGTCCAAGCTATAAATCAGAATCGATTTTTGTGCCAAGTTAGAATCGATTCGAACCAAAATTGGTATAAAACACACACACACACACACATATACACACACACACACACACACATTTACACACACACACACACAAATTATATATATATATATATAATTTGATGCCACAAAAATGATCTAGATGTCAGGATTGGAGCTCATTTCAAGGTTTCCGGGGCCTGGTTTTACCATGATGGCGCTACAGTAGCTAATTTTCCAGTTGAAATTTGCCGATAAAGCTTATTTATGCTGTTTTTATTGCTGATTTTTTTTTTTTATGTAACATTAACGTACAGCAAGTTGAATAATAAGGCCTAATAATAAATAGTAATTGCTTTTTTTGGAAATTCGCTTCCATCACGTCAGCTATACAGCTGCGTGCAGATTATATTCAGCTATTTCTAAATCCTGCGTATTTTGTCCGTGCGTTAAAAAAATTGGCCTAATAAATTGTAATTGTTTTTTTTGGAAATTCGCTTCCATTACGTCAGATATACAGCTGCGTGTGTGATTATTGTATTCCAGTTACAACCTATATTTCCAAATCCTGTATGTTTTGTGCAATACAATCGTGTATCCGATAGATCTTTTTGCGCTAAAAAAAAACTGAAATTTATTCACTGTTAATTAATTCCTGTATTTCATATTGATGTGTTTTGTAATTTAACTTCGGCATTTTTTTTTTTGCTATCTAATCTTTTTTTTAATATGGAAAAAAACCCGCATCCCAAATTAGGGAAGGAAAGGAAATACGGTAATATAAGGTTGGTAATACCGCTTATCCTGGCACCTGCATCTCGCCCGGTTTCCTGTCCAGTCTCCAGGTGGAGGAAGTAACAGGTGTCGGCTGAAGTCGGGCCTATTCCAATTCAATTGTTGTGCAGGCTATACACTTGCGTGCGAAGTAAATACACTTGTGTTGTACGTTCCGTGGATTTATTGCCGCACTAAACATAGCCTAGTTGTATATTTAAACCTTGTGTAATTATATCCTCGGTCAGTCGTAAAGCGTATGAGTGGTTTAATGGAAGTTCTACTTCCGTATTATCTAAGAGTAATGGCCGCACGCAGCTGTTGCGCTGATGACATTTAGCTCGTTTTTTAGAGGATTCATAACTCTTTAAGTCGATGTAGCAGATTCGAAGTAAAAGAAATTAACGGTTCAAAAATGATCCAAACAACTCCGAGGGCACTTTTTATCTACCCCCGAATCCAAGGGCGTACCTTGATTGTGAGCTAGGGATGCAGGTCTTGCCATTTGGGGGGGTAACTGAAGGAAAACAGATCCTATATAGCAAAATCCAAGAAAGCGTATACAGTGGTTATTACGGATTGAATGTAATAATGAACAAGGAATAACAAAAAAATGACAGTCTACACAAGTGTCGACCTTCTTGAAAATAAGAGACCGTCATCTTGAAATCGGCTAAAACTGCGTTACAGACACACAAATCAAATGCCGAACGGTTAAGTGACAAATTTCGACACTGATCAGCGTTTGATTTGATTTGAACATCGGCCATCGAAGTGAGTGTTAAAAGTAGAAAAAATCAATTTCTGTTATTAAATTAAAAATAAAAATAATGTTTTCTTTTCCTTTTTTATAATTCTAATTACGATAATTTGTTCGATAGTACGACAAATTAACAGCTAGTTTTTAACAACATAACCTGAAACTTACAGCTTATCAGCTGTTCAATGAAATCAGCTGATCTTTTAATTCAGGTACCAAAATTGAATTAACGATTCATTTCGTATACTTAAATTGGTGAAACTTCTTCGTTGTTTCAGCAGTGTAGTGGTTATTGTTTGTGCCTCACACGCACAAGGATCCCCGGGCGGATACACAAATTTTTAATTATAATTAATTAATTTTTTTTTGTGTTTAACGTCCGACTATTTTGCACACTTGGCCTAATGCAGACGATGGGATGATTTATAGCGTATGAAAATGCCAAGCCTTGGCTGGGAATCGAACCAGGGTCCCGGGGTGAAAGCCTATTACGCTATGAACTAGGCCACCGAGGCGGTATATACATAATTAATTTAATATGAGACGTTGCGGCGCGCAAAATATACTGTTATATATCAATATAAACATAGTCCTCGCATCACGCGTCCCGCAAAACCAACATCAAACAAGCCCCGAAACATTATTATTTTGTAAGGTTTAACGCGAATACGGTGGTAATGAAATCGGATTAAAAAAAAAAAAATTATGAAATCAGTAAATTTTGTTACTTTCGGGGAATTCGCTGTCATTACGTCAGCGAGACAGATGCGTGCAACGAATATTTGATTAAATGCGAAGATGTTGACAACGTGTTTGTATGGTTGCGTTGTTCGGCGGGGAACTCTGCGACGCCTACTGACCTAATTGCGTAAACCCAGTGGACAGAGGCAGCCGGTTGTACGTTATACCCTGTGGTAGATTTATGGCGGAACGGTGTCGCGTTTCACAACACGTAAAGCTCGCCTGCTCTGTGATTGGCTGGAACTGTATACACGTACGGTGTGGTTTGTTTTACCGCTGTTCGGATAATGGGAGATAGGGTATCGATTTTTATTCGTGAATTTTACTAATTTTGTACGGTGCTTCGAAAGAACGTGTGTGTAAAGTTTAAGTTTGAATGAATCGACAGAATAAAGTTTGTAAATATAAGTGTAGTTTGATCCTTTCTCGTGAGTACCTTTTGTTTATCTTTCAAAAGAAAAAGGTTTTGACTTTCCATGTGTGTGTGTTGGTAAACAGTTAAGAAACACGATTTGTTAGCATCGGTTTTTACAGTTTTGTTCCCTCCATAACAAAATAGATTTATTTCACAAGCGCTGTCGTGTATGAATTTCTTATTTTTGGTCCATAGTAGCGTTAAGTATAAACGGACTGTACAGCTACTATCCGTTATAAAAGCTACTATTTGTTATAAAAGCGTGCTCGATATCAGAGGCTAAAGTCCAAGTAATTACACTATCTGCCGCTACGAACTCTGCAAGGATAAGGGGAAGACATGAGAAAATATACAGTACCATTATGTATTTAATTGTAGTTGAACATTGGCCGCAAGATGCCACTAGCAGCGAGCGCTCACAAATCTAATGTTTGTCATTCTAGTAAGTTTTTATTCCGTGATACTAACTACAAAATTATAAGTTTACTATTTACGACGCTAAATGCATTGCTTTATTTAAGCTTCCCCATCTCGTATTGTCAAATTTTTTTTGAATTCCTCTTTTGTCAAAAAAAAAAAAAACAGATTTTATCAAAACCTGAATACTTCACACAAATACCCTATCACTAAGTATAGTCACGTGATATTCCAGAAAAATTTGCTTAATACTACAATGAAAAAACAACCACAGTTTTTTTCTTCGATTTAGGCCTACTATCGATCAGTAAATCCAAGATTTCAGTAACGTACGACTATGAACCTATTGTGAAAAATTGTCGATTTCCCACAGTTCTGTCTTTATAACGTATGAACAGAATTTTCACCATTAGTCTGTGTTTATGCTTTTGTTCCATTTATTTATATTACTTGATGTTGAAGCAATTCTTAGTTCGCGATTCATAACGTAGATGGTGCTGTCAGTCTGTTTTTCTTATAATTGGGAAAACAAACAAACATCGTCCGAGTGCTGGATTAATTTATTGCGTGAAGTTTTCTCTGTAAGGTCAAGTTCGATTGTATTTTCCTTTCGTTTACAATGCAGACGTTATAATCAAGGATTTTATGGCTGGAACCAGTCTGACTTGGACTTGATGTCCGATAAGACTAATGTTAAATTTGAAACTGTTTCTACTTTTAGAACAGTGGTGTCCAATTACTTGCATCCCTAGCTAAACCTGAAATAGTAACTGTTTTCGTTCGTGCTCATGGAAGAAGAAACGTCCTAGCGTAAGTTTAATTTTTCTTTGAACATGAAAATTAAGGGGGATCCTGGAATTAATTTTAGGCACTTTTACTACGAAAATGGACATCATTTCACGTAACAGAAAAGGTAACGCTAATCAGAACTTGTTTGATGCCTTAAATTTACATTGCAGCACGACAATATTGTGTCACTTAATTGTCGGCCATATTGAATTTACTCCCTTCGTTAAGATAACATTAAAGTTTTACATTGTGTTATATATTTTGCGCGCGCGTGTGTCGCTGGGTGGTACTTCCATTGAATATAAACTTACTAGATAGGTGACCCTTAGATAGTGAGCACTCACTGTTGGTGGCATCTTGCGGCAGTTTGTTCAGCTATAGTTAGATTAGCTGCAATAGTACTGTAAATTTTCTCAAAACATCTTCCTCCATGTCCTTGCAGCTTGCAGCGTTCGTAGCGACAAATAGTGCAAATACTTGGACTTTAACCTCTGATATCGAGCACGCTTTTCATAATGGTGCCCGTACTTGTAGTCCGTTTATTCGAAAATACTTGCTTTATTTCAATTTGCAATCGGGGTCAAGCTAGAAATAATTTACTCAAATTGTATCTATAATCTCTGCGTAATGGAAGCGAATGAAGCCATTTTTTTAATAATCAGCATATAATAATTATCAGCATTAGAACCTTCCTGTATTTGTATTTTGTACTTTTACGTTACATCGAAAATCACGAAAAATGAACCCTGACCGCCGCCAGATTCATTTTCTTGTTTTCAACGAAATTTAAAGTTGTAAATTTAAAATGGCTGCCAATTCGAGACTGTTAAACGTAGTTTTGCAGCGTAAAAAACTTCTATGAATTACCAAAATTTATTTGTGCAAAGTTTGAATAAAACGGACGCATTAAAACGTTGATACAAATTTTAACTACCCTTAAAAAAATGATGTTGAGTTCTGAATCTGTGCTCGTTCGTCAATAAACGCTGAAGGATTAATAAAATCCTTTCGCAATTCATCACTGAAGTTTACGAAGGAAGAATGCATGGAAGTGCACGTAGGAAGGGACCTTGGCAATTGTTTGTTCAGTTTTACAATCGTCAACTAAGCGATAAATCAGTATTGTTGTTTGACCTTTGGGGTGTTCCAGGTGTCCGTTAAAGTGGTTTTAAATGGCTACCGTTTTAGAATAGCCCACGAGTCCATAAAATTGGGGTTTTTAAATGTCCTCTCTCTACCGTACACATTGTGACACCTTTCCACTTATTTGAATCAAATATCTTTCGCACACTTGAGTGTGTATAATCTTTTTTAGTAAACTAAGCTCTTAGAAATTACAAATACGAATAGGCTAATATGTTTTACAATTAACAAGTAAGGAGAACCCGAGCTCTTTTACTGTTCACAAATAGGCTACTGATAAAATCACAAATTCGAATACATCAAGCTTTTTTACAGTTTACACTAAGCTCTTAGAACTAAGCTCTTAGAATTTACAAATACGAATGAAATTACAAATTCGAATAAGCTAAGCTTTTTTTACAATTAACAAGTACGGATCACAAGTAAGGATAGGCTAAGCTCTTTTATAATTTTAATGCTTGAATAAACTAAGCTCTTATAATTTACAAGTACGAATGAAAATAGAAGTTCGGATAGGCTAAGTTCCTTTACAGTTTTAATGCTTGAATAAACTAAGCTCTTATAATTTACAAGTACGAATGAAATTACAAGTTCGGATTGGCTAAGCTCTTTTATAATTTTAATGCTTGTATAAACTAAGCTCTTTTATAATTGTAATGCTTGTATAAACTAAGCTCTTTTATATCTAACGAATACGGATAAAATCACAAGTAAGGATAGGCTAAGTTCCTTTATACTTTAATGCTTGAATAAACTAAGCTCTTGTAATTTACAAGTTCGGATTGGCTAAGCTCTTTTACAGTTAACAAATACGGATGAAATTACATGTTCCGATGGGCTAAGCTTTTATAATTTTAATATTTGAGTAAACTAAGCTCAAGTACGAATGAAATTACAAATTCGGATAGCCTAAGCTCTTTCACAGTTAACAAGTACGGATGAAATTACAAGTTCCGATGGGCTAAGCTCTTTTACAATTTTAATGCTTGAATAAACTAAGTTATTTTACAATTTTAATGCTTGAGTGAACTAAGCTCAAGTACGGATAAAAATACAAGTTCGGATTGGCTAAGCTCTTCTAGAGTTACGTATTCGGATAAGCTAAGCTCTTTGAAAATTTACAAACACGGTTAGCCTATATTGCAATTTACAAGATTCACTCAGTAAACAAGCGGATTTGTGAAATTGTTCTAATTACCATATTGCGGAAATGAGTGTTAATTTCGTATCGCGTTGCAAAGTGCGGCAATTAAATTATAAAGTTTACATAGATTAGACGTCTGCTGCAGCCTGTGTGTTAGAGTTGGAATTAAACAGTGCTTTTTCTGCGGTATCCCCGCCGCAAGAGTGTTCAGTTAAATTAAATTTAAATAACGAAATCATTAACATCAAACGATTCGTTTTAATTATCACCGTTCAGCGTTTGTTTTCAAATCTCAGATGGCGGAAAGGTGGAAAAATTGCATGAACTTTCTCCGCTGTTTCCATCTCCGCTACCCCAATGCGGTCCCTAAGCTATTGGGACCAACAAAAACACGGAAGTTCGATCTAGTTTTTCTTTAAAGCAGATTTATTTTTAATTCTAGTCAGAAAGTTCATGCAGGCATTCAGGAGTTTTACGTTTATCTACTTCTGTCCTGAATTTAGTAAACAGAAATCTCAGTTGTGGATGTTTACATATGAATAACGATTTACGCAAAATCTGGTAAAACGATTTTGAGACTTTCTTTTTTGCTCCTGATCCGGTGTTTTTTGTGTAAGAGAGACACTGTGATCCAATCGTTTTGTTATCGCAGTTGTGTAACAATTTGAAGCAAATCGTTATCGCCAATTTTGAGAAAATAGATTTTCGATAATTTTCTAGGTTTTTTTGTACTAAGACGGCTTAAAACAAAGTTGTTGTTTTTGATTTAACAAAACTACACATTGTTGCCTTTTATGTTAAAAATTTCGTCATAATTTCGTTCATTTTTCAGCGGCAATGTGTTTAATTTAAACTGGTCACAAACAATGCTTTCGAAATTCCGATTTCCCAGTTATAAGGAACATTAATAATCTTCATATACTAGTATTTTAAACTTTCAAATTACAATGAAAATACAGACATGAACCCCGACCGACGGCAAAAAATTTTTAATTTAAATGTTTTTTGTAAATTACAACCGCTAATTTATGCAGTTTTTAACGCTGATTACGATACTAAGATGAACCTTGACCGACGGTAAAAAAATTCTCGATTTTTTTTTTTGTAAATTAAAGCCGCTAATTATGCAGTTTTTAACACTGATGCGAACAAGAACCCTGACCGACGGCAAACAATTCATGGTTTAAATGTTTTTTCCTGTAAATTAAAATTGCTAATCTATGCAGTTGTTAACGTTGGTACAAACATAAACCCTGACCGACGTCAAACAAATTCTTGGTTTAATTTTTTTTATTTTTTGTAAATTAAAACCATTAATTTATGCAGTTTTTAACGCTGATGCTAACAGGAACCCTGACCGATGGCAAAAAATTCATTTTTTAAATGTTTTTTTCCTGTAAATTAAAATCGCTAATTTATGCAGTTTTTAAAGGTGATACGAACATGAACCCTGAACGACGGCAAAAAATTCTTGGTTTAAATGTTTTTTTGTATATAAAACCACTAAGTTATGCAGTTTTAAATGCTGATTAGGATACAAACATGAACCGTGACCGACAGCAGAAAATTGCTAATTTCAATATTTTTTTTTTGTAAATGAAAACCGCTAATTTGTGCAGTTAATAACGCTGATTACGATGTTGAAATGAGATTTTCTAAATTATTTACGATAAAAAGGAGCAAGTTTCCCTAGTTAACGAAATTTTCCAAACCGTTATCAAATTCGATTTTTGCGCTAACATATCGGACTGAAGTCGCGAATTAACGTAAACAATTTTAAACCTCTCAGAAAACGATCTGAATATCAAGATCCCGGGACTGATGAGTCCCACCAGTTTGCTCCTTTCCCGATGGAAACTCGCTGTTAAAGAGGCTTGTGACCATTAAATAAAAGTAAAAGAGAAACGTTACGTTTTAGTTTACCTAACAATAACACATATTGTCGCAGTAGTTACCACGTAAATTTTATATTATAAAACGTCGTTAGGCATTATCCCCAGCTGCCTTGCCTCCCAAGTCAAATTGTACGTATCATTTCCTTATTCCGGCAGCGAATAAATTGCCCCCTCAAGCAGCGGTAGCAGTAGGGGCATATTTTACTCCGTGAAATGTTTAATGCATGGACCAAATTGTAGGGGGTAGGGGCGCATTCCGTCACGACAGGGCGCTCATACCTGCGCCCCTCGGTTCAAGTCTGCGTCCTGAATGCTTGGGTGTGAATTCCTTCGGTACAAACATATTGTGTCGAGATATTTCTACAGTACCTGTGTTATGTACTTTTTATATCGGCTTCAAAGTATCTTGTTAGTTCGGTGCTGTCACGAATATCCCTGTCCGACGGTTTTATTTGACCTAAGTCATTCAAAAACAAGTAAAAATTATCGCACAATAAATGAACTCTGACCGCCGTCAAATTAATTTCTCTTAATTCGTCGGATTTTAAAAAATTATAATGCAAACTTGTGCATGTTTTTAGTGCTGTTTACTATGGTATCAGATCTTCAGAAATTTTTAAGAAAAAAGTTAGAATTTTGCTGGTTAACGAATTTTGGATAACTTTGGAAAGTTGTGGACATCTTTAGCAAAATCGATTTTTGTGCCAAGTTCGAATCAAGTCTGGCTAAAATTGCTAACTCGAGCGTGTTAATTTATACGTGCAAGCAATACTGTGAATGAGCGAGCTCGTGCGCGCGCATTACACACACACACACACACACACATATATATATATATATATATATATATATATATATATATATATATGTATGTATGTATGTATGTATGTATGTATGTATAGGCTATATATATAATTTTTAACGACCAATCAAAAAGTGATCTAGAAGTCTGGGTCTTCACATGATGGCTAATGAAAATTAAGGGCGGACGGTTGGTAGGCCTGTGTTTTGTAATACCCTACCTAGCAGTGTTTTAGGCTATCTAACTTTTACTGACTGTTACTAGGCTTAATGTTCATCGTCCTTCGATTTGTAATGACATATTACCAATTAATAATATGGCACTGGAGTATAGTTTTTACAATATGTTTGTCAGTCCCCAGTATTTCCCTTGAAATAAAGTTAACCCTTCCTTTAAATAAAACTATAAATATTGCTAAATTTAAATTCCCAACAGCTACAAGTTTATAATAACAAACTATCGACTAAAGTGTTTTGACAATTTCCAGTCTTTTTCCTTGGCATAAAGTAATGTTAACATCTCTCCTAAAAAAAATCGCTACATTTAAATTTTCAACAGCCACAAGCTTGTAATAACGAACTATCAACTAATACTTAATTTGAGTATGGTTTTTACACTGTGTTTTGACAGTCTTTCCCTTGAAATAAAGTCCTCCTTCCCTTAGAAATGACAGATTATTCCTTAATTTCAGTTCCCAGCATTAGAAGTTTATAATAACGAACTATCAATTAATGTGGCACTGGAGTATAGTTTGTACAGTGTGTTTTGTCAGTCTTTCCCCTGAAATAAAGTCCTCCCTCCCTTAGAAATGACAGATTATTCCTTAATTTCAGTTCCCAACATTAGAAGTTTATAATAACGAACTATCAATTAATATGGCATTGGAGTATAGTTTTTACAGTGTGTTTTGTCAGTCCCCAGTCTTTTCCTGAAATAAAGTCCTCCCTCCCTTAGAAATGACAGATTATTCCTTAATTTCAGTTCCCAACATCAGAAGTTTATAATAACGAACTATCAACTAATATGGCACTGGAGTATAGTTTTTACAGTGTGTTTTGTCATTCCCCAGTCTTTCCCCTGAAATAAAGTCCCTCTTCCGTAAAAATGACAGATTATTCCTTAATTTCAGTTCCCAACATTAGAAGTTTATAATAACGAACTATCAACTAATATGGCACTGGAGTATAGTTTTTACAGTGTGTTTTGTCATTCCCCAGTCTTTCCCCTGAAATAAAGTCCCTCTTCCTTAAAAATGACAGATTATTCCTTAATTTCAGTTCCCAACAGTCAGAAGTTTATAACGAACTATCAACTAATATGGCACTGGAGTATAGTTTTTACAGTGTGTTTTGTCAGTCCCCAGTCTTTTCCTGAAATAAAGTCCTCCCTCCCTTAGAAATGACAGATTATTCCTTAATTTCAGTTCCCAACAGTCAGAATTTATAACGAACTATCAACTAATATGGCACTGGAATAGTTTTTAGTGTTTTTTGTCAGTGTGTTTTGTCATTATTCTCCCCAACAGTGAAATAAAGTCCTCTTCAGTAAATGACAAATTATTCCTTAATTTCAGTTCCCAACAGTCAGAAGTTTATAACGAACTATCAACTAATATGGCACTGGAGTATAGTTTTTACAGTGTGTTTTGTCATTCCCCAGTCTTTCCCCTGAAATAAAGTCCCTCTTCCGTAAAAATGACAAATTATTCCTTAATTTCAGTTCCCAACATCAGAAGTTTATAATAACGAACTATCAACTAATATGGCACTGGAGTATAGTTTTTACAGTGTGTTTTGTCATTCCCAGTCTTTCCCTGAAATAAAGTCCCTCTTCCGTAAAAATGACAAATTATTCCTTAATTTCAGTTCCCAACATCAGAAGTTTATAATAACGAACTATCAACTAATATGGCACTGGAGTATAGTTTTTACAGTGTGTTTTGTCATTCCCCAGTCTTTCCCCTGAAATAAAGTCCCTCTTCCGTAAAAATGACAAATTATTCCTTAATTTCAGTTCCCAACATTAGAAGTTTATAATAACTAACTATCGATTAATATGGCACTGGAGTATAGTTTGTACAGTGTGTTTTGTCAGTCCCCAGTCTTTCCCCTGAAATAAAGTCCTCCCTCCCTTAGAAATGACAGATTATTCCTTAATTTCAGTTCCCAACATTAGAAGTTTATAATAACGAACTATCGATTAATATGGCACTGGAGTATAGTTTGTACAGTGTGTTTTGTCAGTCCCCAGTCTTTTCCCTGAAATAAAGTCCCTCTTCCTTAAAAATGACAGATTATTCCTTAATTTCAGTTCCCAGCAGTCAGAAGTTTATAATAACAAACTATCAACTAATTAATATGGCACTGGAGTATAGTTTGTACAGTGTGTTTTGTCAGTCCCCAGTCTTTTCCCTGAAATAAAGTCCCTCTTCCTTAAAAATGACAGATTATTCCTTAATTTCAGTTCCCAACAGTCAGAAGTTTATAATAACGAACTATCAACTAATATGGCACTGGAGTATAGTTTGTACAGTGTGTTTTGTCAGTCCCCAGTCTTTTCCTGAAATAAAGTCCTCCCTCCCTTAGAAATGACAGATTATTCCTTAATTTCAGTTCCCAACATTAGAAGTTTATAATAACGAACTATCGATTAATATGGCACTGGAGTATAGTTTGTACAGTGTGTTTTGTCATTCCCCAGTCTTTCCCCTGAAATAAAGTCCCTCTTCCGTAAAAATGACAAATTATTCCTTAATTTCAGTTCCCAACAGTCAGAAGTTTATAACGAACTATCAACTAATATGGCACTGGAGTATAGTTTTTACAGTGTGTTTTGTCATTCCCCAGTCTTTCCCCTGAAATAAAGTCCCTCTTCCGTAAAAATGACAAATTATTCCTTAATTTCAGTTCCCAACAGTCAGAAGTTTATAATAACGAACTATCAACTAATATGGCACTGGAGTATAGTTTGTACAGTGTGTTTTGTCAGTCCCCAGTCTTTTCCCCTTGGAATAAAACCCCTCCCCCTAAAAAAACGACATCTCTAATTTCAAATTCCCGACAGCTATAAATTTATTATAACACACTATCAACTACTGTGGAATGGACTATAGTTTTTACAATATTTCATCAATTCCCTGTCTTCTTTTGTCCAGCATGGCGTAAAATGAAGACTTTGAGCCCGTAACTGAACCTTTAAAACGAAAAAATATAACTATATGATATTTAGTCGCAATATACAGTAGTAGGAAAACAAAAATACAGTCCGTTTTAGATAAATAAACGGCCATGAAACTTGGGCTCGATTGTGTTCAGCGTGGACTATATAGAATACCGGAAGAACGGCCCAGCGACCAGCTGATACCCACGTGCGCTGCATTACAATTAGTGGCATACTGTTTGTGCCTTGTGCCGGTCTCCAGCCAATTATTGATAAAGACGGCTTTCCCCGCCTCTTTGTTGCAGTAGGTTACTTGCACTCCGCTTTCAGCGTGCTACAGTGGCCGCGGTTAGTCTACTAAAAGCGGTTTTTATAAATTTCAACAGCACAAATTAATTCAAAGAACAGTAAATCTTGAACTGTATTCTTAATTAATATACAGCCCCCAAGAATTTAACGTGTAACCGTGATATTTACGAAAAATGTTACAGGATTAAATTTACTGAAAATTTGTTGCTCGATAGGTCTTGCCGTTCAGCCATTATTACAGGATATAATTAGCAGCTACACTATCGGCGTTAAGTCAAGAAGCCGCTGTCTTGAAACGGAAGTGAATGGGAAAAAACCTTACACATATTTTTCGGTCATTATGCAAGATACGTACGTACCAAATTTGGAAAACAATAGGTCGGTGCGTTTGACCAAAACTGCGTACACACATTGTTAAATTAGAGGCCGCCATCTTGGAACCGAAGTGAATAGGAAAACGTCTTACACATACGTCGTTCTGGTTTTCATATTAGGTACTTTTGTAACAAATTTGAAAACAATCGTTAAATGCATTGTTTGTTGGCCGAAACTGCGACACTCGTTATTGTAAATCAGAGGCCGCCATCTTGGAACGGAAGTGAATTGGAAAAAATCTTACACGTACATTGTACGGGCTTTGTATAAGGTTCCTTTTTTATGAAATTACGAAGCAGTCGTTAAATGGATTTGGCCGCCATCTTGAAACGGAAGTAAATGGGAAAATTCTTACACATAAGTTGTTTCGGCTTTATACAAGGTACCTCTGTATATAATTTCAAAACAATCGTTCAAATGTTTTGGCCAAAACTGCGTAATAAACATAAATCAAACGCCGAACGGTCGAGTAGGAACAGAGACCTCGCTTCGCTGTCATAAAACTAAGAACTGTCGCTTCTTTCGTGTTATTACGTTTGTGTAATGTGTAGAATACATGTATTAATACGAAATCATAGGTCATTATCGTGAAACGCAGCCGTCTCGCTGTCTTAATTGAAGCTAATGCCCTGAAACTATTTTTGTTTCCTTAACGTCCATACTTTGTGCCAGTTACACTAATGAGGACGAGGGATCAGCGTTAAATGTAAGGGGAAACAACGGGAGTAACCGCGGCTAGAACTAAGAACGTTAAGGTGCGCAGTTCAGAGACGCGGCGACCGACCGATGTGGTTTAGATACATCGACCGCCGAGAGTATGAGATTTTACCATTATAATCAGCGTTCGGATAATATAAATGGTGAAAAAACAGAAGTAGTAGCAAATGGGGTAGGTTCAAGGTCACAACGATTGAAATGAAACTTTTATTAGCGCGCTTTCGAACGGACAAGCGAGAGAGCTTGGTGTCATTAGCTCTGTCGCCCGAAAATATCCGAACTCTTGTCTTGATCATATTATATTTTTGAAAGTTTGTTTATTATTCAATCCCGCGTTAACTATTGGACCGATTGAGATGAAATTTGGTATGAACATGGTTTACCTGAGATGAACGTAGACGTATTCCCGTTTTAAAATCTTAATCTCTGTTATTATTAAAATTATTGTTTATAAGCTTACATTTGCGATGATTTTAATTGGACTTTTTTTAAATGCAGTAATTCCAAACAACTTGTCTTAACCAATTTAAAAGATTATAGTTTCCATTGAAATTGGAAATGACAAAAAGTCGGGATCAGACGTTTAAGAGTAGCATTTGGCAACTCCGATTGCTATACGTGGCCTGTTCTAGAGTGTGGAGTAACAAAAATCTGTATGTCTTGACCGAAAACCACAAATCGTATAATATTGTATATAGAAATATATTAAATTGAAATAAACCTATTCTGATTTTGAAAATTGACTATAAATTTTCATACCTATATACTGTATTATAATTGCGGGCGAAACCGCAATAGCTAGTTTAACTTACATAAAATAACAAGTTTTCTAAGTACGAGAAAATTAAACTTTGAAATATGTAGCCTTTCAGAAAGTTATATTGTACGACAGTTCCTTGATATTATTGCTCTTGTTTGAAAATGTAACTCAGCAGCCCCATTATTTATTACAAGTTCAGATGTTGGATAACGTTTCCTTGAATGTTGAGTACAGTGTTTTAACGTAAAGTGTTTGACAACGCACAACGTGTCCCTGCATAAATAATGAACCTATCACGTCAGTCAAGTTGTAAAAACTTTGACACTCTGCGACAAGATTGCCGCCATGCGAGAAAACAGCTGATTGCCAGTAAACGGGGTCAAGTAGGGAACGATCTTCTCCCCCTTCCCCTGCTCCATTTCCCCTTCACCCGGCACCTTTTCAATTTATAAACGAGACACATCCTAAACAAATAACGTCAATCTGTAGTTTTGGAATCAGAGCCGTTACGAGCGCGGCCTTGGATGACCTTCAGTTGTGGTTGTATTTTGTGTTTAAAGATGGAAGGTTTTTATCTCTTATGTATATTATTGAATATAAACTATAAAAAAAGGGGTGATGTGAGCGCTCGCTGCTGGTGACATCTTGCGGGCGTGCCAGTGAAACGGGGTGGTTAAATGCAGTAAGTGGTTGTTGAAAAAAACTTTTAAATATTTTCTTAGTAAATAATTGAAAGTACATGAATATCCATTATGAGTACAATACGAAAAAATATTATTTTCTGAACACTACGTCTACCAAATGTCCTCCATTGCAGTTAAGGCATTCCTGGAGCCTGGCTTGGACGTTTTGCATGACCTGTTGCAGCACGTTGACAGGTATTGCCGCAATCTCGACTACAATTCGTTGTTTGAGGGCTTGAATGGTTGTGGGTGGGTCTGCTTGAAACAGTTTTGTTTTTAGGTATCCCCCAGATGTGTCACTTATTCCAATGCGAAGGGCATGTTGTTTGGCTGATCGGCTATGATTTCTAACCATTGCCTGTTGAACAGCAGCGATGTTTTCAGGTGTTCCAATAGTTTCTGCACTCCCGCCTCATTTTTTAGACATTGATCCCGTTTGCTCGAGGTGTTTATCCATGTTCGAATTACATTATCTGTCTGAACAGGCTGGTTAGGCGGTATGTTAAAATGACGTCGGAAAACACGTCGAGTTTGCAAAAAACTTTCGCCATTTTGATAATACGCTTTCACCGAGTAGCCGCGTTGTTCACCCGTCCAACTACCCATTGCAACTAAATGGTAGATCGTGCCGGTGGTGACGCGCCAGTAACCACCCTCCCACTAACTGCTAACATTGTTTCAAGGCCACCTACAATCATCCCGTTTCATTGGCGGACCCTATACAACTGCAGTTAATAGTCTATTTTTCAAACCCTGTTCTTGCAGCTTGCTGCGTTCGTAGCGGTAATTAGTCCAGTTACGTGGACTTTAGCTGTTGATATTAGAATAAGCTTTTTACAATGGTGGATGTACTTTTAGTCCGTTTATATTCTAAAGGTTTTTAGTCTGGCTGCCGTCCGACAAGTTAAGAAGGGAATTTTAGTCAAAATCTTACTGTAGAGGAAACAATACGACTCAATGTTGTTTTTACGTAAGAACCTCCGTTATGAAACAAGATTTCAAAGGGAAGTAGCAGAACACACATCTACAGACACCTCAATAAGGAACTGGGAAGTCACCAATTGGTAGAAGTGGAAGCTACCCACATTCAATCCTCTCAAAGTTCTAGACTTTATAAACACACACAAACTCTTAAAGTGTGAAGCGACCCGTGTTGATGTAATGAGTGACACTAGCCTAATGATGAGTCAGAAGGAGACCTGGCGACCGCTCACTATACCTTAGTTCTTAGCCATGCACGCAGGGCTCTGTTTGGATGGACCTCATTTCCTTTGCTGCTTGTGAGTGTAACCGAAGTAAAAGTGTAAAGCAGAATGAGCGAGACCTCATGGCAAACCGGTTGGCCAAATGGAACAAAATCTCCCTATTAAGTGTTAACAGAAAGGAAAATATAGAAAAGGAATTAGAGCAAACACCTCATTAAGGAACTGCTATGTTACCAATTAGTAATTGGGAGCTACCTTGAATTCTCTCCAAATCGTAAACGTTATAAAGAGACTAGGGCTGGAGAAGGCGCCGTAACAGAATCTCAGGAATATAAAAAAGAGGCAACAATAGATCTACAAAGGTCGCAGTGCAACATTAACCCTACAAACTCATTCATTCATTCAACTCGTACAGGTTTCATGTGAAATGTCCAAAACGTGTACAACACAACAGCAAAGAACGGTAATTCAGCTAGTATATTATGAACGATTTAAATATTGTTAAAAAAAAATACATCAAGTAAGTTTTGTTATCTGTTATTGTTATAAAAACATCTTTCAGAAGGTAGGCTACTTATATTTCGTTATTGTTGCTTAAAAGTCATGTCCATTTTCGCTATATTAATATTTGAATACAACATAAACCTATTTATGTTTCAACTCTTCGCCATTTTCATTGTTTCGGTTCGATAGTTTTTGAAGCGATGTTTTTAATATTAGTTTTGACGAGAGGAGTGCGTAGAAAAAGACGTATGCCGAACAGACGAATGTAACGGAAATATAAAACGAACGAGCAAACGAATTTCGTCTCTTTTTATTCCTCTTTTCGATAACAGTGCACACGTATTATGTGAAAACGTTGTGTTGCTTAGTTGAACACGTGGGCGTTTTGTAACAAGTCCATTTTAGCTATATTAATATTTGAATATGACAGCCATTTTCATTGTTTCGTCTCGTTAGCTTTAATTTTTGAAACTAAGTAGGATTGCAAAAAAATATTTGGAGGGAAGCTTTTAATGTTAGCTTTGATAAGAGGAGTGAATAGAAAAGTCTCGAACGGAAGAACGTAGCTGAAATATAGAGCAAACGAATTTCGTCTCTTGTTTCTGACTTTCTATTTCTTCCTCCTTTTCGATAACAGAACACACGCATTATATGAAATCGTTTTGTTGCTTTGGTTTCGGTATTTTTCCTTCGTTGAAGAATTAGTGCATGTTGTAACCGTTTATAATACATTCGAAATTAATATAAAAACGTATAATAATTGTTAATATTGCTAGTTTTTAACAACATAACCTAAAACTTCTTGCCTATCTGTCAGTGAAACCAGCGGATCGTTAGGAATTAATGTACAACAACTGATCTTTACTATAACTACAGTAAATAATATCTATAGTAGGTTCACGTTTTTATTTATTTAAGTAAAACAAGATATTTATAAACATATCTTCAAACTAATTATATATTCAGCAAAGATATCATTAACAAATGTTTAGCTCTTTTCGGTAACTCCCGAGTTTCGCACGTACTTGTTTTTAAGTAAAAACGTTTATTTTTCGTAATATTCTGTTATTTAATACAACTAGGGGGATAATTGTCCCCCATGACAGTCCATGTGCAGGGCAACTCAAGATTGATACTAAACCAAAATCGAATATTTCGGTCCACACGTTTCTTTTCTATCTAGACTGTATCTATAAAGCGGATTGTGTATGTATCACATACAGTTGTAGGCCTACACAGAAAATAAAATTACATCTGACTTCAAACGTATGCGTTAAATGAGTTGTATTGCAAATCATTAAATATTTACGTCTAGAATATTTCTCGTATTGTATCAGGCGCCGCTAGCTGGTTCTTCAAAGCTATCGTGTTTTCACTGCTGAAACAGCGTGGGTGTCCATTCGTACACCGTCGAGTGTTCGCCGAAGTGTGTACACCACTTTTCGTGTTCAAGGATTCGCATTTATTTTGTCATAAATGAATGATAAACCTTTACGAACTTTGCTGCTGTTGGCATCTTGCGGCTGAGTGTTCGAGTTGTGTGTGTGTGTATACACAGTTAAGTAGATAGTGTCTGTTCCTCAAACTCCTTGTCCTTGCAACTTGCAGAGTCCGTAGCGGCAGATAGTAGAATTATTTGGACTTAAGCCTCTGATATCGAGCACGCTTTTTATAACAGTCCGTTTATATTCAGTGCTTTTGCAGTAGATTCATATGAAAGCCACGTTGTTGTATTATCTTTCTTTACGAATTTATTATATGTTTTAACGAATTTCTGTTGGGAGTGGCTATCTTGGTAAAACCCAGACCTGGGACTTTGAAATGAGCGCCAGTTATGGTCTCTAGATCAAATTTTTTGTGTGTTTACTAACACGCTGACTTTGGTAATAGCTCACAAGTTTTAATTCGGCTGTTTCAAAATGGCGGTCTTTAAATTTCAAATCTAAATTAATTCGTAACTTTTTTGTTTTTTTTCTCAGCGTTGTAAAGTGTTTAAATTATCGTTTTTAATTTAACTGCAACAGCTGTCTGTTAACATATACAAATGGAATATTTAAGTATCTAAAAATAAGTAGATATAACATTAATGTTGTGGAACATCAAAGAGTGCAGCGCCTTGGCAGTCCGTTCTTGCAAGCATAGGTTAGTTGTGTACATTTCTCTGCCATTTTGTGTGTACAAGCACCTTGTTTGCTTTGCTCACACTCGTTGTTTCTTAGAAAAGCTTTTTGAAGTAGGCCTACAGTATTTGCATTGTCCATCTTTACAAATTTTACAAGTAAATGGCCAATATTTACCGTGCTGTTTAACTTAATGTGCATACATGACTGTCAGAAGTAAGGAGTAGAGGCTTACTAAGAATTTTTTAGACATTTTCAGCGAATTTCAGTCTTTAAAAATTAGTTTTGTCTTACATATTGTTGAGCCTTTTTTCACCGTCGTAACCCTATTTTAAAAAATGCTTAAATTATAATTTTGAATTTTAATTTAAAAAAATTAATTTAATGAATTATCATTTCCGTATGTTCAAGGCAATTTGAAAGCGTAAAATATCATGCAGATTTGAATGACAGTGAATCAGAGTTTAAATATATATATATATATATATATATATATATATATACACACACACACACACACACAAGCGCGCGCGCGCATCACGTCAGCGAGACAGCTGCATGTTTCTCCAAAAAATTTTGAAAATGGACCAAGTTTATTACGGATTTCCTTTTTCTTGGAAAGGCGGTTATGATAAGACCCAGGCCCAGGTACCGTAAAATCAGCGCCAATCTTGACCTCAATCACTTTTCTAAGTGTCGTCAAAATATTTTGTCCGCGTGTGCGCGCGCGCGTTCGCAATGTTAGTCCGATTTGGTTTAAACTTGGCACCAATAATCATTTTTTTAAAATAAAGTTTACACAAGGTCGTTATTCAGCAAAATCTGTTCAAAAGTTTCAAATTGGCGGTTATTTCAAATATTAAATAACATTTTGTGTGGTACTTTTTTTTTTATTAAGAAAGTAGTAAATTTGATCGCAATTAGGCTTAATGTATGTGATTTTAATGTAATTAGGATGTTTAAAATTCTATTGCTATATTTTCAAGGTCAGACTTAAATTTGTTTACAAAATTCTTTTCTATCGTTGCGATTTTTGTTAATTTATTTCTCCTAACAGCTGATTTGTACAACAGCTGTTTTTTCCCTTCCCGGAAACTTTGAGGTTATGTATGGTGCCGAGTAATTGAAGGAAGTTTTAACTTATTAAATTGTATCGTTTTTTGTAAATTAAAACAAAATTACAAAGAACATATTTACAATAGCACAGATATTACGTGACGCAAAATAGAAGCTAATTGCGCATGATCTGAAGTATGTGAAATGATAACTTGGTGTTTTGAATGTTTTGTTGATAACCCGCGTTATAAAACAGAATGTAATAAGGCATAAATATACGAGTGGCGTATCTGCTTTTCCTTTTGGACAAGAACATAACTAAGAAAGAATTTATTGTTCTCAATAATTGACATAATCAGTGAATTGTTTCGATTTCAGTCAGTATATAAATTATAAATAATCAGTGTGTTTATTTTAATACAGTAAATAACTTTAGAATTAGTAGGCTTTAACATTGAAATTATGTTGAAGATATTGTTGAAAGTTTATAACATCGTACTATTAAGACTTGGCATCAAATATGCAGGAAGTATGTACGGTAATAGCTACATAAGTGTTTAGCGTTCAGGTTTACCCTTGTACTACATTTGTAAGTGTCATTGACCGGCAGGTAAACTATTAACTAATCTTTATTTATTGGCGGAACGGAAGTTGTGATAATGACGTTGCTTTATTAGCTGCAATTTCCAGTTTTATCTTGTGCTAAGAGAACCGCCAGAGTCCGATTTCCTCAGTTTTATGAGTGCTAATTACGATACACGTATATAGGCTTCAAATTTGTTCGAATGGAAACATTATCTTATTGCAGTCGTTTTGCCCATTATGTATTAGTGTGGCCTCTGGAATAAACATTTTACAAGTAGTCATGATTGACCGGCAGTTTCTAGTAACCGTCTGGTTAATTCTGTTAACTGACGTTTTTAAAGTTCCATAGTAAATAATTTGTAAAAATAAAATAACAGACAAAACAAATAGCTGTAACTGTACATGATAATATAGGCGGTCAGCTGACATTAATTGCTACCCTAAACAAATATTGATAATAGAAAAGTAAACAATGTCATTGTGTTTGAATGAGATGGAAACACTTCAAGTAGTGTCAGCAAATAACGAAGGGACGCTTGAATGCTTCTATGAAACACACACACACACACACACACACACACACACACACACACACACACAAATAATTTACGATAATACCATTCAGCGTATAAGTCGATCACGTAACGAACGTGAGTACTCTGTTACTTGAATACGTGAGTACTCTGTTTTGTCAAAAGGAGTACTCTTTAATGTGTTGTGTATTAAAGACATATATGTAAAATTTGTATAAAAAGTAATTAGAGTTCATTAGAAAATTAAGAAATCTACTACATTTTCCTAAATAATAATAAAAGATTCTGTGCTATAAGCAGCAGTCTGTAATATTTTATTGTTATCGATCGCCAAAAGTTTATCGATCGTTTATTTCTGTTATCCGTTACCCAACGGATCCTAGAATGACGGTTAATCGAGACCATAATTTGCTACAATTTCTTTTAAGAGAGAGACCTATGAATCAACACTATAGATAATTAGGCCTATATTTAGGTGAAGTGGTTGGAATAACCTCAGGCCAAAACAACAATGCGGTTTTCACCTATATTGATTCTTTAATACATTCATTATTCATAAAAACCTGGTAACTGTAATTTTTGAAATTTTTTTCATGATTTACGCAAATTGAATCCATTTGTTACTACTATCTCTTAAAACTTATGTGGTAAAAATGTCAGGATAATTACTGTTCTACTTATAATTTGTAAATTATTCATACAATTTTTTTCTTGTTTTAAGAATAAATGTATACTGTAATTAATCTACCCTTACGAAAATTATTATCTAAATACAAAGTAAATAATACAAATACTGTTTATTGGATCAGTACATTTTTTTTACTCTTTTCTCAATTACATTCAACAAATACATTATCAATATTTGTACTGAAGAGAAGGGCAGAATGCAACATTGTCAAAGTGGATTTTTGTTTGGAAGATTTGTTCTTAGGTTTCAAATTCCAAAAACAGTATTATCTTTGATTAAAAAAAACCACATGTATGCTTAAACATTCAATATTCATTTCATGTATGTAAATTATTTACATAAAGATATTTGTTAACAAATATAATTGTTAAATATTTGTATTGATTAAATGAAAACCAATTTTAATTATAAACTACTATTTGTTAACGTTATAAATTCGAATCCAGCTGGTCCTAAGTTATTCAATACAGAACGTTTGTTACGTAACGTCTTACCTTAGGTAAGTAAACTAATAAATAAATGGATCATTGTGTATGTTTTGAAGTTGTCAGTTAAACAGTTTAATTATGTTGGCGCAGTTCCAAGAATGTTGTGAATTTAAAATGTAGTACAAAGAGATGTGTGATTTTCAGAAAGAAACAAGTGATTTACTGTCCCTTTTCTCTCCGCGTCCCCCCTTTCTCGAGAGGTTTTTGTGACTAATGGCAGCAATAAAATGTGGTGTCGAAATGCAATGTAAAGCATTAGAAAGCCTTAGACGAACTGTCTGCAAAACTGAAAGTGACCCACCGGACACGTGGTTTAATCGTGAAAACAAATTTATTTTACATCAAAAGTGTGGGGTACGAAGCGGTACGCTCTGCTCTCTGAATGTAAGCCCCGCTTCACGAGACTCGCCAACAGCGAGGTTATATAGACGGAGAATACGAGACACTCGTCCGCTTGCTGTGCCGGCTGCCGGGCGAGTCCATGTTCCCCTTTACAAGGGGAGTCTGCTTCTATACGCCAAATATACTGTTCTATTTTCAAGTTTGCAATTTGTTTCTGTATTCTGAAATCTTGGAAAATGTCTATTAGTTTCTTCGTTAAACGTTGGGTACCCTAAAATGTCTCGTTCGCAGTCGGATATTGCATGCCGTATGTATAAAGTTTCCCCTCCTTGTTTCTCAATTTAATGATCTCACTTTCCCTTCTTCTCCCCCTTCCCCTCCTCACTGCCTTGCTTATTCTCTTTCTCTCGCATTGTAAGCAGCACAATTTATTATTGCTTTGCTTCTGGTAGTTACTCTACAGGAAATCAACCTAGTGCTGAATTAACAAAAGTTGCTCTACTCGGAGACCTTGTTCGGCATTATAGTCTTGGAAATATGACTACCATTTCCTTTATACCGGTCCATTTCCGTGGGAAATTTAATTTGCGTTTTTTTAATTATTATAATTTTATGTATAATCTATCTTATTTTATTTCATGCCACTAAAATCTGTGTTTTGTTATGTACACTCATTTTCGTTAACATTTATTGTACAATACCACTGCCTTCGTTATTTTTATATAATCAGAGTTGCGTAACTAACATTTAATGGTATTGTTTTTTCTAAATTATAGATGTGTGTATTGAAAACAAATACTGTACAACACTTTTGATATTTTGTTCAGCATTTTATACAATCTGTGCCATAAATATTTTTATTTTAACACGTCAGTTTATTTGTACAATGTATATAACGGAAACCAACTCTTGGCACGTAAACATTTCATTTCAATGAATTACAAACTGCATTAATTAGGATTTTCTTTCTGTTGTGTTGGCAATAACTTGCAGTTTTGTATTTTCATTGAGTTTGGTACCATTAAATTAGGAAACTGCTGAAACTGTAAAACAGTAAACATTTTTGTATTGGAACAAAATATATCGAGGTATTGTCTAGTTCTGTTCTTTAAATCAATATTGTTTTATATCAATTTGTGTTTTTAACTACACACAAAATGTAAATCACAGTTATTGTTCCATTAAAATGAAATAAATTCAACGTTTATATTTGCATTAACGGACGCGACAAAGTTTTATGAGTGTCCACAAAATTTTAACGGTTTTTATAGTAATTATTAACTATTTCAATGTAGACCTACTACTTTTATAGGCTGAGTAACCATCGTACTAAATGTTTTCGTCGTAAAAAATTTTTAATAGGTTATTTTTGCTTTGAAGAAATAATGGTAGTTTTTATAGCTCTTTTTAAATTTTTATTCGTCAATGTTTTATGGGTAGAACATTGGTAATAATTAGCTGTATTGTTGTTAATAGTTCCTGAACCTGTTTTTTCCCGTGGAGATATGGGTGTATTTAGTTTTTAATCGACTTATTCATTTTCTCAGTAAAACCTGCGTCAATTAGTGCGCATTGGTAAGAATGGTTAGTATATCAATGGCCGTAGGACTATTCTATGGCTATCATTTGTTAAATAGTTATACCATTCGATAGGCGAGGGGTTATTTATACATTTGAAGGCATGTTTCGCACCAGCCTACAATAGCAATTAGAGGTCATAATTTTTCCGTTTAATGATGCCTGGACCTAATGTTACTAAGTTTATATGGAAACTAACTTTTTTAAACTTCCGTTTATAAATATATTTCAGTAAATACTATACTGGTCTTCGTAGAAAATGTTAATTTTCCATGTCACAATAATAAAAAAAATAGGCCTTATTAACACACCTCCGTTTAAATTTTCCTATCCTCCTCACGTTCCTTGGAAATTAAACGAACTTCAATAATTTTTGTTGTTGTTTAAAAATTTGTTTTTAATGTTCGTAAAGGTGCAGAAATCAGCCGAAATAGTTGATTGAACTTATAATTTTTCTGATTTAATGATGTCTGGACTTAATTTAACTAAATTTATGTGATACTTTAACTTATTTAAACTTCCTTTTATCAATAGTTTTCGGTAAATACTACATTTGTCTTAGTAGAAAATGTTAATTACGATTCACGCCTTGTTAATACGCTTCTCTTTAGTTGATAGCGTACAATACAGGCTTTCACTCCGAGGACCTGGGTTCGATTCCCGGCCAGGGCTTGGCATTCTCATACGCTATAAATCATCCCATCGTCTGCATTAGCCCAAGTGTGCAAAATAGTCGGACGTTAAAAAAAAAACTTCAAATTTTTCTATCCCGCCTCAGGTTCTTAGGATATTAAACGAACTTCAATAATTGTGTAAATGGCCGCAATTTTTAAACGGGTGCAGAAATCAACCGAAATGGTTGATTATGGGCAAAAGAATCATTTTCAAACCTAAAAGTGTGCCCGCGCATTACTGGAACACCCTGTATAGTGAAGCGTCGTTCTTAACACTGAACGTCTGTATTTCCTTTATTATTACAAATAAATAACTTTTAATTACACGCTCTCCATAGCGCAGCGTAGCGTGTTTGCTATCTGAACAGATTATAAAGAAGGAAAACCTACGTTATCTTTGTATTTATTGTGTCAGGTCAGTATGTCCTCGTATTTACATAATTTGTTTTGCCTCTCTGTACTGTGCATTGATTTTTTTAGGTTCTTCGGTATTACGTAACAACAAGGTTACGCAACACCGAGATGCCGGCTTGCTGCTCGTTCACGTTCATTCATTGATCACGTGTTTATTTTTGGCACGTGCAATTTACTACGGTTTTGTTGTTTTTATCTTGTCAGATTAGAAACAGCTGTTCAGTTTGGGACAATTAATGTAGTTCCGTATTGGCGTGTTCGCAACTGCACTGTTATGAAACATGTTTTGCTGTAAACTTAAGCGAGCCAAGTTTCGTCACGTGGCGCGCTCTGTGATCGGCGCCCGTTTGAATAATTATCTAATTGTGCGTCAAGTCTTTGAACTACGTGTAACCTGTTCCCAAGGCACGCATGTGTCTCGCTGACGGTAAAAATACTAATTTGCGATTTGTCTTGTCTTGTTTATTAATATATATATATATATATATATATATATATATATATATATATATATATATATATATATTTCGATGCACCCACCACAATCAGCGTTAAAATCTGCATGCAGTAGAATTTTTTAAAATTATGAACCTTGACCGTCGTTAGATTCGATTTACGCAATTTTTATTGCGTAAACACGGGGTGAACACTTTTAAGGCAAAGAAGTTGGGAATTATGAAAGATTTCAAATGGCCGACATTTTGAAACTGTCAAACAGATTTTGCTGGTGAGCAAACGTGTACAGGCTATTACGAAAATTTCGTGCCATGTTTTGAATCGAAATTGGTCCAAAATTACGTCATTATCAAAAATTGATCCAGTGGTCAGGGTTTATTTCTTTTCATTCATTGCATAGTCCCAGGTCTGGGTCTTACCGTGATGGTCGCTACAAGAACTCATTCCCAATGAAAAATTGCCAAAACGTGGTGCAGTAACGTTATATAAATGTCTCAAGTTAACGGTTTTTAACATTGTAATCGTTTTCTTGTAAGAGTACTTATAACTATTTGTTAGCAAATTTTGTATTCCAAAAATGAGCTGTTGGAGCGGTCATCATGGTAACACCCAGACCCGGGACTTTGAAATGAGACGCGCGTGTGAGCACGCTCCCGTTCACATTTTTGATCCTATTTAAGGCGTTAACCGGCAAAAACTGGTGCAAGTTTAAAAATGGCGGCCATTTCACATCTTAAAGTTCATACTTTTTGTCCTAATTTTTTTCTAAATCTGATTTTACGTACGTAATCGGGGATACAAACTGTGTAGAAAAATGATCCTGACGACGATCTGGGTTTATTTTCGTATTTTCAGTGTAACTAGAATTTTTAAAATCGTTGATGGTGAAATAACAATTTCTGGAAGGTTAAGATAAAGAATTCGCTTCTATCACGTCAGCGAGACAGCTGAGTGTCGAGAATTTTTTAACATTGCCTCTTGATTTGGGCTAACAGTGCTTCGAATGTTGCTTCATAAAGCGTCTTTTATGCATCTATACAGGATTATATATATATATATATATTTTTTTTTTGAAAACATTTGTAACACCCTTCTAATGTCAGTTACTATTGAAAAAAAAATTATAGTGTTTTTAAAGTTTTTATTATTTTTTATTTAAAAACATCTTTACAATTAATTATCAAGAACTTTAAAAGCAATTTTATTTGGATTTTTAAAAATTTGAGACTATTTTGAAATTGCCTCCAGTTTTAGTAAATATTTCCAAAATTTTTAACATTTTAACTGTAAATAAGGACTCTGCAATGTTTTAGGGTAATTGTTTCCCCTGAAACACGAGCCCTCCTGGTCGATAAATTCCGGATTAAATAACTACCAGGGGCCCGTGCAAAATTTCACACTATGTTTAAGTAAACACAGCTTTTGAATAAACGTAGTCGTTGGGGTGAGGGCAGTAGTTGGAAGGAACGGAAAACATGTTTAACAAATAAATCGAAATGTAATCGATGAACAGATAAATGCACGGTGGAATGAAAAATCACAAATATGTTTGTGTAAAAAAAGTGTCCAAAACATGTGTTTGGTGGTCGAAATACTTCTCCCGGTTTGTAAGATGGGCAGGGGAATGTCAGTAGGGCCACATAACCTATAAGTTTAATGACTTTTTAAGTAAATATTGAAATTGTTTTAAGAGCGTTATACAGAACAGTGGTGTTTTTAATGGGGTTGTCTATTCGTGATTAGTAAATTAGCTTCGTAAAAAATACAAAGTCTGATTTGTGATGCTGCGCATGCGCATCCATGATGTCGTTTTGCCTACTACATTTAAAATTTTCCACAAACAGTAAGTTTTAGCGCAAAATCGTTTGCAATGTCAGAAGCCGGTTAAATTTTTTTTCCAAACATACCTCATTTATGCCTGTACGAATAGTACGTGCTGAGAAAAAGGAATGTCGACTCGAGAAATAATTTATAGGCCTATGATTAGCCTAGGATTGTAACTATGCCTTAGTTCTGTCGAGAATGAAAACAAGTTTAGTACATTGTTCATAACTTTATCATAATAACGTTTTATCATGAGGTGTTGGGTTTATCAGATAAGCGTTAGGTTTCTTGAGCGAAGCCTTCAATTATACTTCTTATGAAAACAGCGTAATTAAACACAGGTGAAACGAAACAAAATTAAACGGTGAGTTCTTCTACGCGCCTTTCTAAGTGAAAACTATTTTGTAATATCTTTTTTCGCAATGCATTTTATGTGATTGTTTTGGGGGGGGATGAAGATTCTATTAAACTCGGTTTAATCGATATTGAGAAAATTCAGATTTGTTCTTTTAGGCCTAAATAACGTGTTTGTTTTCCGAAAAATACATTGTTTAGTTGGTGCTCGTGCTGAGTTATTTTGTTAGTTTCGAAAATTATTTCAAAACTTCATTCGAACTAATTTGGTTTTCAATTTATATTTGAAAAAATTATGTAAAAAGAAAAAGAGGAGCTACAGCTCAAATTCAATAAAATGTTTTGGCGTATTGGAAGAAATTCAGAACTTTCGATAGACAACAAGATACTGCTATACAAGCAAGTTCTAAGACCAATATAGACCTATGGTGCACCACTCTGCGGATGTATAAGAAAAAGCAATAGTAAAATTATTCAAGTTTTTCAAAATAAAGTATTGAGAACGATTGTCAACGCCCCTTGGTATGTGAGAAATGAGAACATACATAAGGACCTAGGTGTTGAATCTGTTCAGGAAGTCATTAAAAAGCTCTCGGTTAAGCATTATTGCAGGTTAGAACAGCATAATAATACAGAGATTGTCCAACTACTATGCCGCAGTAACAACATCACAAGAAGGCTGAAGAGGACCAAGCCAATTGACCTCTCCAGGCCGTAAACACATTGGGACCAGCCGTTGGACTGCACCCCAGCACACAGTGATAAAGAAAAATTACTAGATGGGGGTATGCCTCAGAACAAAACATATAGCAATTACATATATTACGGCAATATTTGTAATGTCTGCTGTACATTTCAATATCCCCTCAGTATCCCCACTTTTGATGATTATAGCTAAAATCAGCAAACAAAACTCAAAACAATGAAACTATTTTGGTTATATTTTAAAAATATTAGTTTTTAAATTTAAAAAACTTATCAAAGTTTCCGCTCTTTATACGAGAAACAAAGTTATTTCATATTTTAAGGGAAAAAACAATAATTGAAAAATTTGAACTAGTAACAAGATGTATTGGTACGTTGAGACTACTCGTCTTCGAAGTGAATACTTGTTTTTTAAGTTTTTTTTCTTGTTATTTTAAGGCGAATAGCACATTGAGGCTATTAACGCCTCCCTAAATGTAAGTGTGAGTGTAATGTGTTAGGTCGTAAGTGTGGTGTTGTAAGTGTGTTAGACTCGGGTACCGAAACTACTTTACCAGCGTAATTTTATTGTGTTACTTTCAATTCAGTTTTATTGCACAAGAAAATTTACAGCACCGGGTGTAAAGAAGTATTCACTTCAAAAAAATGTAATTTCGCGTCGGTTGTGACGTCGCATCGGCCTTATATGTTTTTATATTCTTAGGCTCAAAAGCAACACTCTTGTATAACTGTAGTTCCTATTGTTATTACCAAAATTTATAAGTAATAATACTTCACTATTTTATTCTCTTCTAACTCTAACATTATTTTATTTAATATTTATTCCATTCTCACCTTACAGTATTCGATCTAAGCTCGTAGTTTATCTATGGTCAAAATAGCTTGATTTTGTAATACATGTTTTTGTTACTGGCTGACTGACATCTCTGCGATAATCAGCTGTTTCGCGTATTCTTAACTTTTTCGTTCCGTTACTCGCAATTCGATTTCACTGCGTTACAAAATTTACCGTACCGGGCCTAGGGAAATACCCACTTGAAAAATCGCGGCACGCAGCTGTCTCGCTGACTTGATGGAAGTGAATTTCCAATCTTAGATTTTTTAATTCTTATCATAAATTGCATTAAAATTTTCATACATGTATTCATTTTTAACTTTTCACATTGCACTGAATATACAAGAATGAACCCTGACCGCCGTCGAATTTAAATTTATTAATTTCACCGGATTTTGGGAATGAAAAACTATAATTTATGCAAAAGTGTGAAATCGGATTCTCAAAAAAATGGTGTTTTTTGGAATGGTTGCCATTTTGAAACTGATAATGAATTTTGCTAGGTAACTTTCTTGTCAAATACGTTATTATAGAGTCATATCGTAATTACTAAAGTGAGCGCGCTCACACACGCAGAAAGTCCCGGGTGCTCATTTAAAAGTCTCGGGTGTGGGACATACCATGATGGCCGCTCCCAACAATTAAATGAAAGCGTTAAGTTCACGCCTTATAAGTAGAGGAGGCATAAAGAAATTCTCTGTAACGTGGTATGACGTCATTAAGTACAGTGTTTATTTATGAATCTCCAGCGTTTGTAAATATCCTCTGTGTTTTATCAGTTGTGGAGTGGGCACTTTATCATGTGTGAAAATACAGTAAAGAGTTATGTAGGACTTGTGTGTGTGTGTGTGTGTGTGTGTGTGTGTTTACATCCAAGAGTGTACTAATTTTGTTTTATTTTTTCGGAGCTATGCGTTGATTATTTTGTTTTGTTTTTCCAGGACTTGTCAGGACAAAACAGCAATGACAGTTCGAACGGGCCTGCGCCAGGAACCCCCAACTGTAGGCCTACACCTTCCCCTACAGGCTCTACGGGTTCAAGGTCCATGTCACCAGCTGTTGGTAAGTCATAGTAATATCCTTTTAGAAGTACAGTAAGTGAGACTATTTTTGGTTCAGCTTCCGTTGTCCGGATGGACCTGAGCAAGCGTCACACGCTCACCTGAGCCACCGTCGCGTCAGCTGTGTTCACAAACATTGCTCAACATTGCTTGTTCGCATGTGCATTTTTTCGTTTTCATCGCGTATTGATGAAGAGAACGATGTTTAAACTGCCTTTATCATGCTGACGGATCTGTAGGTGCCTCGTTATACATAGCCTATGTAATTTCAATACGACAGGTAATTATTTTTAGTATAAAACCGATCGGATGCTTAACGTAATAATATATGAAACATAATAATAATATTTTTTAAAGCCAATATATTTCAAAACAAATAAAAAAATATTATTTTATCATTTGAACATTTGTTTGTTTGTAGTAACAACTGTTGTTGTTTGTTGTGGTTTGTAAATTGTGGTTGTACTACTACCACTAACAAAAAATACTACAATACTAAGAAAACATTTTTTAAATAAAAAGTATGTGATCCAACATTTCCATGAAAATGTTGCTGTATAACTACTCAGGCTTATATATTTAGGAAATTATATTCAGAATATTCAATAAATTGTGCAATGCTCAACTTCTGAAAATTCGCTGTTTGGCCGGGATTCCATTTGTAGGGATGATGGGTCTTGCTGGTCCCGTAATATTTTATTCGCTTCGGGTCCCATAATGGCTAAAATGAGCTATTCCTTTGTTGTATTGCGTTAACACGGTGTTCGGAGTTCGAAGCGGGGACAAAGTTCACGTCAGACGGTAACAATGGACAATAGTTTTTCTTTGTAACAAATTGAATAATAGTTTTGTAACTCGCTCGCGTTGCAGGCAAAATGATCTTGTTTAGTTTTTTCTTGTATAAATTTGTCACAACTTTTAACTTCTTCTGTTCGCTGTTGCTAAACTATTCTTGACGCTTGTAGTTTCTATTTCCTGTAGTTTTCTCAAGTATTCCAGCAAAATGGCGGAGAGTCCGAAGTTACTGAAAATTGTAATGCATCAAATCCGTCGCCGGTCAAGTTTTTTTTTCAGAGTACTGTCATTGAATATAAACGTAATAGCATGATAGCCAATTAGAGCTTTACGAGCGCTCGCTGCTGGTGGCATCTTGCGATAAAGTGTTCAACTATAGTTAAATAGGCAGTAGTACTGCCTATTTTCTGAAACGTCTATCACCTGTCCTTGCATCGTGCAGCGTTCGTAGCGGCAGATAGTGCAAATACTTAGACTTTAGCTGCTGATATTGAGTACGCTTTGTATAACGGTGGCTGTACTTCTTTTCAGTGATTTGGTTCACCTCAGAATGCGTTACATACAACTGTTTTATTCCCGAGTGTTTATTCTTTTGTTCACGTTGATTAGCATTACAGAAATTTGAATTGAAATTCGAAAACGAACGCTACAGTTGCCTTGACTCTTGACTCTTTCATATTGTCAATTTATTTTAAAAAGCAGATTTTACAATAATTACATCCGATTTTGAAAAACGTGCAAGGTGAAAAAATTATTAGCGAATTTCCATCCGAAATTTTTTTTTAACGTCCGACTATTGTGCACACTTGGGCTAGTGCAGGAGATGGGATGATTTATGGCGTATGAAAATGCCAAGCCCTCGCCGGGAATCGAACCCGGGTCCTCGGGGTGAAAGCCTAGTACGCTATCCACTAGGCCACCGAGGCGGCTCTCCATCCGAAGAAGCTACTGGAGCATACTTAAGGGTGAAACCCAACTAAATCACTTTTTGAGGGGTCGTTTTATAAATGCACATACGTGTTAGCACGTCCTCGTTCGCAATTTGATTTGATTGAAACGGCAAAAAAATCGATTTTTGGTAATGACTTGGAAAAGGTAGTAAGCCAGCAAAATCCGTCTAACAGTTTCAAAATGGCGGCCATTTAAATTCCTTAAAAATTCGTAACGTTTTTGTGTTAAATATTTTTGAAAATCGTGTATTTTTAATCAGCAAAAAAATTGAGTAAATTAGCGTTTCGATATTTTTGAAAATCGTTGAAATTAAGAAATTACATTTTGACGGCGGTCAGGATTCGTTTTCGTTTTCTCAATGCAATATGAACGTTTGTAATGCTGTTGATTATAATTGGACTGGAAGTACAGCCTCCGTTATAAAAAGCGTGCTCGATATCAGAGGCTGAAGTCCAGTTAGTTGAAATATGTGCCGCTAGGAACGCTGCAAGGTCAAGAGATGAAGACGTTAGAGGAAATAGACGGTACTGCAAGGTGCTACTAGTAGCGATTGTTTACATATCTCTCATAAGGGTTATACGTTTATATTGTATACGTTTATATTCAGTTCTGCTAATAAATGCATGATGTGTTTGATCTGATTTGCAGATCGATCAGTGTTCTTTTGAAAATACAGCTGCCTAGACTTACTGTTTGGGTAATTGTGAAATAAATTTAATCACAATCGTTATATTCGATTTTGAGAAAACCTGATTTTCAACAGTGTTTTTATCAAATAAGGGTTAGGGAAAAATTGCTGAAAGTATAGAAAACCTAGACGTGACGAAGTCATGTCAGGTTTCACCAAAACCGAATAGTATACCGTATGATGAAAAAGTAAAATTCTTTTACTAAATATGCAATAGCTTAGTAGAATCGTTCCAAGATTCAATTATTTTTAATCCGTGAATATGGATAAATTATCGGTCACCACAAATCATGGCTAACAAGACCGTATCTCTGTCATATTTCAATACAAAATTGCTCTCTTAAGATTGTACTGCTCAACTTGGGCTAGCTTAGGTTATCTTTTAAGAGCTTCCAATTCGAATGAGATCACTTAGGCAGTTACAAAAGTTACCAGAGGTTATATGTCAGTCCGTATCTACAAACCGTGCACCAATCAGTATACGTAACTCCCTAAACGGTAGCATACTATCGGATTTTTTATTGCAGACCCCTTGACTTTGATACTTTGTTACAAGAATAAGATGGAAAAAATTGAATAATGTGATTACAAAAAAAGGATTCTTTTTGCTGTTGAACTTCAAGATTTTACTAGGCCAAGAGTGTTAGGGATAACAAAATTTCTTGCGCAGCGGTTGAACAATACTGTTGTGAACAGTGTACCAGAGATTGGGATTTTTATGTCTACTATTTACCCGGTTATTAAGGTTCTTTTTGTGAATAGTGTTTAATTGTATTTAATTAGAATTATGACTGATTTTTCCTTCTAGTGGTCTATTTACTTACCTCGTAATGGCTACCGCGGTTTCGAACCTTCAGTAATACAAAATGTCAAATCGCTCTGTCGAGGTCGTCACAAAGTTAAACAAAACTGAAAACACGTCACAAACACTAAATACCATTAAAATACGCACGATAAAATTTGGTTTGGCCAAACCACGCGTGCAACTCGTACGTCGTTACATTACGGTCTGCCCGCACGGACATAACCTCTGAAATATACAGAATGCAGTTTGTTCAGTTGAATATCGCCTAAATTATTATGTATACACATTTCTAACAATTTACTTAAACAATTTTACGCCTATTGTTGAGATTTCGTGATAAATACCACAACACAAAATGTTATGTAAAAACGGCCGTATTCGTGAACGTGTTAAGTTTTTGTTTGATGTATAAAAATGGGTACAAGTGAAATTTCGAATGTATTAAGTTCAAATCTGTGTATTTTACGAAAACATGCCAAAATCCCCGTATATTCGTAAATCACCAAAGCAGTTTCTATTTAATGCTAGCTGATACTTTGAAAATGAAAAGTACTACACTAAGATTGTATAAGTACTAACGGATATCGTTTTTCAAGCCGAAGTCTGGATGCGTATCCACCTTCACCGCGTATCTTTTATAATTATGAATTGTCAAGAATAACTTAAATAATTTTCACAATATTTTCTTTTTTTTTGTGTGAAATATTTACATAATTCCCGTTATGTACACGTAAATATGGCTTGATTAATATTATTACAAGCTGAATGAGCATTATATGAAAAAAATAACTTGGAATAAAATAAAAATAATTTTTAAAAAAATAGCTGAAAAAGTATTTTTTTATCCCTAAAACTCTTGAAATTTTAAAGTCTTAAAGTTCAACAACAGTAAAAAAATTATAAAAAACTTTTTAAGACATTATTCTAAAAAAATGTAATTATTCAGGATAAAACAATTAAGGTAACCGTGTAATTAAATTTATTACGTTATTTTTCGTTTGATCGTGTAACAAATCAAAGTCGGGGGGTCTGTAATTAAAAAATCCGATAGTATGTTATCTTTTAAAAACTTCCACTTTGAATAAGATCACTGAGGCAGTTGCAGAAGTTACCAGAGGATATTTCTCATTCCTTATCTATATAGTCCACCAGTCAGAATACACGTAACTCCCTTAACTAGCAGAACAGTGCTGCATACCGATCACCCATGTGTTCCAGATAAGCTGGGCACTCCCCGGCGGAATCTAATTTAAAATGATCATTAAACTCCTAATAGCTTTGCTAACTCACTAATGATGGAAGTAGGCGAAACAAGCGGCGCCTAGTCGTCTGCGGGGAAGTGAGAGGAAAAGTGGAAGGGTGTGATTTATTGTCCTTGTCTAACAATCAGCTGATCTGCCCTAACCTACAATCTACATTTTATCGCGTTTATTGTAAGGACGAAAGCGAAAACATCGGCGGCGGGTGTCTGAAACAGCTGTGTTATGCGAACGCGATTAATTCATTGACTGCGCCGTTTTGTTTAGTCGTCTAATATTTGAGCTGGTTAGGTTTGTATGATTCATTGTTTTGTTTGTTTTATATTAAATTGATT
This sequence comes from Callitettix versicolor, assembly GCA_022606455.1. NCBI lineage: Eukaryota > Metazoa > Arthropoda > Insecta > Hemiptera > Cercopidae > Callitettix > Callitettix versicolor. Next base: position 28,234,931 of record CM040189.1, read on the forward strand.
TGATATTTAAAAAAACCGTTATTGGTTTAATCAATTCCGTACATTACACGACTGCTGTTTCTGCACGAAGCTGTCAACATTATTGTTCTTGTTCTTGCCGTTTAGTCAGTATTACAGGAAATAACCAGCATTTACACTAGTAATCTTTAAATCAGATGCCGCCATCTTGAAATGGAGTAGGAAAAAATGTTACACATACGTCATTTGGGCTTTTATACAGGATATCTTCATACCAAATTTCGAAACAGATATTTCGTTTGGCCAAAACTATTTACACTTGTTATCGTTAAATCACAGGCAGCCATCTTGAAACGGAAATAAGTAGGAACAAATTTTACACATGTCATTTGGGCTTTTATATAGGATATCTTCGTATCAAATTTCAAAACAATCAGATATTTCGTTTGGCCAAAACTATTTTACACTTGTCATCGTAAAATTGGAGGCTGCCATCTTGAAACGGAAATAAGTAGGATAAAATGATACATATTCGTCATTTGGGCTTTTATACAGAATACCTTCGTACTAGATTTCAAAACAAGCAGATATTGGGTTTGGGCAAAACTACGACGGTCGTCATCGTTAAATCAGAGGCCGCCATCTTGAAATGAAAGTGAATGGGATAATACCTTGCACGTTTCGGGATTTATGCATGATATCATTGTACCTATTGATCTTATTTGCATACATTATATTTTTTACATTATCTCTGTATTGAAAAAAAAAACTGCCTTGCTTATTCTTGTAATATACAATATAAATAATTTTAGTTATTAAAAAAATTTAATATTTCAGGCTGAAGGTGGGCTCATTACAAAAAAGTTTGGTAACCGCTGTTGTGGGGAATAAATTCAATATGGCTGTCAGGTTCCACAGACTCTTAAACGTACTGTACTGAGTTCTGGAAAATTCAGTCGTTTGACAAAATATTAATTTTTTTACACAATTCAACGAAAACAATACAAAGCAGGTAGAAAAAATTACTGTTTATGTACGAGCATCTACAAATTTCGACCTCATTTAACTAACAATAGATTTATATAAATTAAAGGGGCTCGGTGGTCGAAGTGGATAAAGCATCGCTCATTCTACTGCGTCGCGCAGTTGCGCACCTGAAGGTTCTTAGTTCGAGCCGCAGTTGCTCCCGTTGCTTTTACTTTACCGTTAACACTGATCCCTCGTCCTCATTAGTCTTAACTGGCATAATTATGGACGTTAAGCAACAAAATAATAAGTAAAACCATTATACTATTTTTCAGTAACACATTCTATCTTCAGAGTGATACCGAAATACGTCATTACCTCAAGGTCGTAGTTTCGAGATGCTATTTACCATTGCAAATCCTTAACGTTAACGTCGATTTGTCGTCCTCATTAGCGGTATTAAGTGTGGACGTTAAGCAGAAAAAAATGAAATGTTTTTTAAGTTTGTCACGTGAGCGAGACAGCTGCGTGCAGCGAGTGTCGACACAATCCCCCCCCCAAACTTTGCTAACCTACAAACTCACCGCTACTGGCGGAACGAATTGCGTCCGAGTGCAGCAAACTCACGTACTGTACTTGCAGACTTACCCGATGTGAGGACAGATGTCAAGTGCCCGGGGTGGAGGGGGAGGGGAACACAGTGCAGGTTGTTTTGTAATTGACCTTGTGCGATGAAGAAAGTGATGAGATGGAGAGCAAGTTACTGAATGAACACGGCCTCCTCCCTCCCCTCCTCCGCTTCCTAATTAATGGTTTGTATATCGGAAATGTACGAGGTCGTGGAAAGAATGCGGCAGTAGCTTGCAGTAGAAGGGGAATGAATGTTCGCGTCAGTTAATCACCCGTGTCCGTGTCCATATCCATACGCTGTGCACACGGCGTGCTCTGCAGTAGGTGTCGCTACGTCACTACTTCGATTGCATCGCTTCTAAACTACCTACTTTAGCATTTTGAACGTTTAAATTAACTTTTGTAAACACGACATTCAACTTATAAAATTTCAACGGTTTTTTGAAAATTCACTACCGAACAGTTTTCGCTGGGTAACGTGTCGACGCTATTAGCGAAATCGATTTTTGTGTTAATTTTGAACCAGATCGGGCAAAAACTGCGAGCGCTGAAATGCTAACACTATTTTAACGATCGCAGCATTGAATATAAACGGACTTAAAGTACAACCACCATTATAAAAAACGTGCTCGATATCAGAGGCTGAAGTCCAAGTAGTTACACTGTTTGCCGCTTCGAACGCTATAGTGTACAAGGACAGGGGGAAAGACATTTATTTAACTGTAGTTGAACACTCCAAATAATTCAAAAAATCAACTTTGATTAAACAAAGATAAATGCCTTATTAACGAATTTCCATTGGGAATATGAACCGTTGGAGCAGCCATTATGGTAAGATCCATACCTAGACCATGTTAGACATGTTCTATATTCTAGTAGCGTGTTTAGGCATTGAATATAAACCGACTAGAAGTACAGCCACCATTGTAAAAAACGTGCTTGATATTGGCAGCTAAAGTCCAAGTAATTGGACTATTTGCCGCTAGAAACGCTGCAAGGTGCATGGGGCAGGAGGGTAAGACCTTTTAGAAAATAGACAGTACTATTATCTATGTAACTGTAGTTGAACACTGCCGCAAGATGTCACCGGCAGCGAGGCTTACAAATCTTTCATAAGGATTATCATCAAGTGCGCGTTTATATTTACTGACCACAGCTGTTGGGCAGGTGATCTGGAGGTTAGGATCAGCGTTCAGTTTATGATCTATGTTTTTATCACCAAGCTCCAATAACTATTTGCCGATGATAATTCTATAAGTGTTACCACAGTAATTATTCATTAACACTTTTTTGAAAATCTGACATCACAACTAGCGTTATAATATGAATATATTAGCTTTTAAAATGTTGAAATCGTAGGCCGTTGATGAAAATTTAAAATGCTAATTTATGCAGGTCTTAACGCTGCATACGAATGCGAAAAAGCGGTTTTTAAAAAATTGCTAGGCTAGAAAGTTATGATTTTTCTAAGATTTGGAATTGCACAATTTTGGAGCCGTCCCAAAATATTTCTTTCGGTACACACACACCGCTAAAAAGTGATCTGGAGGTCAGGATCGGTGCTCATTTCAACGTCTTGATTTTGGGTCTATGATGGTCGCTCCAGTAACTCATTTTCCAGTAGAAATTCGCTAAATACGGTAATAGCGGCCATTTTAGATCTTAAAAAATACAGAACTTTTGTCAAATTGTTTTTAAGTACTGCGTAATTCAGTATCTTTAACGTTTCAAAATTATTTATTAGAAAAGTTTATTTTTTTGGCGGTCAGGGTTCATTTTCGTATTTCCAATGTAATTTAAAAGTTTAAAGTGTTACGTGCAGATTTTAATGTTGTTTATGATGGTGGTATAGTAATTTCAAAAAAATGGTAAAGTGAAAAAATATACGTGAGCGAAACATGTGCGCCTTGGGTGGGCAACGCGTAAACAATGCGGAAACAAAGGTCGATAAACTTGTTTTTAGAGAACAAACGTCTGAAAGTTACATCGGAAACAATGCCCAGAAATTGGGTCAGCGATTTTTAAAGCTGAAGGAACCAATTAAATGTGGAATCGGTGATTTTTTTTTTTTAGACCGGTCGAACTTGATTGGCGGCTTTCTCTGTGTTTGTAAAAAAAACACCGAATGCAGTACTTGCCGGCTGACTTTCATAATTGATTTTAACGCTAATGCAGTCTCACACTTGTGGAAATTATCTTGGCCGACTTCAGAGTAGCTTGCCTGGTGAAAAAATAATACCAGTAAATAAATCTGATCGTGTCTGAAAACAGTAGTAAAAATTCCATTACTGGTGAATTTCCATTGGAAAATTGAGCTTTTCTAGCGGTCATCATGACAAGACACAGGGATGAGTCTTAGGGGCTGTGTCACAGGGTGTTTTACGTAACACAGTGGTCATTAAGTGACATAGGGTTTTTACGTAACACAGTGGTCATTAAGTGACATAGGGTTTTTACGTAACACAGTGGTCATTAAGTGACATAGGGTTTTTACGTAACACAGTGGTCATTAAGTGACATAGGGTTTTTACGTAACACAGTGGTTATGAAGTCAGATAGGGATCACTGTGATCAGTATAATGACCTCCATCTTCAAAAACTATATCTATACTTACTTTAGTATAGATATAGTTTTTGAAGATGGAGGTTCTCCGAAACGCGTCAACGAAAGTAGAATTGACGAAGTTAGGAAGGCAGATCATTATACTGAACAGTGATAATAATCCTAGCAGAAAAAAGAAGAATATAAAAATAATTTCAGATAGGGATTTTTAAGTAACATTGGGTATTTAACGTAACAATGGTTATTAAGTAACAAAGGTTTTCGAAGTAACGGGGTTTTTATGACCATGACGTAACATAAACATTTACAATACAATTAACTAAGAAATGATACAATGTTATTTATTATTTTTAGCTTATAATCTTACCGTGTAAACAGTACATAAATGATAAACTTTGATTGATATTTTGAATTTTGGATCATTTCAAGGCCGAGCTAATCTTTCGTTGGAGTATTATTGTAGATAAAAGCTGGTGTGATTGAAATTAAAGATTTCACGACTGTTTTAAGTTTTCTGCGATATGTAGTTTTTAAAAAACTGGTACTGTATTTTCGAAACGGTTTGAGGTATCTGGTATTTTCGAAATAGCTTTGAAGACCACTGGTCTAGGCTAATTTTCATCAAGCATATGCCCCATCGTTCCCTCAAAACGCGTAAAAATGTTAAAGTAAAATAAAAAAATTAAGTTTTGCTACATTTTCCAAAATTATAGTAAAATAAACAGAATATAGTATGTTAATTTTATCGGTGGCCGAAAGTACGAATGGTATATTTCTGTTGTACGTCTGTTCCGTCATCGGCCCCGAGAATGACGGTTAATCGAGACTACTGGTAATCGGTATTAGAAATAATCGCTGTCTGTTTCGTCATCGGCCCCGAGAATGACGGTTAATCGAGACTACTGGTAATCGGTATTAGAAATAATCGCTGTCTGTTTCGTCATCGGCCCCGAGAATGACGGTTAATCGAGACTACTGGTAATCGGTATTAGAAATAATCGCTGTCTGTTCCGTCATCGGCCCCGAGAATGACGGTTCGAGACTACTTGTAATCGGTATTAGAAATAATCGCTGTCTGTTCCGTCATCGGCCCCGAGAATGACGGTTAATCGAGACTACTTGTAATCGGTATTAGAAATAATCGCTGTCTGTTCCGTCATCGGTCCTGAGAATGACGGTTAATCGAGACTACTTGTAATCGGTATTAGAAATAATCGCTGTCAGTTCCGTCATCGGTCCCGAGAATGACGGTTAATCGAGACTACTTGCAATCGGTATTAGAAATAATCGCTGTCAGTTCCGTCATCGGCCCCGAGAATGACGGTTAATCGAGACTACTTGTAATCGGTATTAGAAATAATCGCTTATCTGTTCCGTCATCGGTTCTGAGAATGACGGTTAATCGAGACTACTTGTAATCGGTATTAGAAATAATCGCTGTCAGTTCCGTCATCGGTCCCGAGAATGACGGTTAATCGAGACTACTTGTAATCGGTATTAGAAATAATCGCTGTCAGTTCCGTCATCGGTCCCGAAAATGACGGTTAATCGAGACTACTTGTAATCGGTATTAGAAATAATCGCTGTCTGTTCCATCATCGGCCCTGAGAGTGACGGTTAATCGAGACTACTTGCAATCGGTATTAGAAATAATCGCTGTCAGTTCCGTCATCGGTCCCGAGAATGACGGTTAATCGAGACTACTTGTAATCGGTATTAGAAATAATCGCTGTCTGTTCCATCATCGGCCCTGAGAGTGACGGTTAATCGAGACTACTTGCAATCGGTATTAGAAATAATCGCTGTCAGTTCCGTCATCGGCCCCGAGAATGACGGTTAATCGAGACTACTTGTAATCGGTATTAGAAATAATCGCTTGTCTGTTCCGTCATCGGTCCCGAGAATAACGGTTAATCGAGACTACTTGTAATCGGTATTAGAAATAATCGCTTGTCTGTTCCGTCATCGGTCCCGAGAATAACGGTTAATCGAGACTACTTGTAATCGGTATTAGAAATAATCGCTGTCAGTTCCGTCATCGGTCCCGAGAATGACGGTTAATCGAGACTACTTGTAATCGGTATTAGAAATAATCGCTTATCTGTTCCGTCATCGGTTCTGAGAATGACGGTTAATCGAGACTACTTGTAATCGGTATTAGAAATAATCGCTGTCAGTTCCGTCATCGGTCCCGAGAATGACGGTTAATCGAGACTACTTGTAATCGGTATTAGAAATAATCGCTTGTCTGTTCCGTCATCGGTCCCGAGAATGACGGTTAATCGAGACTACTTGTAATCGGTATTAGAAATAATCGCTGTCTGTTCCGTCATCGGTTCTGAGAATGACGGTTAATCGAGACTACTTGTAATCGGTATTAGAAATAATCGCTTGTCTGTTCCGTCATCGGTCCCGAGAATGACGGTTAATCGAGACTCCACTTGTAATCGGTATTGAAAGTAATCGCCCGGCATATCTCTAGTTGCGACCGCAAAGGGAAATAGAACACGCCCACCTACTTTGTGACTCATCTGTTATTAGGAAAGGTCACGAACCAGTAAATAGCCTTCTGTGAATGAATACATTTAACCAGTAGGCTACGTTTGTAGGCCTAACGTGACATTATGTAAATGATATGTAAATGATATCGGAAGGAATGCTGAATGTTTAGAGTACGAAATTGAATTCAATGAACACACTCGCCTGTTTACCGACTTATGTTAATTCCTAGCACTGCACTGTTGCCACACAAAACTGAATAAGTATAAACTATCGCACAGTGTACTTCATACGCCAGTTCTTTGTTGCCTTTCTGTCGCACTCGCTCCACAGTTAGGAGCGTAAAGGAGATTTGGCAATGCTGCTCAGTACGTTGCTATAGTGGCGCAACCTGTCGTAGGAAAAAACAAAGCACTTTGCAAAAGATAGGTGTAAAATTCTCCAAGAAAACCATTTGTATTCTTGAAGTTATTTTTAAGTCTATCAGTGAGCTGATGGTTTCAGTGTGCATTCTTGGTTCAGTGGTATGATATTTACTTATTTGTTCCAAACAATGTTCAACAATACAGTATTTAAATTATAATTGTCGCCACTATACCGTATTCCCGAACCAGCTAGCACAGAATTGTTTAGAAAGTTAAGTACATCTTGCATTATATATACGTAAATGGGCTAAGTTCAATAATAAATATTTAAATTGTTAAAGAACGCCGGTCTACTAGGTGCCGAGCTCTGCCATCACGTGCGCGCGCGCGCGTTTGTGAAGCAGTTAAGTTCCCATTTTTTTTTAAATATCATACTGTAATTTCAATTTAGCAGTAAGTTAGGTAATTAATTGGACCAATACAAACCAATAGTAAACACTAAGTGAAACCTCACTCCATCCCACCCTCACCCCCCAGCCTGTTTAGTTCTTAATTTACTTTTTGTATTTTGTAGTGTAAGAACGTGATTGGCATTAATGACATAATAAATGAGGAAAAATTAAATATAGCTCCTCCGTTACACACAGTTCTATTATGGTCGTTATAATGTTGTCAACAATAAATATTTTTGTTTGTACAAGTGTTAATCATAACTAATTGGTTTTATGTTAATTAACTGGTTGTTTATACCAGTTATGTATAAGTATCTGGTTATTTTTATCAGTTACGTATAAGTAATTGGTGTTACGTATAATTAACTGGTTATTTATACCGGTTATGTCTAAGTATCTGGTTATTTTTATCAGTTACGTATAAGTAATTGGTGTTACGTATAATTAACTGGTTATTTATACCGGTTATGTCTATCTGGTTATTTTTATCAGTTACGTATAAGTAATTGGTGTTACGTATAATTAACTGGTTATTTATACCAGTTATGTATAAGTATCTGGTTATTTTTATCAGTTACGTATAAGTAATTGGTGTTACGTATATGTAATTAAGTGGTTATTTATACCAATTATGTATAAGTACCTGGTTATTTATATCAGTTATATATAACTAATTGGTGTTACATTCAAGTATCTCGTTAATTGAGCCATTTTTGTATAATTAGCTGGTTATTTATATCAGTTACTTATAACAAATTCGTGTTATGTTTAACTAACCGGTTATTTATACTAGTTGTGAATAATTAGCTGGTTAGTTAAGTATAACTAATTGTGGTGTCGTATAATTAACTGGTTATTTATACCAGTTATGTATAAGTATCTAGTTATTTATATCAGTTATTTGTAACTAATTGGTGTTACTTTTAGCTAACTGGTTATTTATAACAGTTATGTACAATAGCTGGTTATTTATACCAGTTACGTCTAACTAATTGGTCCTAGTATACGTCCAACAACCAATTATAAATAACGAAGCACTGTCACTGGTTTTATACAAGTTATTATATTTAAGGGTGAAGGAGGCAGGCAGAAGGGAGGAAAGGGTTGTTAATCGCTCTATTCAATCAGCTGTAGCGAGACGTGTAACACTGATAATGTCCATACGTTACATAGCCCGTCACTCCGCGATTGGATAATTGAATTTATGTAATATTTTCAGATCTGAATAAACAGTGCAAAAACGTACAGACTTTCTGTAATCTAATTTTGGTGTCCGAATGAAAGGTTATAAATCGATTTTTACACAATCACCGTAAGTGAGAAAGTAACGACTGCGGAAGCTTTCTTCATTATGTGTCCACCTGGATTGCCACAAGTATTTGCCTGGTGAACCGAATAATTACACTGTATGCTTGGCTGGAGAGTTAATAGTTTGCACTGTAACAGAAAGTAATGACAACCTCTTTGACAGAAAGTGAGCTGACGATATAAGTCGAAGTGTAATGGGGGTAATGTGTGTATGTTTTGCACGGGAAAAATTCAGTTTGCCGTCATGGAACGCTCTAATTTTTGTTCAGTGATTAATACAATGTATTTTTAAAGTGAAAACTTGTATGGTCGCGGTTGAAAAAACATGGGTATAAACATTTCCTTTAGCGTCACGCTTGAATCCGTAAAGCATACGTCACAGCATATATTGTTCTTGTATAGACGTTTTTTTTTTAACGTCCGACTATTGTGCACACTTAGGCTAATGCAGACGATGGGATGATTTATAGCGTATGAAAATGCCAAGCCCTTGTCTGGAATCGAACCCGGGTCCTCGGGGTGAAAGCAGTGACTACTTCTAAACAGTTGCTTTCGCGCTTTAGCTTCAATATCATTTCAATTCAGGTTATGTTTATTGTTCTTGTTAATTTTAAAAATGTGTATTTTTTAAATTTGTGTAGTTGAATTATTTAATGTGTATGTCCTATACCAATTTTTGAATACCAGAATCACAAATATTATATTTATTATTACAGACAGTATAACGGTCAAAAGTAGGGTTATAAACTAAATTATTATTAAAGTCCCTTATACAGCCTAAGATACTCAGATTCTTAGTCTGTGACAGTTTCAGTTAATTTTTAAGTTGTGTACCTACACACACGCGAAATTTAATACGACAATAATGTTCAATAGTTGCCAAAGGGAAAGCCTGCATGCATCTAAATTTTGATAAAAATAATTATACCATAATAGTGAAAAAGTATACAGTCAGGCACGCCAAAAGAAGTAATCACTTCTGTCGGCCTGTCCCGCGCCTGTCAGTAAAGTTTTATTTTACGTGGTACAATATCTGAGACCTTTTAAAGACTTTTCAATTATAACAAAGTCGATTATAGCTTAATAATTGAGTTTGAAGCATCGTTTCTTTGAATGAATATCTAAGGCCGGGCGGCCACCAAATGCGGAGCTGAGCTGAGACGAGTATAGCGGAGCTGAGCGGAATGAAGTTGAACGGCAACTGGAAGCGGAGTTCAGTCAGTTTAAAGAACGCGTTCGTATCTTTTAAACCTAAATATTTGTGCCTACTTTAACGGATGCTAGGAACTGTAATATTTAAAAACCGATCACCAAACTTTTTGAGTACCACACAAGTTAGTGTCTATATGCATAATGAATGGAATCGTAGAAAAAAAACATTTTTAAGTTCCTTGGTTTCGCTCAGTCTGTCGGTAGCTCAGCTCTTACGCTTAAACGACCAGAGTATAAGGCCGGACGGTCAACAGATGCGGAGCGGAGCTGTGCTGAGCTGAGGCACGCGGAGCGGAATGAAGATGAACGGCAACCAGAAGCGGATTTCATTCAGTTTAAAGAACGCGTTTGTATCGTTTAAATTTAGACATTTAGACATAGTGTAACAGATTCTAGGAAACTGTTTAAAAACCGTAACCTAGAAATTATAAGTTTGGAGGCGTGATCATCGTGGTGGTGGAAGCGGCGTCAGCTTCAAAACCGAGCTAGACAGAGTCGAAGCTACGTGGAGCGGAGCCTAGTAAAACCATATGATGCCGCTTGACTCAGCTTAGCTCCGCTCCGCATTTGGTGGACACCCGGCCTAAGGTAAACTATTGCACTGCGACTTCGTAGATGTATTGTGCCTTCTTTTTGTATTGCCGAGATGCTCAGTTACAGCGCCTTCTCCAGGCCACGTCTCTTAACATTTAGGAATGGGAAAGGATTCTAGGTGGGTAGCTCCACCACTTCTAATTGAAGAGCTTGCTAATGTTGGCCTTGCTAAATTACCTTTGTATTTTTCTTTCTCTCGGCACTGTTCGCGGAGGTTGTACTCCATTTGGCTGACTTCTTGTGTGGCGAGATCCCGCTCTTTCTGTTTTACATTCTTACTCTTGTTGTTCCCACGAGTAGCTAGAGAAATGAGGTCCGCCCATGCATACCCGCATGCATGGGTGAGGACACCGAATGTAAACGTACTACATAGAATGATAACCCTTTTGAGAACGCTCGCTTATGGTGGCATCTTGCGGCAGAGTGTTCAACTACAGTTGATTAGATAATAGGACTGTTAATTTTCTCAAACGTTTTCCTCCCTGCCGTTGCAGTTTGTAGCGGCAGATAGTGAATTACTTGGAATTTAGCCGCTGATATCGAGCACGCTTTTTATAATAGTGACTGTACTTCTAATGTAGTGAGGCTAATGTACACTGGGAGAGTTAACCAAGTTATTGACTGAGCGAAGCGAACGTTCTGTTTGAACTCGACCGTTCGACATCCGTTTGTATGTTTGTTGACGCATTTTTGGTTAAACGTATTGACGTATTGTGTTGAAATTTGATACGGAGGTAACTTGTACAAAGCTCAAACGAATTACGTGTATGATGTGTTCCCATTCACTCTGGTTTCAATATGGCGGCTTCTGATTTAAGGATGATAAGTGCAGTTCCTATTATAATGGCTGATCTATCATATGATTTCGTTCACCTTATGGAAAAAGAGCTTAAAATTTACAGTAGAATTGATACAGATGTTTCTTAAATTTTCCTGTTAAATTGGCGGAGAAGCGTCAGAATGTATTGACCAGGATATTGATTAATAATATAACACACACACACACACACACACACACACACACACACACTAGCAATTTTCTTCAATTTTCCTGTGGGCGCTGCTAGAATTTATCTTGCAGTCCACCGGTTGGGAACCACTGACTTATTTGGTGTGCATTTTTGGTGGTAAATGGCTTCCCCCGGGGTCCGCGAGACAGCTGCGTGCGGCGATTATTTGAAAATTTATTTATTGAGCAGTTACGTTTTCACAGGCCAATAAAGGCTTTGTCGAGTATATTTCCATACAACCGCCTGAAATTACGTTGCGGTCAGTTTTACTGTACAGGCTCCAGTAATCGCTTTATAATTTTTATCGAGTTAGTCGCCATGCTGTGGTCATGCCGGGGGGAGGCGGGGAGAGGGAATTATATTGCAATCATTGGCGGGACACAATGGCTGGCAGCGGTAACCCGCGCAAAGCTACGGTTTTATTTACTTATCCGACTCGCGTTATATTTTAATCATTTTAATTCCCCATTTCCCTTTGTGCATTGTTCTGTTAAAAACAATTACTCTTTATCATTTTGTATTGATAGCACGGACAGATATGGCGGCGTGCAGTTTTGTTATTTAAATAGAGTTAGTGTTCAGTTTGTTTTATTCAAACGTTTTTTTGTTTTAATTTCCACAAACGGGCTCGTGTGACCTCTCGCAGTCGGGGAAAACGAATAATATAAAATGTCCAGCAAGAGACTGAACAGTGTTATAGCACCGCTTTATAAACTAGAAATATGTGACAATTGTAACTTTCATTGTTGGTGCATGAATGAAAAGAAGAGGTTAGGACCTCTTTTTGTGAATTCGCTAAACTTAATTGAACGTAAAAAAGTACTAATTCAGTACATGTATTTCAAGGTTTACTGTACATATCTTCCTGAGTATAATCGTTGTAAAACCATGTAGGCCTACTATTTTTTGTCAATATGAACTTCTGTTAATAAAGCAGTGACATTTATTATATTTAAGTTATTTAATACAATAGGCCTTACTTTGTTTGTGCATGACCGAAAAGGAAAAGAGGTTGACGTTTTTTTATGAAATCGTAATTGAACGTAAAAAAGTTGGAATTCTGTAAATGAAATAATTCATATTTAATTACTATAATACACTAATTTTCAATTCAGTACTTATTTTAAGATTTACTGTACATATATTCCTAAGTAAAATCGTTGCAAAACCATGTAGGTCTAATATTTCTTCAGTATAAACTTCAGCTAAAATAGACGTTATAGTCATATTTAATTCTTGTATGTCCTGTTAAAAAACAATATCATTCATTATATGTAGGTTATTTAATACAATAGGCCTTACGTTGTTCTACTTTCGTATTTAAAACTATAACCTATGAAATTAATAACTGTTTTTTAACATTGCGTCTTATTGAAATATTTACATATGAAACCTATTATAGTCGAATTTTACATTACTTACCTAAATTAGGCTACAGTATTTACTGTTTACTAAAAATAGAGTCTTTTATTTAATAATATTTACATTTTAGAACTGACCTAGATTGTCTTACCGATGGTACTTTCAAAACTGATTCAGTCAGTAATTACTAAAGTCTTGGGTGCAGAATAATTTAAACATTACTTTCAACGATGGTTTTTTTTAGCAGTCAGCTGTTTTGGTACACACACTATTAGTTAGACTTCCCTGTTGTTCTGACAAACTTGTAGGTACCACATATCGTAGTTTCAATAACGCAAGTCCTTGTTTTTAGTAGAAAACCGATCGGAATGCTTAGCGTAATAATATATGAAACATAATTTTTTTTTAAGGCCAACATATTTCAGCTCTAATACTTAAAAAAGTTATTACTGTATCATTGGAACTTTCGTTTGTTTGTGGTAATAATATAATTTTGAATATATAAATGTTAACAACCTCTTAAAAGTGATAAAGGTCAGGATGGGGTGCTCATTCCAAACTGCGTTAGTACTGCTAATTTTCAGAAACCGTTAAGAAATTCAATTTGATGGCGGTCAAAATTCATTTTCGAATTTTCTTTGTAATTGGTTCGCTTAAAATCGTAATAAATGTAAGATATTTTAATGCTGATTCGATGGTGAATATTGAAACCTGCAAGAGTTACGAGGCATACAAGCAAATACACAGACTTACACAAGGACATTTCACTTGCTAAACGTTTGCATTGCTGTTTAAGGAGGGGGGACGGATATGATGATATTCGTCTATCTTTCCTTATACGTATAAATAAATAAATATTCTGTGAGTGTGTGTGTGTGTGAGAGAGAGAGATGCGCGCGCGTGGTGAAAACAATGTCGTTTGTGGTTGGAATGGAAAGGCATAAAAGTTGTTTTATATACTTTTTTCCATTTTGTTTATATAAATATCAGTGTGTACTCGTACTATATCGTTACTTTTTGTGAGACTTCAGTTTCCGAATATCGCGAATCTCTTTGTTAATTCAGTTTTACCTCTTTGTATCCGTCCTTTGTGACAATCGTAACAGCAAAACGCCCTGCCTTGGGAATGCGATTCGAGTCCAGTTTTATACAAAACAAAAACAACAAGCGAAGTCTCGAAAAGAATTCGAGCAATGCGTGTTGGCAAGAAAATGTTTTTTGTAAAGAATGCTTTGAGGTTATGGCACGCGGAAGTGGTTGTAGGCCTGTCCCGGAGTTAACGTATTGTAAGCTTCCCACAGCTGATTTGTGTCTCGCGTAAAGAGGTTCGGGAGGGGGGTGAGGGAATCAGAAAAGTTGCAGTGTGGGGCTAAACTAAAGGGGAACATTTGCTTGCAGTCTGGTATATCCTCTTTAATCATAATCACCGTCAGTTGGAATGTTGTTTTGTTTAGAAAGGTCAGCTTTAAAAGTCGGCCAAACTCCATCCGACTTGCTGTATGTTCTAATCGTGTAAGTGCGTTGTTTGGTATTTACTTGGCGTGTTGTAAAGTTTACGGTTTTTAATCTAACGTTATTCGTAAGAACTATTGACTGTTAAATGGACAAAATAAAACAAATGAAGTACTTATGTAATAAACTAAGTTTAGAGTAGGATCAGTGAAAACATTGGTTAAAGTAGGATTAAAAATTACCTGTCTGTAGTTCACGTAGACCTATCTAGTCGAAATATAAATAATCACGACACACAGTTGTCTCGTTAACGACGTGATGGAAGCGAATTTAAAAAAAAATGATCCTCGTTTTGAAGTTTTTGTTTCACCTGTATACGTAGAATTGAAAATCAGCTTTTATTAGCATTATAAATGTTCATGTTGCTTTGAAAATACGAAAAGTGAACCCTGACAACCGTCAAAATTTAATTTCTCAATGTCAACGGATTTTGGAAATTCGAAATGCCTTAATTTGCGCAGTTTTTAACGCTGATTACGATGGTGAAATCAGATTTGCACGTACAAAAAACGTACATTTTTTAAGGTTTTGAATGACCGCCATTTTGAAACTGTTGAATGAATTTTACTGGCTTACGACCTCATCCAAGCTATTACCAAAGAGTTTGGAACAAACGAAATTACAACGTGGGACTTGCTAACACGCATATATATTTTTAAAAATACCCCTCGAAAAGTGATTCAGTTGGGTCTTAACTTGATGTACGTGCCAATAGTTCATTTTCCGATGGAAATTTACGGTAGTAACTTTCATCTTGCACGTTTTTCAAAATGTTGTGAAAATAAAAAAAAATCAAGGCATCTGTAGCGTTCATTTTCGTATTTCAATTTAAATATTTATAATGCTAATCTACTTAAACCTAACAGTAAACACTCTGGAATAAAACACTTATATGTAATGAATTTTGAGGTGAACCTAATCATTGAATATAAACGGACTAGAAGTACAGCCACCGTTATACAAAGCGTGCTCGATATCAGCAGATAAAGTCCAAGTAGTTGCACTGCCTGCCGCTACGAACGTAGTAAGATGCAAGGACAGAGGGTGAATAGATCTGATTGTTTATTTAACTGTAGTTTAACACTGCCCCAAGATTCCACCAGCAGCAAGCGCTCATAAGTGTTATCTAGTACGTTTATATTCATGGATCTAATGAACCCCTCGTTAAAGAAATGTTTGAAGCATTCATTTGATAAAGTATTCTTCATAAGGTTAACATGGGAACTTTGAAAGCCAACGAAAGGGAGCTGTAATGGGAAACGATAGTCTGAAGTCTGATGATATATATGGCAATAATCTACATATGACAATGACGTAGATTAGATGCAAACTAGAAGAAGGGATAACACAATCCCTGGCACTGCGGGCAACAGACCTATTGTGTAACTAAACCTCTTGAGTAATAGTTTAGCAGATTGAGGACCTGAGTAAGTTCCAACAATCCTCTGACTAGCTCATTCTGCTGAAGATTCCTAGAGCCCTGGAAACTAAAACCCCCAGCCTCCTACCAGCAAGAGCTTCACAATCAAGGATTATGTGTCCTGCAGTACCCTCCTTTTTCCTGCACAATCTACACACGTTTTCACCATGGTACATTCCTATCCTGTTCATGCGCACCTTCAGACCACAGTGCCCAGTAATAATAGGCCCCTTGATTTTCGTGAGTTGTGCTCTGCCTAAGACGTCTGCTGCCACATGGAACCAGGTTTAAGAGGCGCTTACTGTGGGAGTGCCCATAAGGTTATCCCGTTGCCTGGTGTTGCGTATTAATCCACCTATTAATATTACACCTGGCCAACGACAGAGAGATTCCTAAAGCCGGCTCAGATCCCAGTCCAGTTGGTGTGCCTCCTCATTACTCTCAGCTCCCTTATGCCTTGGAAACCAGTAAAGAGTTACCCGGTTATCCTGAGAGAGAGTTTTGAGGTTTTCCCGTCACTCCCAGACCAGCTTGGACTGAATTGTAGGACCCGCAAGTGCTTTTATTGCTGCTTGATTCAGTATGAATATGAATCCGAGCTTTTTGAAGGCCCGTTTCAAGTTCTCCCAAACACAGTCATTAATGGCCACCACGTCACCTGGAATACTGTAACATGCTGTCCCAGGGCAATAACTTTATTAAACCCCTGTCTCAGGCCGTACACCTCAGCACCAGTGCCTGTCTTTGACTTAAAGCTATCTGTATACCATACTGTCACCAGATTTTCCCAATGCACGGTGCGTAAAGAAGTGGCATTAAAATGAAATTAATCAAATCGGTTTTATTTTTGTTGTTTTAAGGTGAAAAGCACAGTGAGGCTATTATCGCCTCCCTAAATGTAAGTGTGAGTATAAAGTGTTAAAGTTGTAAGTGTAAGTGTGTGTTAGACTCGGGTACCGCAAGGGACATCTAGATCCTCTCGGTAGGTGCAGCTAGTCTGCACCCTCCTGCGGGTTTAATCAAATTGTACTTATAGACTGGCCGGCCTGACTTGTATTACATCCATATTAGGTAGACGGTGATTATTTTTGAGAAATACGATTTTCAAAAATATTAACAAAAAACGTGTTGTAGAGGTCAATCGGTGCTCGTTTTGCTGTTACAGAATGTTTGGCCCTGAACATGATTGCAGCTTCAATTGCGATTCGCCAAAAAGTAATTGGTATTACAAGAGAGTATTCGGTTCAGCCCTATCGTATTGTTTTTATTTCCTCCCTCCCAGACTGTAGACGTTACCGTATTTGATCACGTGATGTTTATATGGCCGGCAGACGTCTAAAATTTAAAGGCTAATAAACTGACGAGGGAAGAGCCTACGTCAACAAAAGATCAGCTGTTCTCTGTTTAACCTTTACAAAGCTAATAAATACTTTGTGCACGGCCTTGAACTTAACTCAGCTGTTCAGTATAGCCTACAAACAGTCAATGCACTCTGTTATACATTGTTGCATTTACTGGACTACTGCTATTTATAGACATAGACAAGCGTGGGTTTAGATTATCTAATCTGTGTTTTATGAAAGTAGAGATTGATAACTTTTAAACAGTGACATAGAACGTGAATAGAGACGATTGGGTTGATCTTTTTTCCGATTTATGTGCCAAATTTATAAATATCGATTTGAAGTAAAATTTTTAAATTACATTGGAATTAAATTTTTTGTAGTCAGACTTCAGATTAGGAGTGGGAAATGCCAGAGATACGATTTTGACGAAACGAAATAATAGTGTTTCTTCTTGAAAGTTGAACTGGAGATGGTGTATTTTGGTTTTTAAACAAATTTACGCGAGCGCGCGCGCGCACACACACACACACACACAAAGCAAGCAGTTTTCATTGTTGATCCGACAATAAATAGCCCGTACGACGGACAGGGATAAGGGACTATCACTAGGGCCACATAACCTATATGTTTAAAGACTTTTAAAAGTAAATACTGAAATTGTTCTAAGCACGTTATGCAAAAAAATGGCATTTGTAATGGAATTGTGTATTCGTGATTATTAAGTTAGCTTCATATAATATTGTCTGACTTGTGATGCCGCGCATGCGTATCCATGATGCCGTTTTGCCTATGACAGTTAAAAGTTTCTTTTGTGTTAACAATTTTCCACAAACAGTAACTTTTAGCAACAATCATTTTGCAATGTCAGAAGCCGGTTAAAAAATCTTTCTAAAAATACTTCATTTATGCCTGTACGAATAGTATATGCTGAGAAAAGGGATTTGGACTTCAGAAATAACATATGATAGGTATCAACACATTATATAAAATAAAAATTTTACTGTCCTCCGAAAAAGTGGTCCAGAGACTAGTATCAGTGCTCATTTCAATGTCGTTTTTTCTTCATGATTTCCCATGGAAATTTTCATATAAATCAAATGTGGAACCGATTATATACAAGGGAACCGGATTAAATATGTTACCCAGAGCTGTAGGCCAACAAATTTATCTGAACAGCTGTTGGGATGCACATGCGCGCGCATTCACGCATACACAACCACAAAGCAGATGCTGTAAATCACAAAGAGATCGGTGTTTTAAAAGTTGACAAGATATAAACATTGCCATGCTGAGAGTAGGCCTATACAGTACAGGTGCATTCAACCCCTACTTTATTGGCACCCTGTTTCAGCTCTATTCTGGGTGTCCTGTTTGGAGACAGGTGTTTCGAAGGACATCGCCACATCAGTGAACAGATGTTTGTGGCACCCTGAAACATTGTCTCTTCAATTCAACATTATTCTTTCTGTCACTATGAAGTATAAAATCAACATAACTTTTTCTCTCACTATATGAAGTATAAACTCAACATAACTTTTTCTCTCACTATATGAAGTATAAACTCAACATAACTTTCTCTCACTATATGAAGTATACACTCAATATTACTTTAAATTCTCTCACTATATGAAGTATAAACTCAACATTATTTTAACTTTCTGTCACTATGAAGTATAAAATCAACATAACTTTTTCTCTCACTATATGAAGTATAAACTCAACATAACTTTCTCTCACTTTATGAAGTGTACACTCAATATTACTTTAAATTCTCACTATATGAAGCATAAACTCAACATTATTTAAACTTTCACTGTATGAAGTGTAAACTCAATATTCCTATAATTTTCTTTCACTTTATGAAGTATAAACTCAATATTTCTTCAAGTTTCCCTCCTTATACAAAGTGTAAAGAAAATGGTGATAGTAGGAAAATTATCTTAAGATTTTGAAGGGTCTTACCGTTCTAGTCTCCTGGTGTAGTGTGTTTGTCTACATATATCTAAGAGACCAAACTTACGTACCAATTTTAATGAAACTTTAGGCATTTAGATTTGCTTTATGCATATCTTTGTACAATGTTTTAGTTTATTAAGTCCTTTGTTGTCCTTTGTTGTGTGAAAAAGACTTCAAAATCAGCTAACGATTTTAATAAAAATTTTCAAATATAGTTCATAAGTAGCTAAACGAACTGTAAATAACATATCCTTGTAAAGAGTTAGTCATTATTAAAGAGAAAGGGTTAGTAATGCATAATTAGTGAATGATAAAGAACTTTTTTGTAATCATTAAGAAAGAAATGTTACATCATTTTCTGTATGGTTCATATGAGCTGTTTTAATTATTTCACCCTAAAACTCGTTTGTTATATAACTGTTATTTTCATACATAGTTAATTGAAGCACTAATTCTGTTTTAACATCATCAAACTAATTTTAGATTACGTACATTATTGCGTAATTACCACAGCATTTGCATGAAATCTCCCTTTGTCGGGTACATTAGTACTGTATAGCGTAATTGTTTGAGGTTTTTTCAATTAGTATGCACCGCATTTAATTATGTAATTGTTGTTGCAGGCCAACAGAACATTCCCATGCCTCCGAGGCCATCCAGCAGTCAGTCTGATGGTGGGGGCCCAGCCCCTGGCCCAGGTCCAGGGCCCACTCGCATGAGTCACTCCCCCATGGCCAACCAAGGTAAGATTGAAGTTACCGCTATTATAGAATGGTAGTAGCCAATTAATGTTAAAACATTATACATTTTTAATCTGAATGTCCGAGTTGATTTTTAATATTGATTTAAGTGCTTTACATGTCAGTAATCTGTAATTTCCTAAACTAGTTTAATTTTTTTTTCTAGTACAAACCTCTGTTATTAAAGTACGTCTGAAACCTCTCTAATTAGACTGTATTCTGTAATTTAAGTTACATAACTATTATAAGCTATTCATTATACTGTATATGCAGAAAAAATAATGTTTCTTATTTTCCAATTTTGTTATGCATGATAAAGTTATGTTCTGCATATAGGCATGTCTTCTGGTGGCTTGTCCATAATAGCTTGGGAGATAATGGAAGGTCTTGTACTATCAAAGAAGATGTTTGGAGGTCCAATTAGGTCCCTTACAGGCGATTACAGCTCTTAGGCTGAACAGGACAGATCTGTGGAGATCGACTGGATTTCTGACAGTTCACTGGACATTTTGCAGTCATTTACACAAAATGTGGTTTTCACATGACAAATATTTAACATAGGAAATGCACTACAACTGAGCTCAGCATATACTTTTTGACTGTTCAGCTTTTGTTAAAAAACAATTTTAATCCTTAAGCTCTATGGAATGTGGAACAGGGTAACATCTTCCGAAGCATCTAACAGTTTTCTGAAAACCTGGAGTTGGTTTGAGTAGGTTGATCTGTAATGGAGGGTGTACTGTAAGATATGTAGCTGACTGGAAAAGCCAGAAATAAAGAAGTACTGGCCTACTAATAAAAAAAGTAACATTTTAATGTAATTTAATGTTTTGTTTTGACTATCTGATCCACCCTGTGTCATTATTAGTTTGGTTAATTGACGATGTCTTACTGTATTTGATCCATCACATAACACAGGCCAAAGGACCATACATAAACTCTCTTAGTAGAGCTTCACTACTGGCTCTGGAAAACCACAACTATATTTCTAAGATAGTGTGGACAGTCATTTTGCTGTTAAAAACCTGGCGAACACCAGCAAAGTCCACTTTTTGTGGATTCCAGGACATCAGGGCATACTGGGGCATGAAGAGGCAGATTGGTGTGATAAAGTAGGGAGCGTTCATTGGCTCGGAACTTGCATGTGGTATATCCATCATGGTCATGTTTCTCAGTGGTTTTATAGGGAACACAAAAGGTCTTGGGAGAGAATGACAGTTTTTGTGAAGTCAAAAGAATGCTTGTAGATTTACAGAGATCCCTTACAAGTGATGCCCTTAGACTGAACAGAAGGGCTCTGCAGAGAGTGACAGGATTTCTGATGGGTCACTGCATATCCCGCAGTCACCTACACAAGATAGGTTTTTCCAAGGCCATTCTTTTGTGTAGGAAATGTGGTACAGCTGAGGAAACAGCTCAGCACATACTTTTTGACTGTCCAGCTTTGGACAGAAAATGTTTTGAATCCCAGGCACTCTTCTGGAGTGGGGAACAGACAATGGGACAGGGCAACATAATCCGAAGCACAGTTCTCCCCAAGGTCATGGAAGTCCTAGCCCTCTAGTGGGATAAAAACATACCATAAGCAAGGGAAACTGTAGACATAAAGTGGGTACTTGCAGTATAAATATAATTACATTAGCCTGTACCTTTAATATATAGTATGTGTAAAAATTTTATTATTCAGATTGTGTGTTAAAAATTTTATTTAAATTGTTGAAGGTTAGTTATGGAGAACCTAAACTGTCTTGATTCTTTTTTGAAAATTGGTTCATCAAACCTCTCCCCCTTGATTGTGTTATGTTTTGTACACACAAACTGTAAATTATTTCATTTCAGGAGAAGTTATGAATCCTCATAATGTCCAAAATACATACAAACTTGTATAAATAAACCAATGATAATTGACAGTTTTTTTCATTTTTCTCATGGCCTTCCTGATCAGATATTTAGCGAAATAGCTATAATATTTATTTTGGTTCATGCAGACTAAATCTTAAGTAAAAATATTTCAAAATTATGTCCATGACTGTACACACATTTATATCTGTGCAAAACCTAATTTCTTTACCACATTTATTGCACTTTTTTCACTTTTGTAATCCTAACTCACAATTCAGGTATTACAGTATAGGCTCATGTAAAGTCTATAATAATTTAATTTACATTATTTCAATTGTATTATTATTTTTTAAACTGGTAACATGTATTTGATAATAACAATAATAAAAAAAAATATGTTTATAAATTAATTATTTCATTTATCCAACATTTCTTCATAATTGTAAGTTTCCGTAGAGAATTTTGAACAGTTAAGATTTGACAAACCTTAAGTGAGAAAATATGTAAAACAAATGCTGTAAACAAAATATTAAACAGTTTTTATTCAAAAGACTAACTTTGAACCTAGCGGATAATTATGATTCATTCCTTAGAACTTAATTAAGAACATTATATATTTGAAAACGATTTACAAGTGTCTCAAAATATTGCTTTCAAATTCGACCTTAGAAAATTATATGTAAGGGAATAAGCTTCATAATTCAAGACTGAACGATATAAAATAAACACAAACATTCTGAACAAGTAGAAACACAGTTAATTCCATTAAACGGTATAGATATCGTCTAGTATTCAATGTTTTTAAAATGAATTCTAACTTTGCCTGTTTATCTTGCTAACTAACTGAGCAATGTTACATTCCTGCATGACCCATTCACATTCATTATCTAACTGTTAGATAGACAGTATCTTGTTATTGGTGCAATGAGTACTGTGTACTTAATAAATTAGAAGTTATCTATAGCCTAGCTGATTGAATCATATCACTAGGCCTATTGTGAAAAAACTTTTATATTAACAGGGCTATAAGAACATTACTTAAGAACAGCGTGACCGTTGATAGATAAACATGCATTAATTTACCTGAAAGTTTTCAATATTTTCTGTATAATGTGAAAAATGAATTTGGCAGTCAAAGACTGATGATGATTTTTTTGGAAATTGTTATAGTTTGGGTTTTAGATAGGCCAAGTGGAAGTCAGGGAACAGCGTACTCTTTGCCTGTGTATTTTTGACAGTGTCGGAAATGTTTAGAATTAGCGATATTTTTCCTGTGTTTATTAAAGGTAAGAGGTATTAAGCCTTATGGTATGATTCAAGCTGTGTCAGTGTTGCTAAGAGAAGGGTGGTGGTACCCTTCACCATTTCTTTCCTGCAACCTCAAATACCACTTGTATGTCAACTTTAAAAATTCGGTAGAAAAATTACCAAGAATCGCATTGCATAAAACCAGAAAAACATAAAATATGTGTTTTACCTCTTAATTATTTTTGATGTTTCAGCCTACTGCTAATATTTCAAACGACTTTTCTGAACATCCTGTATAAGTAATGTAATATTTTTTGAATCAATTACGAAGGTGTTTTAAGTTGTTGACAGTGTGTAGGCCTTATTTAATTATACACTTTGCAATTAGGCATAATTGCGAAACAAGTCTCATATATTGTTATGCTAAGCATTTCAATCATCTTGAAACAAAAATAAGGACCTGGGTTATGGAAACTACATATATGTTCGTCAGAACGCCAGAGAACTCTCACAACTCATAATACTTCTCTGATTTAAGGCTTTATAATAGAGTAAAATTAATAAAACCGATAAAAGTTTTGTAAACAAAATTGTAGGACTGCTATAAAGTGTCCTTGTGAGAGTGCAGCACAGTACATGTATAGGTGACAAATAATTTCGTGTATGCACCAAAACAGCTGATTGCTAAAAAAAACATTGTTGATAGTGATATGTAAATTATTAATGTATTCAATACTTAAATAATTATTGGCCAAATAAATCTAGGCTAGTTCTGATATGTTAATGTTATTAAATAAATGACTGCTTTTAGTAAACAGTAAATACTGCAGCCTAATTTTGGTTTGTAATGTACAATCCAGTTATAGTAGGTTTCATTTGTAAATATGATTGTAAATTAAGGCCTAAATAACCTAAATATAATGCTTGTCATTGCTTTATTAACAGGTCATACAAGTACTAAATATAACGTCCATTTTAACATAAGTTTATACTGACAAGTAATAGCGGGCTTACATTTACAGAGGAATATATGTACAGTACTTTTTTATGTTCATTTATGGATAGTGATTTTAAGAAAATGTCCTAACCTTTTCTCCTTTTTGTTCATGTACCAGCAGGGAAAGTTATGATTGTCACATATTTTATAGGCCATATATATTTCATACTTTATAAAGAGGTATGAATACATATTACACTGTTACACAGGTAAAAAATACACACACTGTTCAACTTCTTGCTGTACTTTGTTGAATATTATTTATTTCTTTTTTTCACTAACTGCAAAAGGTCCTATGGGTCCACTAGTAATAAATAATAACAGTACTTTTATGAACTATTTTCTTCAGAATGTTTTCTTGTCTTTTCACTTGTTTTCTGGTTAAGAGGATGGTATGCCGCCCCTATATGCTACAGCTATATCCTTTACTGCGTTAAGTAACTTTGAAAGTATCCCATTAATTAGTGAAACCAGAGACATTTTTGCAGTTACTTGAAACAAAAAAGCTTAGGGATAAACGTTAGCCATGTTATACAGATTGAAACAAAGTAAATTATTATCTTTCTGATATTTGTACAGTAAAATAAAGTAAAGTAATAGATAGTGCACAGAAGAAATACATAACCTGTTGAATAAGGAATGTATAATCAGCTGTAAAAGTAGGAATGTCAGCATGGTTGCCAAACTGAGCTATATCTAGTATGAAGTGTTTCTTGAATTGCAACTTTGTTTTTACCATTTTAGGAAAATTATAAGTAGCCTATTTGAAAAAAAGAATTTTGAATTTTTCTGTTCAGTTAATCTCTACATATTGCAACCGGTTGTCCTTAAATTCTCTTGATTTTTCTTGCAAAAGCATTAAAGTTTTATTGTATAAATATGCTAGTGTATTTCCTCTTGTCTTAGTTGAGCCTAGGTCAATAGACTCTTGTTATTAAACAATTTTAATTACGTTTGTATTACTTGTAATGCATCATTGTTAAATGCAATTTTAAAACTGGTTACTAATTACTAGTGTTTGTAAATGTATGAATGTAATTACCACAATATTATAAACATTCTTTCATTTGTCCCTCACTTTTAGTTAATATATTATTGTGTAGATTTTTCATTAGGCTGAGTAATATTATTGTGTAGATTTTTCATTAGGCTGAGTATACAAATAATCATGATACGTAGCTGTCTCGCCAACATGATGGAAGTGAATTTCGTAAAATATTTTCTTATCCCTCTTTTTCAAAAATATGGTTTTATAATAATTATTAAAATCTGCGTTTATTAGCATTTTTAACTGTCAAGTTTTATTTACATTGAAAATTTAAATTGCTAATTTATGAAGATTTTAACGCTGATTATGATGGTGAAATTAGGTTTTCAAAAAAGAGTAATATTAAGAAGTTCCAATTTGAAATGGTCAAATGAATTTTTCAAGCTATTAATATAATCGTTTTTTGTGCCAAGTTTGAATGAAATCGGACTAAAACTGTGAACATAAGTGTCACACATACACATTTAAAAAAAATATACACTAAAATCTGAAACATATTTTTTTAAATTGAATTTTTTTATGTTAGTATTGCCTTAACAGGATTATTTGTGAATTAAAGAATGTAAGAAATTTAGTGCAAAGTTGCCCACCATTTATTGTAAATAACAGTGTAGCTGTACAAGTTAATAAAACGTGTAATTTTATAGTTTATCTACAATATAACTTTATTACAAGTTCATAAAGAAAAAAATTCGATCACCGATATTTCTTCATTGTACTTAAAGAGTTAACTTTTCTGTTAAAAAGTTCCGGATTCTCCAACATAATAGTCTGTAATTTTATATTTGTTAGAAGTTATACAGTTGACAAATATACCTATTGGTAATTGAAATTGAATAGCGACTAGAAGTTAGTTTCATTGTCGATTCACAGCCCATCAGAAATGAATGAATGAATTGATCTTTATCGATCTGTGCATTGCTTTGACAAGTTCAATGGTGAAGTTACCTAGTTTACAACTTGTTTATTTCATTCGAGTTGCAAATTGTTGTTTCCTACAGCCGTTGTCGTTCAAACTTTACTTTTATGAATGACTTTTGTTTTCTTGTTAAACGTTGGGTGAATGATTTTATAAATTCCAAAAACTAGACTTAATGTTTTGCCTTGTCTACTACACCTTGGTAATTTACGTTCGTTTTATTTATAACATTGCTTTGACAAATTGTTTATGTTTATTAGCGCATTTTTATTGTTAAATTAGCTTCATTTATTATGGGGATTAAAATAATAATAATAATAATAGAAATGTTGTATATCAAACTCCATGTTTCCAAATATATCACATTTTTTAAGTATATTTAGTTAATGTTTTAAGATTTAATTTCGGTGATGAAATCTTGTCTCTGAATGATATCAAGTAATTAATGTGCACTTTTGATGGGGAGTGTATTTTAGTATTTGTAATAATTTTAATGGGTTTTGTTTGTTAGGAGGTTACCAACAGCAGTTAGGTCCACCGCCTCACATGCATAACTACAAGATGGGCCCTGGTATGGTTCCTCAAGGTGCCCAACAGATGGGACCTCATCCACCTTACTCGGCTCAACAGCAATACCCTCAACAAGGTAAATTTTTCATTCACTATTTTGTATTCATATTTTGTATTTTAATTTTCAAGTTCATATTTTGAATCAAATTGGAAAATTTTAAACAGTCTATTAGTTTATGGAGATTTTAGACAGGAAAATCAGATTTTTTTTAAATTAATGGGCAAACAGATTTTTGGTAATGTAGGCCTACAAGTTGAAACTCTATCAAAATCAACTTCAAATCTGTTGAATTAAATTGAACAAAAATTAACACACACAGGTTTAAACTGTTCGAGATGTATTCATGGGTACTTATTTCATAGACTCGAGGCCTTGCTTTGATGGTTGGCCGCCTCATTTTCCAATAGAAATTTGTTACAAAAATTTAAAAAAATTTTAAGGGTGTTATCAGAGGTGTGTAATGCATACAGTATGGTCATTGCCGAAGCAAGCAGTTTTTTAAAATTGCCTTAATTTAAAAAAACTGCGTAAACATAAATGTAAACTTTCAGGATAAAACAGTTACATGTGTGGCATTCTAAGGTGAACTTGATGTACCATCTTGGTTAATTAACAAATGTTTAAGTAATCATCAGATCAAGTAAAATTTTCTCCGTAAGATTAGCATGGGAACTTTTGAGAGCCAGTGGGGCAAAAAGTGCATATAAAAGTGATAAATTATACCATATTCCGTAGATTCTGAGGCACACTGTATTTTACAAACAATTTGTAAGGAACATTACAAAGTGACATACATTTTTCTAAAAAATCAAATTTAATATATCATACTGTTTTTATTTGAAACTACACGATCAAACTCTTAAATGTACTAAACTAAACCTCGAGATTATGATACCTAGTACTAAGTAGTTATTAAAGTTACGGTGATAATTAAACTACATATTTTAATACCAGTAATATCTGTATGATTCCTGTTCTGCAGCTCACATTCCTTGTTGTTCAGTGAATAACGTAACTTTTCGTTTTATTGCTGTATCATAATGTACTCTTTTTGAAGGCATTTTATATACAATATTTTTTTAACAAACTACTTCTCGTCAAACAAAACAAGTTTAAATAAAAACATTCGTTACAATACAAGATTAAAATGAAAACACTTGTCACTTACTAGCTATTGGAAATAAAATGATAGAATTGTAAAATAGAGAGGGCCGGCATAGTGAAGACCTTGTGGACTTTGTGCTATTGTTCAGTTAGCAAGGGTTAATTTCTTGGAATATAAAAGTAAAAGTATTTTTGGATTACCATATAGTACCATTTTGAAATGTAAGATGCACCTCGTTTTTTTAAGTATCAGATTAGCAAAAATGTGCATCTTAGAATTATTGAAATATGGTAGTATAAATACTTAATATTATATCGGCGCATTAATACCTACGATTAAAAAAAAATTAAATTAATTGATCAGTCAGAAGGGCCAAAAAAGAAATTCTATAGTAGTTTAATGAATTAAACAGAGCAGCCAACCAGTTAGCAAAGTAAATAAAGTACTTTTATTAATTTAAGTAATGAATAAGATTTATTTGAGCGTATAACTGATTTAATTTAGTAAAGTTACTTTTATATCATGAAAGCTGAAGTATTGATAGAACAAAATTGTCTGTAGAAAGTTAAAATGAAACCATGAGAATACAAAAGCAGTTTCCACTAAACAGTAAGTTCGAAGAACAAGATGAAGATTAAAGAATTGTTATTGTCTTGTAAAAGTTTAGCTATTTTCAGAACAATATAGTCTAGTTCAGTGGAGTAATTTAATATGAATAGTTCTTCTGTTTCTATTCTTTGCTGACTTATTGTCATGTTATTGTCTTCTTCTTTACTACTTTATTGTTCTTTTATAAAATGTTATTCGGTTCTTTCTTATTTTTGTTGAGTCACAAACATCTTGAATTTTAACATAGTGTTGTCAAAGTATGTTTTCAACTTGAAAGTTTTTGTTGTTTGAAGTGTAATGAATACTTGTGGACTGAAATAGGGGTAACGTAGTGTGCCTTGAGATTTTAATTAAAGTCATGTCACGCAGCTGTCTTGTTCATTCAAAATACCCCACTTTTCTTTGAAATTCATATTTCACCATCATAATCTATATATATTTGTATATTAATTTTTTGTAATGTTCATGTTTTGTTTGAAAATTTAGAATGCTAATTTATGTCGGTTTTAACGGTAATATATGATTGTGAAATATATATACGTAAAAAAAGTTACGTATTTTTAAAGATTTGAAATGGCCATCATTTTGAAAATGTTGGAACAGATTTTACTGGGTAACGATCTTGCCCAAACTATTACCAAAATTGATTTTTGTGCCACCTTTGATTCAAATTGGACCAAAATTATGAGTGTAAGTGTGCTAATTCATACACACACACACACACACACACACACACACACACACACACACACACACACACACACACACACACACACACTAAAAATGATCTAGATGTAAGGATTATCGGTGCTCAGTTTTGGGACCTGGTTTGAGTCACCATAAGGCGGGGCACTTCAGTAGCTCATTTTCCAAAACTTATTTAGTTTAACATTGTTCTGTTGCACTAATACTTGAATGTTTTGGTGCAAGGGTTAATGAAACTATTTTATTATTATGAAAAAGCATTTATTTTCTCAGCATCTGTCAAAATATTGACAGAAGTGACCAAATCTGGATGTTGTTTTTGAATTTGCAAAACCTTTAATTCTTTTAAAATCTTACAAAACCTTTTAAAATATTTGTTGTCAATTAAAAAACAAAACAATCGTAAATATTATAGTGGTACAAGAAACTAATGTATATATATATTCTTTTATCAGGTAACTATAGTCCAAGACCACAAGGGCAGCTATCTAACATGCAGTACGGACCAAACCCAAACCAGAGTTACGGAGGACAAAATCCGCAGGTTAACAATATGCCTGGAGCCCCACCGGGGTCGCAGTACCCTTCTAGACCTATGCCAAATCATGTACCACACTCTCAGTTAGTGTACCAGGTAAGACTAATTGTTACTGTTTTTGTAGATATTATGATAATATTAATAGCAGGGATCTGGTCTGCTTTGGACCAGAAATGTTTTAGTAAATGGTAAAATTAAGAGTTGTAAAAATATAAAATTTTAGGTAATTGTGCAAATTTTTATGATTAATCAGTTAAGTTTGGATGGACAGACAGATTCTTCTGTGAACGACTGATGTTAAGCTTATAATGAAAATCTTATTCTGCAGTGAACACACTTTAGGAATTGAAGTTTCTTTAGTGGTAGATTGTAGATGAATCGGGTTTTCCTTAAATACACAGTTAATAGAACAAAGATATTCATACACACAAAGTTTATAGTCACTACGTTCAGTTCACTAGTTTCGGTTGTTTTAGCCCAAGTTATACTAAACAACATTTAAACTTTGCGATGTCTCCAAATTTGTGGTTGAGCTACCTCTATAAAATTATGTCTTAGGAGATTATTTAAGTGGTTATACGAAATATTCTGGCATGTGTTTAGAAGTGGTTTTTTGTTAGCCTATAAAGCAGCACCTTTGATTATCCCATTGGTGAGGGAAAATAAAGGATTTTGCAATATTCTGATAGTCTGTCAGGCGGAGGACAATGAAACTTCAGTGGGAATATTGGTTTAATTGTCAGATATCCAACATGGTTAACTAGTGAGATGCATAGCTCAATTTTAATTCTTGATACAACTTATTTTTCTACATAGTCTCCCGCACGAGTAACACATTTTTCCCACCGGATTGGAAGTTTTTTACTTCCATCTTCGTAAAAAGTTCTCGGGCGTTCATTGAGCCATTGGAGCACGAAGGTCTCCACCGCAGAATCGTCTTCGAAACGCTGGCCTCCAAGCGCCTCTTTTAGTGGCCCAAACAGGTGATAGTCGCAGGGTGATGTCTGGACTGTATGGGGGATGTTCCATTGGTTCCCAGCCAATTTGATCGAGTTTAAGCCTCGTAGCGTTTGCCGAATGTGGTCGGGCATTATCGTGAAGAAGAATGACGTTTCTCGCCGGTTTAGATTTCCTTTTCCTCTGAAAAACTGTTTTATGACCTCTAAAACATCGCAATAATATTGTGCATTTATTGTGCGTCGTTGATGGAGGAAATCGACGTGAAAGGCGCCTTGATTGTCGAAAAATACAGTGGCCATTACCTTCCCGGCCGACGATCGTGATTTGGTCTCTCTCCCCTCTTCCGCCACTCCATACTTGCCTGTTTCGACTCGGGAGTGTAATGGTGAACCCATGTTTCGTCACAGGTGACAATCCGGTTTAATAATGCCTCACCATCTCGTTCAAATTGGGTCAATAGTCGCTGGCAAATCTCCAAACGATTCCGTTTGTGAACGTCGGTCAAAATTCATGGAACCCACCTTGCAGATACTTTGCTGAGTTCCAGGTTTAATGTAACGGTTTTTTGAACGCTACCATAGCTCAACTGGAGTTCAGCTGCAATAAATCGCAGCGATATACATCTGTCTTCGTCCAGGAGCTTCCGAACAGCATCAATGTTTTCGCCCGTGACGGAAGTGGTCGGACGACGATCATGGCTGAGGTTTTCTACTGCTTCCCGTCCTTCGGCGAATTCCTTGTGCCAAGCAAAAACGCGAGCTTTTTTGACAGGGTCCTGTCCCCGTATTGAGCCGTCAATCTACGAAAGATTTCAGTCGGATTGACCCCCTCCTTGGCCAAAAACTTAATAATAATTCTCTGCTCCACGGAAACGTGCACTTCACTCTCACTCATTGTATAGTTTTATACTGAAGGGTCCGAACGGAAATGTTGCCCGTCTACGCCCGTCCCAAACTTCCCAGGCTATCTGAAACCCCACCCTTTAGAGTTCAATGTCCAACGGAAAAGTTTTTAGAAAGTCAGTCTCGTTTATATTTGATCAACCCTCGTATGTTCAATCAACTATTATCTGAGCGCTGCTCCACAGACCAGCATCATAAGTCACGCCACCACAGTTGTAGTGTTTCTTTAAGTCAACAGTATTGAAAATAAACCAACGATTTTCTATCAATGACGTTGACAAATTAGTGGAATATTTGTGAAATTGCCAAGGGCTGTATGCAATTAGGATGGGTACCTGGAAATTGAGGGAAATGAGATATGATGGCCAAGAGTGAGCTGCTGATCGACTAGTGGGATTAGAGCCCACGTGTAGCATTAGTCGCACAACTGTGAGAGTAGCAGTCAGGAAATGGGCTAGGGATGAACACATCAAATGATGGAGACAATTCCCTGCCAAAAATTGGGAAAATGCCGTCTCGCGAGACCAGACCCTGTACTGACAAGGACGCTTATTCAGTTTAACAGGAGGTCACTGAGACAGGTCGTTGCCATGATCATTGGACACAGCCAAGCCATATCCGGAATCACCTTCATAAGGTGGGATTGATACAAATCTCGTCTTAGTATTATTTGTGCGGGCAGGTTGGTAAAAATCGCAGCCTCCAAAAGAAAGAGACTCTTTGGATCTCAGCTACCAGATCAAAGTTCAACCAGGACACCTCATACAAAATTCTGTCGCTTGTTAGGACACTGGAGCCTGCTTAAGGTGAAGCGATAGGATTGCACAAAAAGCTCTTCAGCTGACGTGTCGAGGGCCACAGAACCGCTGTTAATCTCCATAAAGGAAAAAAAGGGCTGTATGATTGTTGGGATAAATTTCTCAAAACAAGTCAAATTGAGAAATGTTTACTTGTTATCTTACCATTTTGCTTTGATTATCATTTTTATTTTTATTTATTATCTTTTCATGCTTTCTCAAGTGACATTTTCTTAAATTAACAAAGCATTGAGAGTTCACTTCTCCTACTTCTAGTAACAACAGACGCATAATTTCCTCATCATTTTAATAAAAATGCTATCATAGTGGTCAGCTGATAAGAGTAGCAGTTTTAACGAAATACCAGAACAAACATTCAGACCTAACGGCCAGTTACTATCTATAGCAGCGGTAGGCATTTCCAGCAAATAGTATCTTTAGTTCAACTATTTGTAAAGGAAATAGTATCCTTTACAATCCATACATTGCTTTTTGTGGGACGTTGTTCTATAGTTTTCTGCCACTTTTTAAAGGCTTAATAAGGTACAAATGACCGAGCATTTCTAAGTCCTGTACAGTTCAGTAAATCTTATGATATTTTCTTGGTCGATCAGATAGTTTTTCTGTAATGCACCTTCTATGTGCCATCATAATTTCTCCAGTAAATTTTTCTTCTGAAATATATCTAAATTAATTCTTGGCTAATTTTACGTTTACATGGTGTAAAAGTATTACATGATGTTAAAACTGTAATGTAAGTTTTTCTGTAATGCACCTTCTATGTGCCATCATAATTTCTCCAGTAAATTTTTCTTCTGAAATATATCTAAATTAATTCTTGGCTAATTTTACGTTTACATGGTGTAAAAGTATTACATGGTGTTAAAACTTATGAACGATCTAACAAAACTTTAAGCCTCTAAATTAAGTTTTCATTGTGATTCAACACAAAAGTAATAAGTAAAAAATTACCCTCAGCTGTCTTGCTGTTACGTGGTATAAGTGAATTTCTAAATGAATGTGCATAGTGGTATGTAATCAAAAATTACAATTCTGGAATATATTTAAAAGAACTAAAATCAAATGTTATACCATTTTCTCATTAATATTTAGATCCCCCCTTTTAATATACAAATTTTCCTCTTGAGTTTTACCTTGGATTAACATACACTTACATCCAGACTAAAACGGCCATATGTTACGAATATAGCTATTTCAGGCACAATTTGTTAAATGTATGTTTTGTTTAGGGTTGGGGTGGACCCATGAACCAAGGACCTCCTGGTAGTATGATGCCTGGTGGTAAAGGTGGACCTGTAGCTGTAGCAGGACAAGGACCTCCACCCTCAGCAGGCAACACTACGCAACAACCACCGCAACCCTCTAACGCTTCACCTGGTCCTCGTTCTCATACACCTCCACATCAAGCCTACCTCAAGCAACATTTACAGGTGTGTGTTTAAAAATTATATTCTTTTACAACATTTTTTGTAAAAAATTTCCATACTTAATGTCCATACTTTATGCCAGTTAGACTAATCAGTGTTAACGGTAAGGGAAACTCAACGGGAGTAACTGCAACTCGAACTAAGAACATTTATTAATATAAAAACACAAGGTCTAAAGAGGGGGTGTTTACCTAAACAGCTGATTTTTCCACCACAGCTGTTATTTAGATGAAATAAATTATTAACGTAATATTGAAATATCTACAAACAAGCCGGTACAACATTTTGTAAACTCTTTTAGATTGTTTAGAAGCAAGCTAACTGATTGTCTGTTTAATAGCAGAATCTGCAAGTGCCCTTATTTTTATTACTAATTGGTTTTACCTACTTCGTATTGTTTTCATATTTGTTGAATATAAAAAATATGTTTTCTTAAATGGTTTTTGTTCCTTGAAAATCAGAACAAAATGTTTAACGTTCAACGATGAACTGAAAATTTAATCTCACAATTTGTACTGGAGCTATTTTATACTACTATATAAAAATTTGGATACAAAATATTATCACCCACTTTAAAAAAATATTAGGTTTTTGTATTCTGTATAATTGAAGGATAAGTGGAGCTTATTTTAAGACCACTTCGAATATAACTAAAATGATTAAAGGAATTCTTTGTTTAGGGGCTGTGAAGTGGTCATTCATTTATTAGTGGCTACAAGGCAGAGTGTTTTTGTAATATTATACAGGCCTGCATAAACGAAATTGTCGACATGGAGAATTTTGTATTGCTATGTTAGAGGAAGATGGTATTCACCTATCTTTCCTTTATATAAGTATTTACTGTCTTTTTCATCTGACTGTGCATGTCATTTTTGTTGGTCTGTACTTCTCAGTGCTAAAAAGAGGGGTGATTTGTGTTAGCACTGTAATATTTACAGTTTTGGCCCAGTTTGATACACACTTTTCTGAACATTTTTAAATTTTCAGATTTAAATGCTCTGCAATCGGCCACGAAAGTTTTGATGTTATTAATTTAATTCTGTAAAAAAGGCTATCAATGTTATGGTGATACAAAAATTATATATATATTGTAACATGCAAAAATACTTTTATTATTATTATTATTTGCGCATAGACCCTGTTGGATCACGCAAAGCACTCCGACTCATGTCTTGTTCCTTCTAATCCTCCACACCTCCCTCATCCTGTCCCCATGGATCCTCTTCCGCTCCTCCGTCCATTTTACCCCTGCTCTCTTTGGGACTTCATTCTCTGGGACCTTCCAACCGAGCATTTAAAAAATAAAAATAATTTTATATATTAAAATTTTTGTTTTCTTGTTGCATCAAGTGAGAGCAACTACTACCAGCAATTATTAATTTTTATAAAATCAAAATTTGATTTGTTTGTATAAATAGTTTTTTTCTGTTGGAAATTTGAATAAATTGTGCAATGGTGTAAATTTATAAGAATGTAGAGTTTAGATTAGAAGTAGGTATTATTATTATTGTTTATTATTATGATAAACAAGTTGTTTGGCATTATTGGTAGGTTGGTTAAAAACTATACAAAATATAAATTTCAGAATGGTACGAGTGATTATGCGTGAATAAAATAAACATTTTAATTGTTAACAGCACAAAGTTGGATTCGGGGGTGGAGGAAGTGGCATGCCACCAAGCCCTGGTAGCTATCCGAATAATTCTACCCCACCTGGGATGGGTCCTCCCCACCACCATCCGATGGGACCTCCTCATCATGCTGGTATGGGACCACCTCCGACAATGGGTCCTCCTAATAGTCACTCGGGTCATCATGAAGGAGTCGGGCCAATGCCTCCACCATCGTCAACACCAAACTCTCATCCGACGATGACACATAGTGAAGTAACATCGGCTGGTAATCCTCCACCTACAGGTCCAGGGGAACTTCATGATAATGGCATAACAACTACTGCCACTGGTTAGTCGCATATTGTTATTATTATTATTATTTTTAATCTAGCTTTTTATGTTCGAAGTATGATTCAAAGGTTTCAAGAAAGGTGCTGCCACTGCTGAATAGAAAGCGCTAAATTTGCCTAGGTGAAAAGGTTTTGTCCTTGAAACATCATAAAAAGATAGCTGCGATATTTTGTTCAGTAAAATTTGCTATCCTGGTGAGTGAAGAAACTTTCCAATTCTATAAAATTCTCATAACAGTAAGCGATGACGCTAGATTTGGTCAGCCTTACTAAAAACATACAAAATCAATATAAAAGTTCGTGAAAGAAGAAATTTTCAGAATGCTTCCAAAAGTGAAAATAATGTTGATGTCGATGGTTCTAGTCAGAACGAAAATACTTTCGAAGTTGATACACCAAAATAGCCCATAAATAATACCATTTTGAAATTAGAAGCCCAGTCTTAAAACGTCGTAATCACATTTTGTGTATGTTAATTTTTAGTGCAGTTTTAATGGCCGCACACATTGTGCAGTGGCTAGTAAGTAATCTAGGCCTTCTGTTTACAATAATCTAAAATGTTGGTGTTAATTTCTCCAGGAACTGTTATGAGTAGTTCGAGTGGTAGCAGTCAAGGTGGTGTGACGTCTTTGGTGACAACAGGGCCTGATGGAACACCAATAGATGAGGCATCGCAACAGTCTACATTGTCAAATGCATCAGCAGGTAGTGTAAAATTCCTCACTTTCCTTTTAATAGAATGTGACATAATTTGAATTGAAAGTTTAATTTGATGTTTGACGAAATTAATATTTTTTATTTACATTTTGATGACACAGCATCAGGAGAGGATCCTACGTGTACACCTGGCAAGTCGAGGAAAGACGTTAGCGGAGGAATGTACCCTCATAGTCATCCTGCAACACCGCAGAGTACGGCTCCATCTCCGGGTGCAGCATCGCTTAACTCTATGCATGAAGAATATCCTCCGGACAATAGCCCAACATGGCCAAGAACTCCTGCTAGTCCGGTATGTGCACTGATTGGCAAGACAGTATTTAATATGAAAAAAATCAAAATTCTTGGATAGGTTATTTCAAGCTAGGATCTTTATAATTTCTAAACATAATGAATTAAATTATAAAACAGTTAATATTACTGGAAACATACTACTACTATTTACCTACTTAAAAAAAAAAACTGGTTATTTATCGTTTGCTTGCTTTTGTGAATGAGTTATTATTTTCTTATGTTCTAATACAATTCACTTTGTATGTAGATTGGTGCCCTGATACTACTGGCTTATTATATAATACAATATACTTATGAAATAAGTAGCCTACCCCATTTATTCACTGTTTTAGTTTTCTAATCCGTAAAAAATTACCGAGGAATTTGGAACAACTATTTTATAGAAAAATTTAAAGTGAAAATCAATAATATATTGGTGTAAGTATTCTTTTAGAGTCACTTCTCCAGCTTATGTCTTTGCACAGCAATTTGTACTCCACTTTCACTATTAACTTAGTTTTGTAGTTTAACGCTGGGAAGGTTGAAGCATTAATATTTTTACTTTAACCATAGAACTGGCAGATGCTATATATACGGTGTCGTCGTCCCTTTCTGAACTGGCAATTCTGGATTACGGCACCCATGTAAGCTGAGCCAGTACATGATATTTTGTCAACTTCACAGTCATTGAATGTGAATGAGGGTTGTTTGTAGAATCTGTATGTTGGGTCTTTTTTTTCAATTTTTTAAACCGTTTGTTTTTCGAACATATTATGGCACAGGTATTGTATCAGTGATGTTGGCAGCCGAGTTGTTAAATGTTTTTTTTGCTGAAAAGTGTTTCGTTTTGTTTATTTTTTCACTATCAATTAGTGCTTTTTGTGACATTTTTTTTATTTTAATAATAAATTAATAAAAACCATTGATTGCTTTAGCGATTTCAGATAAATTGTACAGGAACCATTTATCTAGTGAAAAACACAAGATTATATAAGTTATAATTTGTGTTGAAAGGAAAATAACATAGTGTAAATTTTAGAAAGAATAAAATTCTTAGTGTTAAAAACATTTAAAGTTTCTGCATAGGACAGACATACATACGAGGGTCATTGTGAAAGTAAAGAACATTTTTTCTCTCTAGAAACATTTGAAACAAAACTTATTTTAAAACACATTTAATATCGTAGCTATTTTTCTATATAACCACCATGAAAATTTTAATATTTGTCTTTGCATTTCATCAGCTTTTTTATGCCGTCTGTATGTTCAGTTGTCATGAAGTTGTTGAATCACTCACTAGTGCTTTCTTTCAGTTCATTGTCACTTCGATAAAAATTGTTTCCACCCAAAAAATCTGTGTCGTAGTCGATGAAAAGTCTGACAGTAGGCTGCTGCATTTATAGTCTCCTCTGTAGGCATATAGTTGATGAGTAGGACACCCTTTCGATTGTAAAAGTGTAGCCATAAGCTTCTGGGTACTCAGAATTTGTCATTTTTTGTTTTGACGGGGATCACGATTGATGCCGTTCCATTGTTGGTATTCACGTTACACCATAAACCATGGTTATATGATTGGCATACTTTTTTCATATTCAAAAAGCGTATTAAGCTATTAACCTCATATTTGGGATTGTTAATGTAAGTTGTACGTTTGGAAGTCAAACGTAAACAGTAAATGACTAGTGGTTGCTCTTAGCATCAGACTGGCACGAAGGTGTGGAAAGGTCAGTGACATGTCAGCGGCAGTGGTTGGGAAACTGAATGGTTTGTCAGATCAAAATGTTCATTACTTTCGAAATGGCCCTTATATTTTCAAAATATTTTTTTCACTATCACATTGTATATTTCAGAATTAAAAAGTTTTAATTTTTAGAAATAGAAATCTTTAGTAAAAAGGATTTCTTGGTGTCATTCAGAATAAATGGATACATAAGTTATATTTAAGTTTATATTTAAAAGTTTAAATGTAATTTTCAAAATAGTTCTGCATTTTGACTACAAAAGTACTGTATGCCAACTATTGCCAGTTCTAAGGTTAAAAGCTTCAAATTGATAAATTAATAATATTAACAATTCAGTACACATTTTTAAAAAATAATTTAAAAAATACTATTTTCATTTAGTACCGGTACATTATTGACTTATTCATTAAGTACTTAATTACTTATTCAAGTGATTAAGTAATGTTCACTGAGTGTAAGTTATCGATACATAGACTGTTGAATATTGTAACTGGTTTATTTATTCTTAATGCAAAAGATTATTTATTAATATTATTGAAAGAAATTAAGTTAAAGTAATTAAATGTTATTAAAATTTTAAAAAAAATAAAGTATAGAAGTTAATACAAAATTATCAATTTTTAATTTCAACAAAAACAAACTTAATTTATCCTTGAACACTAATAAGAAACAGGACAAAATTATGAACTGTAACCATGATTATTTAAGAAAGACAAATTATTATTAATGTTTAAGCATACAATTTAGTTATACTTAGAAATTTGTTCCATGATATGATAACTGTCCATGATATGATAAATGTGTAGTAACACCACATGTGGTTTTGAAAGTCCACAACTTTGTTCGACAAATACTTTTTATCAACTCTGATTGAAAAATTCAATTAAACAAAGAAACTCATACTTTTCAATAGTATGCAGACTTTTTAAAAAAAAGTTAATATGAAAATTCGAATATAGTTGAATTCTATGATACAACTCTTTGTTTGAAGTATCACACAGAAACGTAATTGTCATACAATTCTAAATATTTGTTTGTAAATTCACTTCGTGATTTTTTTATTAAGGTTTTAAATAAAGTTTAACGGAGAAAAATCACTTTTATAAAACTCCCAACAAATTTTTAATTATTGTGCAACTATTTTTATAGCAACCTGTAGGTATATTCTGTGTATATAGCTACACAGAA
This sequence comes from Callitettix versicolor, assembly GCA_022606455.1. Taxonomy (NCBI): domain Eukaryota; kingdom Metazoa; phylum Arthropoda; class Insecta; order Hemiptera; family Cercopidae; genus Callitettix; species Callitettix versicolor. The sequence goes on from CM040189.1 coordinate 28,274,396, forward strand.
GGAGCTTTCTCCAAGATTTAAGCCCTTTGTCCTGGTTTTCCACTACTTATTCTTTTCTCTTCTCTGATTGGTTAAAACATTCTGCTTGTTGAACCTTCTAAATTTTATATTAATATGTTCCTTGAGTTCATACCAACATTTCAGAACAAAAGTCATTTTATATTTCATTTTAGTGGTCACAATATATACATTTAGAAACATATGTTAGAAAATTTGTGTTATTTAATTTTTGCGTTATTGCATATGTGAGGAGACGTGTGTTCATAATTTTATAACATAATTTTATCTATGTTATGTAATTATGAAATTCTGCATACAATAAAAGAGACATGTTAACAAACTTATCTGTGCTTATCAAATTTTGTTTCTTTAATATGTTACAATATTACAAACTTTGTTGACACTTTAAATTTAGAAATAACAGAATGTTTTCATTTTCATTTTACTATTCATTTTCATTCAGGCTATTCAGTAAATCAAGTATAAAATTAAGCATACATAGCTTATATGTGTATTATACAAAAATAATTGTAAGAACAACAATTTTTGTTGTCATATTACATCATTTTTTAAAATGATTAATCTATTTTTTTTTTAAATAATTTAAAAAAATTATTAAGTAAAATATTACATAAAATAGGGAGTAGCATCGAAAGCAGAACTAGTTATTTCCCATTATTTTACACTATTATTCTATTCAGTTAATAAAAATGTCAAAAAAAGTTAAGAAACTCATATAAATTTAACCTATAAAGTAACAATTAACTTTAATTCTATAACATTCACAGACAAAAATGCTTATATAAAATGTATACTTAACCTTAAAACGTAACAATTTTGTACGAAGAAACCAGCTTTTGCTACAAAATCGCATAATAATGAGACTAAATGTTTGCTTTAGTGTTGTGTGTGTGTGTGTGCTGTTCCAGGCTTATTGTGTTCACGTTTTAGGTTTCAGGTAGATTGGGATTTTAAGAGTGTTGTGTTATGTTCTTTTTCCAGGTGTATAACAGTCATGTGCCTCAGGATTTATACAGACCAAAGGTTAATATATAATTTTCACTTTGTTTAGTGCGGTGTCTCTTGTTTAACCCGACTAATTTCCAAGTTTTTTTTAATATTTTGGTGTTGGCATGGTGCTTATAACCTAACAGAAACGCAGTTCTGCCATACAGTTAAATAGGTGGATGGCTTTTTGTACACAGCGCATGTTGATAGCTTTTTTTTATTAAAAAAAACTAATCTATGTATATAATTAACAAACTTTTAAGTCATTATTTTTAAGTAAGAAGATTATTTTAGTGGAAGAAGTTCACACTAATTTTCAGTTTTATTCTAGTGATATTGTTTCATTTAATAATTTATACACTAAATTTTTCTTTAAGCTAGTTTTATATTTTTTAATATTTCGAAATAATAAAACATTCATTTTCTGTTTAAAAATATCCACGAATTATACCACGTATTTCTATTTTTAATTTATATTCTTTCTTGTGTCTACAAGAACTTTTCTGTTTCATTTAAGTTTTATCCTTGTGGAATTCCCACCATAACTAGTGTAGGCAGCCTACCTTAACTATATCTTGTCCCTCAGGGATTCTCTGCGATTGTTGTTTGTGTTTACTAATTATCCCAACGATTCAGTAGTTATAAAAAAGTTCACTAAACTTCTCAAAACAGGTCAATCAGATTTTACTTATTTGTCTTATTCATAATGTTCTTCACTTAACTCAGCTTACCAAATTTGAAAACTATTGTAGTATAAATTGAAAAATAGTTTATCTTATTTACTTTCAAACCACAGATTTTTTCTATTTCAAATTTGCTACTAAGCCTTATGTTATGGATCGTTGTTAGACGAAAATTTCAGCAAAATCTGGTTAAACGATTTGCAGAAGTGAGGCACGTTTTCTAGTTTTTTGTTGATAGCTCCTGAATCCGTTCTTTTGGAATGACCTATAAGTTTTCTTCAAATACTACATGTGAACAAAAAAAAGAAGAAATTGTTGAATCTGATTTTGAAAATATTAGATTTTGAAAAATCACAACACAATACTTCTGTGTACATATAACGGTCACAAATTTTTAAAATAAACAGAAAAATCTATGTGAAATTGGTCAAAACAAAAAATTTTGTTTACAGTAAATCCTTTTCATTAAAAAAATATTATAAATAACCATTAATATAACTTTAAACTTTTATTTCCATGTTCCACAAATTTTTTTAGTTTCAATTCATAAATATTATTAAACATCGATTGGTTTATGAATGATAAGAATCGTTCGGGTTGATAATCGTACTTTTAAAGTGTAAACAGTTTAAGAAGTTTTTCACTTTAAATAAAGTAATATTCAGGATTAGGTTAATAGCTGCAAACACGTAACATTTAGAACATACTTTGATTTATAGCTTTTTCTTTAACTCAGATCAACTTGTTTGTATATTAAAATGATAGGGTATTGATCTTTAAAAGCTTTTTCGTTCTTTTTGTACTAATAAATGTTCTAGTTTGCTTTTTTTGCTGTTATTTCTTGCATTAATTCAGATTATTTTCTCCCGGTTTTTTTATACTGTATTGATGTGTTTTTGTTTGGTATGCATTCCAATGTATGCTTGGTTGTTATCCAGCGTTGATAAATGTTTTTTTCCTTTTTTTATAACAAGGTAACCTTTTGCACGTTCATTTAAAAACATAAAAAGTTTGCGATTGCATTTTTTTTTAACAAGCAGTTTATTAACCTGTAAAAGTTGATGTTTTTTGATGGCAGATTGTGTGCATCAATCCATCAGTCTTTTAGAATCCTAGTAAAATAAATTTAAGTTTACAAAAAATAATGGAGTAGGCAGAGCAACTGAAAGCTTTGTGCGAACCGCGTAACGAGAACTGCCACTAAGTTCGGGTCTTCATTAAGTTAAGTTATGACTTCCAGTTTTACAAAATCTTTTTCATCCATCTAAGATACTAGATTTAAATTTGTCTCAACTCGGGTGATTTTTTTAACTACAATATGTTAAAATACGTATCTGCACATACATATTTTAAAACGTTTGAAGCTGTGTTGCGTATGGCATGAATCCATTTTGAAAGCGTGCAAAAGGTTAAGATTGTAGGTCATTATAAAAATTTTGAATTTCTGAATCGACTTATGAAATTCACCAGTATGTATAGACCTAACTGTAGTTGTTGCAGAATCTGTTTTAGAACTTTAGTTTTGCCTGTAGTAACCCATATGTATAGTAAATTTTGAATAAAAATCAGTAGAGATATACAAAACCGTAATAAATAAATTGTACTCATTAAAGTCAAATTTCTCATATTGATTGTCCACTTTGACAAACAATTAACTGTACAATGTAGGTCAAATCATAAATTACTTTTACAATAAAATATATTATTCGAATAAAGGCTAGTAGGATTTATAAAAAATATTTTTCAATTTTGTAACAATTTGGTACAATAAAATAAATAAAGTTGTGTAACAGTTAACTAACGTGTTGAAAATGTCAGACACGACAGTTTCAACAACTGGCCAGACCAAATAAAAAATCTTGTTCTAAGTTTTTCCATTTACTCTCAAGTTAAGATCAGTATAATCATTCTCAAGACCATTAGGATGAACGGATAACAGAAATAGACCACCAGACTTTTGACGATCAATAAAAATAAATTATTCTCTGTTTATAGCACAGAATGTTTTATTATTATTTTGGAAAATGTAATTAATTTCTTAATATTTCTATTTAACTAATTATGTATTATATAAATTTTACATATGTTGGTTTAATATAGTAAATTATCCGTACTTAACCTTTTGACAAGTATTCACATAACATATGCGAGAACATCATGCATGTAACTTTATGTACTGTTGTGACTGTTATGTGACCGACTGATGGTTGATTGAAAATATGACAGTTAATCGAAAATCTGCTGTACCTAAAATAATTTCCAGTAGTATTTCCGGACATGTCCTTTTGTTTATTTTACAAGATCATTACTCCGTTTCAAAAATGACACATTTCTATATTTTTATTAATTTCTTAATGCATTAAAGAGCTTTAATATTAACACAGAAGTTTTTTATTGGTGTTACGGATAGTGCGTAGGTTGACTCGTGCTCAGTGTTGTAATTTTATAGTCTCGAGGTATGTTAAAACTTCAGATTTACAAAACTGGATTATGTTCACTAAACAAAACCTTTCAAAAAGCGCTTCTCCCATAAATACCAGTAATATGTATAAATACATATTTGGTATTTTTTACAAACTGTAAACTGAATGTTTGTAATTATTTTGTTTGTAATAATAATGTTTGTAAACTAAATCCTTGAAGAAATCATTCACTTGCTATAAATGCAGGTGTTCTGGTTCGTTTGGGTTTTCTACTAATATTTTCCCCATACTCATATTTATTTTGGACAGTAAAAAGGAAAACTGTAAGGATGTAGTTCTCAACTAATGTGCACAGTTTTTAATAATCCTTTGAGTATGTATATATTGTAAACTTAAATTCAGATTATTTGAAGAAAAAAAATTATCATTGCATAAACAAAGAATTTTAGGAACTAACATTTTTTTTTAACTTCATTACTTAAAAAATCCACAGTTTCTAAGGTATAAATGATAAACTATTTTTGTTTTGAAATGTTACTACGATATAACATTTCGTTTTTAACATGGTTTTTTTATTATAAAACCAGTATCTATATGTTTTAGCTATAGTTTATTAAGGTTTTATTCTGTTATGCATTACAAATGTAATATTGTAAGTCTGCAAGACTTCGAACAATGAATAGGTTAAGAACAGGGCACAAAAGGAGCCCTCCCCAGTTATTTTGGTAGAAGCAATGCAAAATATTAAAAAAATGTTCGTAAATAGTACAGATATATTCTTCCTGCTCCAAAATTGGATGTATTTCTGTTGCGTTTGTAACAAAGTAGATGCGCCAGTTGTTTTGTTTGTAATATTCATCTTGATTTTTAAAAAATAATTCCGAAACTATTTACCTGTTCTTTTTATTGCTTGCTGTTTGAATCGTATAAAATCACTTTTCCAGCACTTATCACTGTGATACTGAAAATGTTTTCATTTTTTTTACTACAATGTAACTTTAATCTGTCTCTGGATGTGTTAATTAATTAATTAACTGATTAATTGATCGGGTGGTATTTCAGGCCGGTATAAAATAAAGTGCCATTTGTTTCAGAAGCATGACAGCCTGGGCAAACTGTACGAGATGGACGACAATCACGAGCGAAGACTGTGGTTGGACAAACTGTTGCAGTTCATGGAGGAGAGGGGGACGCCTATATCAGCATGCCCAACAATCTCCAAGAACCCCCTTGATCTCTTTCGACTGTACCTCTATGTCAAAGAGAGAGGGGGCTTCATGGAGGTATGCAAGGTGCAGTGTAGTTCCATGGTAGTTATTTTTTACCTTGTTTCATAGATTATAAGTTGTTTTTTTCTTCTATCTTTTACTGTTTTCTCACTTTTTCTATTCGAGCATGCTGGAATGGCTTTTGTCAATGCACAGTGTTCAGACGTGTCTGTCAATTTGCTATAATGAAAATTCAAATTTACTGTGACTAAATTTTTTTTTTTTTTAATTTAATATTTTAATATTCAGTTTTGTATGTGTTATGTTTACAAGTATTCATAGTACTACTGAATTAAGTTCACATTTTTAACGTTTGAAAGTTTTGCCTGTAATCACATTGCATTGTTGTGACTACACCCCCGTGTTTGTTAGCGACTGCGTAACATGTTGCTCGCGGCTTGTGTTATTAAAAAGTAAGATGTAATTGCTGTCTGAGCCCAGCAATATCTAGTTGCGAGAAATAAAAGCTGAATAAGTAAAACAGTTTTAATTCCTCGCTTATGTTTTATTTTCTGTCAGAAATATACACTGAAATTCTAGGTTTTTTTTTTTTTTTGATTGCCAGTTTTTTTTAGTGTTTTTATACTTCCCATTCTATAGTGCCAATTTTGAGTTTTGGGTTTTTTTATAAAAAAAAGCTTTCTGTCATTTGTCTTTTTTATTGGAAAACATATAGACCCATCAACTTCAATTTTTTTAAAGTATGTATTTGAACCAAAAAAATGTGCTCTTGTAAAAATTCTTCAGTTTGGTGAATTACCGTACTGGGGAAAAGCATTGACATTTGTTCATTCTTGTGTATGTTTTTTTTTAATCTTTTATTTTTTTCTCTAATCTCTCTTTGGTCTCTGTTGTGTTTTGTCTTGCCTATACTTTCCTGACTCACATCTCCCGAACCTCGCCACTAACACAATGCGTCGTTCCGACCGATTGCATGGCTGTTACCCATCACCTCACAGCCCCATTAAGTTCGATTACCTTGGTAAACTACACGAGTATACTGCACACATTTTTATATACTCATTTTTAGGTTAAATTTAGTATATTTTATTAATTTTAAGACATTTTTTTATTTCTTTTTTTTTATGTTCACGTTATTTTATTATTTAATTGGATTGCGATCGAGGTAAGTGAATTAACATTCTAATACAACTAATTCATATATGTACCATGTGAAGCAATTATTTAAATTTTGTTTTGTATAGTTCCAGTACAAAATGTTGTTTTTCATATTCAATGGCTTCACATGGATAGTGCATGTGTCTGAATACTTACATTTTAATTATTAACATTTTAAAATAAAATTGGTAAAACTGCACTTTCACTTGATTTGTCATTTTTTTTTTTAAATTTTTGTGCTTTATTATGTGCCCAGTATTAAGAATCCAAAATATGAAAGTGCTAAAACAAGAAGTTAGGAAAAATGGAAAATAAAAGTAACAAACATAGCCTTAAAATTATTATTGCACTGAAGTAGGTAATATGTTTTTGATCGTAAAAACGATTTATTAAATGCGTGTTAATAATGGAAGCAATAGAAACTTTTTTTTAAAAAACAGACCTAATAAACAAGGTTGTGTGTGAAGAACCTAACAACATACGTGTTAATGTGAACACACTACTTGCATTAATTTTATTGTTATTACCGCACTTCGAACACGAATACAAATCTAAAAATGCTTTGACTTATAAGAAAATTGATAGTAAGACCATAATCCAACCGAATCTTACAAAAAGACAAATCACAGAGTTCACAAATAACGGCTTGTTTTAACAAAGCTTTTCCTGAAGAACTAGCAAGATAAGAACTATAGCTGTAATGATGTACAATATGGTAATACGGGCATGAGCGGTATGTGGATTAGGACCTTGGCTTAGTAAATCTGGAATGTTCTGTGCGAACTGCAGTGATTTCACAATATAGTTCCATTAATAATTGCTTAAAATCATAACGTAAGAAATTTAATCTTCTGTGGATGGAAATCTCACGTAATAAAACAAAATGAAACAAGAAATTTTATAAAAATCATTACTTAGCAAGTCAAGTAAAAGTGCAGAAATACCAGATAATTAATAGAATTCATTTTGTTTTTGCAAAATAATATAGAAAAATAATATTTGTTAATAAATAATACTTAATACTTGATAATAAATAATTCTTAATACTTCATAATAAATAATACTTAATATTTGTTATTAATACACAGAATAATAATACGTGAAATCAGAACACAAACCCCTTAAACCCTTACATTGCCACCATAAAACAGCCACAGTCATGTTGATACCTGGGATCCTCTTGTTTGTGTGTTTGTTCTAGTGTAATTTGTCTGTTCTTGTTTTTTTTTTGCAGTAGAAATATAGATTTATCCCTCTTTGAGAAATTTATTGTTGTAGTCCTTTATTTTAAAAGAATAATAATGAAATTAATCAAGTACTTGTCTATTGTGCCAATTAATGTCAGCTTGGAGTTCACAGGTGTGCTGCAAGGAAATGGATCAGCGTTTTCTGAATATAAGTAATAAATTTATGTTAGTTTGCATTAAGGAAATGTACTCTTAGATAACATTTGACGAATCATTCCTTGCCATTAAAAAAATGTACATCATGCTTTATTTGTGAGTCTTATTGTACAACACTTAAAAATGTATTTTACAAATATTAAAAATTCATTATTATTTTTCATTTTCTAATTTTTTTTTAATTTTGTTAAAACATTTCAAAAACTTAGTATAAAATATTTGTTAACTATACAGGGTGTTTGAAAAAGAACTCCTTAGTTTTGTGTAAATTTAATGGTGAAATTAATGAAAAACTACATCAACGAGTACATACAATGAAAGAGAATATCATTAAGTTTTGTTTAATATCAGTAAACTTCAGCAAGGGATCCATTTGTTGCCCTACACACGTGAAGACGATACGCCACTTTTCACCAGGTATTCACCAACGTAGCAGGTGTAACTGTTTTAAGCACCGCGATGATTCTTTCCCATAAATGGTTGTTATCGCAGATCTTTTTAACGTATACAACACTTTTTATGTGTTCCCAAAAGAAAAAGTCAGGTAGAGTTAAGTCTAGGCTTTGTAATGGCTAAAACATTGGGCCAGCCCTGCATATCTACCTTCCCGAAAAGCGAGTGTCAAGAGCTGTGCACACACGGTTAAAGTAATGAGGTGGGGCGCCATCTTGTTAGGCGCAAGCCTTTTTTCTACCTCAGTATCTTCCTACATGGGTAAAGACATACTCTATCAACATGTCACAGTATATGTCCTCGTTTATTGTTCTTTTTACAAAAATGAAAAGACCAATCACTCGATCTTCTATCAAACCGCACAGACATTAAGTTTAGGAGAGTCATGTTGATGTTGAATAACGACATATGGTGACTCTGCCCCCCAAATTCTTCAATTATGACAATTATCTGTTCCACTCACATGAAATATGGCCTCATGAGAAAACTGAACTTTTTTCAAAAAAATTTTATTTTCATCAATTCTATGTAGAATTGATTGCAAACTGCAATTTTTTTGTTTTTATCAGCAGGTTTAATTTCATGTAACAGTTGTAACTTATAACAACTTATAGCTGATGAAATCGTTCATATACCTCATCATACAAAGTACCTTTAGGCACTCCTACTTGCCAACTATGTCTGGCCAATGACTTCCTTGGGTTCTGAACACACAAAACACGGATCCGTTCAACAATAGCTTCAGAAGTTCTAGGTCTACCTGGCAACTTTGTTTTTAAAATACTGCCAGTTTCCTTGAAAGTCTTTAGCCAATAATGGATATTTTTTGCTGTAGGTGGTTCACCACCATATGCCTAAAATTACGTTGTACTGTTATAACAGACTCAGTTTGCACAAGCCAAATAACACACTGCGCCTTTTGTTGCGGAGTAGACATTGCACTGCACTAAGGCCATAAATTATTCTCAAGGTCATGCAGGCCTGCCAATTTCAGGAACTGAATTCCTACATTTACGTGAGCAAAACTGGGACAGTTGATGGATTAAATACCATAAACTAGAATAGTGTATGTGACATTGTACAGATTCTAGGGCACATTAAAACTAAGGAGTTCTTTTTCAAACATCCTGTATTATTCCCAGTGTTGACATGTTAATATAATAAACAATCATAACCACTAGCCAAGCAGAAGTTTTGCAACTAATTGGAGCTAATATAGAGGTTACTTATGTTCTTAGACAATTTACCATGCAGGTGCTCTTTGATTCTGTATTGACACTGAAGAGCACAAAATATTTTGTGCACTACAATACCTTCCACGTGAATATTGGAGTGAAGTAGGCCTAGGCATAAATATAGGTTGTTTGTGAGCATCATTATTTATTTCTTTTAGTTGAATTCTCTTCAGTCGAAGTGTGTTGTTCCCTCATAATAGATGTTGAAAAACTGATTATTTTAGTGAGCGAAAGTAGTCTGTTATGCAATGTGAATGTGGTGTTAACAACTTAATATGTGATAAAAGTAAAAAAAAAAGAAAGAGAATCAGAATGTAGTGTCAGGTATAAAAATTTTAAAATATTATATTCACTATGATTATACTATTCAACAAAAACTTTTATGAAAATAATAAACATAAAAACAAACATAGCTGATAAGATGGTTGTAAGGGTGACAGAAAACGGCAGTCAAGTATGAGAACAAACATTTGTTGTCCAGTGTTGCCAACTTAATTTCAACTATAAAAAAAACAGCTGTTCTTTCAAATATAACAATAAAAATGATAGACAATGTACTCTGTTCAATATAAACATTCTAGAGCCGAAATAGTTCACCTAAAAATCCAACAGAGCTTTGAAACATGTTTGCCAATATCCATGTGTAATGCGTATTTGGTAACACGTTGAAGGAATAAGGGACTTTACAGTTTAATTTTAACTAAGAAAACACAAAAATATATTTCTTGAAAATCAAGGAAAAATCTAGAAAAAATATTTTTTAAATGTTATGAATTTTTTAGCAATTAAGCATTGCAAAAATTATTAGTACTCTATACAAAATCATTGTATTTGTAGTATATTTGGTTAGGCTAAATTTTCTAATGGGTATCTAATGTAAAAAATCTAATTTATTTTGGCATACAGGTTTTTCCTAAGTATTACATCCCATCTACAGTAGTATAATTAGTAAAAATATTGTAAATGTTAGCACAAACTTTAAACTACAAAAAAGTTTTTAATAAAATTTTGTTCACTAAGAAATTTCAAATATAAATGACATCAGATTTTTAAAATGACATTTTACATCTAAAAATGTAAAATAAAAAATTTCAGTTTTATTCTTGACAATACATTGTTTATGACATTTAAACAATAAATTGTCTTTAAAAAAATTATTAAGTCCCAAACATCTTCGAATAATACTTTTTTTTGTGAATATCGACAAAGCAGGGAAGATACGTAATGAAAAGGTTCATTGTAATCCGAACATTTGTAAATCTTGTCTTTTTTTCTTTTCTTTTTTGTATGTTATAGCACAAGTAGCAAGAGTGTTAAATAACCAATCATAACTATGTTAAAATTATATTGATTAGCAAAGGAAGTATCCACAAAAAATGCGACATATATGGCTCCAGTTATGAGATCATTGTTTTCAAGCACTGGGCATGTGATAAAACTCCATTTAGACGTATACATTTAGGCCAAGAACTAAACCCCTTTGCTTTTCTTATGTGAGTAGTGGACTGTCTTTTTTCAGGGGTCCTCTTCTACATGCTCTTCAAAGTAATAAGAGCACTTTAAATTCATGGAATAGTAATACATAAACGAATTCATGTAGAAAACCTTACAACACTCAAACACATTATTACAAAAACATATTGAACGTGCAGGAATGCCACTACACTTTTACAGCATTAAGTCTTAGTAATGAAAGGGTTAAATAAAGTAAAAAAAATCATTTGTTTTGTGACGTCGCTATTTTTTCTGTTATAATTTATTGAAGAAAATTTGTATTGTTTAAAAATAATTGAACAAATTGCATGAGTATACTAACAAACTAATAACAACTAAAAAAAGCATGTGTTATTATTTAAGTAAATATAAATAGTTTTAAGAAAATTAATTATATTTATGTGTAAGTTGTTATTTCAGTTGCTGTAAGATGTTTGTTGAATTCCAGTTATCTTTGTTGACATGCGGTTTCAGATTATTTAATGCAATTCTGTTTTTTCCTACTGTTTTGAATAGCTGTATACAACTTTTCAAATTGTGTGTTATGATCGACAAAAAATATGTAAAATAATGTTTTTTGTAGGAAATTAAGTTGTTAAAGTAATGCTTTTTAACAGAATAAAATTTAGTGAGATGTTAAAATTGAACAATTCGTTTAACGAAATATACTAGATATGTGCTGACTGATAATAATTAGTATGATTTGCTGTAAAATCATATTTGTATTCAGTGATCCCTAGTTATAGTATTGTTTGCACGTATACTAAAGAATCAATTATCCGAACTTTTGGATAACAAAATTTTGGATAAACAGGACTGCTATAAAACTTTTTTTTTAGGGTCTAGACCAAGGGTTCCCAACCTTTTTATACTGTAGAGCGCATTCTAAAATATTGGTAATGCGGGAAGCACCAGATAGTTTTTTTTTAATATTTATAATTGGACGATGGTAAAAAATAATAAACAATAATAATTTCAAAATAAAATCATTGTTCAAAATATATACACATAAAGAAACGTATATACAAAACGTAAAGTAAATAAAAAATATACGAAGAAATCATTTAAAAAAAACAAAAGAAAACATTAAAAAATATCGAACTGTCAATGTGATATTTGGCATTGTATTTCATTGGCCAAAGCCTCGTAATTAGGAAAGTATGACAATAATCCTGTTGGTAAACAATCACAAAGATGCTCATCGGTGATTCGAGATCTATATCGTGATTTTATTGAATTCTTGTTTGAAAACAATGATTCACATAAATATGCCATAAATACAAATGGCCCAAAAATCGATTTGATTTTACATGCCGCTTTTTTCAAAAATGGGAACCTTTCTTTGTTGACCGTGTTTCATAAGTCCTTTAATATTAAGGATTTTAACAAAATATCAGCTTAGGGTGCGCTTGGGTGGGGAGAGTGACGAGTGCAGCAAATAGCTGCTAGACTACGCGGTCGAACACAACCGATAGTGGTGGGCGCACATAAAATGGCGCACACAAGCACAGGGTGGGGAATCCTTGGCCTAGACAATCATATATCTTACAAGTTTCCACACAATGTCTGATACATGTGAAAACGTGTCTGATATATAGACCAAATACAATTCCCGCTTATTGGCTGGTTTTTTGTCACAGGAAAGAGTTAACAGTAATGGGTGTTTGGATAACTAGTAAAACTTATAACATGTAAATACAGAGATAACATTAATTTATGAAGACTGAAAAAAAGAAATTTATAATTTAAAACTTATTACATTAGATGTACAGTAGATGTGTTTAAAATAATAAACACAAAATTCTTATTGCATTGGTGTCCAGCTTTGTCACATTGTGTCTTTACATATTTACTTATCATAAATCAAATTGTCATTACCCTGCAGTAATTTATATTTTGAAATATAACTTACAAAAGCATTAAATTCTGTGTAATAGAGCAACTTTTGTCATTATAATAATGACAAAAAAATCCTTCATTATTTAAATTTTTAAAAGTCAGATAAACATGATCCATATAATCACATCTAATGTACCATCAAATAAAAAACATATTTACAGTAAAGCGTCATTCATGGGGTCTAATATGGAACTAGACACGATCCGGATAATGAAAAAAAAACTAAAAAAACTTGTAAAATATCTTAAAACTCTACTAATTGTACATGTTACGTTGTTGAACATTATACAGTAATGAAGTAGTAATACACCTATTGTATTACGAACATTTAAAAGTAGGTTTTTTATATTAAAAATAAAAACCACTATAACAGTTTTGAATCGGCGCTCCACAGTTTCATGTTTCCTAGTATCTCTGTACAGAAAAAAAGTAGTTTTCTGCGACAACCAGGAGAATAAGGAATTCTGTAGGATGGTTTGTGAGCTTTATAACCTATTTGTAAAATACGAAATCAAAACGTACAGCAAAACCAAAGTTACAATCATGTTTGCTTAGACCACTCTCTTACAGTAGGTTTACCGGGATTGAGCAGACCATTTTTAATAGCAAGAGAGAGTGTCATGCTCGTTAAATTTTATAGCTTGTTTTTTTTAAAAAAACAGCATAAATTTTACAGTTAAATTTTTATTGGCGGATGAAACAAACTTTGCACTAAGTTACAGCGAGTAGTTTTTATATTTGAAAAAGTGTTACAGACATGGATCACTGCATACAAAATTCTTTTCTTTTCCTTTCTTGTAAAGTAACAAAAAATTTTAAACTCCTTTATGGTCAGAAATGTTTAGAAAATTCTTAAAATTGGTTTTTAACAATTTCGGTTGAACTTTCCTCTAATATAGTACTCCGTAACAATCCAAATGGATGCGGATGGATCGGGGTAAATTTTTAATCTCCAAAAAAGTAGCTTTGGGAGATGTCAGGGAAAACTTTTAAAAAATTATCTAATTTTTTCAAAAATCATTTCCATCAGATTTCGCTCATAAGTTAAGATTCAGAATTTGAGTTAATAAATTTTTAATTAAAATAAATTTAAATTTTAGGAGAATATGAAAAAATAAACACTGACCATCATTCAGATCGTTTTTTTAGACTTGCTCACAGACCATAAATTTCTTTTATTTAATATTTTGTACACTAATGTGATTTTTTGTAAGTAACCGAAATTTGTGTAAAATACAGATTTTTTAATTTCTTACTGTAGATAATGGCTGATTTTTTTTTAAATAATTGAATTGAGAAATTTTATGCACAGATTTTACACCATTTATTTATAATACTGAATTCAAAATCGTGTAATCAATATTTATAGTATTTCAGCCTACAATGGTTCAGTGCTTGGAAGAGAATACAATTTTTTTAATTATTATGTGAATGAATGATTTTGGATGTATGACAGACTGCTTATTTCATAGACTGAAAGATTCAACTAGTCAAATAAATACATGATTTGTTTTAAACTTATTTTAGGCCATATTTTTTAAAATAGAAGATGTATAAATAGGGTAATGTTTTCAAAAATGTATTTTAGAATATTTTATTCTAATTGATTATATTTTCCCTTCATCTCGGACATCATTGACATTAGTCTGTAAACTTTGGTAACATGTTTTGGTTTTTTGTGTTCGTTTACCACAAGGAGTCGCAAGTAAACTCGACAAAATGAGTAGCGTAATATAGTGCATACATACAAAGGTACTGTAGATATGTCATATCAGTGTTCCGCTGCTGTTTTGTGTTGCTTTATTTGAAAAGAAATGTTTCAGTTATATGGTCACTTAAGTTTTTTTATGTAATTTTTTCCTTATCACATTTTGTGTTAATATAGTCACGTCTAAGTAATGTGTTGTTATATTTCTTCTGTTGGTGTTTTATGTAAATCTCTTTCACTTTTTTACAATCTCAGTGTTTTCTATTTTTAAATGTACTGAACCAAAATGGAAAATCAGTCTATTGTACATGCTGCGAAAACAAACGTAGAGGTCGTTTGTGTTAATGCAAGCAAGTATTTCTAGAACTGTGACTATTCTATATGTTGGTTCATTTTATCAACATTTCTAAGTGTTTTTTTTTTCGGTTTTGACCTTATTTGTTGTAGACAGACTCAGCACGGTTATATTTTTGTCATGATTTTTTTTTTAGCAGTATTTTTTAATCTCATTTTATTTTTTTCAAGTAATAGATGTCATTATTTTTTTTAAATTATGACTTCTTAAAACAATTTTTCATGTTTGTGATTAAATAAATGAAAACATAAAAAAACTAATTTTCTGTTTATTAAATTTATAATTAGTTTAAAGCATAATTTTTTCATATTTAAAAGCAAAATGTTAGTATAACAGAAAAATAAATTAATCATGTTAATGGATGGAAAGTTTTGATTTTGGTTATCAAATGTAGACTATTTTATATAAAATTTTGGGAATTAATCACATCGAGGTACTTGAAGAATGTCACTATTAAGCTCTTCAGCACTTGAAAAAAAGAAGAAAAAAAACATTTTGTCATGATAAATTTTTTAAAAAATTATAGTTTCTGTATTTACGATTCCAAATTTATTTGCAGTTGTTCCTTGTTTGAAATTCTTGCAGTTGTCAAAAAATACATGACTCCTCAATATCACGAATAACATTCCCTCGCATAAGTTGAATTCACGTGTTATCGAGTCTGTTAGCCTAATGTTTAAATAGGAATCTGTACCAAGAAGTATAAATAGGATGCTAGTCATCAAGTTAAAAAGTCTGAAATTTGTTTTAAACAAAAATTTTGAACATATTAAATGCAATGACATTTTTGCATTTGTGAAAAAAGATGTAATTTTATTTCGTTTAGAATCTTCTTGAAGTTTATCAGTAAAGATTCTACTACTGTAGTACACCATAGCAAACTACGAAATGTGTTCACCACAAACTGTATTACTTGTCATGTCAAATAAAAGACGAACTTGTAGCGCAAACCAACGTAGTACAGTAGAGTCTTGCAAATCCGACCTAGACCGGGTGCGGATGGGTGGAATTAGCAGGAAAGTTGAATTACATGAAGAACCATTAAAAAAAGTTTAAAAGTATTAAATTGAATTTATTTCATTGAAGTAATTTGAATTACATGTATTATTACTAAATGTATTGTACTAAAATTTAAAACAGCACAAAGAATTTCACTACAATAATAAAGAGCAGTACATCAAATCCATCAAACTTGACGAAAAAGTTTGTAATTGGTTTTTGTTTACCAACTGTTTGACGTTTTGTAGCCACTACATCTTGCGTGAAACAGCCACATTTTCTTTTTAGAAGCCATCACAACACCTTTTAGAAAACAGCGAATAAAAAAAAAATACATGAAACATTACGAAACACAACAAGCCAAATGAACTTTAAACATCAACTCTTCCATGAATCTGAATTGATACTAAAAAGACGGAAATGAACGAACAAAGCAGGTAGAAGGGTGGTCAAACCCCCTCTTTCCTTTGAAGAGAATGTAGGTCATTGGCTGGATGCGTAAGTGACACGTAGGCTTAAAGGCCAGACACATCAGTCTAGAAATATGAAAGTGGTGCGCAGGCTTTGTACATTCGGTTTCACTACAAATCACAATAATAAAGAGCAGTACATCAAATCCATCAAACTTGACGAAAAAGTTTGTAATTGGTTTTTGTTTACCAACTGTTTGACGTTTTGTAGCCACTACATCTTGCGTGAAACAGCCACATTTTCTTTTTAGAAGCCATCACAACACCTTTTAGAAAACAGCAAATAAAAAAAAAGTACATGAAACATTACGAAACACAACAAGCCAAATGAACTTTAAATCTGAATTGATACTAAAAAGACGGAAATGAACGAACAAAGCAGGTAGCAGGGTGGTCAAACCCCCTCTTTCCTTTGAAGAGAATGTAGATCATTGGCTGGATGCGTAAGTGACACATAGGCTTAAAGGCCAGACACATCAGTCTAGAAATATGAAAGTGGTGCGCAGGCTTTGTACATTCGGTTTCACTACAAATCTTTTAAATTGCTTGAAATATTGTTCTGTGAGGCTATGTTGGATTAAACGGAAGGTCGGATAAGCGGGACTCTACTGCATGTAGTGAACTGCTAACAACAGTTGCACATCAATACATATTGTAGAACGAACCTAAACAAAAGTGGAACTTGGAAAATGGATTTGAACATGCAGTGGTTTAACTGATTAGTTGAGCTTTATTTATCAGATTTGTAGTGTTAATTCATGATGATTTGGGATATTCCTGTTAACGTTTGTGTGGCAGAACCTTAAATATTAATAGGTAGCAGTCACTGAGTTGAGTGCTTGCCGGGTTTTTTCATGCTGATTTCCACTGTGCCCTGTGTATAACTGAGCTATGGTTATAAAGCTCTTTACTGAAAGACCCTCAGTAAAGAGTAACAATCCGTAAAGAGCGGAATAGGCTCTTTAAAATGTAAAACTATTTCAGTAATTTTTTCTTTCAAGTGTCATTTTAGGATCTACTTTTATTGTAAATATTAAGTCGCAGGTATTTTGGTACACATTTGTTTATCTTGTGTATAATCATAATACTGTTTACTTAGTAAACAGTAAAGTCAGGATATTGAGGGGTTATTGTATATACAGTACAAATATTACAGTCACAGTTTCAGTTAAAACAAATTACTAGCTTCATTTATGTTCTAATTAAGTAAATATTTGAATGTAACACATTTTAAAATTGTCATTTAAATGTAAACCAACTTGCTTTGTTATACTTACTGACATTGTTGAGGTTTGTCCCATACACAGTGTCAACTTTTCATTACGTTGCAAACAGTTTGGAACACTTGCTGTTCTTCGTTTCAGCTGCAAAAACAGAAATAATACATGTTATGGAACTTGCAAATCCTAAACGAAAAGTAATCTAATCTGAAAAACATTGATGGATTTGGTTTTCCAGATTGTTAAACCTACAAAATGAAAATACAATCCAGTTTACATTTACAAAAATTTCTCTATTTTACGTAGTTTTAATAAAATACGTAAAAAATTCAGTAGCCTGAAATTGTCACAATATTTTTCATTGTAATTTTTATAAATTTCGTGTAGGCTGAGGTAATAATTGAATTAATCAGTATTAACAGAAACTAACGAGTCTGTTCTCATGTGATAGTTTGTATGAAATAATACAGAAATGTTTGAAATTGTTTGCAACAGTGTCTGGGACTGTTTAAAATATTTATCATTAACTTTTTCTAAAAAAGTATAAATGCATCTTCTTCAGCGAGTCCTAATTGTTTGTTCAGCATTCTATCCCTTGATTTTTTACTATTATTGGAATTTTCACAAGATACATAATATTCTCTTCTTTGGTGTTGAAATAACATCATGTTTTTCCCTAACAATATCCCCTGAAGTATTTTAGTTTGCCTGTAAAACTACTTCATATCAAAATGAAGTTTATCCTATCAACATTTTGATAAGCTTCTAGCTTAAACAAAACTTAAGTTATACAGTGGGGGGGTTGGAGATAATCAAACATTAACGTAAGTATAGCTAACAACAGTATTAATTGCCCATTACTGTATTTAAATGAAAAGGTAGTTGACCTCTAAAATTAAGTGTCTCAAAATGACAAAATTAAATCCTTTTATGTATCACATTAAAACATTATTTTTATATCATTTTTATTATGGCCGAAATATATGACTAGCAAAGTGTACAGTTCTGGAAAGGGTAAATCTGAAATAGGCATGATTTGATAATTAGGCAGTATTCACCGAAATACATCAATCTCAAGAATTTGTGTAACAAACTACTTCTAGGTTTTACGTTAAATCTGATTAGCCAGATTTGTTTAATGCATTAAGTATCGTCTGAATCTAAAAAAGATATTAGGACGATACCAGCTGAAAGCAGTTCCAAGCAACACAATGTTTTTTACACACTATATTCAGACATGGCAACTCTATTCTCCCGATGCAACAAAAAAGGTTATTATTTATGCCTATATTGGGTTCAGATTATCATTGTTCTACTGTACTATATTAAAAAAATGTATTTAGACATGACCCATTACAATTTTTACATTAATACGCTGACATAATTTTTGAAATTTTTTCCTGAATGCCCTTGTTTATACCACAGACAAATTTGGTATTACAAGGCTTTAATACTTAATATTAGCCGCCTCGGTGGCCTAGTTGATAGCGTACTGGGCTTTCACACCGAGGACCCGGGTTCGATTCCCGGCCAGGGCTTGGCATTTTCATATGCTCTAATAAATCATCCCATTGTCTGCATTAATCCAAGTGTGCACAACAGTTGGATGTTAACACCAAAAAAAAAAAAAAAAAAAAAATTGTTATTTTCACTGGAATAATAAAGTTGGTTTTTTTTTAATTTAATATTTTTCATCCTACTCATTGTTTTTTAAACATACATGACAAATTTATTTATCGGAAAAATGCATAAAAAATTCAGGATCATTTCGAAATAGATCAATTTATAAAATGGTTTTGCAAGTCACTGTGTCTTAGTGCTGACTTCATTGTGTATCGACCAATCAAATGCAGATTTAGTCATTGCACATTCAAGTAATTGCATAGTCAAACGTACAAAGCAAGTCCAATATAATTTTGTAGACCTATGTAGCATCCATTGACTAATAAAAAATAACATCCACTTTAAATAAGAAATAATGTTAGCTCACAATTATTACAAGTTTATTTATATACTAAAATACTTTATTCTTGGAACTTCTAACTAAAGTAGAGGTGTTATAAACATTATTAAATAATTTGTCATATATATAAATCAATTACATTTTGGGCCGTTGGTAACACTAATTTTTGAACAGATGATTGTAATAAAAAAAAAAAATGAACAGCTGTAAATATAAATTCAGGAAACTAACCTCACAGAATATTATTGATAGTTTTCTTTTGAATTTATCAGTATATTTTATTTATATAAGTGTTAGAAAAACATTCAAGTATTTAACCAATTAAACCATTCGTGAAAGTAAAATATTAAGTCTTAATCAGTTTTGTTAATAATTAATTTTGTGTTAAAAATTAATTCATATTACTACAAATAGATTTTTATTGTTGTTAAGTTTATTTTAATGGAATGATATTACTTGTACATTAAATATAATTGTTGACTTAAGACCATGTATAATAAAACTTTTCAAATTATAGCAATCATTTAATAATTTTTTTAAAAATCTTTTAAAATTGGCACATTTTCTATTGTATTGTTTATAGTCTATGCCTTACATGTTATCTTTGTTATATTGTATGATTGTTATTTTATGTGTTTTGCAATTTTCTGTGTCGTAGGTGTTTGTTCGGTGTTGATATTGATTTACCAAATTATTTGTAAACCCATTTTTAGATTGCTCTAATTTAAATTAGTCTCTATTTAAATTTTGTATTTGTTTAAACAGGTTACAAAGAACAAAATCTGGAAGGATATTGCAGGCCTTCTAGGTATTGGTGCTTCCTCAAGTGCGGCTTATACTTTAAGGAAACATTACACCAAAAATCTTTTACCATTTGAGTGCCACTTTGACCGAGGTGGTATAGATCCACAACCCATTATCAATCAAGTTGAGGCATCATCGAAAAAAAAGGGATCAAAGACTGCTCCAGTACCTTCTCCAGGTGTGTAAAAATGGTATACGTCTGCTCATATTATTGTATCAAATGTTAGATATATTAGCAATTTTGTCCCCATTTGATTCTAGAACATGGCACTAGAAAAATTAAGAATGCTTACATAGTTTCATAAAAATTCTTTTTTATTTAGTGACAGGTTTCACTGTCAGGCAAAGGAAGGATTAACAATGTAAGACGGTCGGTAAGCAGCACATTGGGAAAACCTCTTAAACAAGTGACTTGAGTAAGAAAGAGGAGTTGAAGTTAGTCTGTTCATTTAAATTTAAATTTGGTTTTTTACAAATCTTAATATATAAAAGACGTCCTGACTGACTGATTCATAATCAATGCAGAGCCAAAACTATTTTAGCTAGTGACTTGAAATTTTCAGAGTGCATTTATGTTACCATATAGGAGTGCACTAAGAAAGGACTTTTCAAAAATTTGATTTTAACACCATTAAACTACTTATCTAGTCCAAGTGTAATAAACAATATACAGCCAGTACTATTATAGCTAGACTTGAAATTTTCAAGGTATCTTCTTACAACAATGTCAAGGTGCATTAAGAAAGGATTTTGCAAAAATTTGATTTTGACGCCATTTAACTACTTACCCAGTCCAAATTTAATAAACAACGTACAGCCGAGACTGATATAACTAGAAACTTGAAATTTTTAGGATACCTTTTACAACAATGTCGAGATGCACTGAGAAAGGATTTTGCAAAAAAATGATTTTAACACCATTGAACTACTTGCCCAGTCCAACTTTAATACTCAATGTATAGCCGAGGCAATTATAACTAGAGACTTGAAATTTTCAGAATACCTCCTTCAAACAATGTTGAGTTGCATTTAGAGAGGATTTTGTAAAAAATTGATTTTAAAGCCATTAAACTACTTACCCAGTCCAACTTTAATAATCAATGTATAGCCGAAATTGTAATAGCCAAAGATTTGAAATTTTCAGGGTTACCACCACATGTAGGGGTGCACTGAAAAACGATTTTCCAGCATTCAACCCCTAAAGGTTAAAATGAGGTACAACAATTTTTATTGGAAAAAATATGTTTTTCGTCTGACCTTAAAACGTAACATAGTCACTCTTAAATATAAGTAATGAAATATATTTATCACCATTTCCCAAAATTCATACCCTAAAGAGATTGAAAGGGGGCAGAAAATGTAAAAAAGGGGTATACAGTTTTCAAATTGAAGAAATATTTGTTTTGGATCCGTATATTCTAGAAATATACTCTAAAAGACAAATAATGAAACACATATTTCAACATTTTTTCGAATTCATTCTCTAAAGGAATAAAAATGTAAAAAAGATGTATAATTATAGAAAAGAGTGTTTTCATTGGAGAGAATATTTTTTATCGACTTTTCTTAAAAGTAAACAAAAATTTTAAAACACAAATTGTGATACACATAATTCAGCATTCCCCCCAATTCATCCTCTAAAACAGGGGTCTCCAAACTTTCCAGCCTTAGGGCCATACTGATTACTCCAGTAAGTTCCGAGGGCCAAAACCATATTATCATTGTTGCCGGTGGAAAAAAGTGAAATAGTCCACTGATAAAAAAAAAAGCTCTCCGCGGGCCGGACAAAATCTGTCCGCGGGCCGGATGTGGCCCTCGGGCCATAGTTTGGAGACCCCCTGATCTAAAAGAACAAAAAAATGTATAAGTGTTTGTATTGGGAAAAAAAATTTTATGAGATTTTCTTAAATTCGAATGAAACACGTTTGAAGACAATAAAACAACATTCAGGTTATAATATTTTTTCATATTCACTGTAAAATAATCATAAGTTAAGATGATCACGCTTTTATTAATATATTTTTTTTATGTTTATAAATTATGTCATTAATGAAACAGTTTAAGTTTTGTGGGCGAAGCCACGACAGGTAATGCTAGTAGATATATATATTTCTGAAATTTCTAAATTATTTAGTTTTAGAACCTTTTTGGTTCTAAAACCTTTAGATTATTTTTAACCTTTAAATTATTTAGAAAACCTTTTTGGTTTTTATGGATTACAATGATATTATTCAAATGAAAAGGAATGATCAGATTCCAATTAATGATGGAGTCACTTTGCCAATTTTAAAAATCCTAATTTTAATTTTAATGAACAGACTAACTTACTAAACTTACCCTCTCTCCTTTACTCAAGCCTATTGTTTAGGGGTTTTCCTAACCTCATTGACCTTTTTACATCATTTATCCTTCCTTTCTTTACCTTTTCCCTTCCAGTTTTAACATCAGCTCTATTAGTATATAAACATGCTTTATAATTTTTAGCTTCACTATTTCTGAAGATACCTCACGGCAAAACATGCCATTGATCAAAATAGAATTCATATAGTTTTACTGTAATTTAAATGTAACACTGTTAACAAATAAATAATGATGAAATATTTTTTTCTAGGGTCGTCAAATTCCCAAGACTCTTTTCCATCTGGTGGCGGAGGAAGTGGCTCAATGGATGGGTACGGGTATGGATATCCGCCCGATTATAATAACCAACGGCCACCTTCACAGTCAAACCAAGGTATGTACGCATGCATGTTTATACTAGGTGTATGTTGTGTTGTTGTCTATAAATAACCGAAAAAGCTATATTAATTTTCTAGAAAGTGTATTAAACAGTATGAAAACTTTATAAGCAAAATATTATGTTGGTTTTAGGTTGTGTTGCATTTTATTTTTAAACATGAACTCTTTGTTAAAAAATCATCAACATAATCGCCATCGTACCTGCTCTTTTGCTAAACAAATGCTGAATAGTTTTTTTGCATGCACAAATACGATTTTTAGTTAATCATTATTTATTTATTAAAACCATTAACGAATAAATTTCTAGATATTTTAATATCAAAAGGCACTTCAAAATTTGTAGTGAACTGTATAATTTGCTTGCTGATAAATTTTCTGTTCCAGTTAATATAATTTGTTGTGCATGTATATTATCTTTCCTACCCTAGAAGAGTGGCAATTTAATTACAAACTGTCATTTTAAAACTAAAAACAACAAAAAATAATTTGCATCAGTAATACCACATTCTATTTTTCTTCCTTTCAAAAGTGATTAGTAAGGAGTAAAGACAATCGGTTGCAAGATCAAAATAAAATGACAGTTTAAAATTTTGAAGGCAGCAGAACTGCGAAGCACATGGTAATTGCTTAAACCAGTTTTCACGTATTTATTGAGTTTTGTATAAAGAACAAGCATTAATTTTGTCATAATAATGTTTTTTGTTTTTAATTATGTAATATATTTACCCTGAATAACTTTTTTCGCTAAATCAGAATAAATTGATACGTTATTGTTATTTTTAATGAAATCATTGCATGATAAAATCATTTGAATATTGGTTTCAACGAGTTGAATTACTTAGTTTTTGTAATTATTATAACTTTTTTATATGTAACACACTGTACATAACTAAACCTATAAAATATTCTCTACAGTTTTTATTATTTATGTAGTGAAAAAGTGACAAAAGATATGCATTAGTATAAAAGCACAACTTTTTAATTTGTTTTATTTATGTTAGTTTTTTTTGTTAAAACGATTACTTTTACTATTTTTGTTTGATAATTTTTTAAATATAATATTTAATAATTTGGTTTCGATCAAATTATGATTTATTACAATCGTTAAAAATATACTAATTTTGGGAGCATTGCGACAGGTATGGGGATGCCAGTTGGGGGTGCAGGCGATAACGTTAGTGTTTCCAACCCTTTTGAAGACATGGGTGCAGGTCAGAGAGGGCCACCCCGCCCAGGTACGCCCTCCCGCATGCATTGCACGGTGCATGCGTTTATTTTTCCTTTTTATCTTGTTTTTATGTGTTTTGTGCACTTGTGTTTTCGTCCACAATTGGGTCTTTAAAACGTGTTGTTAAATTGCTGTTTCGTGTCCTGTCTTATAGTATATGTAATGTTTTATTATAATCGTTAAACGGGAATTAGGAGAAGTCAGGTTATATTAGTATATATATTATTACGTATGAATTTAAGTAATATATATATCTTTTGCAAATTTATTTAATATTTAATTAGAATGGCAAAAAAGTAGCCTACAAATTAATTAAACAGAAAGGAATAATTCAATAATATTTTACTTTTTTTAGGCTAAGGGTAATTAATTACAGTACTAAGTATACATGTCAATTTTCACAAAGTTGGCATATGTTAAATGAATATTGAAAATAAAAATATCTGTGTGTACAGTTGATGGTATAATATTAAAAATAAAATTAGAAATTATTCATCAGTTAGTTTGTTATAGAACAATTTCGGATAAATATTGGCGTACATAACACTAGGTACTACTAATAATGACATTTATACGGCTATAGGTTTTTTTTTCAGCCATTAACCTTTTTGCTTCTGAGGCGAATTACGCAGTCCCTATGTTGTAAATTGTAAAGAGTAACTAATCACAGATTATAGTTCTTCAAAATATATTAAATTCTCCTAAAGTTTCAGTTATTACTTTAAGAAAAGAAGAAAGAACCCCCCTCCCAGCATGAACTGAGATGGGATTTTGATATAATTGAAGGGTTAACTGATGTGTGTTAGGGATTGATAAATATGTTGGTGTTTATATTAATAGGCCCGTGAAAAATAAATTTATTTAAAAAATTTTCTAAAACCGTATTTTTAATCTTATGCTAATATATTTGTCTATCATTTTTGTCAATTATAATAAAAAGTTGCAAACATTTAAAGACTGTGAAGTATGGTATTATAATAGTTTGAAATTAATACCTTAAAAATTGTGATTTTTTATAGTTCATTTGTCTTGATAAAACATACAAGATTATAAAAACATTTTAATTGTAAATCTTTCTTTTGAAACCTTTTTTTTAAATGTTTGGTTACACACAAAAATTAATTGGAAGTTTAATTATAGAATAATAGGCTAAAAGGTTATTATTGCATGCGTTGTTTGTACATTATTTTGTGTTTTATACTTCTGGAGTGTTCTTTTAAATTCGTTTTATGTTAAAATATTTTCTATATTTTCGTTTATTTGTATATAATTTCCTTTGCTTATCGTTTTACACTTGTGTTATGTATTATATATTTTTAATGTGTTTGTTTTTATCGTTATTATTAGAGATTAAAATTTATAAAACAAGATCAAGCGTTTTCATTTAAACTATTTAGAATTATGTTTAAAACAAAATTTTGAAGATTTTTTTATTAAAGTATTGCCTAACTTGAGTGTGTTCAGAACCTTCTTGACTTTGTTTATTATTATAATTACTTACAATGAAGTTATCAAGTGTATTCGTAAATGTGTAAAATATACTTCAGTATGTGGTAAAAAA
The DNA here is from genome assembly GCA_022606455.1 of Callitettix versicolor. NCBI lineage: Eukaryota > Metazoa > Arthropoda > Insecta > Hemiptera > Cercopidae > Callitettix > Callitettix versicolor. The sequence continues at coordinate 28,300,428 of CM040189.1, forward strand.
GTGCAATTATTTTATTTATAGAAAGGCTGCATTTAAAAGTGTTAGGTTTATTTGTAAACTTTTCATAACTTCAAAAATGTTTAATTAATAGATTCCAGACATTTAGTTAGTATGTGATATTATAATGTAAAGATTTGGATATTATTTTATTAGTTATCACATGATAATTCGCAACTTTTATTGTACCTTTTTTTAAAAATCTGTTCTAAATTTCCAAATTTCGTTGGAAAGTGAATTTGACATCAGTTAGGGACAAATTGAATTGTGCTGCCAGTTGTTATTAATTACAATGGTGAAATAACATTATGAAAGTATACGGTAAAAATGCAGTTATAATTTAAAAAATAAGGTATAATTAATATTTGCAGTTTTAATTCTAAAAAATGAAATATGTTCACTTTAAAATATTACCGATATTTATTTAGTGTTAATTAGAAGCACAAAGTCCACCGATAAATTTGTAGAAAAAATTTTAATTTTACTTTCTAAAAAAAATTTATATTTGGTATGTCATAGTTTTTGATCAGTTGCATGTTTTTTGATTTCATTAATTAAGAGAATTATATACAACCAAAATTTGACCATTTTGTTTTTCAGGTATGCAAGGAGGTTATCAAGGGCAGGGTGGGTACTCGCAGTATCCTGACCAATATAACCAACAATACCCTGCTGGCGGAAATTATCCACCAAATAGGCCAATGTACCCTCCGTACGGACCAGATGCGGAAAGGTATGATTTTCCTGATTTTAAGAATTTTTTTTGAACAATTTTTTTAGGTATTGAAATAGCAATAAGCCTACTGAGTTTGTTATTATTTTACAAACATTGATTAGCACATTTATATTTTAAAAGTATTATAAGTACTACTATAAAAGTTTACAAAATTGAAATAGTTGCTGAAAATAAATAAAAAAACATTTTTTTAATTCAAATATATAATTAATTCATTAAACTATTAGATTTACAGAGTATTATGGTTCATATTATTAAATATCTATTTAATGTAGTATAATATTTTCATTCGCTGCAAGTTGCTAGTTTCTATCTATGTCTATTCTATTTGTTTAATTTATATTCACAATGCTAATCTACTTATAATTTGTGGCAGAGGGTACAACCAAAATAGTGGCTCAGCTCCAAGCCCTGGTACACAAGGTCAGCCGGGCTCATCTCCTGGTCCTGATCCATACAACCGCTACATGGGGCCAGGGCAGCAACCACCAGGATACCCACCACGCCCAGGCTACGGGGGCCCTCAACCTTCAGGACCTCCGGCTGGATCTTCTTCGCAACAAACACCTCCAGGCCAACCTCCAACTCAAACATATCCACCTCCACCCGGTGGCCCTCCACAGCAAGACTACTACAGACAAGATCAGGTGTATCCGGGACAAGCAGGGCCTCAGGGTCAAAGTGCACCAGGAGCTCCTCCGGGCGCAGGGGCTCCGTATCCAGGAGGGCAACCAAACAAAAACATGCCTCCGCCGGCTGCCCAGCCTCGCCGACATCCGGACTTTGCCAAAGATCAACAGCCGTATCCACCTTTTAACCAACAAAGACCTATGTATGCTGGTACGTATTTACTTGACTGTTATTGTATTTCAAAAATTCAAGTAAGCTATTAAAAAAAATATTGACTTTTTTATATGTAACACTGTACATAACAAAACCTATAAAATATTCTCTACAGTTTTTATTATTTATGTAGATTGCATTTGTTGAGTGAAAAAGTGACAAAAGATATGCATCAGTATAAAAGCACAACTTTTTAATTTGTTTTATAACGTTAATTTTTTTAGTGTAACAAAATGTACACTAATCATGTTTTAATATACATGATTAGTGTATATAGTCAGTGTGTACATTTTGATCTTTTTTTGAAACTTGGTTACAAATGTATTTCATGAATATTTTTATAAACGTTAGTGTAGTTTTTCCCATGACTAAATATTAATAGCATAGATTCGTGTTTTCCTTTATTGATAATTTTATTAAACAAAATTGATTGCACAATATTTTATACAAGGTCAAATAAGCAGTCCTTGTACAGTTTGTTTTTTTTTACCTTTATAGGAAAGAGGAAGCTCTTCTCTATGAGAAAAAACTCAACTATTTTATTAACAAACTGAATTATTTTTATTTAGATTTTTGTAACCTATGCTATTTTTTTTAGATTTTAAACATCATTAGTATTTTAATCGTATATAGTATTTTGTAATTCAGTGTTTTAAATTATATCAAAAATATTTTAACCCTTTCATTGCTAGAACTTTTTTTTGCTTGCATTACCCAAAAGTATATCTGATATTTTTCTCCACATAAGGTATACAAAAGTGCTGACCCATTTTTTGAAATTTGTGTAAATTTTGTAAATAATCCTGTATGTATTTTTAATTTGAAAAGTGAATATTATGGATTTTGTTTTTTTTCCTCAAAAATAATAAATATCATCAAACCTTAAAGTCCCTTATAATCTATCAAAAAAAAAAATTTAAGAAATAAAATTACATCCTTAAAACATTCTGAAGAAATTTTCAGTTTGTTTGAAGAAATCAGACAGGAAAAAATATTTAGCCTAAAACATTTTACATCACTTATAGGCGCAATGTGTTCATTATATGTATGTAAAAATTTTAGGCCAATATCTTACTGAATTAAATTACACTATTTTTAAACAAAATCAGATAACCTTGAAACAGGAAAATTAAAACATATATAACGTTCATAACATTTTTTTTTCTTATTCAGCGACATATGTTTGCCATAAGGCATCTTCAGACACAGTAAGCTAAAAATTATAATGTGTGTTTATATACTAATACAGTTTATGTTAAAAATGGAAGGAAGAACAATGTAAGAAGGTCGGTGAGCAGAAGGTTGGGAAACTCATGAACAATATAAGCACACTTTATAATGTTTAGCTTCATTGTGTATAAAGATGCCTCACAGTAAAACGTATGCCGCTATATAAAAAAGAATTTTTATGAAACTATATAAGTGTTTTAATTTTTCTAGATATCATGGAGTTTCACCAAGTACTGACTGGATGTTCAATAAATAAACTTTAAACAGCTGACTTAATTGAAGTTTAATCTTATTGATTTTACATACTGTAACATATATGAAATCTTCCTTAGCCGATTAATATTAAAAAAATAGTAGTATTACTCTTTTCCATTTCTTGTGTCTTCCTTAATCAGCGCAATCAAACGTTGGCACTTCTTGCGTTTTTTAAAATGTGTGATAAAACAGGACATTGACAGGAAAGGGTTAATTGTAATTTAACAATGTTGATTTTTAACAATGGATATTTTTTTTAGGAGGATGGTCAAATAGTAATAATAACCAATACAGAGGTCAGTTTGGGGCTCAAGGCCCTGGTGTGGGTGGTCCAGGGCCACAACAGTGGAACCAAGTCCCTGCTCGCCCAGGAGGACCTCCTGCCCCAGGGCAACCACCTCAAGGCCAATGGGACCAGCAAAGATATCCACCTGCTCCGAATCAACCGCCATACCAATCGCCTCAACAAGTAAGTTGGTCAAATATTTTTATGTTGGTGGTTATGTGTATAATCAATAAAACATTGTTCTCTATTTTAGAAAAAAAAAGTATAAGAAATTAACTTCATTGTAGAAAAAAGCACAAGTGCGTACAACTGTATGTGGCATAGCTACTCTTTATGAAAGAGTAGCTTGTTATGCTTGTTGTATTATGCAGATGTGTGCCTAAAATATGTGACGTAACATACAGTTTTATGTAACCTTAAAATTAATTAATTATAGCATAACCTCAAAAACAAAAAGACCAAGTTAATTATTACTAAGAATTTTTAACTATATTTAGTAATTGTAATTTGTTATAAATTTGTGAAAAAATTTTAACCTCTGAATTATATGAATTAATAAAATTTGTGTGCATCATTCGTATTAAGAAAATTACGTATAACATTGTTGTTTTGTTTTAGTGGGGAGTTCCAAATATGGGCAATACTGGAGTAGGACCTAATGGTGGCATGAGGCCAACAATGGGTCCTAGGCCTGGATTCAGACCAGATGGAAAGCCGTACGGACAAATGTCACCCGCTATGGGGATAAAGGTAAAATATTAAGTAGGAAAAGGCAAACGGTACAATTATAAATGTATACTGAAATTCACAATGTTTATTTTTAGCGTGCTGTTTTATATAATATTGAGAAATTGCAGTTTAATATATTGACCTGATTGTCTGATTAGTATATTATAATTGTAATAGAAGACATACAGTAACTTGTGTGATAACTGGATATTGTGGTATTTTTGGTAATACAAGCAGCATAAACAAGCACAGTTCTGTACATTGGCTTTTCTAATAACTGTTGATGTATCTATGTAGGCCAATAATAGCACCTGTCTGCATTTATAATTTTGTGCCTTACTTGCTGCTCCCTTAAATCATTTTGTTGAGTCACTATTGATCCCAGATGTTTAAATTGCTGGACTGCTTCTATATTGTGTTGCCCAGTTTCAACCCTTTTATTAGACTAAAATACAGTAAAGGATAATGATGTTCTGGAACATCGTTTACAATATGCGACAAAGAGTAATGATGCATTTATAATTTTGTGCCTTACTTGCTCCCTTCAATCATTTTCTTGAGTCACGATTGATCCCAGATGTTTTAAATTTTTGGATTGCTTCTATATTGTGTTGCCCAGTTTCAACCCTTTTATTAGACTAAAGTAAAGGATAATGATGTTTTGGAACACTGTGTGCAAGGCTTTTACAAGAATTTATATTCGTTTATGTATTACTGTTTCGCATAAATTTAAGTTGCTATTTGTAGGTATGTAGAAGTGGGCCAGAGGAGTGGTAGAAGCTTACAAAGGCAGCCCTATACTCAAATAAGAAAAGGGAGAAGTTTTCTGGAAATGCCTCTGAATGTGAAGCCTTCTGAACTACCTGGCACTTCATTACATTAAGCTTATAAACAATGGTTTTTTTGGTATATATGTTATAAACGTAATATGCATAAAAACAGAAAGTTCCATTGATGGATGGAGATCTCTAATAACACTCCAAAAACAAATCAGATACTATAATCTGGCCACTGTAATTAAGCAGCAACAAATACTCTCTTTCGCTGACTGGTTAGGAAGGTTCCAACGTGTGGGGGAACAAGAAAAAACATGACTACAAATGCAATGTGTCATTATGTTAAGTTTTTTCTTTCTTTTTTGACATTTTTAGTTATAAAATGTCACTATTAAATCTGGCGATGTTCCAGTACATCAATACTGATGAAAGGGTGCAACGAAAAAATTATTGTAATATATTTGTATAATTGATTTTAAAATAAAAACTGTTTCTAACAAAGGTATTACTGCGTGGTCTTTGAAATAATTATTATTAGTCTTTAGTCATATTTATAAATATCAAGTTCCAATTTTTTTATTTTCAGCCTGGACAACCTGGGCAGATGGGAAGTGGAGTACAAGGAGGAAGTGTAAAAAGAGAATTGGTATTTCCATTGGAGAGTGTAGAGGCTGTGACACCAGTTCTGTACAAGAGAAGAAAACTAGGCAGGTCTGATGTAGCGCCTCTAGAGGCGTGGAGACTGATGATGGCACTGAGGTCAGGACTTCTAGCTGAAACTACCTGGGCTTTAGATGTGCTTAACATTCTACTTTTCGATGATGCCAGTATCGCGTACTTCGGTTTAACGCACTTACCAGGGCTACTAGATGTTTTGTTAGAGCACTTCAGGCGAGCATTATCCGAAATGTTAGAAACTAAATTAGAAAATTCGAGTTCAAGACAATGGTATGAAAAGCCATCTTCAGAATCAAGAGGTGTTGACTTAGGAAATATAACTAATTCACCTGACGCGAATGATCGAATAACAATAATAAGAGGACCCGATCATACGTTGAGATCGAGACGAGGTGCTCCGGTTACCGTTGTTCCCGCTTCGGATGAACTGTTTGTAGCGGATACGCGAAGAAGTTGGGACAATGATGAACTAGACGAAGGTGCTGATTCACCCGAAAGTACGAAGTATATTATTTCTTGTTTTCGTGACGAGTTTAGTATTGTGCCGTTTGTCAGGCTATTACCTGACAAAGAAAGTGAAGTGAAGCCTAAAGTGGAGTGTGAAAACGTAGAGAAAAAGAGGACTAAGTCATTGAGTGATGTATTAGCGCGAATAAAAAAAGATCAAAGTGAATTAACGGAAGTGAAAGTTGAAATTAAGAAAGCAGAAGACGACGAACGAGTGCGAGATCCGGCCGGTACGTTGCGAAGACGAAGGATGTCAGATTATGAAGACGAATGCTACAGCCGAGATGAAGCAAGTCTGTATTTAGTATCCGAGAGTCAGGAGGCCTTGGCAAGGCGATGTATATGTTTATCAACTATTTTACGAAATCTTACCTTTGTACCCGGCAACGAAGGAGAATTTGCCAAAAATATTACGTTCCTTGGTTTATTGGGCAAACTACTTCTGTTACACCATGAACATCCGTTACGTACACAAAAGCAGCGCAACTATGATAGAGATGATGATACGGACTGCGGAGACTGCTGCTCATCACTTCAGGGCGAATCTGAATGGTGGTGAGTTCACTTTGTTTTATGAATAACATGTATATTGTATTATTGTAATGTCACTGAATTTTAAAGATTGGTTAGAACTGTGACAGACTTCTCCATGACAAGAAAAGAAAAGGTGTATAAATTTTTAATTCGAATTATTATTTAGAAATTTGTACAGTTAGTTTTTGTTTATTGAAAGTTTTCACTTTAACTTTGAGTAATTAATTAAATTTTAGTTAACTGCAATGCTATTAATTATATTGTTGCTTAACGTATGTTCAGAGTATTTCCAAAATTTGTTTTACCAGTATAATTTAACCTTCTTTTCCCCTAAAGAAAGTGAGGTTTAAATGGGTAATTTTTAACCAAAATAGTGAAAAAGTTGTAGGTAAAATATTTGTGTTTGTAAATAACAATATTCTAGAGGAAACCGTTTCATTTGTCTGAATCCAGTTAAATTTCGTATGCAATAATACGTTAATATTGTTGGCTATGGTAACAGATTTAAATTGTTAAAACACTATAAAGAAAGGAGTTGGCCTGTAAAGAGAGTAAGGGTGTCTCCTAGTTTTCCTTATACAAAAAATATATAAGTACTGTGTACTCAAAACTGGTCTATTTTTATATGATGCAGAAGTGATAGGAAATTATATTTATAACAACATAATGTACCTTTAGCATAATTTATAAAATGAAATACAGTAGAATTTCGGTAACACCATTTTTTATGGACTGAAAGGGTGTAGAGTTATACGAATGTCGAGTTCGACAAAATTTAGGTAAAAAAAAAAAAAAATTAGTACTTCTTTTTAACGGAAGTCCACTTCTGTTAGCTTGTTGATAACTTCCGTCACTTTAGCTTTCACCGCTTCCACACTGTGAAATCTTGTCCTGTTAACCCTTTGGCTGCTATGCAATGAACTATCATAATTTACTAACGAGAAATGTGGCACAACAATCTATTGTTACTATAATTTCGTCAGTAATTGTCTTGGTGAAGCTTCCAGAAATTGTTCTTCCACAAATCAGGTCTTCCTCTTCTCACTCGTACATGAAGGGCTGTTGGAATTTTGATGTAATAATGTCAATTGACCACCTGACCCTTGGGAACCAAGTGAAGAACAGTTCCACGCTTCTTAAAAAAAATTTCCTTCAATTATGATTTGCTATTTTTGCTGTGATGAGGTGGGGCATCCAGTGCATTTATTGGCACTTTGTTTCAGGATCAGGGTAAAACACCATGATTCATCACAAGTAATACGTTTGTGTAACAATTCTGGATCATTAACAGTGTTGTTTAAAAGGTCAATGCAGATGTTCATTCTTGCTCCCATTCTTATTGTTCTGGAGTTAGAAGTTTTGACACCATTTTTGTACAAACTTTTTGCATGTTCGTTGATTCGTACAAAATCTGAATGACATTTTCTTTTGTTAATACCTGAGATTTCAGCAAGAGTTTGCATATTCAGATGATGATTTTCATGGACCATTTTCTAGATGTCATCTTTTTAAATTGAGTATTCACAGTTTTTCCCAGTTTCGTTTCACAAGAAACTTGGAAGTTAACTCGTTGATCCATCAAACACTTTCCATTTTTTTCAACGAGATGCTAACGTAAGGACTTATAAGGACGATTGCTACAGTGAAATTTAATGATGTACAACTGTTCCCATCAAGGTCATTGTGTGTGGGAGGGGGAAATATCAAATCTGCCACGGCTTGCTCACCGTTTGCAAGTAACAACACCAGTCCGGTTATTTAATTGCCACACGTCATATTACTGGTAAATACACAGTAGTACAGTACTGTTAAATCATACTTGAAATTAACTATTAATTAAGATTGGAAATTTAATTCAGTACAGTAATTATAAATTGCTACATAATCCTTTAAAAAACTACAGGAAAATGTCATTTCATGAAAAAAACCGAATAATCATAGACTAGTCCTCAAACTGAGATCTATGGCGTTCTGTACTGTTCAAAGTCTGCATACTGGCAATCATAACATAAGGCAGTATGCCATATCGACGTAAATGATATGTACAATTAGTGATAAAAATAATTTACTTTACTAGAGGTAATTGAGATGTGAGGAAATGTCGAGTTGTACGAAAGATTGAGCTTCCAGAACTGTTGGATAAGTTTTTAAAATTATTGACTTTGTTGGTACTTTCAGTTTTTATCCCGAATTGGTCTCTAAATGTATATAATTAAATTATAATTTGTTTTCAAATATTAACCATATAATTGTTATATTTCAAACGATTCTTCTTTAAATTCACAGGTGGGAGTTTCTACATCATCTACGAGAAAATGCTCTCGTGTGTTTAGCCAATATGGCGGGTCAGGTAGACTTAGGCCTTTATACAGAAGACGTTTCACGGCCTCTGCTAGACGGACTATTACATTGGGCTGTTTGTCCGGCAGCTCAAGGGCAAGATGCTTTCCCGACAGTGTCGTCATCGTGCCCTCTCTCACCACAACGCCTCGCTTTAGAAGCTCTTTGTAAATTATGTGTGACTGACGCTAACGTAGACCTAGTAATTGCTACTCCTCCCTATTCAAGGCTAGATAGGCTATGTGCTGTGCTGACCAGGTTACTTTGTCGTAGCGAAGAACAGGTTGGTAGTAAATGTGTTTTTATTTTATTTAGATGTAGAAATATTTGTTGCAAGATAAAAATCAAAGTGTCTGATTTGCGTCAAATTACTGGCTTCTATTTTTTTTTCTTAATCTTACTCTTTTTTTCATTATAAAATTATGTATATATATATATCTAAAATATTAATGCTAACATCCTGTACAATTTTTGCATTTTAAATAAAAAATTAAACTATCTTTGGTTCTAAAGTATTATGTTCAGTGGGCTTTGGCTTGTTGAAGTGTATTACTTGGGCTATAGCTAAACTTCTGATATATTAATGGACACTATTTGTTAATCTCTATTCGCTGAAAGCTTCGAATTCAGTCAGCCATAGAAAGTGGGAAAAAATATGACAAGGCTTGTTCCGAATATTTTTTATAAAAAACTGCAATAGTTTAATGGAATACTATTTATTTGTAGGTGCTGAGAGAATTTTCTGTGAATCTTCTTCACTATTTGGCAGCTGCAGATAGTGGCATGGCAAGGACAATTGCATTGCAGAGTCCGTGTGTATCGTTGTTAGTTGCATTCATAGAACAAGCTGAAGCTAGTGCATTAAGTGTAGCGAATCAACACGGCATCGCAGCGTTACGTGATAATCCTGACTGTATGGGAACTAGCCTGGACATGCTTCGTAGAGCTGCTAGGACGTTGCTCAGCCTATCAAAACATCCGGACAACCGGGCTTTGTTCCTGCAGCAAGAACAGCGACTGTTAGCCCTTGTGATGAGTCAGATTCTCGATCAGCAAGTGGCTGCTCTGATTGCGCGGGTGCTGTACCATTGTTCACGTGCTCCTTCGCCCGTACAATCTTAGTCACTGCCTTGCCTTCGAGTGTGATATATTGTGAACAACATTTCATACAAAGATACTTAATTATAAACACTTGTGATTTTAGGTTTCCTGAATATATACACATTTTATTAGATTATTCTCTATTGAAAATTGACTTATAGAATGTATTATTGTAAAGAGCGAAATAATGATGAATTCCAAGAATTTAAAATAAACAAGTTTGGTACCATAACTTAGGTACTTGTATTTATTTAGTCGAGGCTGACGGTGGAACAGACTTTGGTGTGTTTACTTCTTATTTGTTGTTTTAATACTCTGTATTACATTATTCTACCTGCTGTTCGTTTTCCTCATCTCTCAAAAAGCTGGATTTTATGTTTTTGTCGATAATAAAAAAACAAACATCCTGCCGTCTTTCTGTTTAGGTTCTTTGTTACTTCTTCTCTTCATCTCATCGATTGGTAATTACTTGTCCAAATGCTTTATATATGTCTGAATAATTGAATATAAGAAATAAATGTAAATAAGAAGACTTAAAATAAACATTTTGTGTTGTTATTAACCGTATCCTTTTAAATTTTTAGTAAAAGTAGATTTCAGAATTTCTGAATTATAAAAATATTTTTGTACATTACTGTGTAACTTTCTATGTAATTTATTAAGAAAAGTAAAAAAGATAAAAAAACAATGTAATTAAATTGTGTTTCTGCTTTCAGTATTAATGTAAAATATTGTACATTGTTAGTACTCGGATCTCACAGAGGGTTTAGGATCGAGAAAATGTACGTTGACTTCTTAATCTTTGGACTTCTAATTGTTATTATATTCATATATATAAAAAATATATATATATATATGGTATCTCATCATCAAAATAACGATTTATTTATGAAAATAAATCAAATAAATCTTGTAAATTTATAAATCTTATATATTATTCTGATTCTCCCGTAATCCTTATGTACCTAATCTCATTTTCCTCAAATTTCGTAATATTTAATTGGTTGTAAATGCATAAAAATGTGGTACAGTATTTATTCATGGTGATACTTTCCAATAGCGCACGGATAACAAAACTTTAGGTAAGCGTTTTTAGTAATATTTCACTAGTTGTACAAGTTTTATAACTTGTTATTAAAAGTGCTCTTTAAACAATGCAGTTTGGTATGGTGGTCTCTAGTTTGTTCTATTGTAAGTTTCTGTAAATTGTACAAATTTATTTGGAAAATTATTAGTTTATTGTAAAATAAAGGTTGTGTTAATATGTGTTGTTTTGAAAAAAATATAGACTGTGAGTAGGGACTGTGTAAAACATTGTATATTTTGACAGAGATGAAATAAACAAAGTTTAGTTAAATTTTAACAATAAACAAATCATAACTTATGAATTCACTCATTTAAACAGAATCCATTTTCAAAGGAACTCATTGTACGATATCAATTAGGTACTTGTAAATCTATTATCTAGTGAAATCAAGATATGCTGCGGCAGTGTAAAAATATTACCTAAATTTTCCTGCATCTTGGTTAACATACAGGTTGTCTTATTTTAAACCAAACTCAAAATGTAGAACGTTATTTCATTTTGTGAAGACAAAAGCTGTTGCAAAGGAACATGGACAATGTAAAATATTTGAAAATTCATGTTCCCGTATATTTAACAATGTAAATATGTTCAATATATACTGTATGAGTATGTATGTATTCCCTGTACAATAGTCAACATCGGCAACCAGAAGGGATCTCCATAAGAAATAATAGTTTTTTTACTGTAGAAAGGATAGAAAAACTTGTGATTTTGTTGAATAGGTTCCCCTGTGTTTAGGTCCTAAAACACTGTGTCCAAAAAGTTAGTTTTTATATGCTTGTGTGCAAATTGCTGGACAAACAAGTTGACTTTATTTCCATAACGATTAGTAGTGTTGACTTTATTAACCTTTTGATTAGTAATGACAATGTTATTACCATTTGATTAATGATTTTGTGTCATATCTTTGATTTCCTCTCTTCTTTGTTTGGTGTACACACAGAGCAATGCTTTTGTGGTGTCTTCTTAGGGATCTATCGAAAAAAAATCGTGGCCTGTCAGACGGAGTGAGTGTCGCTGCTTACTTCCATTGTTTGCATATTACTAGTTGATGGGTGATGGATCTCCACTTGAATCCTATAAAATGTACAAGACAACCAAAATTTATGTTATTGACCTTATAAAATTAAGCCTAAATTACAATAATGAACTTTGGTTTGTATGTATCTTGTGTTATTCACAAAAATGCTGGTGTTTTGGCATCAGATGTTTGTTTCCAAGCACTGGCATTGCTTACATAGTCATCAAGTTCCTAAACAGAATGCATAAGACTATATTCTTGAAAATTGTCAGGCCTGTATCAATAAAATGAAAAATTCTAATTTGTAATCGATTCATATTATCAACTTTTTTTCATATATGAAGATTCTTAACTTAATAAAGCATATTTAAACAAACAAAATATGAATTTAGGTCTGTGAATGTGAACAGATTTTGAGAAGTTTGAATAATTTTTACTTGTTTTAACAACACCTTCCGAAATAGTTATAAAAGTAAAATGCACTTTAGGTTGAAATTCCCTTGTCCTGGACAGGTAAAACCAGTTTCAGTACTACAGGAAAATTAACCTGGTAAGAGTATGCTGGCAATCCAATAAAAGTACACTTTTCCTGTAAGTAGACTCGAAAACAATCCTTTAATGTTATGGAGATAAAACCTGTGTATTCATGAGTCAATTGGCCAAAAATGTGGGCCTAATTAGTCATATATAAAGTTTTTTGCTTTTTTTTATGGATTAATACAGTATCCTGTTTTAAATAGTATATGTTACTTTTTGTTTTTTGCGAGTCAGTTCCATAATAGAGTTTAAACAATATAGTATTATTAATAAAACAAAAACGTGATAATCCAAGTATGGTGACTGTTATGCAAACAATTACAATCATTTAACCTAACTACAGACCCATTTCTTTGAATTAAAATACACCCTTGTCATGAATCCCAGTATTAGCTTTCAACCTATTTGCATCCCTTGGCATATTGATACCCATTGAAAAGCTGCACTATCACTAGCTACAAACTCTAGGAACAGCAAATTCAATATAAACCAAGTGTTTACTGGTTACATAGTTAATGTATACGAAGTATATGTCCACATTCTACTGTTTTTAATTTAACAATATGAAGCTAAACAGTAATTTATATTTCTGCAAAATTTATATTGCAGTCTACTAATTCTGTAAATACATGTTCACAATACATTTCTCCACACCGCTGCTGACATCTTGACCAGCTATCGAGTGACAAATTCCATGTTGAATAGGAAACAAGGTTAGGTAACCTTAATACAGAAAAGTCCGTTTGACCTTAGTCTGGTCCCAAAGTCAACAAACGCATGCATCTTCACTCAGAATTGATTGGTTTATAAGATTACCCATCATGCACTACTCTGTGACCAGGCAACAGCCCATTGGTCGCTAACTGATAATAAGTACAGTTCAGTTTGTATTCAAAGTAGGACTCTATGTGTTCAGTTTATTCAGTCAATTAAAATAATTTAATTACGAACTAGTGTACATGTCGGCGACTCGAAAACGAAAGTGATTATCAGATAATTAAAACAACAAGTAAGTGATATTAGGCCTGCACTAATTTATAATGTCTTATAGTAGCATTTTACTTTTAATAAGTTCAGAGAATACACGTATTTGCACATTGCCCTATTTGTTTACATTGTGTGCAGACCAAGGATGAACAAACTATTATTGTATATTGCAAACTAGGTTCATACTGATATTAATGCATCAGTTATATTCATTTGATGACTGTGCATGTGTCTTATTTTATTTTTTTTAGTTCAAACATTTAACAAATATGTAATTATCTTGAATAAAGAATTTAATACAGTATGTTTTGAAGAGAACCTCTTGACTAGGGTACAGTTACAATAAAGTTGTATTATTAATGTTATTGTCCAAGATCATAAATCTAAATTCCGTAAATGTTTACAACACTGTAGGCCTACTTGAAAAAATATATTTTGTAGTATTTCAAAGCAGTCTCCTAGAATTTAGGAGTAAGTATGTTGTCGCTAATTTGGTACAGTTTCTTTTAGAGTTGATGCAAAGTATTGAAAGCAAGTCAATCAAGATTTAACAAGAATGTTCAACTTATGAAAGTTTTTAGTTATCCCTCCCCAAAAATAAGATTTAAAGGACAATTACATTTTGGTACCTGGATAAATCTGTGCCACTCGCATCCAGGGAAGAAAAAGTATGGTAAAATCAAAGAACCAAACCGAGATAAGGCCCTAATTTATATGTACTGTAATTTAAATTCGTAAGCATTCTCATTTTCACAACATTGGGAGTGATTTCAATCAAACTAACATTTATAAAGTTATGTTTATGATTCCTATGTTCCTACAGCTTATCAGATAAACAGCAGTTATTTTTGCCATCACAATACTACAAATGTTACAGTGTAGTTCTGGTATAATTATTAATAAATGCCCTATCTATAGGTAACTTAAATCAGATTGTATTTTAGAGTAAACAGTGAGTGTACAATATAGTAGGCAATAGATATAACTCTGACCTATACACAAGATTCAAGCTGTTACAATACTACCACTGCCTTTTATGTATTGCATCAATGTACCATCTCCATTATTCTACTGGTACATGGCAGTGCCATAGGTATGCTTTTGTTAAGGGAAGGATATTCCACTTGGAATAAACAAACTACCAGTGGACTGAGGGTCGTCTGCTAACAGAAGTGGGGTCCAGGAGTCCTCCCCTGGAATTTTTTTACATCAAAATCTAAATTTTACACTACATGTTTAACAAATATTGTTTAGATTAAAAACACATTTTTCAAGACCTAAATTTGCTTTTTCTTCATTAATTTATTAAAGAACACAAAGATTATAAACAAAAAAGGGTCTGCTAGATGGAGGAATAAAAAAAATCTTGTTACAGTAGTAAAAATATATTTTGTTATATCTAACAAAAACGTAAGCAGAAAAACAAAACAAAAATTGAAGCATTTTTTATTTCTTTACATTATTGGGCTGTAGCCTAGTAAATACTTCAACTTGATACATGCCTGAAATAAAAACGCTCACAGTAGATAAAAGTGAAAAATATTTTTACCGAGTAACAACAATTGAAATATTTTATGTTATCAACCCCTATATTTTTCATTTGTTTGGGTCACTACAGAGACCATTTTTCTTAAATTTTCTAGTGATCATAAGTAAGTGGAGCGTTATAAGCAGTGAAGGACACTTGAGGAAATTTATAAGGGTCCAGCTTTGCTCAGAAAATCATCATAAAGCTACTTCAATTTTTAAAGAGTAAATAAACTGTCTGTAATGATCTTTATAAAAATTTAAGTTAAATGTACACAAGTCTTCTAGTACTATAAAAAAACCCTGTACTATAAAGACTGAAAAATTCATCTGATTATGCTCAAAAGTTATCCTAAATATGACCGTTCATACTCAAATCTACATTACTAAATGCGTTCATACACTACTAATTTTGAAATTTAAGAAAATGACATTTCAGGAATAAACCATAACATTTTAAAGCAACAAATACTGTCGGCAGTAGTAATATGTTTCTATTTAAGGACTGTAAAATTCTTTAACTTTAAATTTGAAACTGTATGAAAAAAGTATGAATTTTTACATTAAACAAATATTTAATGAAACCAAATAAATCAGTCTTAAAATTTTTCTTTCGGTAAGATTTCGTAAGCGATTCGAGTCTCGGTAATGAGAAGTCGGTAAAGGTAGTACAGTATTATTATATAAGCATAAATGGTAGTGCTGCTATCTGGGAACGTTTGATTTAACTTCTTCAAGCCATTTTAGTTGACTTGACGCCAACAGATGGCAATAGAATCGTTTATTCAATTGTTTACCTTGATTTTTGCGAGAGTTAACAATATTTAAGTATCAATATTAATATAATCAAACCATGTTTTAAATAAATTGTTAAATAAATTTCATTTTCATAGTATTTTTAATCTTTTTGTAACTTTTTTTTAGTTATAAAAGCATTAAATATTTTATAAAAAATGTAACAAAATCGATCAAAGTCAGACAATCTAATGCACGCTTGCACGAAATATATACAAAATCCTTACTTGTAGTTCTCGTACTTGCTTCGGCAGTACATATACTAAAATTGGAACGATACAGAGAAGATTAGCATGGCCCCTGCGCAAGGATGACACGCAAAATCGTGAAGCGTTCCACATTTTTTGATGAGGTAATTTTTAATTTTTTAGTATTAAATGTATTTTTCTTCCTGTACCATGGCATTATAATTTATATGGGTATAAATTATACCCATACACTTTGAAATTAACTTTATAAAAGTCTTTATAATTATTGATTTCCATTAGAAAATGAGCTTTTGAAGCATCCAAGACCCAAATTAGGGGCCAAATAGGGAACATCTATTCTCTCATTTCTTTACATGTTTTTCTTTTCAGTTGCTTTGGGAAAGAAAATTTTGATGTATTAACAAACAACCACTTCTTTTAGTTTTTTTTCGTTTAAACCTTTTTTTAATACTGTGTTGAGTATAATGATCTGCCTTCCCTAGCTTCGTCAATTCTACTTTATTTGACGCGTTTCGGAGAACCTCCATCTTCAAAAATTATATCTATACTCTATATATACTCTTTTTTAATATTTTAATTGGATACATGATATTAAAATGTTTTGCAAAATTTCTTAAATTACTAAAACTTATTTTGATTTGCATGGAAACTGGGAAAAAAATAAAAAACAAATATTCATGGTATAAAATTGTATTGGTGCAACCATCGTAAAATATTACAAAATTGGAACTACAAGTACACATTGCTTTGTAGGAGACATTGACAAAAAATGGACGGATGCGATCCGGTTTATCTGTGATCAATTAATACACTTAACTTAAGAACATGTAAAATTTCAATAAATTAAATTGTAACAATGTACATTTTCTTGTATAAATTATATTTGTATTTAACATAATTCAAGGGGCAGATATAGATATTAAAAAAAAAAAAAAAAAAAAATGGATAGTTATTCTGTATAAAACATAGTATTGGGGGATTGAGCTTCACACAATATTCTTTTCCACTGCCTAATCTCTAACCTACTTCATTAGGCCTATTTGAAATATACAAACATAGAAATTTAGAAATAGCTGATCACTTATTATTTAAGGGATATCCATATATGCCTTATGTAATGTTGCATCATCTGTTTTTATAGAAAACTGAATTTTCGCAGATATGGTGCTTATACAAATGAAATGTTTTAACTAAAAAAAAACCACCTTAAATGCAAACATTAGGGTACGTTCATGAGCCATTCTAGAGAAATTTTCTCAGGTAATAATTGCATCAATTTCATTCTAATTAAAATTAATTTTCAATTTAGAAGAAGTTAGTTTTTTAAAATTAAAGTAAATGCAAAATTTCACAGCAATAATTGATGTTGGCTTACAATAGGACAGAATTGTAGTCAGAAGGTTTTGGTTTGTCTACTCATAATTTTGATTTTACTAATAGATGTTTAATTTTGATTAAATCAATTTTGTTAACCAACAGCTGGTTTTATAATTGAAAACAAAGTTGATGTTATTCAACTATCAAAAGATTTTATTTACAAAGTATATCGTGCATAATAAAATATGAATGTATAAAACTTATATTTGATTACATTTGGTTTTACAAAACAAAAAGATATAAATAATACTAAAATGTTTTCAACAACATAAACTCATAAATAATTACTGAAAGCCCTATTTAACATTAACATTTTCAATATATACAATTTTCTCATTGTTATATACTTATAATTTATGACTTATTTAATATAATGTTACCAAACTACAAAATTCAATACTTTGTGTAGGTATGTTATTTAATTTTATCCAAGTTAAAAACACTATCAAACAATTCTTCACAATATTTCCCTTCTTTTCGGGTACCACCTACATACACAGGGTACTTGTTTTTGATTATACAGATTTGAAGGAGACACTTTAGGAAGCTAACGTTCATACAATTCCAGTCGTTCTCAGCATGACCCGAATTCTTCGATCCACGCCTGGTAGCGAGAGACGTCGTTCAAGCTAACGCTCCTTTTACACCTGTTAATTGCTTCTACGAAATCTGCTCCTGTAACCGGCAAGTCTACGTCTGATTTTTTCATCTTCTTAATCTCGGCTGGAGAACGTCCGCTAATTTTCCTCCTCATGCACATCATTGCAGCATCTCTGAAAAATGTATTTATGTATAAGTAAGCTGTTAAATCATTTCTTTTGTCTAGAAATTGTTTTTAATGTACTTAGTTTATGACAATTAAATGAAAATTAGGGATCGATGTAACACACACCAAAAAAAATGACAAATAAGAATTATTTTATTTTAAAATTGTTTTTTTTTTTTGATGGGATATTTGTTATTATTACTGTTTGTTAGGACATTTACAATCATTTGTACAATATTTTGCAAAAAAAACACAATATTTCAAGAGTATGAATCAACTCTTCTTCTCAAGTGCTTAACTTAAAACCTAAATAATTAGAATTATGGAGTATTTTTTACTGACTAGTGGTCTTTAACTCACTTTATATAGCCTACCATAATTTTGAAAGGTTACAGTTTCATCTTCAAGCTATACAATTGTCCAAATCCTTGGACGATAGTGATGTTTGGCTAAACTAAATTTTATCGTTTTGCGTTTTAATAAAATCATGTAATTGTGATATCTGTTTCCATTTTTTGTTAACTTTGTGATGACCTCACCATTTATAATAATAAATGATAAATCCTAATTATTTAAACATGTGGTCTAGTGGCTGTGTTACAATAACAAAAACCAAACATAAGATGCCTAGGCCTGTATTAAAATACTAAAAAAACTAAGACACATGTTTTTTTATTTATATTAATTACAACTGAGGCGTGCCCCTTCTAGTAATTTTTCTTTATCATTGTGTTCAGTGTGTGCTGGGGTGCAGTCCGACGGCTGGTCCTAATGTGTTTACGGCCTGGAGAGGTCAATTGGCTTGGTCCTCTTCAGCCTTCTTGTGATGTTGTCACTGCGGCATAGTAGTTGGACAATCTCTGTATTATTATGCTGTTCTAACCTACAATAATGCTTAACCGAAAGCTTTTTAATTAAATCCTGAACAGATTCAACACCTAGGTCCTTATGTATGTTTTCATTTCTCACATATGAAGGGGCGTTGACAATCGTTCTCAATACTTTATTTTGAAAAACTTGAATAATTTTACTATTGCTTTTTCTTGTACATCCCCAGAGTGGTGCACCATAGGTCCATATTGGTCTTAGAACTTGCTTGTATAGCAGTATCTTGTTGGCTATCGAAAGTTAAGACACATGTGATCAGGAAATTGTAAGTCATCAAGAAAATGAAAAACTATAACTGAAAAAACAATAACTGACAAATACCGTATCAGAAAATGGATGTTTCAAGACAACAGTACACAACTTACAAGTTTTTTTGTTTTCATTTTCTGTGTAACTTGTAATTTTGTATTCACTTGTAAATCTTAGATTTCATTTCAGATAATCTGCCCTGAGTGTTTGTTCTTAATTTTTAAGTATTTTAACTTAGGCCAAGGTACTTAAACTTATGTTCTAGTTGAATGTTAGGTTTTAAGTTAAGTACTTTAGAACAAGAATTGAACCATTTCTCTCGAAAAACTGTGTATTGTTTTTTTTTTATATACAAAAATGAAAATGATGAAAAATATCCAAATAAACAGTAATTACAACAGTACGAACTAGAATCAAACCTGTACACTGGTGTGAGTTTTAGTAAACCAACCGCTTACCTTACCAACTGTGCATAGAAAAAATATTTCTACGCTTTGTTGTGTTACAAACCATATCCTTTTAATTGTCAAGCAAGAATGGTCACCATATCACTGTGAATATAGAACTCCTTTAAATAACAAATTTAAAACATAAAATCAAATCCTAAAGGCATTTATACTATTTTCAATATTAATAGAAACATATTTTTTTAGTGTATTAGTGTGAATGATAAAGATTAGATTCACCAAAATAATTATACATTTTGTGTGGTAAATCTGTGATAAAACTCTTTTTTGAAGGAAGCTACTTGAAAACAGATTTATTGTGTCTTCAAAGATCGATTTGGCATTGGAAACAAGAAAATAGTATTAATGTTGAATAGATGTCTCTGGTTGTACTTAAGCTAGACTCTGAAACTGAGTACAGCCAAGAATAGAAGGAACAGCTGTGGAAAACAAGGCTAAAAACCTTGCAGTTTGACCAGTGTCCTTTAAAATAAGTAAAAAACTATTGATGAATATTTTATTCAGGTTTAGTCAAAAGTGATACATAATGTACCAATTTTATGTTAAAATATAAAGTACTTACCTACAAACATTAGTCATATCAGACCCTGTGTAACCTTCCAGTTTCTCCACTATGGACTTAACATTCACTGCTGCATCCATTTTAATTCCTTCCATGCAGAGTTTTAATAAAGCTGTTCTTGTTTCACCTGTCAAATGACACAAATAATTTATTTGACTTTTAAGGCTAATCTTTCTGTCCTTATCTAGTCAATCCTATTTATTCCTTCTTTTATGGCTACTGGTTTCAACATTCTGTCATCGTCAGTCATCATCATCATTGTGTTACAGACTCATAAAATCATTTGTATAATATGGACATCCTAACCATGTGATGACTATGTGATCCTCTTACCCCCCTCACACACACAAACACACACACTCAACAATGCCTCATCGCTACTCACTATCATCTTCATTCAACACAACTCATGGTGCCTACTCGACCTAGTAATTACTGTCACATGCATATTTTTTATTCTTTGATACTTTATTATTGTCTCACTTACCGTCGGGTAAAGGAATGTACACTCTTTTCTCAAATCTTCGCCTAAAAGCATCATCAATATCCCATGGATGATTTGTTGCTGCTAAAACCATGATTGATTTGTCTTCATTATTGCTGAAAACCCAAATAAATTATTTTACTGAACTATATAAAAATTCAATTACAAAAATTGATAGCGTTTAGAAAAATAAAACGAATATTACAATATATTATCATAGGTTATTGCAAACAAAATTACTTAAGGTAACATGTGCTGGACCTTGACCTTTTTCTCTAGTATTATTTAAAAGAACATCATAGTTAATATTTTTCATGCTCTATAATACTTTCCTGAATCTAAATATTAATACATTACAGTAGCGTCTTGATTAACTGTCACCCTTATCAGACCGGTTAATTCTGTTATCTGACATTTTTAAAGTCTGCCATAGTAAATAATTTGTAATAAGTAATACAAATAACCTTCTAGGCAAAACAAAAACACTGTAAGTGGACACGAATTATTTATAGTACAAGTGGTCAGCTGATACTTATTGCTATTCTAAGCAATCATTGATCGAAAAGTAAATGGTGCTATCACCTAGTGGAATTAGGTAGAGACGATTCAAATAGTGTGAACATATTTGGAAAGAGTGTATGAATGTTTGTATTGAAAGATAAACACTCTCACTGTTTATGATAATACCATTCAGCCTATAAGTTAATCATGTAAAGTCACGTGAATACTTGTCAAAAGGTCAACTATGGATAATTTACTGTATTAAAGATCTATACATTTAAATTTGTATAATACCTGATTAGAATTAAGTAGAATATAAATAGTTTTACTGTATTTTTCAAAACATTCTGCGCTATGAACAGAGTATAGTGTGTTATTTTTATCGATCATTGAAACTAGAGGTGGTCTACTTCTGTTTTTCGTCTATTATGTCATCCATCACCCCATTGGGCCTAAGAGTGATGGTTACTTGAGATTACTCTATTTTGAAATTTAAAATATCGAAGAAAGTTATTACAATATGCAGGCTTTCATTGTATATACCATAATTTAGCTATTTAATATCCAAAGTACACTAATATAAAGTAAGTTTAACTTTTGTACTATGATAATTTGGCATATATAGGTACAAATTTTATTTTCTTATTTTATATTTGAAATAAACTACATACTGTGAATTATTCAGGCCATCCATTTGAATGAGAAGTTCAGCTTTAAAACGTCTCGAAGCTTCATGTTCAGATTCTGTGCCTCTTTGATAACAAAGAGAGTCTACTTCGTCTATGAAGATAGTACTAGGTGCATAGAATCGAGCCTAAAAAACAAAGAATTTTACAGTCATCAAAGTCATAAAATTCAATTTCACAATAAAAAATGATTATAAATTTAAATATAGTGATTGAAAACATTTCACATTTAAGTAAGCTGAATTCCATTTTTATAATATTTTAAAATATTTTTTTGTTTTTTAAAACTTAAGACTCGTTCCAGACTCTTGACTCATAAATACAAAGTGCAATGTTAAAGGTATGAAGTATTTTCCCATTTTCTATGAACATATTTTAAAATTAAGTTATAAATACAGCAGAGGCAGCTGATGGGTTTAGTGATCCCACTGTACCTCTAGCTCATACAACTCTCATTCATCTACTCAAGACACACACACACACACACACACACACACACACACACACACACACACACACACACACACACACACACACACACACACACACACACACACACACACACACACACCACCACAATATTTATGAAGAAGATATATAATGTTGGAGTTCAGTTTTTTGTTGATCTAAAAAAAGTGAAAAGAAATGAAAAAAGTTATTTTTTTAAAAACAGATTTATACTGAAAAAAATTAATCCATATTATATACTAACCATTTCAAATAGCAGCCTGACTAATTTCTCAGATTCCCCTCTGTACTTTGACGTCAAAGTCGAGGAAGAAACATTAAAGAATGTAGTCCCACATTCTGTAGCCACAGCTTTGGCCAACATGGTTTTACCTGTACCTGGAGGCCCAACCATAAGCACACCTTTCCAAGGTCGACGGATACCCTGAAACATTTATATTTGTTGACATAAATTTCATTTATTAAACCCCATAGGAGTGCAGACTCGCTACACCTATTGAGAGGATTTAGACGTCCTTCGTGGTACCCAAGTTTAACACTTACACTTACAACACTACACTTACGACTTTAATACTTTACACTCACATTTACATTTAGGGAGGCAATAATAGCTACAGTGTACTTTTAGCCTTAAAGTAAAAAAAAAATATTTATTAAACTTATTCTATAACTTTTACATTTCAATAGTGTTTAAACACATTTAAGTATTTTCTCATTAAGTGTTATGAATATATTATTCAAATAAATTAAGTTGGCCTATACATTAAAATAAAAAGGTACAGTGCTTCCTAACAAAAAAACTTTTGTATTATATTACCGATTTTGATAGCACATTTCCTGGACAAAAGTATACACAAACACAACCTACATTTCGTTTTCATAAGACTTAAAAATAAAATTACAAATTTATTTGTGGCGATTGTATTGGTATTTTACTACAATCCAAATATGCAGTAAATACAAGTGTATGGAAAGTTCATGTGAAATATAAAAAAAAATTATGAATTACTTACACTTATAAAAACATTTAACTTTTTAATAAATAAAATGATACGAAAAATGCACTAAAAATGCTTCAACAACATATTCTTACTTAAAGTCCCTCATCACAAAACATTGCAGACTTGAAGTTAGTGCCTGTATATCTTTATACTGAACACTGTTTCAGTCAATTTTACAATATCTACCCTTTGAATGCCAAAGTCCGGTTTTACTGTAAATCTATTTTACATAAGTTTAATCTTAGCGTACTTTATTTCTGGCAATGTTTTTTTTTCTAAAAATAAATAAAAAAAACATTAAACAATAAATTCTTTAACATAACCAAACAATGATACAATAACTAACACTTATGAAATTTGTTAAATAAAACAATTTCAGACTGGTCTTATGGCCGAGTGATTTAAGGCGTTGTACCTGGCTGGTATAGCGTGTTAGACATAAACAGGTTCAAATACCTCATTGGTCGTTGATTTCTCTGTGCACTTTGAGTTTGCCAGTCTGGTAGAGGGAAAGGAAAGGCCCACCTTAAGTAAATGATTTTGAGTTCGGACAGAAAGCTGACAGGGACAGATGACTTTTTTTGAGTTGCCCAGCTGACCAAGAGTTTTGCTACTTTTTTCTTATTACATACTGTGTGTCCATTTGAAAATATAATTTTCATAAAATATATTCTTTTAGCTTAAAATATATCTAAAATTTAAAAAAATATTAAATTTTTGTCCATGTAAAAAAAATACTATGGCACTAAAATTGTAAATAAAGTTATAAAGTCTACCGGAAAGTTATAAATAAAAACAAAAAATTGTAATATACCTTAAAATAATCAGGCATGAGCATTGGTAAGACCATAGCTTCTTGCAGAACCGCTTTAGCTTCCTGTAGTCCAGCAACTTTGTGCCACTGTATGTCAGGATTTCTCTGTAAAATGTCCTTCTCTAGTATTTCCACCAAGTGGGATTCGAAGCCAGTTGGATTGAAGATTCTCTCATCAGGCCGTTCATCGTAGAACCTCTCGTCTCCATCACCTGCCTCGGCAGCAGCGGCCAGCAATTTTTTCACCATGGGTCGCAAATTAATTTTTCTTTCTTTTCGACTTGAATCAACAGAACGGGATTTACGAACGCTGCCCTCTTTCGAGTTAATACGACTGCTGAAATAATTATTACAAGTTAAAATTTAACAATTTAAAAACAATAAAATAGTTAAACAATAATTAAAATGGTGTTTACCTAGTTCTATTGATAGCAGGTAATGTAGGCTGAATTTCAGGATCTCTTCTACGTAATGAAGCAACCCACCTATCAGAAGTGGCATCAGGGGAGGTATTCTGTTGCTTGCCCCGTCCATCGTCATTAACTTTGGAATGGTCATCTGCAAAATATTTTTGAATAATTTATTAATGAACACAGTTTTGTTTTAAGAGTACGTAACGTAAAGTAGAATTTTTGAACCTTATTTGATTACCTTCTGGCTATAGACTAAACTATCAATTTTTTGTTTGCAGCATTTTTTTAAATGAATACTTCTTTATGTCCTATGGCAAATTTTGTGGCACAGTGAAATCAAATTGAGAGCATCGGAAGGGAACAGTGAAGAATGAAACAGCTGATGGTTCAAACAGCTGGTTATCACAGAGATACTTGTCAGTGAGTAGCAATAATATATATTACATATCATATTAAACTATGAATACACCACTATAAATTGACCATAAATAGACTACATAGTTTGAATTACTGAAAGGTGAGAATGGAATAATTATTAATTAAAATAATGGTAGAATTAGAAGTTTAAAATGTTGAAATGAAAAAATTAAGTGAAATATTATTATTTATAAATTTTGGCAATAATAATAGAAACTGTATTTACAGACAAGTGTTATTTTTGGCAATAAGAATATAAAAACTTATAAGGCTCGATACTGTTGTTATAACAAATACAAAACTACATTTGAAGTAAATACTTCTTTACAGCTGGTATGGCAAATTTTGTGGTGTAGTGATATTGAATTGAGAGTAACATAATGAAAAATTGACAAACAAGGGGGCAAGTGCCAGTCATCAACGTCATTTATAGTTGATCCCGGATACCGATGTAAACAGTGTCATTAACAAGTATTCACATACTTATTGGGAGTGTTGGAAGAACCTTGATGTTCTGTCCCGGGATAACCGGGTAACTCTTCACTGGGTTCTGGGGCATAGGGGAGTTGAGAGTAATGAGGAGGCAGACCGACTGCCTGGACTTGGATCTGCATCTGAGTTTATCGGACCTGAGCTGGCTTTAGGGATTTCTCTATCGTTGACCAGGTCCACTATTAATGGGTGGATTACATGTCAACACCAGGTAAGTTGGGACAACCTTCATGGGCATTCCCATAGTAAACGTCTCTTAAGCAAAGTTCCTTCTGGAGGAATCAAAGGGGCAGCAGATGTCCTGGGCAGAGCACAACTCAGGAGGATCATGGGGCTCATAACAAGGCACTGTGGTCTGAGGGTGCACATGAACAGGATAGGTGTATATCATGGAGAAACCGTGTGTAGATTGTGCAGGAAGGAGGAGGAAACTGCAGGTCACATAACTTATGATTGTGAGGCTCTTGCTAGTAGGAGGCTAGGGGTTTTTGGTTTCCAAGACCCTAGGGATCTTCAGCAGAGTGAGCAAGTCAGTAGATTGTTGGAACTTAATAGGGGCACCAATCTGCTGAACTAGGTATTTTAAGAGGTAAGTTGCACAATAGGTCAGTCGATCGCAGTGCCTGGGGTTGAACTATCCCTTCCTCTAGTAAATAATCTTAATCTTATAACAAATACATAATCTTATAACAAATAACATAAATACTTCTTTACAGCTGGTATGGCAAATTTTGTGGTGTAGTGATATTGAATTGAGAGTAACATAATGAAAAATTGACAAACAAGGGGGCAAGTGCAAGTCATCAACGTCATTTATAGTTGATCCTGAATACAGGTGTAAACAGTGTCATTAACAAGTATTCACTGTAATAGCATTTAGTTTCTCTACACTCCATTTAATTTGTCAAGCACTTTAAAATGCATTTAGTTATTGAGTTTTACATTTTTACAATTTTTGAATATCCCCCCACAAATCTTCCATTGTCCAAACCCTTGCTCATGCCATAACTAAAAGTAAGAGACTGGGTACAGTGTTGACATACAGTGGGAAATTTCTGTGTCGTGGAACTGATGAAGCAGCAATGTAGGAACCTCAATGGAGCTCTAGTGAAACCATAGCTATTGGATTTTTAAAAAATCTCTAGAATGTACTATATAAGATACAGAATAGTTAAGTATATTGGCAAAACATTATAATGGCAAATGAATAGTATAACTTGGTGTATAGGAAGTTAGGCTGTAAAGGAACAGATTCCTGTCTGAAAAGATAAAAACACATTTTTCTTATGATTCTAATATTTTTGATAATAAAAGGAAAGCAGATGGAAGATTTCAACAAATTGACTGTTAATAATAATTGGAAATCATAAGATTGAATGCAGTAGGCAGTAGTGTACCCAGAGAGCTGGTATTTCCTCCAAGAAATTACTTTTTGTATGTTAGACTGAACACACTATCAAAGATTTTAATCTCTTATGAGCTAAAAATAACAAATATGAACGTAGTTGCTCCAGCAACTTTCAGTCCAAAAATTACTGTCGAAGAATTTTTTTTGAATTGTCGCTGTGGTCAGTAAACTAGTTTATGCATCCAGGCAAATTAGACATAACTTAACATTAATCAAGCTAATGTATCAACGCCCCCTGGGGCAGTCAAACATGTAATTTGGATCAGTATGCAAATTTCACTGACCATTGCAATAGCTCAACGTTGCCCTAAATTTGCCTGTATCTATTTTACCTGTGTGAGGGTGAGACCTTGTGTCAGGTTGATGAGCAGATTCGTTAGAATTATGTTTACTGTTTCTCGGAGCTCGTTGTGTATGGGGCCTGTGTGTTGTGGTAATTTTTGTGAACGCAAATGGTGAAAACGAATCTAGAATTAGGGAATCCATCATCCTAGCGACCTGATGGAAGCCTCCATGACTGGCAGCTGATGGGCTGGAACAAATTGTAAATTCATTAAAAAAACTAATTTATGCTATTTGTGTGTGTGTGTGTGTGTCACAAACATGTTGCAGGATTCCAGAATATATGAAATCCTTATGAGTAAAAAATGAAATTAAAACTTATCCTTAATTGCTAAATAGAAAAATAATTTCCAATGGTTAATTATGAACTTTTCTGTATTCTGAATTCATTTACTTGTTTTCACCTAACCAATTTCTAGTTCTTTCTTAATATAATTTATCTTTAACATGAACTTCTTTGCAGAGTGTGGGTGGACACTCACCCATTTTTTGTCCCTCACAGATCTACAATTTTTGTCGGAGTAATTTTAAAACATCAATATCTCGGTCAAAGATAAACATAAAACCATCTTTATCTCGTTTTAAAGACACTTTAGACGTTTGTGTCAGTACCTCTTAGATATTTTTGTTGGCTGGAGTTGGCAAACCACACAAATGTAATGAATGGAAAGGTTTTATACTTCCAGGCTTTGACACATATCCCTTAATCACATAAACAATAAAGTTTTGTTTTATTGTGGAATTGTATATTTTTAAATTTTAATATACAGCAGTACCAGGCTATACACGATTGATGCTTTCACGAATTCATATACTGTAAGTTAATAATAATAGTTCTTTTTCAACATAGGTTGGACAATATCAACATTAAACTTTTAGTAGAATAAACATTGTTTCTGCCTTTAAAAATATGAAAATTAGACCTAGGCTCTTTTAAACTAACAGATTCAAAAAATAACTAATACTGTAAGCTACTGTGATTAATTATAAATTGTTAAGGTTGCAAATAGTGATAATTAGTAATATAACATAAACTGATTTACTAAATACTAATTTTGTAAAAAATAATGATTAAATAATACAATGAATTAACCTAGGGTCTACTAAAAAATAGTTACCGAAAAAAAGGATCATTGAGAAATTCCTTGAAAATTGGAGTAAAATTAAATAACGCCATTGCTTTTTAAAATGGTATAGCATTACTAAAAATATAAATAGTTATGAGAATATTATAATAATTTTGCTGAAAAAAATCAAAACACTAAAACGAACCACAGCTGCTACCGATATTTAGGATTTTCTAGTTTACTAGAATGACGGTCTATAACCTATATAACAGAAACGGTTGCCATAGTAACTAAAAACAGCGCATTCTGTATTGGTTCCAGTATGAAAATACCAGCCTCCCACTCAAGATATCGATGTTTCTGGCTACGACGTTGATAAAAAATTGAACTTTATGAACTATAAGTGGCCTATTATAGAATATTGAAGTATAGATTAATTTTCAGAAACATTTTAGCGGTGTAACGTCTTCGCCTTACGCCAGCTTAAACCGGCGTTATAGGGAACTAACTGCCCATTAACGACTGGCCCGTGGCCAGTATTTGATGAAATTTTCAATGGAACCGGAAATTTTAAAATAATATTTTATGCAGATTTAACATGTATATGTTTTGTAATGTTGGATTTTGCGTGTCGCGTAATGCGAGTGCACAAATTTATATTGGTAGTTATAGTAAAAGATAAGTTGTTCTATATTAAGCTGTAACAATTAGCTTATTTCATTGAACAGCTATAATAAGTTT
This sequence comes from Callitettix versicolor, assembly GCA_022606455.1. Taxonomy (NCBI): domain Eukaryota; kingdom Metazoa; phylum Arthropoda; class Insecta; order Hemiptera; family Cercopidae; genus Callitettix; species Callitettix versicolor. The sequence goes on from CM040189.1 coordinate 28,329,746, forward strand.
TAGGTTATGTTGTTAAAAACTAGCTGTTATATTAAAAGATCAGTTGTTATATAATTCGTAACGATCAGCTGATTTAATTGAATAGCTGACACGCTGTAATAATTTTTAAGTTATTTTGTTAAAAACTAGGTTTGTTTATTTTGTCGTGTTTTCGAACAAATTATCGTCATTAAAATGAAAAGGAAGAGACAACTTGATACACGGTTTTTATTTTTGGTTCATAACAGAAATTAGTTTTTTTAATGTTGATTGTAAAATTTTCAAAAAAATATGAAAAAAATGATTTTTAAAAAAAATTTTAATTGGCGGCAGTTTTGAAACTGTTTAACGGATTTTGCTGTGTAACGATCAAATTATTCCCAAAATAGAACCAAAATTGCGAACGCTAGACTGCTAAAACACATAAAAATTGCTTGCATATTCGTACTTACGGTTGATGAATCTCTTTAACCAAGATTTTTTACTGAATCATTACTAGGATTTGTAAAGAAATTGGGACATGGAAAGTGTTTGCGTGTTTGAGGACATTGAGGTAACACGCAGACCCAGTGGCCGGCAGTCTATATAGTAACTCATTTGCATATAATTCTCTGTTCCCAATACATTTCTCTGTCCTCGTCATTATTAAAATACACAACAGTACTTGCATTAAACACCTTAAGATGTTGCAGGCCTAACTTAAGCCACTGTAAAGGAATCAGTATCAAAACTGCGAAGGCATTACCGGGCCCGGGGGTGACTTTTTTTGAGGTTTGTTAGAAAAAACAACTTTGAAAAATATTTGATAACTGTTAACATTAACGTTTAACAGACGATAAAACCAACCAATAAAACCTATTCTAAACGTAGAGTGACCTTCATAAAAAAAAATTTAATTAACCATAACAGAGGTCCTGCTTCATGTGGGGGCCATGGCGTTACTACTAATTTTGATAAAATAGGTACGAAAATCGATAGCTTGGATTGGATTAGTTCCACCAAGCGAAAACTGTTCAACTGTTTTTAGATCTTTAAAGAACCGTTCAGGAAATATTTATTCAGGCGACTTTTCGAGAGTGTGGATCAACTTCCGGTCTCCAGTGCCTAACTTAAAACAATTCTAACATAAGCCTAAATGCCTAGGTCTGAGAAATCAGTGTTGTTCTTAATTCTAAGTATTCTAAAATAAGCTCAAGCTAAGTTCTAGTTGTTAAGTTAATGCTTTAAGTTAGACACTTGAGATCGAGAGTTGATCCATATTCTCGATACGTCGTGTATCGCTTCCATAATGTACACAAATGATGACAATTTATTTTCCAAATAAACAGTATTATTTTATAAGGGTTCGTTTTCTTCTATTCGTTGTAATTTGAAAATGTACAGATTTTAATGTTGATTATAATGGTGTAATCAGATTTTCGAAACGGTGTAAGATAAAAAAATCGTGTATTTTTGGAAATTTGCTTCCATCATGTGAGCGAAACAGTTATTTGTGATCGAATACTGTTGTGTAATTAATTCTCTGTAATCCTCCAGCCCACTTATAAGGCTTCAATGCGTACAAATGCCTCATTGACTCGAGTTTTTTTTAGTAGTTGCGTGTTATACTGTGGGTGGCGTGTTCATTCTACGGCTTCCACCTTCCGTCAGGAGCGTCCTGAGTGCAGAACTATTGTGCTTCCTTCATTGTGTTTATCAAAGAACAATAGAGGATCTGCTAAAGGTCAGCCGCTTAGAAAACGGCGTACTAAGAGACACCAGTGCGATAGAGAGAGAAAATGTGCGAGTGAGAGGTCGAGTCTCCCACTCTCTTACCACTCCTTCTTTTCCTTCACTGTCGCTGTGTAGTAACAGTTTTTAGACTCAGATTGGCAGAATCTGTGTCACTGGACTGCTGGAGGGGAATTCTTCTGCATGAGCCAGAAATTCTCGCGCAGGCCGTTTACTAAGTGGTTGGACTATAGACTATTTCTATATCGAGGCGTGAGGCACGTTAACAAAATGTAAGGTTCAAAAATAACCATTTCGTTACTTTAAGAGATCAAGAGATTGTAAAAACTCAAGACGTAACTGACTGCGATGTCAAAATTCAGACACGCTGGTTTTGAGCCATTCACAAGTTAAAACGCTAACTTATGCAGATTTTAACATCGATTACGATGGTGAAATCAGATTTTGAAAAAAGTATAAGGTAAAATTTAAAATTGTTACTTTTTAAAAATTTGATAATTGTATCACCGAGACAGCTGCGTTCGTGATTTTTATTTTCTGCAGCTACGAATAAAATTATTTTATTTTTTTTTTACCCTATCCTTTATACCAGTTAAATAAATGAGAACGAAGGATCAGTGTTAACGGTAAGGTAAAATAAGTTACGGACCATCTTGGTGAGGCCCAGACTCGGGCTCTTGAAATCAGCGCCGGTCCTAACCTGTAGATCACTTTTTAAGGGGTAGTTAAAATCTACATATATCGCGGCACGCTTACCATATTACCAAAAGTATTCTTTTCTTGCCGTAGGAGACTCGGTGGTCAATGTGGTTAAAGCACTGGTCTGCTGCGTCTCTGAACTGCGTATCTCAAGGTTCTTAGTTCTAGCCGCAGTAACTTTTCCGTTACCGCTGATCCATCGTCTTCATTAGTTTAACTGGCATAAAGTATAGACGTTAGGGGAAAAAATGGTTATGTCAGTGACATCAGATTATTAGTTTTTTTCTTACTAACCAACGTAAGCTGCCATTTAATTTCAAATTTGAAAAAAAAGATGAGTTTAATATTTAATTTATTCAGTTTCATTTTTAGTTTATCTTTATTTTATGTCAGACTAATGCGGAGATCGATGTAATACAAGTAAAGATTTAACAATATTAACCAGATTCGAACCTGCGTACACACTGAGACCCGTTTAAATTGAATTGCATATACGAAAACGAACCTTGACTGCTATTAATTTAAAAGTATTTTGAAAATTCAAAATGCACATTTATGCAATTTTTAACGCTCATTTACGATGAAGAGATCAATTTTTTAACACTTTTTAAAATAAAATTTTAAATTCTTAATGTAATCAACTTTTTCCCTGCCAGAAATGTTGTAATTTCGCAGAGTATATGTGTCTGCCTTTCCTAGCTTCAAACACTTTATATTTGTACTCCGTGGTAAAGTACATTAACAATTTTTGAAAATGCAAGTATTCCAAAACGCGTCAGCAATATGTACTCTACAAAAAAAGTTATGATTTTTTAAAGATATGAAACGGCCGCCATTTTGAAACTGTTGAAAGAATTTCGCCGGGTAACGAACGTGTACAAGGTATTACAAAAATCGATTTTTGTGTCGATTTATAAACATAAAAGTTAACAACCCTCCCGCAAAAAATGATCTAGTGGACAGGATCGGCGCTCACTGCAAAGTATCGGGTCTGGGCCGTATTATGATGGCCGCTTCAATACAGTTTCGCTAATAATAGTATTATAATGTTGTTGTTTAGTCGCATTATAACGTAAAGCAATGTAGGCCTGTAACTGCATTAAGCTACATTGCAGACAGTGCGTGCTGGCTACAACAATGCTACGCGTGATTGCTGTGGACAGACGGACAGTCGGAGGACATTGAACTGCAAGTAATCGATATGTCATGCCAGTCAATTAGTATAACTATCGAAAACCAAATATACTTAGGCCTACAAAGCATAAATAACGATTGAAAAGTAATTCGTGATATTAAATACCTTTGAAGTAAAGCTCAATTGAAGATACATTTCAGTACAGTCTGGTGGAATTTTAGAGTATATAGTAAACTGTTCCTTATCAATAGTTCCGGTTGTAATTTTAGAGTAAATTAACTGCTTTCCAAACCGATTTGAAAAAATCAAAAAGTGATACCGCACTTTACTAGATTATAAAACATAAAATAACATATTACTAATAATAACCCCCCAGAAATTCTACGAACATAAATCAGTCAAGAATTACATCAAACAAATGGCACAAAAATGTTCACAAACTTTTCCATGTTCGATTGTTTCCGTCCAAAAGGACGGTTGGAAAGCTATCGAACCCCCCCCCCAAATCGACCCAATTTCTCAAAATCAATTAATCAAATGAATATTCATAACTCAAGTTAGCGAAGCGAGCGAATTTCAACTCGACCATTGGGCATTTGGTGTGTGTTTGTTACGCAGTTTTGGTCAAACACATTTATTTGGAATTTTGTACGAAGGCACATGGTTAGGTTAGGTTAGGTAGGCTGGTCGGTGAAAGGTCTTCTGTAAAAAGGGCGAACAGAGCTGAACTTAGAAAAAACACCTTCATCAAGTGGCAAAATCGCTGGGACAACAGCTGTAAAGGAAGGTGGACGTGGCGTCTCATTCCTGACGTTAGCAGATGGTGTGAAAGGGCAGTAGGAGAGGCCGACTTCTTCACGACCCAAGTACTTACTGGGCATGCCTACCTGGCGAAATACAAATTAAGAGAATCGCCAAGTTGTACATACTGTGGGGCTGAGGACACTGTACTACACACCATCTTTGAATGTACGTCTTTTGAGAGTCAGCGGGAAGAGTCTATTAACACCTGAGACACTGGTTGATACAATGATAAGCTCTAAAGAGAATTGGCAGCGTGCAACGGGATTTTTTAAATGTGTCATAATAAAGAAAGAAAAGGATTCCAAGGTGAGGGACAACCAGCAATAGGAAAGTTGGAACGATCATGCTGAAGTGAGGAGGATCACCAGGCTTCCATCCAGATGCAATGATGTATATCGGTCCCTGGATGGCGTCGAAGGTAAAAAAAATTAGGTTAGATATGTGTTACCCTAACGACGTATGTGTAAGGTTTTCCCCCATTCACTTCCGTTTCAAAATGGCAGCCTCTGATTTAACGACCACGAGTGTAGTTGTTGACATAAATGAGCATAAAATTTCCAATAAAATTTGTCCAGTAATTTCCGTAAATATTACGGTTACCGGTTAAATTTGCGGAAAAGGTTACGGGCGCGTCAAAGCGTTGGCCAGGCATATTTAATTAAATTTAATTAATTAATATTTAATTAAGAATATATTGCGAGTTCTATTTGTTTTTGAACTACAAGGACTTTAGTATAACTACTACTGTACTGTACTAGGGCAGTATAACAAATTTGAAATAAGGAAAATTGCGTACACCGGAAAAAAACAGAAATCATCAATGGTTTATTTGTGTTTTTTAATTTAATCCATACTGCTACAAGTGTTTTTGAAAAATTATCTAATTTTCCGGTTTATTGTTAAAGTTCTAAGGTAGAATAGAGGCCTATCAGAGGTACTAAAGACATTCGTATATTTTCAAACCCATTGTATGTCTAAATCTAAAAACATTGCAACTTAAAATTTTTAGACAACATTAAGAGAACACAGACTCAAATTTCACTCACACCAGTTTTGACAGATAATAATGAAGGATCAGTGACCGGAGCATTATATCTTTGACGTCGTGTTTGCTATGAACTAACAATATCACTTAGTTGTGTAACAACGTACCAATTCATTGACCCTGAATAATATGCGTTTGACCTTGAATATTTCGCCAGTTCAGAGGTCACCTAATAGGAAGTTCATTTGCAACCGCTGCGTACGTATCGATCCCCTAAATTCAAGTTAGATTATATGGAAACCGTGTAATACTAATTCTGAAAAAACGGTTTGTGTTGGACTAGTTGAATCTTAGTCAAATATTTTTCCTAGTTTTTTTATTAATAGAATTAAAATTTATGTATGAACACACAGATAATTTTATTCATCAAAGCATAGACGTAGGCTACTTTTTTTAATATAAAATTAAAACAAGATAAACAGAAAATTATGTTTGTTAGATATTATACAGCAATAAATAGTGTATTAATAACAATACTATCAAAACAGCGACATTTTCCGGTTCCTTCAGTGGACCCAAAATAAAACACAAACAAGAGAAAAATTAGCACTTTTCCATTTTTCTAAATTACAGAATTAACCTATTGGTCTACACTAAGAATGATGAAGTTAAGACAAAAACTAAAACAGATTATATTTACTGTACTGAGAAACAATGGTTACTTGATAACTGTAAAAATACGTAGGCCTAGTAATAATGATTAAACAATTAAATACTACTGACGATATTAATTAGGATTTAATTAAAATTAAATAATAGATTACTTAAAAGTTTGAAATAAAAATAAACATAAGAGTGCAGGGAAAAAATAGTCAATCGCACAACTAAACGTCGACGAAATATAAATGCCTAAAACGATGGGATTAAGGAAGCAGGGATTATTAAGAAATTATTGTTCAAGAAACTCAGACGTTGACTATTTTTATAGCTAAAGTGATTTTGTTTTCTTTATGAAAGCTAGCAGAATTGTTTTTGTCAAATACAATACAGTGATTCTAAAGACGAAAGAAACTAGAATAATTATTCCAAAACCAGTTCGGTAAGACTACATTAAAATATAAATGAAATATCCTACTGACTGTTAAATGGTTAATGCTTACTGACTGTTAACCTAAAAATGAAAAACACATTTCAATAGTGATCCGAAGCTTGAATTGTTAGAAGAAATCAAATAGTATAAAATGATTTTTGTAAATTAAAGTTTAAAAAAATAGAATATATAGCCTATATATTTAAATACATACATATATGTTTATGCCAAAACTCAACCTTTAATCTTTTTCTACAAACCCAAGATTGAAAGTTTTGTTTAAAAAACCCGTTTAATACAACTTATATATTTTTTTAAACGCAATATTGAATTTAAATGTTTTTTTTGTTTGAATATTAATTAAGTTATGTACTGAAAGAATATTGCTATTTATTTTGTGTCTGAATATTTTACATGACAATAAATATTTAAACGTACTCTATAATTTTTTATAAATAAGTATGGATTAATATTCAACGGAAGTTATTTCACTGTTAATCCTTTCCTTCGATAATATAACATTAGCCTACAACTACTGAGGTTGTGTTTTCTTTACCATTGCTTAAATTTCAATTGAGGTTATGTTTATTGCTATTGTTTATTATGAGTATTAATAATAAATAAATCATTACAACTGTATTTTAACTGTTAATATTGAAATTTATATGCGTTTAAAAACTAACTATATGAACAATAAAAGTTGATTGTTAACATTTTAACAACATGTTTAGTAATTATGTTGCATTAACTTAGAAAATGTTATGAGTGTTTAATGCTAACCTAGACAACGTTATGAATTAACAATAATCTCGTAAAAAACAATTTTTCTATCCTGCATACAGTATGAGATAACGCTAAATTTTCGTTATACCCTGAAGGCTTTATCTTCCACCGTTGTAACAAGTTCTATCTTCTATTCCCGTGAGAATAAACTGCCACGTTTGGTTACTCAATCTTCGTGCGGTTTTGAAATATACGAATACGTCAGTTGCGGTGTTTAAATTCACTTTGTTTAACACTACTGTATTACGTTTAGTTTTAAGTGTACTGCAGTTAAAAATCAGGACCTATTTGTGGCATCTCTAGCGTTCAAACAGTGGATCAGAAAATGTTTTTTTTTTTTTTTTTGATTTATAATATTTGATTGTGAATTTCAGAAAGTATTTTCAGTTCTCAACCGAGTGGTGCTAACGTTTCTGAACAAATTTTGTTCAAATGTTTTCCGTAAGTACCCAAAAATAGTATGGTTTTTTTGTGTGTGGCTATCGAAACCACTAAGTTTTTCGGTTGTGGCTTTCGAAAAAGTCTTAAACCTGGTCTGTTTTCTGAAAACCATTTTGTAATATTTGAAGCTTTATAACTGAAGACAGTGTGAAAAATTGTAAATAAAAGTTTTGGAATAAATCGAAAAATTAAATACAAGTGCCCTGATTGCAATAGATTTTCCTTTCTTTTTTGATTTTCTCTAACACCGTGATTTTCATTTCAAATACGTTTCACTGACGTAAATTATTATTATTGAAACGGCCATCATGGTAAGCCCCAGACCTGGGACCTTCAAATGAACGTCGGTACTGAACTCTCGATTACTTTTAGAAGCATTATTAATTTGTATCTGTGTGTTGTGTGTGTGTGTGTGTGTGTGTGTGTGTGTGTGTGTGTGTGTGTGTGTGTGTGTGTGTGTGTGTGTGTGTGTGTGTGTGTGTGTGTGTGTGTGTGTGTGAGAGAGAGAGAGAGAGAGAGAGAGAGAGAGAGAGAGAGAGAGAGAGAGTATGTGTGTGTGTGTTTGTGCGCGCACGCGCGCGTGTGTGTTTTAACGCTCTCACGTTTGCAATTGTAGTTTGATTTTATTTAAATTTGGCAGAAAAACGATTTTAGTTATAGCTTGGACAAGATCGTTACCCAGAAAAATCCTTTCAACAGTTTCAAAATGGCTACCGTTTTAAATATTTAAAAATTCATAACTTCTTTGTTCGGTATATTTTTTTGAAATTTTCTTCACCGTAGTAATCTGCGTCAAAAACTTCATAAATCAGAATTTTAAAATTTTGAAATCAGTTGAAATTAAAAGAAACATTCTGACGGAGGTTAAGGTTCGTTTTCGTATTTTCAGTGCAATTTAAAGACTTAAATTCTAATATTATGCTGATTGAATGCTGATTACGATGGTGAAATCAGAATCTAAAGAAAGGGTAAGGCAAGAAAATTACTTTTGGAAGTTACTTCCATCACGTCAGCGAGACAGTTGCGTGCCGGTATTATTTTAAGTTTAACATTAATTAATATTAAGATCAAATTTTAAATACTACAGTACAATCGTGAAAATCCGGCACTTCCAGTCGCTGTTATTTGTTTGTGTTCTTTAACAAAAAAATTAATGAAAAATTCGAATCGTACGTCAACAACCCCGAGTGTGTGTCAAGTAAAGTTTTTGGAGCTCGAAGAAGCAATTTTTTCCTGGTTTTTACAGAACACAGGCATACACCAATTTTTGGGAAGATAATGCATGTGAGGAAAAAAATGACGAATAAAGATGACTTTAAAGCCAGTGACCCCCCATGACGACCCCCACCCGGGCGAGATAAATTTAAGAAACTCTATGGAATCCGTTTTTTTTCTATCGTGCTGTGTTAATGTTGTTGCTCCGTTCATATAGGAGTTTAAAGAAACAGTAAATAATTTAAGTTTAGGTGCGAATCAATGCGGACGAAAGCGCTTTATTTCAGCGCATACGTCCGTAAATAATGTACTGCATATTGTAATGTATATAGAGAAGTTTTCATGTTTTTTCACGTTAACTTTAAGAGTTTTCAGTTTGTTTAGATTTTTTTCAATAATAATTTAATTTTAAACTCAGTTATTACAATAAAAGTGTTTGTATTGTACGGTAATTACTATTTATCACTGTACATACTAATTTACTATCACCTCTTTTCCTTCCCAAATAATCCGTCGTTTTCGGTAATCCTGCAGTAGCGCTGTCCGATACACGCCGGATTACAGGGAGTCTACTGTATAGGATTCTTTCATTCTTTATGTATCTTTTTCTTTCTATTCTTTATCGATATAAACGACAGTTTTTGACCTATAAAACGAAACCGTATGCCATGATTTTGTTAATACCGAAAAGTCAGTTTCGTTTCCAGTACGGAAGCGATTTTGAAAACGTATTTACTTAAAAATACCACTTTACTTCTTATTTAACGCCGTTTTAGTGCTGGTATGTGAAATCATTACAGCAGTATAAAGTTGTTTGCGTTACAGAAAATGAAGGCGCACTGAAGGCGACTGCGGGTAATGCAATGTTTATATTTAGGATTACGTTATGCAAAGTATTTGTACATCTGCGGGCTGTTACGTAAGTGTAATTAAATAAAATAATTATCGTGTTGTAATGTCCATCAGAACTGCATTTAATTAAACTTAATTGATGTTTGTAATTTTTTTCTAACACCAACAGATACCTAAGAGGCTGGCTGAAAGCGCTGCCAGTATTTTGAGATTTCAATATTGCGGAAACTCTAGCGTTACCCGTACGGCGTTTAACGTGAAATTCAAACGTTGCCACCGCCAATGTCTTACGATTTTTTTAAAAATCTGCATCATTTGTGCGTGATATACGTTACAATGGTTCTCTTTTTGTCCCGAAAACATACAAAAAAGCGCAAGATAACGTGTTTTGAAATTTTGAGTAAAATATTTAATTGAAAATAAATTTAATTGAAAATTTTAAAACCCGGCTCCGAGGTATTTGTCCGACCTTCTTCTGTTCACTTTCGTTAAAAAATTTTAGATCTCTGCGTGCCGTAGATTCGGCTGTACATCGACACACGCACGCGCGCATGCAAGAATATACACAACACACACACATGCACACGCGCACACACAACTTTTTATTAATATACTAGCAGTACCCACACGATGTTGCCCGTGAAAAAAATAAGCACTGTCAATATGAGATAATAAATTACAATGCTTCTCTTTTTGTTTCTAAATTGAAAATAGTTTTAAAAAAAGACACTAGATAACGTCAGGTATAACCTGATAAATCTAGTTACCTGACTAAACTTTAAATTAAATGTATAGGAAAATTTAAAGAAATTAACGTTTATTAGACATTTTAAAATCCGGCTTCCAAAGTGTTGTTCGACTTTCTTCTGTCCAACTACACCCACAAGCGCGCGCACGCACGTGTTTTTTTTTTAACAACTGGTTAAAAACCTTCAGACAGTTTTACCATGTCAAATGATTCAAATTATGTAAAATTGGGCGTAACCTTATAATGACTCCGTTTATTTTGGTTCTGAAAACCAAATGTTTACAATTTCAAACAAACATATTCCAAACGTCATCGACAGTTACAAGTTTGAATCAATATCTAATGTATGTTTGAAAGACGATGAATTGATATTTTGACGCTATGCTTTGTAAAAAACTCACTTACTATGTAAATGTTGTGAATATTTTATTACAACTGATGATCAATAAGCTTGATTATTATTTCACACAAATGAACTCGTTGAACATATGTTGTGGTTACGGGTTAGTAATAAAACGAATTTTCATTTGAAAATGAGCTGTAGAGCGGCCTTAGACCACGAAACTAGTGCCGATCCTGATTTCTAGGCACGTTTTGGGTATATTATTGTAGTGTGCGCAATTTTGGTCTGGTTTAAACTCGGTACAAAAATCGATTTTGGTAATAACTTGGACATCATTGCATAGCGAAATACGTTTAAATGTTTTAAAAAATGGCGGCCGTATTTTTTATCAATGGAGATTCGCTAAATAGTATTGAATAGTAATGAGAAATATGCGAGTATCTGGTTTTCTGTTGACATTTTTCATATAATGTTTTCATATAATACGCGTGTACTGATATCGAAAAGAAGGAAGAAAGACGAAATTCGTTTGCTCGTTTCCGTTACGTATTTCCGTTTCATCAAAAAGGTTCGGAACACTTTTTTTCTATTCACTCCTCTCGCCAAAGCTAACATTAAAAGTATTGTTTTAACAATTCAGGCCTAACTGAACACTGTGTGCGCTTCTACAACAACAACATGCAATAAAACAGGCGGTGGCAATTTGGTGAGTCACTCATCGATAGATTTTATCTTAGCACGTGGAATTATTTGGTCGCATGTTGCTGTTGTTTTAATGATTTTACTCGTACAGTGTATTAAAAAACTACGTTTTTATTGGCAAATTAAGCAGCAATTTACGGTAAGACCTATACAAAAGACCATAAAAACTGCACCGTTCCTGATCCTTAGAACACGTTTCGAAAAATAGGAAACTGTCTATTCTTCTTTTTCTATGTCTCTTTTTTCCTTCTTTTATTTCGATAACAGTACACGTGTATTGTACGAAAACGTTGTGTTGTTTTGGTTTCGGTATTTTTCCTTAATTGTAGAACACGTGCACGTTGTAACTGTATATAATACATTCGAAATTAATATAAATGTTTATAATAATTGTTGTTAATATTGCTAGTTTTTAACAACATAACCTGAAACTTATAGCCTATCAGCTGTTCAACTAAATCAGCTGATCTTTACGAATTAATATAAAACAACTGATCTTTTACTATAACTACAGTAAATAATATCTAAGCTAGGTTCACGTATTTATACAAAACAAAATATTTGTAAACATACCTTCAAACTAATTATATTTTTAGCAAAGGTATCATTGACAAGATATCTTACTTTAATTCGTAGACTCTTTAAAATGCTAATTTATGAAGACTGTAAGTGTGTTATCTTGGTAATTTTTTTTAAAATTGTAAATTATAAAGAGTTTTGAATATTTTAAATCAAATAACTTTAAAATCTTAAAAAAATTTCTACAGTTTAAAATTTTGTAAAAACACATTTGTTACCTCTTAGATTAGTTATTTCCTTTCTTGTATTGAACAGGAAAGAAGTTAACTCAAAAGATTTAAATAAAAACTTGTTTAAATGATTTAAAATATAGTTATGGTTTATCAAAACCTGAAATACGTTTTAAAAAGGTATTTCGAAATTGTTTTTTTATAACTTCTGAGCAATATGAAATTTTTAAATTGTAGTTTAAATAGTTCTAAGGGACCACATCACTATTCTTTTTGTAATTCCTTTTGTTTTTTGCCCCCCCCCAAAACGGTACATATTTTCTGAACATTATTGAAAAAATTAATATTGCCAATTCGATTTTCATAAAATTGTCACAATCATTTGAACAGACTGCTTCATATATATAACAAAACATGCTAAAAGATAAAGGTTCTAAAAGATTGTGTGTGTGTGTGTGTGTGTGTGTGTGTGTGTGTGTGTGTGTGTGTGTGTGTGTGTGTGTGTGTGTGTGTGTGTGTGTGTTTTAGTCCGATTTGATTCAAACTTGACAGAAAAATAGTTTTGGTAATACCTTACAAAAAAGTTCCTAACCACAAAATTTCTTCCAACAGTTTCAAAATGGCTGCCATTTCAAATACTTAAAAAGTCATAACTTTTTTCCTACATTAAAAACTTTGATTTTACTGTAGCAATAAGCTTTAATAACTGCATACATAAGGGTTTTTCAATTTTTGAAATCCGTTGAAATTTAGAAATTAAATTTGACGGCGGTCAAGGTTCATTTTCGTATTTCAAAAGTAATTTGAAAGTTCAAAATTACGTAATGTAAATGCATCTTTTAATGTTAGTTATGATAGTGAAATCGTAATTTCAAAAATTGGTTTAAATAAAAAAGAATACTTTTTGGAATTTCGCTTCTATATATCAGCGAGACTGCTGTAATTAGTAATATACTTTAAAAATTGTTGAACAACTTATTTTTATGTAAAATATTTACTTTTAGAAGAAAGAAATATAAACTGGTATTAATAAGGTAAAATATGAAACGAATATGAAGGTAAATATGTATTGCAAAACGTGCTTTTAACTTTTAAACTCTGGTTGGTTTTTGAAATGAAAAAGTAAAATTAAGATTTAATGTTTTAACAATGCAAAATATCTTATAAACAATTTTTGTCAATCTAAAAGATAATCTAGAGTGAGTATGTTTAGCTAACAGGTTATTTGTGGGAGTATCTTTTAAGCATTTAGGCTTGTTTTACATTTATAAATTTTAGGTTAGGAATTTGAAAACGAAGTTGTGTACAGTTCTATATACACAAATGTTTGAATGCAAAAATAATAACGTAAACATTAAGGGGTAATTTTAAAAAACAAAGCTCTAATTTGTAGGTTATGTTTTTCATTTAAACGCCGGTGGAATAACTTACCAAGCCAAATCCCACATGGAGTGACAAGGACCGTGGTGCCTTCTAAAAGTGCCGATAGGTAACGTAACCTCAAACTCTACTTCGACGTCGTTGTGTCCTTCTGTGCTTACTTCCTGGGGCTTATCCATCGTACTGAAGGCGAGGGAGGCGAGAGAACAGCGGTCAGCGCACGGCGTCCGGGTCGATAAATGACCACAAGGTTATGTGCCACACACGCTCCACGTTCTGTACGTCAAATTGCTAACTAGATTCTTAAAGTTCACGATCGTTTTGGGATTTAGGCCGCAATGTGAGTAGGCCTAAATTTGTTGCGGTAATACAATAGGAGGAATGTGGGTCGTTGGAATCAATTCGCAAGTTTGCACTAAAGAAATTTAATGAGTTATAAATAAAGTTTAAAAATATTACACAAACTTTCTCACTTCCAGTTAGCTCCCTAAAAAATCCGTTTCGGAAAATATCAACAAAAAGATCTATGGTTCGTTAGATTTTGGTCATATGAAGTAGGGTCAAAAAGTTCCCGGAATGGTTACTGCGGAGACGATTAAAATGATGAAGCAAACAAACGGAAACGGTAGGATGAAGAAAACGGCAGTGTCAGACATGTTTATACTGATATATTTAACAGTATATTTGGCGCGCAAAGTCATATTAAATTAATTATAATTAAACATTACTGTTTCCGGCCGGGATCGAACCGAGGACCTTGCGCATGTGAAGCGCACGCGATAACCACTACACTACGGAAGCTGCGATTTACGTATATGAAATGAATCGTTAATTTAATTTTGGTAGTTGTATTAAAAGATCAGTTGTTTTATATTAATTCGTAAGGATCAGCTGATTTCATCGAACAGCTCATAGGCTAAAATAAGTTTCAGGTTACGTTGTTAAAAACTGGCTATGTTAATTTGTCTTGTTTTCGAATAAGTTATCGTAACTAAAATAAAAAAGGAAGAGAAAACGTGATACATGATTTTTATTTTTAGTTCAGCAATAGAATTTTTTTCTAACGTCAATACTTTTGCCAGTTAGACAATGAGGATGAGGGGATCAGCGTTAATGGCAAGGGATTTTCGTGGAGATCGCGTAAAAATTGAAGATAATATTCGAACTGGGCAAGCTATCTCTTCTACCGCAGATGATAATGTCGAGTGTGTTCGATAACTTGTGCGTGCGGACAGCGAACAACCATCGATAATGTTACCTCTGAACTTGGCGTATACATGGAAGTGTTTACTGCATTCTGTTTGCGTGAACGTGGTTCAGAAAATGTTATCGCCTGATGACAGGTTCCTGAGGGAAATTGTGACAAGTGATTGAGACATAGTGCTTCCTTTACGACCCTCAGACGAAACGTCAGTCTGCTGAATGGAAATGAAAAATGTCACCAAGAAAGAAAGAATTTCGCTTGGACAGAAGTTGATGTAAAGTCTTGTTGGAATTGTTTTTTTGATTATCGAGGAGCTTAATTTATTCATGAAGGGAAAACAGTTAACAAAGAACTGGACAATTAGATTCTGAAACGACTACGAGAAGCAATTAGAGACAAAAACAACCCGAAAAATGGGCAGAGAACGATTGGTTTTTGTTGCATGACAACGCATCACATTGATGGTTGATAGTGAAACAATACCTTGCCAAAGAATCATTGTCATCGCCTAAACAACATAGGAACTGAGTCACATTACCTAGTTCCGCTTGCTAGCACCTAAACAACCACGCTAAAACCCCGTACTTCTCTTTAGTCTTGGAAACAGGTTAAGCCTGCGAAACCTAATTCACTCCCGTCAACCAAAACTCATTTCATATTGGTTCGCAGTGCACGCTTATCTCGGGTCTAGACTACTGGGGGCGCATCACCTCTCCTCGTATACAATAGCTTCATTCTGATTGGTGCGTTCTTTATGTAGTTTTAACAATGGGATTATGAGAAATTACGCCATAATTTCGAGTATAAATACAGGTTGAAAATCGTTGTTCGGCAGTTCCAGGTGTCCGTCGATGGTACACTCTCTACGCCCAGACCTATTACGGCTGGCGTGCCACAAGGATCAGTCCTAGGTTGTACAATCTGTACACCAACGATATGCCTATCCAAGAACCTGTGTCACTGCGGCTCTTCGCCGACGACTCCATGTTCTATTATTCTTCAGCAAACCTCGAGTTTGGGGCCAAAAACGTTCAACGTCAGTTGGACATATTGGAGCCATGGTTTCGTAGGTGGAGAATTGCAGTGAATGCAGATAAAACAGAAGCCATCGCCTTCACGAACAAACTACATCCTCCCAAAACGGTACTTCAACTCAATGATACCCCCATAGCATGGAAACCCAAAGTCAGATAGTTAGGTGTCACGCTTGACAAACGACTGACTTTTGCCCCACATGTCAAGCAAACTATAGGCAGAGCTTCTGCGGCTCGCAGCAAGCTTTTTCCTGTTCTTGCGAACAAAAGCCCAATACCACTAAGGCTGACTATGTATAAAATGTACATCAGACCCGTTCTTACTTATGCAGCTCCGGCCAACTCTAAATACGAAGAGAATTTACCTCCGCGGCCGATCTGGTAAACGCTCGGACTTCTATTTCTTCCCCATACTAGAACAACATCCTCCTTGTTCTCCCGACCTTGCCCCACCGGATTTTTACCTATTTTCGCGATTGGAAATGATACCGAAGTGATATCGTTTTGCTGATTCGCAAGAGGTAATGGAAAATGCGACGAAGCTACTAAAGGAATTTTCAAAAATTGGCTTTCAGGATTGTTTCCAACAATTGTAGGAACGATGAAAGACGTGTACATGCAATAGGAGAGTAGTTTGAAGGAAAATAAGGTTAATATATTATACGTACTTACAATAAATTTTCATTGACCAATTGCGGGAACGTTTTGACCCCTCCACATATGAAGAATTACTATGTCAGTCAATGTATCAAAGAAAAATACAGTTCAAGATAAAACGAAAAATACAGGATAAACACAAAGGGTGTCAAGCTTGACTTTATTAACTCCCGAACTGTACCAGTTTTGAAAAATTAGGCCTAATTTTAATTTTGTCCCGTAACTTTCAGAACATATTTCTTTGGAGGGGGCGTAGCGAGGAATACGTTTTGTTTTTGGGTACTTATAAACTATACTTAAGCAAATTTTGAGTTTTTTAACGTTTTTGACGAAAACTTTGTTTTAAACAATTAAAAAAAATGAAGGAACCGTGTCAAATTTTAATAAAATAGGTTAATCAGTTATATCTCCGGATATGTGCACACACGATCGATTTCGCTCACTATAATCAAACTTAGTTTACCAGCTACAATCGATACAGCTAGTTTATTTGAAAACGATTGTACAAAAAAAGTAACAATACCGATCAACGAAGCTTCACTTTGAATCCAACACTTTCTGAACCTCTCCAACAAGTGATACTGTTTTTATACAAAAGTCTGACGATCGAACTAAACTACAATGTATTTGGCTTACCTTATAAGACGTCAAATTCAGGTAACGACACGGTCGTTAATGTTAATTGATACAATTAAAGTAGGCTATCTTTCGTTAAATCATTGTTTCGTTTTGAAATCTACTAATATTGTTTTTAATTACATTTTCTTTTATTAACTAACGTCAGTGAGGCCTAGATTGATGATGTTATCAGTATCCTAGTATTTTACTATACCAAGTAGCCTACCGGGACTGCATTTAGGTATTCGATACTGTTATCAAAGGAACAGCTTGATTTTTTACTGGGCATTCCGCAGTCATCTACACAAAATGGACTTTCGTATGACAAATCTTTTGTGTAGGAAATGTGGTACTACTGAGGAAACAGCTCGGTACGTACTCTTTGACTGTCCAGCTTTGGGTAGGAAGCGGTTTGAATCCATATGCACTCTCTGGAGTGGGGGGGGCAGACGATAGAACAGAACAACATCATCCGAAGTATCTCACGGTTGTCTAAAGGCCTGACGTTGGATTGGGAAGGTCGAACCTGTGAACGAGAGTGCAAAATAAGCAACATAGCTAAGTGGCAAAATCAGAATCAACGGAAGTCTTGGCCCTCTAGTATTACAAAAAAAGGAACAGCTGTGGAGATAAACCAAGTTTATGTGAGCATCACGCCCACGCCGGCACTCCCGCATTGTAACAAATACCTTTGCATTTTAGGCCAATGTTTTTATATTCTATAGAGTAGATTAGGCTTAACTTGGAGTTCTCAAATTGTCGAAATAAAAAAAATACGACTATGTAGAAAAACTGGATTACATAAAGCGTTATTTGCTAAAACAATGGCTGGCGATTGTGTTCCCGATTACGGCGGGGTCTCCAGGTATTTATTATTTTATTTCACGAAACAACACGGTCAGCTGGAACATATCGCAATGAGGAAGTGATATTCTCAGAACCAATTATTGGCCAGCACGCATACAATAAAACAAAACCAGGAAATAAGTTGCGTTCGGTCAGATGTAATTGATAATAAAGTCGAAAAGCTTGTTCATGCCGAAATTCGGGAGAACTAATAAAGTCGATGAATGCACGTCAACACGTCATCTGGTCATTGGCATTTTGGGCAAATTTGATATAAAACAAAAACTAACATAGAAATTAGTGGTAAAAGTAAATAGCCAGCGTTGTCAAGGAGACACTTTACGTAGACGAGGCGTAGAGTCATTGCACTCGTTATTTCTATTTTTAGGTCACTTTTCCTATTGTGTTCTGATTGCGCCTATTTTAGTTATTCCTACAAATACATTTTGCATAATTATTTCTTCCATAAAAAACCCCCGCATCCGGTGCAGACTAGTTGCACCTATTGAGAGGATTTAGATGTCCCTCGCGGTACTAGAGTCTAACAAACACTTACACTTACAACACTACACTTTACACTCACACTTACATTTAGGAAGGCGATAATAGCCTCAATGTGCTTTTCGCCTTTAAAAAAATCTTCCATAAAATAACGGAAGCTGAGTGATAATTTTCAAAATGTCTTTTACTGCTCAAGGAACAATACACGTGGGTTTAGCGCGCAAGAAGGAAACTATGGGGTTAGCACACACCCTTCTAAGAACGTGATTTGTCTGTCCATCCGTCTTCCACTTGAGTGGTCAGGTCATTTGTTACTAGAGGTGAGACCGGGAGTGCTATCACTGCTATTGAGATCTCTGTTCTTAGCACTGAGCGGTTGTGATTGCTCTTCAATAGAGGTGAGACTAAAAATGCTATCACTGCTACTGACAACACTGTTCTTAGTATTGAGCAGTGAGCAGTTGTGATTGCTCTTCAATAGAGGTAAGACTAAGAATGCTATCACTGCTACTGACAACACTGTTCTTAGTATTGAGCAGTGAGCAGTTGTGATTGCTCTTCAATAGAGGTGAGACTAAGAATGCTATCACTGCTACTGACAACACTGTTCTTAGTACTGAGCAGTGAGCAGTTGTGATTGCTCTTCAATAGAGGTGAGACTAAGAATGCTATCACTGCTACTGACAACACTGTTCTTAGTACTGAGCAGTGAGCAGTTGTGATTGCTCTTCAACAGAGGTGAGACTAAGAATGCTATCACTGCTACTGACAACACTGTTCTTAGTATTGAGCAGTGAGCAGTTGTGATTGCTCTTCAATAGAGGTGAGACTAAGAATGCTATCATTGCTACTGACAACACTGTTCTTAGTACTGAGCAGTGAGCAGTTGTGATTGCTCTTCAATAGAGGTGAGACTAAGAATGCTATTACTGCTACTGACAACACTGTTCTTAGTACTGAGCAGTGAGCAGTTGTGATTGCTCTTCAATAGAGGTGAGACTAAGAATGCTATCACTGCTACTGACAACACTGTTCTTAGTACTGAGCAGTGAGCAGTTGTGATTGCTCTTCAATAGAGGTGAGACTAAGAATGCTATTACTGCTACTGGCAACACTGTTCTTAGTACTGAGCAGTGAGCAGTTGTGATTGCTCTTCAATAGAGGTGAGACTAAGAATGCTATTACTGCTACTGGCAACACTGTTCTTAGTATTGAGCAGTGAGCAGTTGTGATTGCTCTTCAATAGAGGTGAGACTAAGAATGCTATCACTGCTACTGAGAACACAGTTCTTAGCACTGAGCAGTGAGCAGTTGTGATTGCTCTTCAATAGAGGTGAGACTAAGAATGCTATCACTGCTACTGAGAACACAGTTCTTAGCACTGAGCAGTGAGCGGTAGTGAGACAAATAATGCAGAAATTCAGTAGTTGCTAGATTAGTGGGTTTGGGTTTTTTTTAAGTAATGGTGTATAAGCTTAACTATAATTGGAATATGAGCAATTGTGTTAAAAATCTTCAAGGTTTTTATTAATTGGGGTTACAACCTTCAACCCCCCTCCCTGGATACACCTATGCGTTCAATTATGTTTGATATCTCATTACGAAGGTCTTCTAGGTGGAATTAACATAAGTGTTATAGGGAATAAATTTAAAATTTCCGACCAGGTCCACAGGCGCTTTATTAGTCAAAATGGATTCAAAAATGGTTGACATCCCAATATAGATTTTGTCTACTGCTACAATCGTATAAATCGTTACCTCGAGTGATAGACACGAAGCTATTTATACAGATAATTCTTACCTCATACCAACAGTAGGTAGGAAAGACGTGGTCTCTATGATATGAGCTCCTTGCTGCATCACCATTTGTCCTGTCTGCACGTACCCTCCATGTCCATGCCCCATCTTCATCGACTAACCTCAACAATACACAGAGGCACTGATAAAAAATTAGGTTGCACATAAATGTGTCTTATTTTGTTGATTAAACTTATTTCCAAGAGTTAAAAGCACCATGATGTCAGTTACCGTATTTCATTGATTCTAACACACACTGTATTTTTACAGACAATTTTTAAGGAACATTACAATATTTAAAAAAAAAACAAATTTAATAAATATATCTTACTGTACTTGAAAATACACGATCAAACACTTAAATGTACTAAACTAAACGTCGGGATTATGATACCTAGTACTAAGTAGTTATTAAGGTTAGGTTGATAATTAAACAACATATCTTAATACCGGTAATATCTCTGTAATTCCTGTTCTGCAGCTCTGTTTCTATTTTTTTCAGCGAGTAACATAACGTTTCGTTTCATTGCTGCATCAAAATGTACCGTCTTTGAAGACATTTTATATACGATATTTTTTTTTAACAACTTATTTCTCACCAAACAACATAAGACTGAAATAAAAACACTTGTTACTCACTAGATAGTAGAAACAAAATGACATATTTGTAGAGGGGGAGGGGCTATTATAGGGAATGACTTTGCAGCTTTGCGCTTTGTTCTATTGTTCAGTTAACAAGGGTTCATTTCTCGGAATAGAAGTATTTTTGGATTACGTTGTACCGTTTTGACGTCAAATGTAAGACGCCACCGATTCTAAGACGAATCTCGTTTTTTTTTTTTAGAAAAAAATGTGTTTCTTAGAATCGATGTATTTCTTTGGCAAATTGTTTTGTCCTCGAATAAATGGTGCAAAATCATTACTAATTTTCGGATATTCAAAAGGGCTTTAAATGAGCACTTAGCTATTAAAACAAATTGTTGGCCAATTTTCTAAAGAATCTGTTTGGAAGCAAATGGGGGGGGGACGTAGGAAATATAGAACCAAAGTCGGTACTAAATTTTGTACGTATTAAATCTAACTTGTCCACATCTCCAAAACATTTTTGAAGTGAATTATTTTTATTCGAGGGGGTTAGCGCTTGTTGTACGGAGGGGGGCAAACAGAAACTCGCGACAGCACGAATAACACGTATACATTTTCCCGCTTGTAGCATACACGTAATTAGTATTCTTGAAGTGAAAAAAGTCTACCAGTGAGCTGATTGTTTCTACGTGCCTTCTGGCTCAGTGCTATGGTTTCTGCTAACTAAAGAACGTGTGTTCAGAACTCGCTGCTGATTTTTAATATTTATTTGTTTAAAATTATGTTTATAAATAAGTATTTTATAAAATTATTAAAGTTTAATGATAAGTATGTAAATTATAAATAACGCCATTATAGTACACATCCGTCTAATTTAGTACAAAATGTTTAGGGTGGTTACAATTACAGCTTGCGATTTTTTTTATTATTTCATTATTAATATTTAAGATATTAACGAACGCCGTTGTAGTACATGCCCAGCCCAGCCGTTACAATTAATTATTAGAGCAATAACAGTTGGATATATTGTACAGGATTGATGTTTTATATTTGTATATAATATAGAGAAATTGTCCATTTCATTTACATCAGCTGTGTATAATTTCAGTTTTGCGATAAGATCAGTAAATGGACCAATACAAACCAACAATGAGCACGGATTACTTTAATTTTTACCGAATTACCATTAAAACTCAGACCTGAGACCTTGAAATGAACGCTGATCCTGACATCTAGGTAACTTTTTAAGAGTTTGTTAGAGAGAGAGAGAGAGAGAGAGAGAGAGAGAGAGAGAGAGAGAGAGAGAGAGAGAGAGAGAGAGAGAGAGAGAGAGAGAGAGAGAGAGAGAGAGAGAGAGAGAGAGAGAGAGAGAGAGAGAGAGAGAGAGTGCGCGTGTGTGTGTGTTTTAGTACGATCACGTTCAAAATTTTAATCCGATTGGATTCAAACAACACAATTAGGCCTATCGATTTTGGCAATAGCTTGGTCAGTTTCCTTAACCAGCGAAATTCGTTCAACAGTTTCAAAATGGGTGCCATTTAGAACATTAAAAAATTCGTACCCCGCAGGGGATGCAGACTAGCTGCACCTATTGAGAGGATTTAGACGTCCCTCGCGGTACCCGAGTCTAACACACACACTTACAACATTACACTTGCGACTTTAACACTTTACACTCACACTTACATTTATAGAGGCGATAATAGCCTTAATGTGCTTTTCGCCTTAAAATAAAATAAAATTTTAAAAAAATCGTAACTCTTTTCAATAAATGTTTTTTAATCTTATTTCACCATAGTAAATCAGCGTTAAAACTGCATAAATTAGCATTTTAAATTAAATGTAATTTGAAACTTTAAAATATTAATGTATGCAGATTTTAACGCTGATTATGTTGGTGAAGTAGGAATTTTAAAAAAAGGTTAAAATAAAATTTTAAAAATTACTGTTTGAAATTCACTTCTATCGTTTCAGCGAGACAGTTGCGTGCAAGCTGTTTTAATTCGGTGTTCGTAAGTACCTAACAACGTAGGTGTCGTTTTATAGACTACCACTAAATACTCCGACTTACAGACATAAGGGTTGTTACTGATTATTGAAATAACGTTTTACTAAGTTAAATCTCAAAATTATTGCCGATCTTAAGAAAGAAATGTTGAAATTGTTAGGAAAACACGTAATTGTTTGTTGTAGGAATTAATAATGAAAGTGATAAAGGAAAAATGGTCCGCGGTCATTGACCTGCCACGTGCGTTACGAAATCTTGTATCTTACCTTAATACTCGGGTTACCCCATACGTCCCAGTTTTGGGCTCTTGTCCCGGTCGGATTTACGAATATCCCGGTCAGCAGTCGAAAATAAAATTTGTTACAAAAGCACTCAAACTTAGCGATTCAAAACAGAATAGTAATTCGGCTGGCAGTGATTATAAATCAGATGATTATCAGATTAGAAAATCAGCGTATGCGTAAAGTGGAAATAATGTTTTCGTTAATGAATAATATTTTATAAAAAAAAAGTTTAATGGATTTTTTTAAATTCTAAGGCAAAAAGCACATTGAGACTATTATCGCCTCTTTAAATGTAAGAGTGAGTGTAAAGTGTTAAAGTCGTAAATGTATGGTTGTAAGTGTGTGTTAGACTAGGGTACCGCGAGGGACGTCTAAATCCTCTCAATATGTACAGCTAGTCTGCACACCCCTGAGGAGAAGGTTTATTGGAAGAGTCAACTGTAAGAGTTTAATGTTACGTAAAGTTTTCTTCTGTTCAGATTGCTACAAAAATTAAAAAAGACACAAAAATCATCTGGGAAAAAGTATGCATGATTTGCGAACGAGAGTTAGGTTAGTTTTATTAAAGAAAAAGTAATTTAGTTACATTTAAAAAGCTGTTAAATAGAAAAAAAGTTTTTCAAAGTTGTCTAAAAATACGCTTTTTTAGTAACACATTTCCAAAATTTCACGGAAGGAAAACCTTTTTGCCCAGTATGATGTTCTTCCCCGTCCCAAACGGTAAACCTTTTGTTCCGGTTTTATTCTTTGGAAATGTATTAAGCCTACGAAACATTGAAAATTTGTTTATCTGGCCAAATAAATGATAATATTTTACATACATTATCATACAAAATGAAGAAATGTTTAAAAAATAATTTTATGTTTACATACCTATGAATGCACCATAGCTTAACTCACTGCACTAACTTTACCAGATGCAGGGAACAGAGTGGGGCGATATTAGAAGAAATTCAATACGAGTGGCGGGTGCAAGCGGCCAACCAGTGGCCATTAGCTAATCAAACTGGGACGATCTATGCCTCAGCGGCGCATAGGCCAACATGCGCGTCCATTCTGACCCACATCGTTACCTACACTTTGCACAATCCGACGAAAGTAAAACTGTTGTACTTGGGAGTGAATGGAAATAGGTTAATCTAGAGTGACATGGCATCAAGGAATAGGTGTTATCCTTGAAGGAGTCACATTGGGGTCGAATGTGTTCTTTTCTTTACGTACGGTAAATTAGTTAAACGTCTTGAACCATCAGAGAATGATTCATGATGACAACAGTGATGTACCATCACGTACATTATGTTCCAAATGAATGGTGGTTACTCCAAATTTTAAAATATAAACCACATATTTAAATAGGATTTTTTATGCTTGTCATGAGAAAACTTTAATTACCTTTGACTTTAGGTCAGTTACCCATATTGTTAGTGAATTTACATGAGCTATTGGAAGAGGCATCACGGTAAAGGCTTGAAATCTGAGTATAAAAGCTGATCTTGGCCTTAACGTTTTGGGGGTACTTTAAATGTGTGTGTGTGTACCTCGCAGGGGGGTGCAGACTAGCTGCACCTATTGAGAGGATTTAGACGTCCCTCGCGGTACCCTAGTCTAACACACACTTACAACCATACATTTACGACTTTAACACTTTACACTCACACTTACAATTAAAGAGGTGATAATAGCATCAATGTGCTTATCGCCTTAAAATTAAAAAAAAGTGTGTGTGTGTGTGTATGTATGTGTGTGTGCGTGCGCGCGCGCGTGTGTGTATGTCTGTTTATACATATTCCTTCATGGATGTATGGCAAAATGTTAATCACATTGAAAACCATTGTACATCCGTTTGTAAAAGAAACATTGAGAATAAACTCGAAGATGCCATAAGCGATTTTGGCGAAACGTCGGAACAATGTCTCTTCTAAAAACAATATGTTGAACGGATGTACACCTGTTTTAATATACGTATATATATGTATGTATGTGTATATATATATATATATATATATATATATATATATATATATATGCAGATTTTAATGCTAATTATGGTGATGAAAATCAGAGTTTCAAAAAAAGCTAAACAAAAATTACTTTTGAAAATTCGCTTCCATTGTCAACGAGACCGGTGCATGTAGTGATTATTTTTTGTTTATTGTAAACCAACTTTTATTGAAACATTCGTCATAGCTTCATAGTGCATATCTTTGTCCACTTAAGTAGTTTTTCAGTTGCGATTTAGATTAATTGATGCCTTACCTTGTTAGACACAGCAGAAAAACTCTTGCTTTTTCGTAGAGGTATTCGTCCTGAATGCATTTCAATAGAAGTAGACACCACTGTCTGAAATATCAATTAACAACTGCTCATATAGGCTTATATTAAATATACAGTGTATGATATCTAAATATATATTGAATTATTTACAATATAACATTCAGAATACAATAGCTGTTACTTTGAAATTATTTGTTAACTGACACTGTTTCAGATAAAAAATAGTTCATTGGTTTAATCGATCATATCACTGAGTATTGATGAATAAGGTTATGAATTTTATTTTTTATAAATATCCAAACAAAATTGTATTTAAAAATTTTTTTGTCGTTAAATCAAATAAATTTGCACAAAACTGATGTGCTGAAAGCGAATTTCCAAAAAGTAATTTTTTAAAGCTTACCGTCTTTTCAAAACTCTAACTTCACCATCATAATCAGCATTTATTAGCATTTTAAACTTTCAAATTGCAGTGAAAATACGAACATGAATTCTGACTGCTGCCGTATTAAATTTATTAATTTTAACGGATTTTTAACATTCAAAATGTTAATTCATGCAATTTTTAACGCTGACTACGATGGTGGAATCAGTTTTCAAAGGTATTTAAGACAAGTTACGAATTTTTTAAGATTTGAAATTGGCTGCCATTTTGAAACTGTTGAACGAATTTTGCTGGTTATCAAACTTGTCCATTACCAAAATTGGTCCTTATTTGAATCAAAAGTAGGTATGCTATATATATATATATATATATATATATATATATATATATATATATATATATATATATATAATTCATATTATATTTCTGAAAGTTTGTGTGTTTGTTTGTTTGTTATTCAATCACGCTTTAACCACTGGAACAATTGAGATGAAACTTGGTACGTATATGGCTTAAGTATCAGAGATACATATAGGCCTATTCCCGTTTTACAAAACGTCATTATACTACTAACCCAGCCCAAAATAATTATCAGTTTTAAGTTTTTTAACATCTGTTAACTATAGTTAGGTTTAATTACTGTTTACTGAACATGAGATTTAGGCACCTGAGATGGACATAGATCTAATTTCATTTTACAAATCTTAATCTATGTTTTATTTATTGCAAAATTATTGTTTTTAATGTTACATTTTCATCTAATATCACAATCTGGTATTTTTCATTTAAGACTATTCAATATTTTTAAAGCAGAGTGCAGAATATATATATTATATACAATTTTATTAGGATACTTTAATTGTAAGGTAGTATATATATTTGTGTAATTACATTATATGAAAAAATGGTAAATATACAGTGCAGCATCTATTGGAGTTTTCGATATTTTTCTTACTAAAATGCTTTATTATGTGCCCAAAAGCAAAAATCCAAAATATGAAAGCAGGAGAAGTACGATAAAAATCGAAAATAAAAGTGACCAACATAACCTCAAAATTGCTACCGGCGAAAATCGGTACCGTGTTGTACTGATTTTAGACGTATTTTTATTGTTTTACTGATCTACAGATCAGTAAAACAATAAAAATACGTCTAACACGGGTTTGGGTGATAGGAAACCCATTTTTAAAAGAATAGTGCATAACCTAAGTGACACGTTTGTTAGGCCTAACACGGTGATGCGTGAAAAACCTTTATATTTTTTAAAGATTATTTGGCTACATATCCTAACTGTCACGGTTGTTAGGCCAAACACGGTGATGCGTAAAAAAACCTTTATATTTTTTTAAAGAATACTGCATATCCTAACTGACACGGTTGTTAGGCCTATCACGGTGATGTGTGAAAAAACCTTTAAATTTTTTAAAAGAATACTAAGTATATTAACTGACACGGTTATTAGGCCTAACACGGTGATGTGTAAAAAAACTTTTATATTTTTTTAAAGAATACTACATATCCTAACTGATAAGATTGTTGGACCTATCATTGTGAAGTGTGAAAAAACCTTTATTTTTTTAAAGAGTATCCAAACCTTAACTGACACGTTTGTTAGGCCTAACATAGTGATGCGTGATAAATCTTTGTATTTTTTTAAAGAATACTCCATAAGCTAACTAACATAGTTGTTAAGCCTAACACGGTGATGCATTAAAAGAACCTTTATTTATTTTTTTCAAAAGAGTACTCCATTACCTAACTGACACGGTTGTTGGGCCTACTACGGTTACGCATGGAAAAAACTTTATATTTTTTTTAAAGAGTACTCCATAACTTAACTAACACGGTGATGCGTGAAAAAACCTTTAAATTTTTTTAAAGAGTACTACATATCCTGACACGGTTGTTGGACCTATCACGGTGATGCGTCCAAAAACCTTTATATTTTTTTAAAAAATACTAGGCTACATATCCTGACACGGTTGTTAGGCCTAACATAGTGATGCGTGAAAAATCTTTATATTTTTTTACAGAATACTTCATTAGCAAACTAAAATGGTTGTTAGGCCTAACACGGTGAAGCATTAAAAAAACCGTTATTTATTTTTTTAAAAAGAGTACTCCAAACCTAACTGACACGGTTGTTGGGTTAAACGGTGATGCAGGAAAAAAACCTTAATTTTTTTTAAAGAGTACTCCAAAACTTAACTAACACGGTTGTTGGTCCTAACACGGTAATGCATGATCTTTAATGTATAGGCTATTATGATTGCGGGCAAAGCCGTGAAGGGTAACAGCTAGAAAGTTTGTTTTTGTTTATTTGTTTGTTATTCAAATACACTTTAACTACTGACCCAAATGAGATTACATTTGGTGTGAACACGTTTTAGGTATCTGAGATAAACACAATACTATTCCAGTTTAATTGTATAATAATGACTTTTTAATAATACTGTATTT
Organism: Callitettix versicolor; assembly: GCA_022606455.1. NCBI lineage: Eukaryota > Metazoa > Arthropoda > Insecta > Hemiptera > Cercopidae > Callitettix > Callitettix versicolor. The sequence continues at coordinate 28,358,035 of CM040189.1, forward strand.
TATTAAAATATGACATGACCCTGTTTTAGCGTATCGAGTAGCAAAGATTTATATGTCTTTGCCGAAAACCATAAATCATATAATATTGTATATAGCAATATATTAAAATGAAATGACCTAATCTGATTTTGAAAATTGACTATAAATTTTATTGCTTACATTATAATTGCAGGCAAAGCCGCAACGGGTAACAGCTAGTATATATATATATATATATATATATATATATATATATATATATATATATATATAATATTTAATGTATATATACTAGCTGGTATCCACAAATTCTTCTGCGTAGAATTAGTACTTCGAGTAGCCTATTATTTTCCTCAAGCTTTCATCAATCTCCATACTAATTCAAGAAATACAAAAAACTTCAATGGTTTATATGTGAAAAGGTAGTATCTATTTATCAATTAAACAGGTCAATGAATGACATGTAATTATTCATTAATAATATATCATTTAACACATTTATGTAAACTACATTTTTGGTTTTTCCATCCTTTGCTAAAACATGAAGATTTTGTGGGTTCGATACTCGTGAGCACGCCATATCTAGTTCTATACCAAAATTCATCAAAATTGATTCAGAGGTTTAGGGCTTGTAAACATATAGTTACTTTTGCATTTATAATATTAATATAGGTTTGACGAATGCTTGGTTGCCCATGCAAACTTTTATACCCTATTTCCCCCCCTTCAAATTTTATTTTCACATCAAATAGTAGCCTGTCCTCCAAGGTTTCATCTAGTTCTATACCAAAATTCATCAAAATTGTTTCAGCGGTTTAGGCGTGAAAACGTAACAGACAGATAAAGTTACTTTTGCATTTATAATATTAGTGTGTGTGTGTGTATATATATATTCTGGATCTTACCATGATGGCTGTTCTAACAGCTCATTTTCCAATGGAAATAAACCGCTGATTGATTGTTTATAACATTATTTTCTTTTTTATGTGACTTTGAGACTATTTATTCTAGAGTGAGGCTATGTTTAACAAATGTTCAAATTTTCAGTTGTGAGCACTGCAAACAATCAGGAAGGAAAAGACAGTAAGACAAGAGAAAAACAAGGTAATTAACTAGAGCACGCCTGTGTACTTCTTTACATCGTAAGTTCACAGTACTTTTAAAATTATGGTTGCTTTTGCATTTTTACTATTTTTTTCAAACAATAATACAGTTGGACTACTGTCTTACATTTAGAGTTTTAAGGTTTAAATTTAGTTGGAATTAAGTGTTAGCATTATAAAAAATGTTAAATGTGTATTAGTTTTGTGTCCAAACGTGTTACATATTAGGACTACAATCCTTATTGTTTAGTATTATTTTACACAAGTTTACACATTTTCTCACAAAGAAAACAGGTGGTGTCGAAGTTATAACTAATACAGTAGAGAGTCGATTATCCGAAACAATTGGTGCAGGGGGGGTGTTCGGATAATCGATTTTTCGGATAAACGAACATATTCGAAAAAAGGTAGTGTGATATAATTTAACAGTGGTAGAACCAATTTAAGGAGCAAGTAGACACGTACAGCACATAAATTCATCCAGTTGTTTAATGACATATGATAAATATAAGCAGTACAGTATACAGTGTTCTGTACAGTAAAACAACTCTTTGATAATGAAAAAATAAACATTAGGTAAAGTAAAATTAAACATTCGGTAAAGAAAGAATAACATTTGGTAATTACATTCGGTAAAGAAAGTTGCAGTTCGGTAATTACACAGCAAAACAAACAGAAGCACAAACGGTCTAAACAACACGGAGACTGACTCGTCACTGTATGTGCTAGTGCACACTCTATATTGAGACTGTACTGCTGTCGAGCTGCCGCGCCGGCACTGTCTGGCCGCTGCGCCACCGCTTTCGGTTAACCGACGTTTCGGATGACCGGGCTTCGGATAATCGACGCTCTACTTTTACTATATAATATAAATTTCATGCAGTTCATTGTATATTGTTATTAGATTCAAATTACTCATTCACATTGTAATAAACTTTATTTACAATTTTCCCTTTTAACACGTATCAGGTTTTAGGACTGGTTGTGATGTTGGATTCTGCGTGATGCGAGCGCAGAAATTTATATGTATTGGTATATTTTGCACATCACAAAAGTCCCTCATATTAAATGAATTATAATTAAAATTTCCTTTGTTTCCACCTGGGAAGTGTGATGTGTACATGATAACCACTACTCTATGGAAAATACAAAGAAGTTTATATTGGTAGTTACAGTAAAAGAGCAGTTGATAACGATCAGCTGATTTTATTGAACAACTGATAGGCTATATAATAAATTTTAGTTTATGCTTTCTATGTTGTTAAAAGCAATGTTAATTTGTCTTGTTTCGAAAAAAATACCATAATTAAATTAAAAAGGAAGGGAAAATATACATTTTTTTCTGGTTCAATAAAAGAAATATTTATTTTGTCCTTAAAACATTTATCATTTAATATTTTGTAATCCTGTGGCAGCAACATCATATTTTATTTAAAAAGACAAAGAAATGACATAAAAATGGTGCATAACCCAGTCATTAAAATTTGAGTCTGTAGGTGAGCAATAATCAAATTACAATAATTGAACTTTACTGAGAAAACAGACTACATTTTTACATACTGTAAAAAATATACTTCACAGATGTGTTATGGAAACATTAAAACATTACTATATGTACTGTACTTGTACATGTAAGTATTAATGTACATTGCACATGTACAAAATTTTATACATTGTTTACAATGTACTGTATTTTCATACAAAATTTTCCATACTTTTCTGAAAAGTAACGATTTAAGAAATAAGAATAACATTACAATGAGATATGATGGTCTACAAACCAAGAACTGGTGTTCCTAGTTATTAATAAGTTCCATATTATTAATAACTTCAAAACATCAATCCTTGAATCGATCTCAAAATACTCTTTAATGCAACTCACCTCTTCAGATTCCATTGGTTTGCTGCTGAAATTCACACTAGTTTCAATTCAAAGATACTAAAACTGTCATTTGCTTAATAGAAAAATGGGTCTCCTACATAATAATAAGCGTATCAAAGTTGCTCCTACCCACATGGGTTGCAAAGTGTGGCATGGGTAATTGAGGACAATTGGAAGGACAGACGTAATCACAGTCGCTATGTGTTTCATGTTCAGTTACACTTACTTCAACTTTAATAATGATTTTAAGTTTCTTGTTTTGTAAACCAAGACATAGGGCAATGATTACCTACTTCAGTTTATTACATCTGGCCAGTCCTCATTCCTTGTCTTATCAAGAACATTTAGCCTTTATTACATTTTTCTTTTTGTATGATATTCCCAAAATTTCTGGTAATTATGTTCTCAACTCCCACAGACATTGAGATTCTACTCAGTACAGATTCTGTACCCCTGGTCAGCTGCATTTCTGAATCAACCCTGACCACTGGTGTAGTGCTATTAGCATATCTAAGAGACAAAATTAGTCATGCACAACTTAACTTTTTCCTGCTGATTAGTAATAAATATAGTAACTCTGACGCATATGCTGGATGTTTATGGTTGACTGGGTGTTACAGAGCCAATTCCGTCGCACCATCCCTTCCCCGCAATACCTTCACAATTTTTGCAATATGCTCTACCCATCAACCTTGGTCCAACCAACAGCTTGTTCCTATTCTCTATCTCCAGCAGTTGTTTGGATAACCACTAGAAAGGCATTTTTTCCTTAATAATATAACAGACATAACTTTGCAGTTTTCTGTTGTTACAAGTAATATGACAATAAGCGCAATATGACATTATATGCACTCTGTCTACAGAAGTACATATTATGTAATCAACCAGAATATAATTTAATTTTGAACAAACTAATTTTCAATATTGATTTATTCGTTATTACATAATTCACTGTTGTTTATGTATATTATATGAAAGTCGTATATTACATTAACAACAGTGAAGAGAGTTGTGGCCACATGAAAGTACCTTAACCCTCCATGCAATGTGTCTAGTCCTGGATCACTCCAAGAGGCTGGGTGGGCCCTTCATCAGTGAAGGTGATACCATGCCTTGTTCATTTTTCCTACTTCAATCTGAAGTTTCGCACCACTTGGACATTGCAGCATTATTATGGTTAATTTTAATGTATAGCGTCTGGCTTCCGTTTTATCAATGACATTATTCCGAGTAATATTTTCTTATTATAAAAACAAAAACCGAAATGATTTAGTAAATGGTAAACAAAGAAAAGTCTTGTTATGTTAAAAATTATTTTAATTTGATTTTCCACTTATTTTATAGTGAGATCTATTAATATTAACACAGATATTTTTAACTTAATACCAAAACAAATTTAAAATTCATTCACTTCAAGCATTCAATGACAATACTATACACAAATCATAAATACATAAATTACACAAATACACAATTTGCTTAGTGATGTGTACAATGAACAATAAATAAATATTTCTTATTTTATGTAGTCATTTTTATGCTTATTGTTACCAACAGACAAATTTATTTTTGTTAACAATTTATTAACAAATTTTCAAAATTAAAATATGCTTCACGATAAGAAGTAGAGTTATGTTATTCACAACCAATAAAATTTATTTTATTACAATTCTTGCCATAACAATAAAATCTGGAACATATATGAATGAAATTTTACAAAATGTTTATAACGTTCTATAAACAGATGCAAGATGACGTAGAGCAATGTGCAACTGAGTGTGACAACTTTGTGATTTGTACATTATCTTTATTTTGTTTTTTTCTATACAGATTGTGTGCATGGTATAATTTTAACTATAACCTCTTGTGTTTTAAGTTTGGTTTGTGCTGAACAAAATTATACCTCTAGGAATAATGTAAAAAGTTACATCAACTTAGAAACAGAATTTCTTAACGTCCTTACTTTATGCCAATTAGACTAATGTGGACGAGAGATCAGTGTCAACGGTAAATGAAAAGTCACCGCAGCTCAAACTAACAACCCTTTATGTGCGCAGTTCAGAGACATAGCAAACTGGCCACTCGACCACCAAGCCCTGTGCATAACTACTAAATAGCGAACGATTTGTTAATGGTGAATCATATCACTGAGAGAATCATGTATTTTGTTGTTAATTCGCAGTCAGTTTCTTGTACTTTTATAGTTGTTAAGTAACTTCATTCAACTCAAGTAGAAAAAACTGACTACAAAAAAAACCTAAACAAATTTTAATTGAAATTTCAGTTTTGAAGAGAAAATTCACAAAATTAGTGTTAAAACGTGTTTTGTTAATTTAATAATACCTTTGGAAAAAAATGGTTTTTCTTAATAAATTATAAATAAATGTGGACAATATTTAAAATGTGTTATTTTATAATATCTACTCTAAAATGTTTTTTTAACATGTTAACCCCCCCCACACAGTTTGATTTGTGTTTCATAACTTTTGTCATTAAATTTACTTGTACATAACTGATTCAATGATTTTTTAAAAATTATCCTCATTATTATATCAAAATACAACACAAACAAAATAAATAATGACACAAATATCCAATCTCGCCAGTCCACTGAACTGACCTTATCTTACGAATGACAAATTCAAAGCTACTTAATATTACCATTCACACTTATTGTAAGCAGCATGTTATATGACCCACTTGAGATTTTATAGTGCGCACCAGATACCAATGTACATCAGATTCCAATCTGATGCGCTCTATAAAATCAATGGGTCCATTCAAGTTTGAAACTAAAAATTGCTTTAGGTTATGGTTACACATACCTTATTGGGAATGACAGCAGCATATTTTAACAAGTATAAAAATATACACGGAGGCTAACATGTTTTAAAATTTCTTGGCAGATATGAGGTAAGCACTTAACAATTTCTACTAAAATTTGAAGGTGATTATTAAAAACACTTTTTTCATTTTACAGTAATTAATTATAAAAATATATCTTAAACAGTAGCCTACAATACCACAATTTTGTGAATAGTATTACAATTCATATGTATACAAAAATGATTGCTTTGCAATAAAAAATCACACCATCACTATAATTACCGGATGGACAAACGATTTTATTACCTAAAATTAATTCTATGTAACTTACAGTCGGATTTTGACACATGAAATAAAAAACAAAATTTGAACATTTAACTTGAGCATTTTTGGAATCAATCAGTTTATGCATGTATATGCATTTTGTGGTACAATTTTCTGTACTCAAATGAAATTATAAATATTTTTTCGAAACATTAAAAACATTTCCTGCTAATTACTCGTTTTCATCTAAAGAATATAAACTATAAAATAACATGAATCTGTTTTACAATATTGTGACGAGCTAGTGTCTCGTTATATACGGGTAAACATTATGACTGATCTAAAATACTGTCTGCGAGTAGGTACCATTACAAAATTTCTTAAAATCCAAATTGGTCCTTGCTAACAAAAAAAATTATTCTGGCATTATCCTGCTTTAAGTTGTTGTCCGATCTTTTTTTATCCACCTTTGTTACAAATTTCAGATCCTCACGTGCCATAGATTTGGCTGTACATTTCCTCACGCACACACAAACATTTCCTTTTATCAATAAAGCTTTAGCTTTGTGTAACATTAAATCCAATATTCTATTAAGACCAGATCAGATGTTATGAAGAATACATTTTTACTAAATAAATCGACTAAAACCATTTTTAAATGAAAAGTATAGTCTATTTAGTTGGAATAACAAGTACTGTAAAGAAATTTACCGACAATAAAATAGAAATATGCCTGACATCATTCGCAGAGTGACCTAAATGAATTATATTGTCCAATTACTCAAGAAAATGTAATTTAATAAAAACTGTGTTAATATCCCACATTTCATCTAAACTTTTTATTACTACAAATATTATTTATAATATTTCATTCAGACTATTGTTAAATATAATTTTTGTATCAAATAAATAAATTAATTATTATTGAACTGGTCACCAAACTGATGACTTCTATTGATTCTAAAATTGTATTCTAATAATAGATCAATATGATCATAATAAATATTACATAATAATCAGGCTTGTGTTGAATAAACTTTCGTTATAACTTTGATATTTATACATACACATAGCTGATAACAGAGTTCCTTAAATTAATTTTTATCCTTCAAGCGATTTCATGCTACCTTAACAGACTGCAGCGAATTTTCTGTAAGCCTATGACGCAAGCGATGCTGCGATTGTGATTTATACGTTGACTGTATGTAATATTCGCAGATGTTTATTCCAATCAGATCTAACAAATATGAATTTTGGAAATCTCCAAAGACCATTCTTGCCCAGCAACAACAACACTCGCCAGGAAGAACAATGGTAAAATCCTTGAAGCCTGTAACAAAATTTGATTGTGAATACATCAGGATCAAAAGAAAAAAAAATTAACAATCTCGTTAATTTACACATTGCTGTCACTCATTGCATTGGGGCTGTACACTTCAGTAACAGTGACAAGTACAGTGATACAGAGCCCGCCACAGCGGAGGTAAATGCTCGTGAATTCCGAACCAAGAAAAAAAATATAATAATACATAAATAAATAATATAAAAAAAGCATGAATTAAAATTCCATAATTTTCCTTTCAAAAAGTGAAAAAATATGAATAGAGATGTTGTAATGGCTGAGCTAGTGACTATAATGTGTTGTATGAAGTGTGCAAGAAAACATTACTGACTCAATACTAATTCAACATAAAAATACAATGCAGACTAAATATTGGACAATGAATGAATGAGCACTGTAGGTTATTTCCTCTCAGTTCTGAATGAGGATTGTGACAGTAACGGAGCACTTATTTTTCGGTCTGTTTTATAAACATTTCATATAATTGTACTTAAAAAATTCAAAAATATCTAGTTTTAAGTGATTCATATCAGTAGTTTACTTGTATTCTTATTTTGTTTCCTAAATGCCTGTTTATTTTGTTTAAATTTAAGAATAAGTGTTTAAATCCATAGTGTAGAGTTCAACAAGTGAGTTGATACTTAAAGCAGATGCATGAAATAGACATTGGCAATCTCTGTTGCATGTGGCAACACTGCAAAGTACGGGAAGAAAGCGAGCGTTCCGCCTGGCCAATGTCCATAATACATGCTTACATGCCAAATAAACTCTACACTGGATTACAAACTTATTCTTTAACAACAGTCATCTATTTTAAGAAAACAATTATAAATCCAGTAACTGACTTTTACAGATTATTTACAAATAACTTCTTTGAATATTGAAAAAATACTGAAAAACATGTTTATTTTTTATTATTTATTTATATCTTTTAAAACAATACCCAATCTTTTAAATAAGTAACAAATTATTAAATAATAATTCTATGTAAATACCTGGAGGGCTTAGAGCCACTATCACGAGGATCCAAATTCAGCCATCCACTTTTCATATTTGTCAAGGTCTTCTTTGCTAACACTTTTGTTGCACTTTGAAATTGCTTGGAAAAAATCTAACCTAGAAACGGGGAGGTCCAATTCCTCTTTCGCCAACTGCTTGATTTGTTCAGGTTTGAGGCCGGCTATTTTCCGCCTCATTGACATCATTGAAGCATCTCTAAAAACATTTAAGCAATTCCATTCACAGTCCATAGTAAATTAAATATCATATGCATAAAAACTATCATTTAGGCTTAAGATTCTATCATATAAAACCACAAACAACAGTATTAACTCAATGAAAGATCAATTTATAAGAAAGGAAAAGAAGAACCAATAGTTAGTTTGTAGAGAATTAAGAACAAAAAAATAAAAGAAAGAAAAAACAATAAGAAAATTATTATTATTATTATTATGAATTTTGAGGCGCGCGCACGCACACACACACGATTAATTAATCATCGGTTTTAATAATCATTAATTAATTGACACAATTTTTTTAATATTCAGTGAATATTTACAGACTATCCCAAAACCAGTCTGGTGTATAATAGTCTAAATTAAATTAATCATCAAAAATTGATTATTTTTGCTAAACCTCCATACTTTGTGATGTAAATTACACTAAAGTGAAAGAGATAAATGCCATCACAAATTTGAAAATCACTGTTTACGAAGGCAAACGAAAACAAAAAGAAAAATTTAACAAAAACTTTGTAAAACTTCTTATGTCTAACTAAACTAATATTATAAATCAATTACAATGTTAAATAATTACCTGCAAACATTAGTGATGTCTGCACCAGAGTAGCCATCTAGCTGTGATGCAATTTCTTTTAGGTTTACTCCACTTTCAATTTTTACTTCCCTTAAACTGATTTTCAGTAAAGCTTCACGACCTTCCTCTGAAAAAAAAGAATTATTAAATTAATCACAATTAAAAATTTCTGTTTCTGCTGGAATCGAACTGAGGATCTTGTGCATGTGAGGCACACGCAACAACTACTACACTAAGGGAACTACGAAGAAATTTAACCAATTTAAGTATATAAAATAAACCATTAATTTAATTTTAGTAGTTATATTAAACGATCCGTTGTTTTATATAAATTTGTATAGATCAGCTGATTTTTTTTTTTTTTTAAGGCGAAAAGAACATTAAGGCTATTATCGCCTCCCTAAAAGTAAGTGTGAGTATAAAATGTTAAAAGTCGTAAGTGTAGTGTTGTATGTGTAAATGTGTGTTAGACTTGGGTACCGTGAGGGACGTGTAAATCCTCTTAATAGATGCAGCTAGTCTGCACCCCCTTGTGAGGATCAGCTGATTTCATTAAACAGCGTCTACGCTATAATTAGTATCAGGTTACGTTTCTAAAAACAAGGTTGTGTTTTCGAACAAATTATTGTAATTAAAAAAAATAGGAAGAGAAAACATGATACATGATTTTTATTTTTAATTTAATAACAGATATTTTTTTAAAGCACAGCTTGATAGTCAGTTAACTACCCTTTAATTTGGCCACCTTAGTATTGGACCCTAGGCTGAACAAAAGTCTAGTAAGATTAATTGGCTATACACGGAAAGTGATAAAGCTTAAAAACAATATAGAAACAAACATGTTATATTCATTTTACAATAAAAATACAAAACTGATTCTGGACTTCAAAAATCTAAACTTTTTTTACCTTTGAAAACCTGATTTCAACATCGTACAAAGTTTATAATTTATTCAATAATGCAAGAATGTTCTGAAGGCATTAAACATTCTTAGGCATTAAATTCAAATTTTAAAACATCTTCACCTCTTCTGAAATATCACATAATAAACTCAAAGAACAATCAATTGTAAAACACGATAACATAGACTGGATAGTTAAATAAATAAAATACCTGGATTGAGATTTTAAGAAGTTTTTATCATATCAAGAATGTTGTTTTTTTATTGTAACTTACCAGCTATAAAAAGTTATTCCATAAAAAAAAGCTAACTTACTGTTAGGCAGAGGAATATATATCCGCTTTTCAAGACGTCTTCGTAATGCTTCGTCTATATCCCAAGGGAAGTTAGTGGCAGCTAAGACCATGACTACTTTACCGGGATCGTCACTCGAACTGATTCCGTCCATCTGAACAAGAAGTTCTGATTTGACTCTTCTCGATGCTTCATGTTCAGATTCCGATCCTCTTTTTGAGCACAACGAATCAATTTCATCGACAAAGATCGTTGAAGGTGCGTAAAACCTAGCCTGTTAAATAAAAACAGTTAATGCTGTACCTTCTGAACAAGATGCCAAATCGGTAACAAACATTATACACTTATATACTAACCATTTCAAATAGCAGCCTGACTAATTTCTCAGATTCCCCTCTGTACTTTGACGTCAAAGTTGAGGAAGAAACATTAAAGAATGTCGTCCCACATTCTGTCGCCACGGCTTTGGCCAACATGGTTTTACCTGTACCTGGCGGCCCGACCATAAGCACACCTTTCCAGGGTCGACGGATTCCCTGTAAAGATAATAATACATTTAGACTAATCATTTAACACTAAGATCAGTATTACACTCACATTTCTTTATCAAATATCTCTTATAAACGTTCTCAAATTCTTTGATAAGAAAACAATTCTTTTGTTAAGAGGTTGGCATTGCCTTTTGCAAAACGTCTGATGTAATACTGGCCTAAGATTTCTTTCAAAAATAGTATTTGTAATTCTGACAACACAATGTTTTTAATTTATTCTTGTAGTTATTGACTAAAATATCATGCTTGTATAGTTTTTCACAAATAAGCTAAATAAAAAAAAAACAATAACACGGAAATATCGCTACAGTAATGATTAGGGGAAAAATAATGAAAAATAAAATATAAAAAATGTTTGGGGTAGCCAGTAATGGGATTTATTTTCTAACAAAAATGTTTTTCTACATTGTCGTATTGTTAATCACTACTGGATTAACAGATTAACCATATATTAGGGAAAACAGCAATAAATCGCAACAATCAATTTTGATCCTTAGTTCTACTCGATATATTTTACTTTTTCAAAAATGGGAGTCCAGAACATTTTGTTTTCAGAATTTCATTTACAATCCATGAATTTATATCAGAAATCAAAATTCTGTACGATCAGAACTTAAGACTTATCCTCTTGAACAGGAAAGAATAAATCAAAACTTGTTTTTTTCAAAAGTGTTCAGCTGTACCTGTGTTAAATGTAAACCTCCTTCAACATTACAACTAGACCAATCTTTAGTTTAAATTTCTTCAAAAACCACTTTTCATATGCATCATTTTCATTTTCGGAATTGATTTTTTAAAAATATTAAATAGTGTAAGCCAATATCTATACTGATTCATTTGTTTTTTACAGATACCTTATGGAAGGTTTACAAAAGGTAAATATGATAAACTTTTATAGAAATATGTAAATTTTATGCTGCTTTTAAATAATGAAATACTGATTACTCAATACTTTAAAGTTGAATAGTCAGGTTCGAAAGTGTGTAGGTGAATGGATGGCCGAGTGGGATTCACATAAAAATCAAAAGAGTCATCCACTTTGACCATTATCCATTTACAGCTGAATCTATTCGCGTAGATTACATCATTGTTACGTTTGCAGGCAGTGGCAATAAAAAGTAACAATAACAATAGGAACTTTCAAATTTGGAATTTCACTGAAGGTACAATGTCTTGTCACATTGTGTTAACCTTATAGCTTTAGATAACAAAATATGAAAATATTTGGTTTTTACACTGTGTTTGAAATTCATTACACAATATAATGGGTCAACATGTTTGTAAAGCATGCACCAAGGGTCTGCAGGTGCCTTGTTTCAAATAAAACCTACATTTTATCAATAATAAATCAGCGACTTCTACTTCTTCAGCACTATTGCGATGTGGACCACAGCATATGATTTAAATGTCTTTTTAACTACTTACTTTTATCCACACTGCAAAGAAACCCTTATAAAGTTACCAGTGATTTTTTTCAAGAGATAATTTTGTTGAGATCCATTAATGCAAAAATATGTTATATATAGCAAATTCTGAAAAACTTTTTTTGTTTGATCTGAACTTTATTACATTTTTCAAGACTTTTAATTAAATGATCAAAATTAGAAGGGGGTCATGAAAATTTGAACTTTTGATACGTTAAAACTATATATAAATAAAACATATTTTTATCCTTAAGACCTCCTTAAAGACATTTTTACTCCTTCCTTAACTACCTCTAAGTATTTCTTGTCACCAACCCTTAAAATATTTTCCTAGCATTGGGCCACTGTAAAGATCATTTTTACCAAATTTTATAGTGATAGCTCACACCGTTTATGAGTAAAAGATTCGTTACCAACAGAGAAACAGCTTGACAAGCAAACAAATTTATAAGATTCTATACTCTGAAAACTACTGAACAGACCGAGCTGAAGATTTGTACCTTTACAAGCAGTATACTCAGTTCAAACACGTTCTGATTTTAACATCACTAACAAACACGTAAATAAACTTATAACTTAATGAGTTAAACATATAACTCATTTGTAGTAATTTAGAACAAAAAGTGTTGTATGCACTTTTTATTCCTTACTAAAATGGTTTTCGAAGATATTATATTTAAGTAAAAGTACCACTTATATAATCAGCAAGTGTAAAGTAAATAAATGATTAGGTACCTTAAAGAAATCCGGCATCCACATGGGTAATACAACCGCTTCTTCTAGTAACTGTTTTGCTTCGCGGAGGTCTGCGATGTCATCCCACCTGATGTTAGGATTCTTTTGAACAATGTCCCTCTCTGGAATTTGAAAATTAATATTAGTCAGTGAATTTTAATAAGAAATAACATATGAACCTTCGGTGGGCTGATGGGCTCAACGATCCTACCATACCTCTAGCTCTCATTTATCAACTCAACATACATCACACTCACTACTCTACACAGTTTGGCTAACTAAAATGTAAAGCAACTTGTGCTGATGGAATGAATGATGTAATAGTGTATCAAATGGAGCCCTTGGTGACCTGAGAACCTACCAGTGTACCATGCATGCAGAGCTCTGTATTAGTGGACCTCATTTCCTTAGCTACATTGGGTGTTTCCATAAGTAAGAATACAAACAAAATAGAATAAGCAGGATCTCACAGCATAATAAATAGGTTGGCCAAATGGAGCTCTTGGTGACCTGAGAACCTACCAGTGTACCATGCATGCAGAGCTCTGTATTAGTGGACCTCATTTCCTTAGCTACATTGGGTGTTTCCATAAGTAAGAATACAAACAAAATAGAATAAGCAGGATCTCACAGCATAATAAATAGGTTGGCCAAATGGAGCTCTTGGTGACCTGAGAACCTACCAGTGTGCCATGCATGCAGGGCTCTGTATTAGTAGACCTCATTTCCTTAGCTACATGTGGGTGTTTCCATAAGTAAGAATACAAACAAAATAGAATTAGCAGGATCTCACAGCATAATAAAAAGGTTGGCCAAATGGAGCAGAACCTCTGTAATCACAGTTAAGAGGGGAAAAAATCTGCAATTAGCAGAGCAAGCACCTCAATAAGAAAATGAGAAGTCACCAATTATAAGTGAATCCTCTCCAAATCCTAGATTTTATTATAAAGAAACTAAGACTGGAGAAGGTGTTGTAATTGAGCATTTCAGGAATACAAAAAAGGAGCACAATACATCTTGCAAAAGGTCACAGTACAATAATAACCCTACAACTACATTAATTCATTGAGTCTGTACGGGGCCTAGCTTATGCTATTCTGCTTATACATAATATTTTTGAACACTTTTACAATTCCTTTAAATTCTAAATGCAGTACTGTAACAGCGTTTTATATTCTTTAAACAAAAGTAAAATGATCACAATTATAAATAAACAATAAGGAAAACATATTTTACAGATTCTCCACATGATTTTTGTTAGTAAACTTTTGATTCCTTTTAAAATGTGATCTTCATTTATTACTAACGTTTTGCCAGTGTTAAAATGTGTATATGAATTGCTTCTATAGCAGGCACAATGTAGTCCTCAATCTACAATACGAATTTCAAATCTGGCCCAGTAACATTATTGCTGTAATCTCTTTGCTTAATTTAATTGCTATTATCAAACTGAAATCAGCGATGACAGAACCAGTACTATATGACTGATAACAGCCAGGTCAATGATTGGAGAGGCTGGACTGTATTGACACAGAATAGCTTACACTGGTCATGTTAAATCATGCTCAAAAAGAGCCTATGAGTTGCCAACCTCATAATAATAAAATTTACAAGAATTAGCAGTAAAGCGAATTTCCATAAAAAATAAAAACATAACTCAAAACTGTATAATACAAAAAAAAGTTAAATCATTTTCTTTTAAAACAGAAAACGTTCTATTAGAATAGTCTTTACTATTAAGAACTATTAGCACTCAATATACAAACATAACATTAGAGTATTTACAGTAAAACGAAAACCTTAGGACAACTGCCATAATTTGTATGCACAAAATCAATACACGACATTTCGAGAGTATGGGTCAACTCTTATTCTCAAATATCTAACTCAACTAACTAGATGCCTAGGCCTATGTTAAAATACTAAAAATCTAAGAAGAAAAATCAGGGCAGATTCCTTAGGACAAAATCAAGTTTATATTTTGGGATAACTAAAAGCTCAATTAGGTCTCAACCATCATTTACTATGGGTTAATATTTCTCATTAGAAATATACAAGGCGTAGTTGGGAAGTTTTATTTATAGCAGTTAATGCGACTGCTCAATAGGAAGGACTAGGTTTAACTCCAGATATGGGGACGGGAGGCTTGTTTTTGTCCTTGAAAAACCTGAGAACCAGATATTTTACTTAGTTTTGGAATATCATATTTCTTACTTACCGAGCATTTCAACTAGGTCTCGGTCATATCCTGATGGATCAAACCTCTTTTCTTCAGGTGTTGTGGCTTCTCTGGTCTCTTCTTTTTCTTTATTGTCTTGTTGTTGTTGTTGTTGTTTTTCCTACATGAAATTGAACTTTTCAGTTAATACGTAATGTATGAAATTTTATAATTTTTAATTCTAAAACCTGATTAAATTATTAAATTTTATGTTCTCTTTATATGGGCAAAACAAATCTAAATGGAAAATTAAATTAAAATCGGAGTCCCCAATGATGTGTGCAGCCCAAATCGACAAACATTCAAGTTGAACTCATTTTTAGTCAGATCTTAAAACGGATATACAGTTAAACTCGCTTTAACCAAACTCAGGTTATCAGAAGCGATATCAGAAAGTAGAAAACAAACCTGAATATAGTAAATGGTTCACACGTAGACCTAATGTTGTCACATGAGTGTCAATGGCCCAAGGAATAACTTGTCTGCTTACTGCTTGGGGCCAAGGTCATCCGAGTGGCTCAACCCCTCTCCCTTTTGTTTTGTCAATACAGTACAGTAACTATAGTATAAAAAAAGTGCATTTATCTAGTCGACAGACAAGTTTAAACAGCTGTGTGGCGCGCACTTTTAGTACATAGATGCCGCTTCTAAGAACTGAAATAAATATACTACTTAACAGTCTATAAAATGTACAGTAAATATGTATGTACAGTACGCACTATGACCAATTAATCTACTTCAAATGTAACAAGTAAATACAAAGCCTGCCCAGTAAGTATAATTATACAACACTGATTGATTCCTGAGGTCTACATGTGAAGTGTGTGTGTGTTTCTGCACGCACACGTGCTATGTTGCTATAAGACTTATAACAAAAAACAATTCTTATAACGGTCTACCTTTACAGCAGATTTATTATATTTGTATTTGAATCATCACCAGCTGCTGCCTTGGTGTATAGAAACCGGATCGCCAAAACGATCCGTCACTGATGCCACTACCACTACCGCAGTCGTGTCGATGTGCGAGAGCCTTTTTACTTTGCATAATCTTTAAAACTCGTCCTATATAATAATATACATACAAATATTTTATATTTGTATTTACATTAATTAAATGATCAAAATTAGAAGGGGGTCATGAAAATTTGAACTTTTGATACGTTAAAACTATATATAAATAAAACATATTTTTATCCTTAAGACCTCCTTAAAGACATTTTTATCCTGGAATGTAACTTGCCCTAAAATTTCCAAAGCATTAATCATTACTGTTAAGTAAAAATAATTTGTGATTAAATTTATAAAATTCAGCACAATTTTATTAAATTTTATATCAAGTTAGATGAAATATTATTTAACACTTTCTTAATACTGAGCACATGAGAGTGACTCATTTTTATTTACATTTCTTTGTTAACTTTTAGTCACACATTTAATGTGAGATAACAATGTTTGGGCTAGGTTAGGTACTTTACAAGAAATATGTAATATAACATAATGATAAGATTTAAAATGGTCCGATACAACAAAACTTTGGGGTCAAGTTTAATTTCAACAATAATCTGAATTCTAGGATAAGTTTTCAACTTGAATGTTTGTATTCATGTTATCCTTTATTGTATCTTAGCATCTTCTTCAAATTTATTTAATATTACAGAAGTCGTTGAAAACTTACATTATTTCCATTCGTTTCCTTCTTTGTTTTATTTTTATCATCTATTTTTCTACTGTTGGCACTTTTTACATCTATTTTTCTAGTATTCGTTATTCCAGGTCTATTGATCCTATTTACAGGATTTCTATTGTCTATTTTTTTCTGTTGCTGCTGTTGTTGTCCTCTATTCCGCCTATTTTGATTCAATCTAAAACAAATTAAGGTTTTTTAAAATGCCTTATACAATACAGCTGACTTTGAATATTTCAAACTAAAAAAAAGCAAAACAAATAAGAGTGTTCTAGTAAAAAATATACAAAAATAACAGCTTACATGTAGAAAACCAGTTATAATAAGATTAAACTTATACAGTCTGTTAAACTTAAGACAGACTTGATAAGAAATACAGTCAGTCCTTGCTATAATGGACTTTGATATAACTCTTTTCAGTGCCAATGTCCTACTTTAACGGATGTTTTAAAAAAATGTAAGAGAAATGCCAACATCAGATTGCTTGGACATTAAGAAAAATATCATTTACAAAAATGGAAAAAAATACTATTGCTATTATTTATTACAAATCGGTTAAGGAAGAATAAACATTTTCATTTCACATATGTTACAGTATGTAAAACCAATGTTGATCAATACTTGAGAGCAAATTTCGATTGGACAACTGTTTCAAGGTTGTTCGATTTTATGTAAAAATAACATAATTTTTTAATTTAATAAGGTACTGACCTAAAATTTTTACCATATATGGTGACTTTGAATGATATGCAAGATATTAGGCTATATAATTCTTCCTGCCTGATTTCTTCATACTTAAAATTTCTTCAAACATTTTTTAAAGTATGTAATTTTATTAATTTTTTTTTGTAGGTTATAAAGAACTGTATTATTGATAGGTTTATTAGAAAAAAAACCATGATGGTAATTTATTAAATAACAAAAATATTTTTTTTGTGAAATCCATATAAAATTCTTAAAAACGAGAGTGTAAACTATGTAGAAAAAAACAAATATATGTTGCAGCACTTCTGGGTAGTGCATGGGGAAAAATGCCTGGCACTGTAAGAGTTAAAAAACTTATGGCATAACATACTCAATCCAAGGGCTACTAAATTACTGTGCAAAAAAAATTGACATTTAAATTTTAGTGTGGTTTAGAACTACGCTTTAAACAGTGAAGAACGTTTGTTACGATAAAGAGCAACTTTAATGCCGATATCTTGGTTCCATCAAAAATATTGGAGGTTTATAAAGACTATAAAACTAAAAAAAATTAGTTTTCATTCTAGTAATTTAGTTCTTGTCATCCCTTGGAGATTACAATTTGTTAAATGCTATACAATTTCAGATATACTCATCAAATTTACTGTTATAAACATGCTTCAAATCTATCTTGTTGATGAGCAACCCTACTGACACTTGCACAAGGTCACAGAACTAAGTTTAATAACCAATAACAAAATGTTGTTTTTCTATTGATTTTCATAAACAAAATTAAATTAAAAACAGTTGTTTTTGAGATTTGTGAATGTGATGTTTCCTTGATACATATTTAAATTTTGATAAACGGATATCGAAGTTTCCCAATTAGTCCGTTAAAATAAGGACTGACTGTACTGTGTAGCAGCAATATTTTTACTTCCTTTTAAGAATAATGCAAACTGAAAAACGTTTCAATAGGAAACCTACAAACATGAAAAAATAACGACACAGTATTTTTGTATTTTCAACTGGTAATAAATGGCTACTTTAATATAAATTTTTTAAATTATTTTTATGGTTCGCTGGCAGTTATAACCAAGATTGCAAAGCTGGATTACTGTAACAAATCTCTTTAGAAAATAGGTAATTTTCTAGAATACATGCTAAATATTTTTGTATGAATTACTGAACTGACAGGATAAAGGTCTAATAATAAACCATTGGAAAACAGTTATTGTAGGATGAGGAAAAGTTTGTGATTATTGCGATGTGCTTAGGTTCAGGAACAAAACAAAAAGGGTGAAGGGGCAGGTATTTAAGAAAGGTGCCTAAGATTTTAGTCCACAGGCTTTTTATGGCATTATAGTGTTATACATGAATAGCTTCCTTGGAGGACACGCATCCTTAAGAGATGTATGAAAAAAATTTGCTTCAAATTATTGGTTTTTTTAGGGAGTTTTGGGAATTATTGGAAACTTTGAACTATGAACAATTTCAAATTAAACATGCTCAAATTTTCCACTCAATTACATAAATAAAATTAAAGTTTATAAACTTATCATTATACAGCTTTAAATAACAGGGTCAACTCTGAAACTTACTTGTGATCAGTAACTGCTACAGGAGGGGGCCAAACATCTGGATCTCTATCATGTGGAGCTGACCAAACGTCTGGGTCTGCTGGAGTACCCAACCACATAGTCGGGTCTCTTGTGTGGATATCCATAACTGGATTAGGAACACGTAACATTGAAGCTAAACAAAAATATAAAGACATTTTTCAGTACTGAATTGTCAAGAAAACATAGATTATATAATGTGCAATTTAAAACAAATTCATCTCTAAAGCCATATTTCAAGGTTTGTATGTAATATGTACATTTAATAAGTAATGTACTTAAGTGGTAAACCACAAACTTCGACTGATGATTACTAAACAAAGTAAAAAAAAGTACTGTGTGAACTAGGGGAGTCACCAACAGAAGCGAAGCTTTTGTTAATGATATCTTTGCTGTAAATATAATTAGTTTAGATATATGTTTACAAATATCTTGTTATGTTTAAATAAATATATACATGAACCTAGCTATTATTAATAGTAGTTATAGTAAACGATCAGTTGAACAGCTGATAGGCTATAATAAGTTTTAGGTTATGTTGTTAAAAAGTGGCAATATCGACAACAATTATTATAAACATTTATATTGACTTTGAACGGTATTATAAACAATTACAATGTACACACGTCCTTCAATTAAGGAAGAATACTGAAACCAAAGCAACACAATGTCTTCATATATGTGTATACTGTTAAAGAAAAGGAGGAAGAAAATGAAGAGATGAAATTCGTTTGCTTGTTTCTGTTACATATTTTTGCTCGATTAAAAAGATTCAGACACTTTTTTTATTCACTCCTCTCACCACAGCTAACACTAAAAGCCTTGTTTCAAAGCATTTACTCTTAGTTCAAAAAACTTCTGTTGTTTCCATGCAAGGAAACTATATGTTTTCGAGAATGCTAGTATAACACTGATAAATAGACAAACTTTCCAAGCTCATATATTGGTGACAGGCACTGCAGGTACAGGGTTTAAATGGAATAATAATTTGGCTTATTCTGAACCAACAATCAGTCTTTTAATGGTCCAATTATCCCCTTCATTAATTGTTTAATTAACTATACATGAAACTCATTCAAAATAAAAACAATCAATTTGTTTCTCGAAAAAAAAAAATTAACTTTTACTTTAAAAAATAAACAAAGTTGTTATGGGGGAAACCAACCTATAATCGGCCACTTAGTAAATGACCTGCATGAGAATTTCTCACGCACATAAGATACTTCTCTTAAGCTCCCTCCAACAGTCCAATGACACAGTCGGCTAATCTGGCCGTTATTTTTGTTTACTTATACACTGTATATTCTACTACACTAAAATTTGCTACTGACTTGAATCACAATAATTCTTTGAAAGTAAATAACCAATATTTAAGCATAATCTCATGCATTGATTATTTTTTTTTCCTTTGGTAGACCAATCATTTTGTCTATAGTGATGAACGCATGCGCACCCACGCATGCACACACACACACACACACATATATATATATATATATATATATATATATATATACACGGGAAACAACAGACATAACAGCAAACAAAATTTTTGTTGGAAGCACGAGAGCTTAAAGCCTAGCTTTAATGAAGGAAAAGGAGGGACATATGGTGAGAGAATGGGGATTTGACCTCTCTTTCATACATCTTCTCTCTTTGTCCCACTGGTATTCTTAGCAGGCCATTTTCTAAGTGGCTGACTTATATATTCCAATTGCAAACAACCTTCTGCTATTAAAATATTTTTTTATTTTTTTTCAAACGGATTAGTTACTAGTTGAAGCAGTTAGGTCTTGAATTCAAAACTTTTCAGCAGTACCTATACTTTATTTTAGTGAATATTTAAAAAAAAATCAGTTATAGAAATAGTAAAGTAGTGAAAATAATAGTAACTAGTAGTGCAAAATATCAATTAAAATCAGTTATTTTGGTTTTAGTAAGCACTATTGATGGTCCTGTTTATGTGTGCTTGTGTATGTATGCATGTGTGTGAAAGATAAAATAACAGTGTACATTAATAACAGTGTACATTATATCACTAATGTTTAACCAAGTAATTTGTACACAAGAGAAATTGACTTAAAATACAATATATAATACGTAGCCGCCTCGGTGGCTTGGTTGATAGCGTACTAGGCTTTCACCCCGAGGACACGGGTTCGATTCCGGCCAGGGCTTGGCATTTTCATACTCTACAAATCATTCCATCGTCTGCATTATCCCAAGTGTGCACAATAGTCAGACGTTAAACACAAAAAAAAAAAATAAATAAAAAAAATTAATTTTTTTTCCGGCGAAAAACCGTTAAGGTTATTCTCATCAAATAAATAAATATATATATATATATATATAATAAGTTACTACATGTACACGTTAAAACATGAAAATGTAATATGTGTGTTTGTTCATTTTAGCTGACAGGAAGTTGGTTTTCTTGTACCTAACTTAACCTTCAACTAATGTAAATCGAGAAGTGACTCAATCCAATTTAAATAAGCTAAGTGCAACCTGTAATAAATCCATTTTGTAAACGCCATCAATTTCCAGCAGATGTTAACTGGCGCGTTATAAAATATATTCTAATTACAAAACAAACACTAACAAAATCAATATTTACAATGATGTAAACAACGAAACAACACAAAATAATATAGGCTATTACAAATGAGATTGTTTCTTACCTAGAGGCCTATCTGTGTCTACTTTAAACAACTGCAATGTGTTAATGAGGGCTTTCAGTTGTTCATATTCCTGCGCTATTTGGTGCTGGATCTGTAACACAATAACAGAATTAATTAGGAAATAAATGGCGAACATAACAACGCATTCAATTATTTACACAAGAATACACGTAAAATGATCGGCACGATGTTTACAAAATTGATTACTTGGGATTTTTATCAAATTTGGAGCACATATGAAGAACAATAACTCAAGACACTGAACCAAATTTAAAATGGAAATTCATAAATAAATTGAAAAAACAAAAACCATTCTTTTTTCCTGTTTACTTATAAACTGTAAATTTCTAATACACTAAAATTTGCTACTGACGAATCACAATATAATTCTTTGTCAATAAATAATCTTCTTTGTCAATAATAATAATAATCAACCAAAATTTAAGCATAATCTGATGATTATTTTATTTTTCTTTGGTAGACCAATTAGTTTTATCTATAGTGATGAATGCGCGCGCGCACACACACACACACACGCATGCACACGCGCGCACACACACACACACACACGAACCAACAGACATAAGAGCAAACAAAATTTTTGTTGGAAGCACGAGAGCTTAAAGCAGATAGCTTCTCTAAAATTTCTATTTTTTCACAATCACCTTGAAACTTTCTTTATACTTTGCTCAGTGAAAACGTAAAACTTTATGTAATTACTATGCCATATAACATAAATAATTCCAAATGGTAAAATTAACTATAAAAAAACTTGTCAATACAAAAATTGCTAATTGGAGTTAACGTTCAAACTAAAGATACGTTCACAAATAGAATTAATCTTCTTATAAATATATAATTACCTAAAGTTTTTTAAGTTTTTTTATTAGCCTCAATGCACCTGTAACAGAAATAATTTCATTTTTCTTAATTACAAACACTGTAAAACTTACCATTTGCCATTTAGATTTCTTCGATGGGTCGTCTATAGAAATGAGCAATTTATGAATTTGTTGGATGACGCCTTGATAGTAAACTGCCGAACTGTCGTAGTTCCCCATCA
The DNA here is from genome assembly GCA_022606455.1 of Callitettix versicolor. Taxonomy (NCBI): domain Eukaryota; kingdom Metazoa; phylum Arthropoda; class Insecta; order Hemiptera; family Cercopidae; genus Callitettix; species Callitettix versicolor. Next base: position 28,381,102 of record CM040189.1, read on the forward strand.
ATGCCATTTCACGAGCCATCTCTGTGCTCTCACAGATTTCATTGATAGAAGCTGCCATTGCAGACATCACCTCTGCAACCAACAAACAGAACTGATGAATACAGTATTAAAAGGATGTGCATAGTTTACCAGTAGGCTAGGCCATTTGGTTATAAATATTTTACATCTTTAATGAAGAATACTTTATCAGACTTAGTACAGAAGGAAGAATATATTTTTGACATTTCTGAACCTTAAGGAAGGAATCCTTGACTCTTTTTTAATGTCCATACTTTATGCCAGTTAGTCTAATGTTAACGAGGGATCAGAGTTAATGGAATGGGCTTGCAGCAGTAAATTGTAGTCTTCAATCTAAGAACTTGATGTGCATAAATTCAAGGGCACAGCAGATTGGTCAATGCCTTACCCATCCCGACCCTGCCTTAACTGAATCCTCAGAGAAGAGATCTGGAAAGCTCTACAAATGAACAGAATACCCTCTGATGCATTATCAGCCATACAGTCCATTACCACGATGGCAGTGTTAAGAATGAAAGGAAAAAAGAAACAGTAATTTAACACTGAGTGAAGGATGTTAAGGAGTGAGGAGGAATGAACTAAGTATACTTCTGTTATAACTTTTATTGGCTGTATTATGAAAATATGTGAACAGAGATCTCCAAGAACAGTCGTTGGGTATTAAAATTTATTTTATTCATGCGAAAAAATATATTTTATATTGCAAAATTCACATAAATAATTTAGTAATTGCAAACAATTTTGGTTTTTTTAAGAAACAAATTTAGATCTAATTTTTAATTAATGAAGGGTTTATTTGTTTTAATGATTTTACTATTTTTAGAAAAAGTTAAGAGTCTAATTTCTCAAGAAGTTAAAAGAAAATGTTTACTGAGCACTATTATGAACGAAATTAGGATTTAATAAACTTTTATATAGGCCTATATAAACAAAACAATATTTTTATTCTAAGATACACACAAAAAAAGATTCACAATACGAAATCTTCTCACAAAAATTATTTATCAAACTACAACTGTGTTTGTTACGTAAAAATAGCTCGGACTACATTACCAACAAAAGTGGCACACTAAGTTGCCTTTACATATTCATTAGACCCACCTCCAGTATACCACAGTACCTGATACAGTATCACCTTATCCCCTTTAAAGTATTGATTGTAAGGCTCTTCTAGCTTTGTCCTCAATAAACTCTTAAACTTAGTTCAAGTATTGTCTTAAATTAGATCGTTCATTAGTGGACTGTTTCATTCATTAATGAAAAAGTTCAACAACAGTGAAAGCTTATTGCAGACATATTTTATTGTAACGAGGCATCTATCTGTTTACCTGCCCCAACGCCTTTACGTAAAATAATATTAAATAGTTAAGCTTTGTATACATTTTGTCATGCAATATAGGCATTGAATTGTCCTTATTTTTACAACAAACACACAAAAAATTAAAATAGTGTCCATATATACGCAAAGACATTGTTTAAAATAAACAGTTTCCACCTACAATCATTTCAATTATAATTTTAGTGTCCAGTTTTAAATAATTCATAAACTGTGTAAACGTATTCATACGATTATCAAAATGTTAATTCAAACACAATTAATATGCCAAATTATAATATTATTAATGATTTATTTGTTATTTTATATTATTTTATAAAAATAAATAGTAACAGATGTAGTTTTAGTTTGGCACTAACAATATTATCACAGAAATAGGAGTGGTTTCAGCATCATATGGTTTAATGTTAGTGTAAAAAGAAATCAGTGTCTTAAACACCCATAAAGGAAGAGCAGTGGCCTTTTTCTTCTTGGTAGAGTTAAGAATGGTCCTATCCCGTATGTGACAAAATTGTAATCATTAAAAAATTTCAGTCTCCTCATTCTGCACTCACTCTTAAGTAGTTTTTTAAGCACTAGAATCAAATACATAGGGGAAAATAAAATTTTGACAAGTTCATTGTTTGCAAAATCAGTTTCAAAATATCAAGTTTTGATGGTGTTCAAGGTTCACTTTTGTTCTCAAAGAGATTTGAAATGATAATTTATGCATATGCTAATTACGATGGGGGATTTATTTAGATTTCTAGAAAAAACTATAAAAAAGAAAATTATAATGCATTTTTTAGAACTTCAATTGGATGAAAACTTTTTGGTGGATATTGCCTTCATACAAGGTATATGCTATTATCGTAAATAATTGTAAAACATAATGTCAGCGATATATCTGAATACTGCAATTTTTTTTTTGGAAATGTTTTACCTATGCAATAAATTCAAATAAAAAACATTAACTTCACTCGTTACAAGGACATCACTAGTGACTACGTTAAGAAGCATGTTGAACTATATTGTTTCTACTTACAAAATTATTAATGTATGTCATGAATCATTATTATCTTGACATGAGCATAATAAACCATAGCCTTATAACCTATATAAATGTAGACACAATGTTCTTCTTATAATAAATACTGTTAGTTAAAGATGTAACTCTTTTAGGATTGTATTAAACAGCAATTAATTGTGATAATTTAACACAACTTTATAGTTGCATTTGATATTATAATTGCAGTTATAAATTTATCACCTCACCACAGATAATTTTAATACAAATTTATGTTTATAGTTTAGGTGAAGCGATAAATTAACTAAACAGAATAAAATAACTAAGTTATACAAATTTACCTATTTTATAATTAGGTAAGGGTAATTACACTTTTTTTTACAAATACTAGCTATTATTTTTCTTAAGCTATGAATGTTATTTCCAAAAAAGGAATTGAAATATGTGTTCTTAATAAAAAGTGCAGTAATTCAGGTTCAAATATCTTTTTATGGAATACAGAAAGTGGGTGTTGCAGTTTCCAATATTTTTATTGACAATGCATGTATATACAGGATGTTCCATGAAGAAACGCAAAAAATTTGCATAAACATACTTTGTAAAATGCTTAGTTTTTTTTCTAGCTCCTACTTTGTATGTCTGATAAAAGAAATCATATATTTTTAATAGCAAATGATACAGAGTTGAAATTCCGTATGCTAGTAATATTATAAAGATCTAATTCAAAAAAAAGGAATCAACCTATTTATAACTGAGTTATAAACAAACACTGAGTCTATGCTAAAATAATATGGAGCAGACTTGATGTTTAATAAATAAAGCCAATAACAGCATTTTTGTTGATAACTCAGTCGATACATATATATTCAGTGTAATTTCATATTCATTTAATACATAGTAGACTATTGTATATTTATAGTAGGTTTCAAGTGTTTTACAATAATACCATTTATTAGCAATAAGAACTATTGAGAGGGTTTAGATGTCCCTCGCAGTACCCTAGTCTAATACACACTTACACTTACAACTTTAACACTTTACACTCACACTTACATTTAGGGAGGCGATAATAGCTTCAATGTGCTTTTCGCCTTAAAATAAAAAAAAAGTTATAAAATGCATTTGTTGATTACTAAATAACGTACATTTACAGAGATCATGAATTATCTGGTTGGATTATCAGTGAATTATTCACTCAATTAACTTGTGATTAAGAGTTAACATTAACTGTACTCCAGTAAATTGAAACTAAAAGTTTAAGCTATTAAAATAAAAGTAATGGCACCCATTGCTGTAGGCAGTCATGGGACAGTAGAAGGCATAACAAGGGAACAGTTAAACAGATTTCACAGTTCAATTTGTCATGAGATAATTCACGGATGAATAACTTCACCTCAGGATTCAGTTTAATATTTTATCAGAATGAACACAAACTACGGTTTCAATGTCAATTTTATTTGATTAATCTGGAAAGAGTCAATGAACCTGTTAATAAATGATAGCATTTAATTGCTGATAACCTCATAGTAAAAGTTTTTCAATAATTGTTAAAGTCTTCTGTCAGTTAATTAATTGTTGTAATCATATCAGCCTATAAGATATTGTAAACAAATTTTGAAAATTTATTACATGCTGAAAAGAAATATTATGTACATATCTTTGACAATTTATTTTCCTTTTTTAGAAAGAAGATTTTATTTTTCTCTCCGGTGGATTTTTAATTTGGTGTAACATGATTTCTTTTGTCATTAAAGTTTAGTACCGATTTTCGTTAAATACTTCTTACATAATACAGATAACAAGAACAGGAAACTGAAAATGCAACAAAATTTCTCAATAATACTATGCATAAATACAACAATAAATAACATAATGACTTTTAATCATCCATACATAAATTTCAAATTTAAGTAATTTCAACTGTTCAAGAATACTAATTAATGACCAATCAATGTAACCAACATTGCAATGTAATGATTATTACAAATACTGTAAACAAATGACTTGAAAAAATTAGAATAACTAAATAATTTAATTCAGTTTTAAGTCAGTTCTATTCAAAATAAAATAACAGAAAAAAACCATAATATTGACAGATAAAACCTGTCATAAACCTGTCTCCATTCCCACTGGAAAATACAATAAGCTGCTACTAGACCTAGGACCATTAAATGTGCACCGATCCTGAATTTTATAACACACTGTAAATGGATGTTTTAATGATATAATGTAGTTTATCTAGTAGCCTACATCCATTTCAAATGACAACAACTCAAACCAAGGAATTAATCTGCTTTAACCAGTGAAAAAGTCAATCACTTTTTTTTTCTAATTTCAATCAAATTTGAAAGATAAAACAAAATCTGTGAAATTTTTAAAGCTATTACTGGATGGCTGTTACTTAAAACAGACTAATAGAATTTGCTGGGTAACGATGTTGTCTAAGATACTGTAACAAAAAAATCAATTTGTGCACCAAAACTTAATTTTCACATATCAAAATGTCTCTTTATATGCTGTTAGGCTTTTTGAAATTCACTTTCATCATAGTAGCTGTTGTATGCTGCCACCAAATATTTTAAAGAATCGCCTTTAGAAGATCATTCTACGCTTAACCCCTTTATAGTACAGCACTACAATAAAGTACAAATGCAAATAAAAATCAGTTCCGAAGAACTATGAAACTATAAAAAGAACAATCGTGTGTATTATCACAACAGTTTAAATAATTATGTGGTTAAAGTTATAAGCAAAAACTTAATCATTTCCTTATTCTCACGAAGTCAGACAAAGAACAGCTTCCACAGACGTGATGAGAAAGCTTCTTAAAAGATGTCACAATCGACAAGATAAACTGAATTATATGTTCTGGTGCTTACTTTCTCCATGATTGACAAAGTTAATTTACAGTAACCTACTTATTAGTTTTAAATGTTTGGATGGGGCAAACAGTAATATCACTGGATAATTAAATATTAATATTCAAAATAATACACATGTATCATAATAATATAGGCTATTTTATGCTGTTAAAAAAACCTCACTGGAGTCAACAAGAACTGCAAATATTACAAATGCTGTTTAATGTTAATAACAGAAAGAGTTTTCCAAAGTTATACTTGTCGGCCATTGGACTGAAGTCCCATAAGACCAACATTAAACTTAAAATCATATTGCTTGTAACACCTGATTTTAAAGCTATGACCAATATGCTCCCAAATGGTGTTTTTTTTTTTACATTTAAAGTTTTTCAAGTTAATGGGCAGGAAAACATTAGTTTGAACATTTGACAATAGAAATAGATGGTTTGTTTTACGTTTAATTTAGCCTTATGAAACAATCAAATCGCCAACGATCAGAGTAAGACTTAATATTTTTTTACTTACACGTAACACTTTAGCAAAGGAGAATTATAATTTTTCTTTTAGTTCTGTATGCCATTTGATACAACACAATAAAACAACTTTGTTGTACTGGCACATTTTCAAGTTAAATACTTGTAACCTATTTAGTACACCCGTTAGCTTTAAAAAATTTCATGCATTAGTAAGCGAGGACCCAGAAATGAAGTAACACAGTATACATACTTTTATAATCAAATAGGAGAACACTAATGGCTGTCATGAAACATCGTCGAACCAGTTGTGTAACTACAAAAAATATGAAAATCTAATTGTAAACTAATAACTATAACAGTTATGTACGAAAAATAAAATTTTGTACATTTTTAATGTTTGCATTACATAATAACTAGTAAATCGGACGATTTACATTTTTACAACTAAAAAGTATAATATTAATATATTTTATGAAATAAGATTATAACGTTCTTAAATAAGATGGCCAATGATCATAAAGTGTTGAAGGAACTAACAGTACTGAATGCTGAAATAATCCACAATCATTTCAAGTACGCTTCTAATGCCTTTCAGCACTAACAAAATTTATAACCCCATTTGACCTATGTATTTTTGATATTTTTGCTTACAAAGCTGAGCGCACATGTAAAAAGGGCTCAGTGTGGTTCAAGTGGCCAAGGCACCGGTCAGTCTGCTGTGTCTCTGAACTGTGTTCCAACTGCAGTTACTGTCGTTTTCTTATTCTTACCATTAACTGTGATCCCTCATCCTCATTACTCTTACATAAAAGAAGAAAATTTAAAAATTTTACAGAAAAAACTGATTTCTGAAATGTTCTGAAATGCTAACCCACAATTTGAATAATAAATGATATTTCCAATATTATGTTTTGTTTAAACACCCCAAATGATAGGCATACAGTAATTTTTTAAAATAACAGTAAAGAACCTAAATTAAATAATAAGATTTAATAAATACAAAAAACTAAAGCAAGCCTATAATCGTAGTGTAAAAAAATTCTTTGTTTAACAAGAGAAGTTAAACAGCTGGAGTAAGCTATTCACGACAGAAATAACATTCACAGTTTACATTCTTGGAGAGACTCCAGGTGTCCAGGGAGTGATATTTATTTCAAGCTGAGATAAAGTCTGGACAGAGTATTTTACTATATTTATTCTTGGACATACTCTATTCACATTAATTGCCTAGTAGAACAATGACATAAGAAAAGAACTAGCATACTATGGTAGTAGTAGTATACTTGAAAAAGTACATGACCCATTGTTGCCATATCTTCAATTCATTTTCTAATTACAACTTCAAAAACAAAATATACAAAATGGTAAATACAGAGTAGGACCTGCTTACTGTCAAAAAAAAATATGTTTTTCAAATTACAAAATTAAGCAATTAATTTGTTCCAGGTAACACAAAAATGGCATAGATAACCATAGGCACAAGAGAATATGAACATTAAAGAAAAGCTACAGTAGCCAACAGTAATACGTAGAATTGTTACGTGTAATATTTTGAAGCAACTTTCCCACTGTATCAAGAAAACACACATCATACCCTACAAATTGAGGTAAATTTGCACAATACAAGCTCCACTATATTTTCCATTTCTGATTATATTAAATACATTATACATTCCAACAAAATAACTACGTAACCTATATGTAGGATAAAGAGTGAATCTGAAATATGTTAGGAAGAGTACACAATTTTTAAAGATCTGATAACACAGATAATATTGAAGTAAGTGTGTCACTTCTATTTTCAAATTTTATGGTCATTATATTAAATTGGCTATAGCCAGTGTCCTACACAAAAATAAAGGTTTTCCAGATGAATTTGCATTAGGTCTATCAAACATTTATCTGCAATAACCTTCCCTTAAAAATAAGCATATTTTATGTGTAATTAAAAACATATTTTTATGTTAAATTTTAAAATTCTGTCATTGTTACTGGTTACACAATATCTTCAAAAATCCATTGTTAATATTAGCCTACTACTATCAACTTCCTGAGACCTTCCTTCATTTAAGCTGCATAGGTCTATTGTGTCCTCAAATATCAAGTATACAAATTTAACCTATTGTATGTTGGAAATGCTTAATAAATAGCATTGTAACAATATAATAAACAGACTTCTCTTATAACACAACCTCATTTGTAAATCTCTAATTATGTTAACATTAAAACTAAATTTGTGAATTTAGACATTATTTAAAATATTCCCTGTACATAAACTTCAGCAAACATTTATTTTTTTCGTATATGATATAAAAAAGTCAGAAATAAATGGGCCTAAATTTAAAAAAATGTTCAAATTTTACAATTTGAAAAAGTTTAGAGTCACTTCTTTTCTAATCACTACAATGCTTTTTAATACTTTTTCTGGGAACAGCTCAGATCACTGAACCTGCTGAACAGGAATTCACTTCCTAACATATATAGTGAACTCCTGTATGTAGAGTTACTATCATTAGCTATTTCCATGTCAATTTCCTACCATTATTACTCTAACTACCAAGTAAAGACAAACTTTTCAAGAATTCTATGAACATGCTTTGTTTCATTTTTCCCATTTTAGGCTTATCTGATATAAAACTTGATTTATGTTCATATTTATAATGAAAAACTAGATATAAGTTACTTTAATCTATTACCTTAAATTATATTAAACAAGTCTGAATTACAGGGGTTGAAAAGAAAAGTGAGGGGAAGGAGGGATACCAATTCTCAGATACCAGGGGTTGAACAAAGAGATAGTCCCCTTCAAAACCAGTGTGAGAAAATTTATACCGATATAAATTCATGATGGTTGGTTACACCTTATATAACGTTATATGTAAATGTCAATCAATCGAAACATTTTTATTGAAGAGTTTAAACTATAACATTAGATATAACCTACAAGTGCAGTTAAATCATTTAAATGAGGAATGGGATTATAAGTGAGCAATAATTTAGGTTTCAATGAAATGTCATTTGACTTTTTAAAATATTTATGCAGCTATTCTTAAGAAATATTAAAAAAGACTATGTTTACACGTTATTGCTTGGAAAATCTAACAACATAAGGAAAAATAACATTTCCTATTGGATTCTGTTAGAACTATTATCTCATATAGACTTATAACATAGAAAAATAATAATTAGCAAAAATAATTATTATTTTTGATAAAAAATAAAGTTGTCCATTAATTTCTCTGACTCATATAACGTTCAGATTTAATAAAGTGATTGTAAAAAATTGATTTTAATAATAGGCTTCCATACTATATTATTTGAAAGTTAGGTAGGCTATAAAGCAGAAACAATCTTGGCTATCTTAATTGATAACCAAAGTCTATATTATTAGCACTATTAAGTCGTTTTCGTTCTTTCTGACTCTCAAAGATAATTTCAGTTATCAATACAACATTACTTTGGAAACGGGATATGGCGAAAGGCTAGTTTCAAAGATGGTGAGAGGTTATGGTTTGAAAAAGGAAATGCAATTCAAACAAAGGATATTCTTAGATGTTATTGTAAAAAATACACATGACTTACCTCTACCTAAAATTTCCATTTACTTGTAATAAAAACTTAACACTGACACGGTAACGTTTACATTACAAACAATTAAATTTTATTAAAGACGTAATCCGTCTACCTGGCAAATCACGAAACAAACGTACGAACACGAACTCTGCTCACCTGCCTTCTTCCTCCCTCCTCCGTCTGTGTCATTATAGTAACTAAAACTATCAACAGACAGCGTTGCTGTCGCGTATCCTGCAACGTGATTGGTTTATTTCAAGAAGCCTTAAAAGATGTTAACCTTCAAAAAGGGCAGTTATTTAAACGATTTGGTTTTTAATCAAATTTGTTTAGAAATTGCTAATTTTTTAAGCCTGATGTATTTATTTTTAAAGTTTAATTTGCTACGTTAATGGTGTATTAATGATTTATACTATTTGTAAAGTTATTAGAATATATTTATAACCATTTTCATTCCACAATTTTTTTCCTAAATCATCCGAATTATTGTTTAAGTTAACTATTCTCAACTTAATTTTTCGTATACCTTATTGTTATAAAATAATGAATTGTTAATTAGTTTCTGAAAGCGATACAAATTATGTATGCTTTTTATTAATTATTAAGAAATAAATAATAAAACAATGATATAAATTAATATCGGTACGAACTGTGATTAAGGTTATAATAATAATCGAACTGGTTCAAGATGAATGGGTAGGAGAAACGTTACACATTAGATCAGATGAACGAAAGGAATAATCAAGGATGGCTGGACTATTAAGGCGTTTCTTAATAAGGTAAATCAACTTAAAACTTGTAAGGAAGATAAGAGTAGAGAATAGGTGACAATACTAACTTGGCTTTTCGTTTCTTTTGTTAGGTTTAATAGTCCTAGTCGATTCGTTAAAATATTAATTTAACCACAAAATCAAAAACTCACGAATTCGATCGCTTTCTAAGCCTAGGAAAGCCGCCTCGGTGGCCTAGTGGATAGCGTACTAGGCTTTCACCCCGAGGACCCGGGTTCGATTCCCGGCGAGGGCTTGGCATTTTCATACGCTATAAATCATCCCATCGTCTGCATTAGCCCAAGTGTGCATAATAGTCGGACGTTAAACACAAAAAAAAAATCTAAGCCTAGGAGTTGAATGATAGTGTTTAAAATTTATTAGTTGTAAGTAAACAGTCGTAAAACTCTGCTGTAAACGATAGGACGTACCTTTGTTATTTTAAATATGAATTATTTAAAAGAGTTTGTTATTTATGAAAATGATATTAAAAAATAATAAAAATAAAGCACACACGTTTTCTCATTCATGTAGGCCTAACTGCAATTATAAACAATACGAATAAAATAGGCCTACTTTTTTAAAAACTGTTTTTATCAAAACTGATTCAAATACAGCTGAGTACTGTGTGGTCATACGTATTGGCTTTGTACCACTTGAAGAGCCCCCCCCTTATGCAACAGCTTTTTTTCTCTGCACAAAACCGTTGATAATCGACTATACTGAGTGCGTGGTATACTGTATTGTATTGTACTAAGAACTACCTACACTTCAACAAGTCATGCGACCTTGTCTACTGGTAAGGAGGCATTAATATGTCCAGCCTTACTTACTTCTTTTGCATATTAAGTTGAAGAGGAAGCACTCGGCAAGTGACTGATTGAACGAAATAATACATTTGTTTTAGTAAACGTTTTGCCATGAAGTGACTATACCACCCACTGACCACCGATTCTCAAAAGAACGGCTTATGAATCAGAAATGTTGTAAGGTTTTTTTTTTATTTCCTAGCCGCTCAGTAAGCGGCCTTCTAAATAATATAGTTCATACTAAAAACTATAACAAAAATATAAATCTGACGCCATCACGTAGGCCTATTTTAGTACATGAAATATGAATAAACTATTGGAGCGGCCATCTTGGTAAGACCCAGACCAGGGAAATGAGCGCCAATCTTGAACCCCAGATCACTTTTCGTGAATTCGTTAACATTTTGTATATAAATTTGGTTTTTAATAAAATCTGCTTACAAATTGCCAATTTATTTTGTCTGTTATATTTTGTTTATTTTCAAAGTTTCATTTGCTACGTTTTACCATTGAATATAAACGGGCTAGAAGTACAGCCACTGTTATAAAAAGCGTGCTCGATATCAGCGGCTAAAGTCCAAGCAATTCGACTATTTGCTGCTACGAACGCTGCAAACTGCAAAGACAGGGGGTAGATACGTTTGATAAAATAGGCAGTACTATTATCTATTTAACTGCAGTAGAACACTACCGCAAGATGTCACTAGCAGCAAGCGCTCATGTATCTCTCATAAGGGTTATCATTTTAGTTCGTTTATATTCAGTGGTTTTACTGGTGTGTTCAACACTGTTAGTAATTTTGTTCCTACTATTCACGAAAATCGTATTTGGAATTTCTAAGATTATTGCATTGTATTAAGATACGATTTTGGCGAAACGTCGGTACAATATTTCTTCTAGGAACAGTTGTCGAATGGTGTGCACATTCACAAAAGTACACACACACACACACACACACACACACACACACACACACACACACACACACACACACACACACACACACACACACACACACACACACACACACACACACACACACACACACACACACACACACACACACACACACACACACACACACACACACACACACACACACACACACACAAGTGATCTACAGGTCATGATCTGTGTTCATTTTAAGGTCCCGGTCTGGGTCTTAACATGATGGCAGCTCTAGAAGCTAATTTTCCAATAGAAATTCGCTAAAACGTAAAATTTAATTCTATTACACTATTTTTATCAAAAGACCATCTTAAAACTGCATTTATTTAAAAATTGTCGATGAACTGTTAAAATCAGGTTAAATTTAAGAATTCTCTTTCCAGTTATTGCGGAGTTGAAAACCTTCGCGTAGTTTGTAGAGTTACGCGAGCCTTGAGCCGACCAATTTATTCCTTCCAAATATGGAATCTTCCAGCATACACGCTGGCGGATTACTTTGGCACTGAAATGCTAAGAAGCGTTGCGACATCTTTTGGGGGAAAATATGTTTCTATATCAAAGTTAACAGCTGTTGTGTCGAATCAGCTGTTTGGTAAGCAGAATAAGTAACTGCAATTCGATTACTTCACCGGACGCGGTATTGATTAGACCCAGTGGTTCCAAATGCCAATCAGTCGTTGATACTAAGTAAATAAATTTAACAATCAAGGTCCCCTTAACCTGTGCTTAATTTAAATCGCATGTATCACACTTAGTTACCTTAACTGCAAATAAATAGTGTTGATATTTTTTCCAAAAAAACGCTTTTGTTGAGCTCAATGAATGTAAAAATATGTAAAATATCGAAAAATTCTAAAAAGCGTTTTTTGTTTTGACTCAAACTAAGTATATATATATATATATATATATATATATATATATATATATATATATATATATTAGATTTTCGAGACGTAATGTGTAGAAATACAAAGAGGGATTTGACAAGACAATTTGAACTTTTGAAAATGTCCGGTGGCTCCATATAAACGTTTTGTGTGCACAAACTATATATAAATATAAATAAATAAATAAATATATATATATTATTATTATTATTATTATTATTATTATCTGCGTATAGACCCTGTTGGATCATGCAAAGCACTCATACTCATGTCCACACCTCCCTCATCCTGTCCCCATAGATCCTCTTCTGCTCCTCCGTCCATTTTACCCCTGCTCTCTTTGGGATTTCATTCTCTGGGACCTTCCAACCGAGCAATTTTCTCCTGTATGCGTTCCTGTCTTCAACGTCTGTTGAGTCTATTTCTGCGTCATGTAGGTCTATTCTGACTTGTGCGATCCACGACGTTGTTGATTTGACACCTTGTACATACTTAAGGATTCTGTTGGCAAGTCTCGTTGTTGGGAGTCTACTGATGTGTCCATAGAACCGAAGCCTCCTTCTTCTGATATCTGTGGTCTTCCGGGAGTGCAACCTGTATCCATCTTCTGTTAATCTCGGGCCAAGGATCTTCCTCAAGATTTATATATATATATATATATATATGTGTGTGTGTGTGTGTGTGTGTGTGTGTGTGTGTGTGTGTGTGTGTGTGTGTGTGTGTGTGTGTGTGTGTGTGTGTGTGTGTGTGTGTGTGTGTGTGTGTGTGTGTGTGTGTGTGTGTGTGTGTGTGTGTGTGTGTGTGTGTGTGTGTGTATGACTGTACCCGACCACGCATTGCTATGGCTCTCAGTTTAGTTTAATTTAACAATGCATTCGGAAAAATTTAAATAGAATCGTAAAATATTTAGTATAGCGTGTGTTGCTTTTACGTCCAACAGTTGGCGCTCGTTTAAAAAAAAAACGTTTTTACCTGCTACAGGTGTAACACATAGATTTGACACAATATTGCATTCGAATAAGCGCACGTTTTATATACCTGTTATGTTTTTATATGCCTACTATTATATAGATAATAGTAGATATATATAAAAACAGACTTGTATTCGAATGCAACTTTGTGTCAAAATTACAAAGCAATCGGTGAAGAATTTTCCGAGATTTGGGATTTCGAACAATCGAACATTTACATTTACGTGTATATATATATATATATATATATATAAAATAATTTGTTTGCTTTAAGTTTACACGCGCGCGCGCGCACAAATACACACACACACGCGCGCACGCGCGCACACACACACACACACACACACACACACACACACACACACACACACACACAGTACATACACAGACACACACACGCACGCGCGCGCGCACACACACACACACACACACTAAAAGATACTTCAACTATATTTACGTAAATTTTGACGTTAATCCCTATAATTTTCCTGATTCGAGCCACTACAAAATCAATTCTCGCCAAATTTTTATATAAATCAGTCACATCGTTTACAAGTAAGAGATGCGTTACAGATGCCGTTTCGGTGGCCTAGTTGATAGCGTACTATGCTTTCACCCCGAGGACCCGGGTTCGATTCCCGGCCATGGCTTGGCATTTTCATACGTTATAAATCATCCCATCGTCTGCATTAGCCCAAGTGTAAGTCGCACGTTAAACACAAAAAAAAAAAAATCAGACAAAAAAAACCGACGTACAGACATACAGGCAGACGGACAAGCGCGCTGTATTTTATAATAATTTTGCCTACGGACCTTAAAAGTACGTGTTAAAGTGTAACTTACAAACCCATCCTGGGAGCGGCCGTTGAGAGTTAATTTTACTTTACACCTCCAGGAAGCTTGCTGCCATCCTTCCTTTCTCCTGCAAGCATTGTTTACCTCTTCACTCATCATTTCTGTTATATTTATAGTTATTTAGTCTGGCGCGATCCGTCGGGTTATGTGTGGCACTGTGTTTTCTTATAAAATAAAAATCATGTATCATCTTTTCTTCTCGTTTTTATTTTAATTAGGATACAAAATACATGATTTTTATTTTTGGTTCATTAACAGAATTTTATTCTTTTTTCTTCAAAATTATAATTACATGTAGGCGTATTAGGCCTAACTGTTATTTTGTATTACGATTTTTTTCGAAACGCGATAAATTAGCTATTTATTAACAACATATTTATTGTAGCCTATCAGGTGTTCAAAGAAATCAGCTGATATTTACGAATTACTATAAAACAACTGTACTTTTAATAGACTATAACTACCAAAATTTAATTAATGATTAATCGTTAATAAATTTCCTGATAAATTAAACATCAATCGAATTTCTTCGTAGTTTCCGTAGTGTAGTGGTTACGACGTGCATAGTACACGCGCAAGTTCCCCGGTTCGATATCGGGATGAAACACAGGAAATTTTTAATTATAATTAATTTAAGAGACTTGCGACGCGCAAAATGTACTGTTATATATCAATATACATGTTCCTCGAATCACGCGACGCGCAAAATCCATCACAACCAACTCTTAAACATGATACGTTTTAAAAACCGTTTTTAGGCACTCATTGTATCAATAGTTTGAGTCGTTAAAATTTCTACATAATTTCTTTAAAATATTTTTGAAACTTTATATATATATATATATATATATATATATATATATATATATATATATATATATGTATGTATGTATGTGTGTGTGTGTGTGTGTGTGTGTGTGTGTGTGTGTGTGTGTGTGTGTGTGTGTGTGTGTGTGTGTGTAGAGAGAGAGAGAGAGAGAGAGAGAGAGAGAGAGAGAGTTTTGTGTGTTAACACGCTCATGTTCGCAATTTTAGGTCGATTTGACTCAAACTTGGGCTCAAAAATCGTGTTGAACAAGTTCCTTAAATAGAAATATTCGTAAACAAGTTTAAAAATGGTGTTCATTTCAAATATTTAAAAAATCGTCTTCAGGATTTTTGAAAATTTATAGGCTAAATAATTCACGGCCGTAATTAGCTGTTAAAACTGTACAGATTGGCGTTTTTAATTTTCAAATTTTTTGAAAATAATAAAATAAACCTGAAGGCGGTCAGGGTTCATTTTTGCAATTTCGATGTAATTTTCGAGACGATTGTGGCTGTGAAATCAAAATTTCAAAAAAGGTAAGATACAGAAAGTTACTTTTGGAGGAAATTCGCTTACATCACGTCAGCGAGACAGTTGCGAGCCGGGATGATAATACATATATTCATGTTGTCATGAACATACGGAATGACTCATAACAAGTTAATAATTTATAAACAGATGTTCATATGCCATTTCAGGTATATAATAATAATAAAAGACATTTCCATAATTTTACACCATGATGTACTAGGCTACGTCTTTATAACAATTTACGTGTGCTAGGTTATCTCGTAAGTAAAAGTGTCGTGCCTTGCCTGTGGCTTCGGTTGTGTAAGACTAAAGAGCTAGGTCGTGCAAAGCCTAAGAAGGTATTACTTGAACCGCACTGACTTTCTTCTCTTCGCTCTTCACGTTTTGGCTTTGTTTTGTTTGGAAATTTAATCTGGAGAAATAGAAAGCCACTTCGGGCGATATCTGAATTTCGATCATAAAAGATGATGCTTATATAGTGATTATTAGCGAATTTATATTGGCAAATGAGCTATGGAACTTCATTATGGTAATAACCAGACCCAGGACTTAGGTGTGACAGCCGATCAAAACATCTAGATGTCTTTCTCAGGGGTCGTATATATATATATATATATATATATATATATATATATATATATATATATATATTAATTAGTGTGTGTGTGTGAATTACACATAAGTCGTTCGAGTTTTATACAAGATAACGGTGTACTTAATTTCAAAACAGTCGGTGAATGCGTTCTGTTAAAAACGCGTAAATTAGTTATCGTTAAATCCGAGGCCGCCATATTGAAACGGAAGTGAACGGGAAAAAATCTTACAAAACGTTCGGGGTTTATACAAGGTACTTACTATCTTACCAAATTTTAAGACAATCGGTCGATGAATTTCGCCAAAACTGTGTAACAAACACAAAAACCAAATACAAGAAAGTTGGCGATTTAAGAATGAACAATTTAAACAAACATTTTAGTTTGTACAAATAAGTGTAGACGGCAGCACTGTTGTATGTAGGTAGTGGTTTACAGTAATGCGTATTTGATGTACTGTAGTCACTTCCTCCAGCAACTTGTGCTCTAAAAGAACACATCCTAATGTGTTGTAATTTACTTTCTCTTCAGTCTTTGCGCTTCCCACGCTCGTAAAACATGTTTAGTATCAAGATTTAAACGGTGCCAATGCATAAAAATTACACAAACTTTCTCACATTCAATCAATTGCCCCCCAAAAAAATCCAGTTCGTGAGTTTTTGCAGAACAGGGAACACAGCTGTCAAATTATTTCCATCATTTTGCTCCACCAGTATACAATCGTACTCTGTTTAGTTCTAATAGCTTATGAACTACTGCATAAAATATTATAGTGACAAAGTTATTGAACGCGTCTTGTTTAAAGAAGAAGAAGAAATTATAAACGTTGCGTGCGACATTATCCAGTTAGCAGAGATCAAACACCGGAAAATATATCCGCATCACACAAGTCAAGTCTGTTTGTTAATTGTGTTTGTGTAAGTGAACCTAAGCCAGATTATATGCTATTAGTGTTTCAAGTCTGCCGACTGTAACTGTTGATTTCACTTTCTTGTGCCTTTGCAGCTCAACGTTGAAAAGAGAACCGATGCATATAATCGGCAATATGACACCAATTGTTTTGCTGTTTCACTTTTGCTGTGAATATTATTTTTACACTGAGTTAAGACGAGCGTGGTGGAATCAACCAGAAGCGGAGTTCAGTCAGTTTAAAGAACGCTTTCGTATCTTTTAAATCTAAATATTTAGGCTTACTTTAACGGATTATAGCAACTATTATATTTAAAAACCGTAACCTAGGCAACAGTAACCTAGGTAACGAGAAATAATAAGTGTGGAGGTGTGGTCAACGTGGTGGGGGAAGCGGAGTTAGCTTGAAAACCGAACCTAGACAAAGTCAAAGCTGTCAGAGCTCCGTTACGCTTTTAGTGGCCACACTTACATTAAAAACAATAGGTTAGGTTTTGAATGCGTAGTCCGCTCCGCATTTGGTGGACACCCGGAATTAGTGTTTATTAAAAAACACTTTGGTTGATTCTTTAGAGGTTATGGGAATCGATGGCCACTGGCATCGCGGTCATTAGTCTAACGAATTGGGCAGATAAACACTGGATAGATGTGCTTTGTGAGTACAGTCTTTTGCAGTTCACTGCTTATGAGTACCACGGGGTTAGACACACCTGGCAGTTTTACTCCAGGTCCACACATACGAATATATGCCTGCAAGCAAATTGTTTTACTACATTTAGGTAGTAAATTCCATGATCCAGCTCTGACCACACTGGATGATGCATTTCATCGCTAGTTTTATTTCTTCTTAATCATAATTCTTCAAAATTGGAGACAACGCCAGACGAAAAAAATGACGAAGGCAGTGGCAGTTTAAATCTATGACTTTTTACGTGTTTTATGCTTCTAGCAGTTATAATCGTATAGCATCGACTAGATTACTTTTCTATGTAAGGAAAATGTGAATAATTTTGATTTCTATATCTACTTTGCCCTTAGATTTCCGATTTGGTTTGATCTTTTCGTAGCATCTGACTTATTGGAGGTTATGTTTTGAAAGGTTATGTTTTCAGTAACAACAATGGAATAGCTGATCTTTTCAAATAAGCTTAAAAGAAAGTTTTATGTTGTTATATGATCATCTTTAGAATAATCTAAATGTTTATGTATAAAGTACATTAAGCTTAAACGTTGTTTTGGGACACACTGTATTACAATATAAAGTGTATGTTTACTGGTTGATGAACTACAGTGTATATTCAAATGGTTTACTTGTAACGCGATAAACGCTTAGTGTTTAAAGAGAAAATTAACATTTTTTATCGCCTGTTTTATAAAAACACTGCCACAACGAAGTCATAATGTAACAATTAAGACTTTCATAACTATTAAAGGCGTAATTAGAGCGATTTTATGCCGTAAAAAGGAAATATGTTCGCATGCAATGAAGAGGAAATATCGATCATCGGAGTCGGCCAATAGGAAGTAAGGATTACGTTCCAGGCAGAGGCAAACATTATGGTCACAGGATCAGTTCTGGAATGTTATCCTTGTGTACAGGATGCAGGACATAATGTGACGTAATGCCAGGAACATGGCCTATGTGAGTGTATGATTTGCGTAGCATGTTTTTACATTCTTGTATTATTGGCGCACTTTAAATACTTAATGTTAGGCAGTATTATACGTTTGTATTTTTAAAGTAATTAAAGCCTATTAAATTCGTTTAAAATGAGATGAGCTATGTTGAATAATATTATTATTATTATTATTATATGAAACTGTATATATATATATATATATATATATATATATATATATATATATAAAATGTGTAATAATAATAATTAATAACAGTAATTTTAATATTTCTCAAAGGTTTTTTTGTCGGTATGAAATATCTCCCTTTAATACTGTATCAAAATTAATGTTTGACAGGTCATTTTGAAGTTTATTTTTCCCTCTAATGACAAAAAATAACTAAATGTATTAAAAAAAAATGTTTTCGTTAAAAAATTACATTCTAAAAACGTGAAAGCTTATTAGGTTCTGTTTGTCACATGTATTAAATATAGCTGTAATTTTTATTTTAACAGAAATTTATATTGATAAAAAGTAGTAATTCTACTTGTTTTTGCAACGATTTTACTTAGGAAGAACACTGTTTGTAAAGAGCTGCTATAACACTTCTTGTTGTACATTGTTGTATATTATTCGTTTCTTTCTCCCATAACAGCGAAAAGTCGCATGTACTCAATGGCATCGTAGATTTAAAAACATATTACCTTGGGGGAGAACTCCGTATTTGTCTGTCTGTCTGTGAATATGTAAATGAATAAAATTATCGCTAAAGTAATGAAAACCAACTTAAAAAATTCACAGTATTGTATTGTACGAAACCGCGCACCTATCCTAAACTCTAGAACACTGAACATCCAATTAACAGAAAATACGTATTTTTTTAAATATCGCATGAGAATCCCCCCCAAAAATAAACATTATACGAAAATAAAAAATGATCGATATGACATGAGTGACGTAATATATTATAACCTAAAAATGCGGATTGACAGTTGGTAGGCCTGCATCAAGTACACGTGTGTCACGCAAAGGTCTGAACTGTTACCCCCTCCGGCGTGTCAGTACAAATAATTGTGTTTTAGAAAGTTTAATTTTGTACCATAACTACCATAATTGTAACCATAATTTTGTAACTAGTTGTAGTACAAAAAAATAATAATAAATAAAAACTAACCTGGTTTATCTGTTCTGCGTAGCGAAGTGTCGATTATTTGAGCGTCCATTACGGTAAGAGCCAGACCCGTAACCGTATAATAAGCACGCTTATGTTAGAGAACTCTCGTTCGCAATTTTAATCAGTTCGATTCAAACTTGGCTCCAAAGATTATTTCGGTAATAGCTTGAATAACCAGCAAAAATTAGTTCAACACTTTCCAAATGTTGGTCATTTAAATATTTAAAAACTAATAACGTTTTTGCATCAAGTGTTACTTAAAATTGGATTTAATTATCGTAATCAGCGTTAAAATCTGCATACATTAGCGTATTGCATATTCAAAATACGTTGAATTTAAGAAATTCATTTTGACGGCGGTCAGGGTTCATTTTTTCAATGTAATTTAAAAGTTTAAAACGCCAGTATAAGAAGATTGTAATGCTGGTAATGATGGTGAAATGAGATTTACATTTGGAAATTCGCTTCCATGACGACAAGGAGAACGCTGAGTGCCGCGATTAACATATCCCTTTAGAGGTCAGGATCGGTGCATACTTCATGCCCCAGGATGGTCTTACCACGATCGCTGCTCCAATTCCAACGAAAATCAAGCTAATAAATGTATACTTCTTCAAAAACATCTTCGACAATTTTAATTTACTCGAAATGTATTCTGTAATAATTTAATTAATTATTGGTTGTTGTAACTCCAAAATGTCGGGAAAACTGAGAAACTTCGTTTTTCAAAATCGTCGAAAGAAAATGTTTTGGTAAAATTTTCAAGTACGCAGAGGTGTACAGGTTACCGACACTTGTACGAGGGACTAGACAAATCCGGGAACTTGGGGCCAAGGCGAACCAGGGTAAGTCAGTGGAGCGAGCAGTGTACATTTCCCTGGCCGAGGTATCCGTTTCTCATACACAACTTGCATAACTTACTTAGGCGTGTTGCCAGGCGGGGGGGGGGTGAACGATCTCTTTGTAACAGTCTAACACACTTATTGCAACATAGAACGAGTACTAAACGAGCGTCAGATTAAATAATTAACGAATACAGATTGTATGATTCAATGTTAAAAATATAATTGTTCGATAAGCGAATTCCACTTAAGTTATTTCCTCATTGTTGCTTAAAAAAGCAAAAAGTGCTTGGAGGTCGGGGCAGGCAAGTCTGATGTGTCTTTGAGTCGCGCAACTCAAGGTAGCGGGTTGGGGACTCGCAGGTACTGTCTCATGAATGAATGAATGAATTTGTAGGGTTACTATTGCACTACAAATTGTAGATCCTTTGTGTCCCTGAGATGCTCAGTTACGGCGCCTTCTTAAGTCCTAGTATCGTTATAATGTTTAAGATTTGGAGAGGATTTAAGATGGGTAGCTCCCCCACTTCTAATTGGTGACTTCCCACTTCCTAATTAAGGTGCTTGATCTACTGAGTTCCTTTCAATTTCTCTACCTCATTACGGAGGTTCTGCTTCATTTGGTCAGATTTTTGTTGTGCAGTGAGATCCCGCTCATCCTATTTTATATTCTTATTGATAGGAAAATCGACAAGTAGCTAAAGAAATATGGTCCACCCATACAGAGCCCTGCATGCGTGGGCTCCCAGTAAGGTACACTGGGAGGTAGTAAGGTTTCCAAGGGCTCTGTTTGATACACCATTAGGTCTGTGTCAGTCAGCTTTAGAGTTAGTCAAACTATGTAGAGTAGTGTGCGTGCGTGCGTGTGTGGGCGTGCGTGCGTGCGTGTGTGTATGCGTGCGTGCGTGCGTGCGCGCGCGCGCGCGCGTGTGTGTGTGTTTTGAGTAGATGAGTGAGAGCTGTATGAACTAGAAGTACGGTGGGATTGCTAAACCCATCAGCTGCTCACTTCAGCTGCCTCCGCCGGAAGTCACTGCCGTAAACTTTACCCTTTCTGTTACGCCGTCCCTCGCTCCCATTTCAGTCTAACTGGCTTAAAGTATGGACGTTAAACTTAAAAAAAAACGTAACTAAAATGGAAAGCTGTCTTGAATTCGCTAACAAGAATCAAAGTGCTGGGAACTTTCTACAAACAATCTCAGTTTATATTGCTTCAGATAAAACATGCAATGCTCTCTTTACTCCAGAAAGGCAGTTTCAATATGTCAACGCTCTCTGTCGGCTGAGATAATCCCATAGCCCGAGTCGTCCTTCAACAAGTAGGCCGCACTGTCATGGCTTCCGTTAGGCAGTGTTGGCATAGACCCACTTTGCTCACGTCCAAACACCTGTATTGTTACGAGACGTTTTCAATCTTACAGTTTGGTTCGTTGTCAATAGAATCAAATTTGTTTCGCGAATTAAGAGAAACACTCGCGTATTCTGAAGTACACGATGTGGAAGATGGCACGGTAAAACAGGTTTCGAAGTTGCGTATCTCTGTATCAGGTGATTTGTACCCAGCCTAAGAGCCTTTCAGGGTAACATCAACATATCTGCAAGGTAAAATGATTAATGTATCAATCTATGACCTAGTCTGCAGCCATGCATTATGTTGTACACGTAATGCGACCAAGAGAATACACAGTGATGACTGGTTTGGTGTCAGCTGATTGTTGGTTTTAGTCAGCTGATTGTGTTTTAGATTCGTAAAGACGTGCGGCAGATTAAACCTTCAATTGTTCGATTCGCCTAATCATGTTGTGTTGGCCCGAACAATTCAGTAAGGAGCCATTTGCGGATATATCCACACTGAAACCCCAGAAGACGAAAATATTTTCATTTTTCAACACCTATAAAATACGCGAAAACATTTTCACTGTCGACAGTTAAAATTTACTGTACGACTTGCAGAATATTTTGGCTGAATGACCGTCCAATGTCAATATGTAAATCAGTACAAAGAACGCATTCTAACTATCCGATCTTGTGTTTACAGTGTTCCTGTAATTAAGGAGGTGTTATTACGGGAAAAAAGAAAAAAAATGTTCCTATAAACATACGATGTCCGAAAAAATTCTTTTACCAGTAATACGCCATTTTGTTTTTTTTTTGCATAAATTATTTTTCTACAAGTTTGGGTCCGATTTGATTCAAACTTGGTGCAATAATCGATTATTGTAATAGCTTAAACAAGTTCGTTAAACTGCGAAATTTGTTCAACAATTTAAAAATGGCGGCTATTTCAAACCGTTAAATGTAACTCTTTTCTCTTACATTTATTTGAAAATCTGACTTCACCGTCGTAATCTTTCTTAAAACCTTTATAAAGCAGCATTTTGAATTTTCAAAATCCGTCGAAATCAAATAAGGTTTTGACGCCGGTCAGGGTTCATTTTCGTATTTTCAAGGCAATTTGAAAGTTTAAAACGCTAATACGTGCAGATTTTACACTTGTGAATTCGCTTCTATCACGTCAACGAGACAGTCGCTTTTATAAATAGCAGTTTTCGCACATTCATCCAAACATAATGCAATAATAAACGGTTTCTTGTTAGCAAAAGAGAAAGTAAGAGTGGGCGTGTTTAATTTTCCGCGCTAGACAAAACGTACACGACCTTATGTAAACTGTGAGAATCAGAGAACTAGGTTCATCATTTCTGGTTTCCTGCAGGCGTGGAACAAGAACATCCTTCATCCACACAAGTCTTTCTCAGAGAAGTGGTCGTCTTCAGCGAGAAGAAAGTAATAACAGAACAATTAAGTCTTCTTACACTGCAAAGATCCCACGGAATGTGTCCGTTATGTGGGAAAGAATCTCTTAAGCTGGGCTGATCAGACAATTAAACTGTCAATAATTAAGTTCCGTTACTTAACGCATATACCAAGCTTGCTCTGGAATCTGCCCGTCGTAACGTAAGAAACCGCAAGATACAACAGCGGCACGCTGACGTGATGGAAGCGAATTTTCAAAAAGTAACATGACAATAACTTTTTAAATTAAAACTTCTATAAGCGCGTCTGATCCACCGGAGAATTTAGCTGTTTTGATGGTGATAAATCAAGCTGACATGTAAGGTTTTGGCCGTCACGGTTACGCAGACTGTTTTTATGGGGATAAATCAAGGTGACATGTAAGGTTTTGGCCGTTACAGTTACGCAGACTGTTTTTATGGGGATAAATCAAGGTGACATTTAAGGTTTTGGCCGTTACAGTTACGCAGACTGTTTTTATGGGGATAAATCAAGGTGACATGTAAGGTTTTGGCCGTTACAGTTACGCAGACTGTTTTTATGGGGATAAATCAAGGTGACATTTAAGGTTTTGGCCGTTACAGTTACGCAGACTGTTTTTATGGGGATAAATCAAGCTGACATGTAAGGTTTTGGCCGTCAAGGTTACGCAGTCTGTTTTTTACATTTATTTGTTTAAAATTATACAAATAAGGTAAATAATTAACGCCGTTATACCGCGTACCCGTTCCATTTAGCTCAAAATTGTTAAAGCGTTTACAATATATATATATATATATATATATATATATATATATATATATATATAAATATTTGTATTGTATATGTATTTCATAATGTATTTACATTTAATGTTCTTTTACAATGATAATGTAAGTATATATTATATAAATAAATAATTTCAATGTTAAATATTTTAATTTTAATTAACGCCTGTATAATACATACACGGCCTTGCTAGAACAAAATGTTAGAGCGTTAACAGTTAAATATATCTTGCACATACGCGTAATTTGAACAGGATTGTACTTTAATATTATGTTTTTATAAGGTTAATAATACATTAAATTTAAATTAACATTTTATACGAGTAATACATACCCAGCATTGCTAGCACAAAATGTTCGAGCGTTAACAGTTAAATTGTTTGCAAGATTTTTTTTAACATTAGGTTTATCTTAAATTATTCTTTTAAAATCTAATTCAACAATTTTAATCAGCATTAAAATTTACACAGTTTTGAGTTTAGAATTTTCAGAATACACGAATAATACGAAAACATACCATCACTGACAAAATATTTTCAGTGGAGTTTGAAATTTCAAAATGCTAACGCATGCCTTGATGATGGTTGTTCAAAGCAGTCACATTTCTTATTCCGTATATTGAAGACAAACGGACGCAATGGTGGTATATCGGCAATGTGGGACTCAAGGTCACTCAAATTAGTTTGTAATTGAAACTAAGGACTGTTTCTCAGCTCTCGGGCTGTTTCGGAATGCGGTAGTGCGCATCTCGGTTGGTCGGAACTGTTAGGCGTTTAGCGTCGCTCTGTTAGACTTGGTGAGGCAGCTTCAATGGCTGACCAAACATCTCAAGTATTATTAGATTATTGTTGTTTTATGTATTAAAAAAATTAATGAATACTTGTTAATGACCTTGTTAAACCGGTATCCAGAATAGACTTTAAATGAGGTGACTTGTTTTTGCCCCTCGTTTGTCAATTTTTTGTTACGTTACTCTCGATTCGATTTCACTGCACCACAACATTTGAGAACAAAATTTGAATTGAGGTTATGTTTATTGTTTTGTTTATATGAGTACGATAATAGGCAGTTAATAATAATGATGTGCTATAGGCCTATATGTTATTTTTTTATTCATATGAACAAGAATAGTAAACACAACCTCAATTGAAATGATATTGAAGCAACAGCTGTTGTGCGAAATAAGCTGTTTAGAAGTAGTCACTTCAAGTATTCTTATATATATATATATATATATATATATATATATATATATATAAAGATTTTTCTCTGTCCAAAAAAAAGTACACAGGTCTGCTAAACATTTTTACTTCAATAAAAACGTAAGTTCTAATATGTTACGGAAATGGTGGAGGTAAAGTTCCTTAAACAGCTGATTTAGAGACAGCTGATTCAAAGACATCTTTCAATCTATTTAAGGCACTAGAGAACCGTTTTCAACAACACTCAGTCGAATAAATCAAACAAAACTACTGTTCCAATCTCGTTAGTTTTGGGTTTGTAAAATATTGGAATAGCTACTTTGTTGTATATTGTCCGTTTCTTTTCCCCTTTAACTGCGAAAAGTTTCAGTTTTTTCTAATTAAAACGAATTTTTTTCCAAAGATGATTTTTTAACACAAAATGGCGTGTTCAGACGTTATATCAGAGTCGTTTCGAAGCAAACAGGACGTGCATACATACAAAGATTGTTAGTTTACTATTATTGGGTTTGCAGCAATAAAGAAGTAATTCAACTAGGAAGTAGCAGGCTTTATCTGGGCAATTATTGTTTTACAATGTGTTCCCTTTGAATAACGCCGGTGTGTGGCATTGAGTACACAGCTGATGTGCTTGCTTCAGGAAAGGCAAACAATTTCCCTCTTGCGTTATCAAACAATAGCTCGGCGGTGTGTTCTAAGGATACGGTGACCTTGTGCAATGTCCGCATCATTGTGCGACTGTAGTTACAAGGATCATTTCTCCTATCGAGGAACTATACATCGCATATTTTACGATGTTTGTCATTATCGTCACAAGGTCCTTAAAGTCCTTTCGTTAAATTGAAATTTATCAACATGGTGAAATTGTCCACTGCCAATAAAACAAATAATGCAATATAACCTAAAAATTATCTGTAAACCTCTGATTTTGTTTAACATTTATTTTTGTGTTATGGTAACTTTGAGGTTAAGATTTCGATGGTCACCTTAAGGTCATAGGTTCAGGACTGTAGTTACTGCCGTAAGTTAACCTTTCCGTTATGACGATACCTAGTCCTCGTTAGTCTAACTGGCATAACTAAAAAACTTTAAGATTATGTTTATAACTATAGTTTCAGTGTCGTATTACGGTACAAATTTGCAGTTGAAAGCGTAGTGAGCAGTCAGGAAGATAAAGCCTTAAGGGTATCTTATAATAAAGTGACTACTTATCGCGGAGTATGGGTGTATGTTTTTCACGGGGAAAAATTCAGTTTGCTGTCGCGAAACACTCTAATTTTTGTTTAGTGATTAATAAAATGTACTTTTGAAGTGAAAACTTGTACGGTCGCGGTTGACAAAACATGGGTATAAACATTTGCTTTCGCGTCACGCTCGAATCTGTAATGCAATCCTCACAGCGTATAATGTTCTAGTATATATCTAGACTGGAAGTGACTACTTCTAAACAGCTGATTTCGCACAATAGTTTAAATATCATTTCAATTGAGGTTATGTTTATAGTTCTTGTTAATTTGAAAAATGTGTTTTTTTCTAAATTTATGTAAAATTATTTAATGTATGTGACCTATACCAATTTTTGTATGGTAGAATTACAAATATTATATTTATTATTATACTTAGACAGTATAACTGTCAAAAGTAGGGTTATAAACTGATTAATTATTTCTTTTAATAATAAATAAGTTCCGTATATAGCCTAAGATATTCAGATTCATAGTGTGTAACACTTTCAGTTAATTTTTAAGTTGTTGTACCTACACACGAGCGAAATTTAATACGGAAATAATTTTCAAGATTTGCCATTTCCTGCGTACATCTACATTTTTATAAACATAATTAAATCATAATAGTGAAAAAGTATACAGTCAGGCATGCCAAAATAGTCAGTTCTGTCGGCCAGTCCCGCATTGCCTAAGTTTTTTTCTAATTAACTTTGTCAGTTTGGAATTCTATTCTGTAAGCTGGTATTTTAGTGAAAATAGTCGTAGTAATTTATTAAAGCAACTTGAAAACCAAAATCATTTTCGAATGCCACTTCCTCTAAGTTGAAATTAGGACACTTTACTTCCTTATGGTGTGTTTATGTTGGGATAAAAGTCAAAAAGCTGTATGCACTCCGAGATTTCGTCACATTTTGTAAGAGCAAAAAATTGCATATACTTTGATTTTTATGAGTTTATTTTCGTGTATCTATAGGTTATGGCAGTTCTAGTTATTTCTTAGGCTTAATTAGCTGTTTACGCAGGCGACTTGTTTTCAGCACAAAATAAGTCAATAAAAACAGCGGTCAGGGTTCAATTTCATACTTTCAATGCAATTTGAAGGTTTTAAATGCTAACGTATTCAGTTATTTGTGAGGGTGTTACCAAAGTTTGTTTTCTGCATAGGCTATAATTTGCACAGCGTTAGAAATACTTTACAAGTCTCCCAATAAAAGAAGGTCTATTTTCTTTGTAGATCCACCTTCGTGTTACGACAAACAAGAACCTTCCTACAATTACATAAAGGACTGAAGGATAAAAGATTCCATACGATTAATATTTTATCATTTTGTATATAATTAAAAGTCTAAAGCACAGAAACAAAAAGCTAATAATTAGGTTTGCTCTGGTGGTTGTCTACCACTTATCAGAAGCTAATTTGTTTTAATAGCCTAAAAATGTTTCCTTAGTTATATTATTAGGTAACTTGGCATTACATTATTAGGTAGGGAACGCCGAGTACTGTATCGCATACCGTTCAGGATGGGGACTTGGGTCAGTTCTAATCATTGTGTTCAAGTCACTCTGCCTGTCTGTTACGTGGTACGTTATTCTGCTTTAAAAACTTTCCCAGCACGGAAGTAAATTGTATAAGAAAACATATGTTTTCAGGGGAAAATTTATACTAAAATTAAATTAAGATATAGCAGCATATGGTATTAGAAGTTTGTAATTCTAAAAGCCTTTTTAATGGTGTGTTTAGATTGGGGTACATGTATGAGATACAAGTAAAACTGACGAGCAAAAAAATTGCATATAATTTTACTTGTATGAGTTTATTTTCATAAGTTTTTAGGTTAAGGCAGTTTTAATTATTTATTAGATTTAATCAGCTGTTTACCCAGCTGACGGGTTTCGATTTGTTGGCAAATTCAGTCATATTTAATCGGCTAGTTCATCTTAAGCCATCTTCTAAAGTGAGCTTATTAATCATTATGGTTTAGGCCTATATTCATGAGTGTTTCTTTTTCTTAAAAATTCTCTTTGTCACCATCTACATTTTTTAAGATTTTACATCAGTGCACATATTGATAAATATAAAAATTTCCCAGACTAGACATGGTTTTATTGTACACATTTAGAATATTTGCAATTAAAGGTACTGCCACTGACCAACAGAATGATTTGTGTAAGTGTAAATGCAGGGTGTATTTTTACAAACTTTTTGACATTTATAATTGTACAAATTCTGTATGATCATACTTGTATCTCATACAAATCCTGATATATGTATTTCAATGTAAAAGAACCATTATATTAGGTTTACTATATTGTGAAGAAAATCATATTTGATCTTACAGATAGGATATTCGTTTTCGGGTTTTCGAAATATAAAAAGAGTTTTTTTACTTAAATTTACGTCAATCTGTGAACATCGCTAGAAATTAAACTAAACAACCGATTTCAATGAAATTTAGTATGTATGTACAGTCTTTTTTTAAATTTAAAAATTTTCAAACTTCTTTGGTCAAACAACTTAAAAATCGGATTTTTTGAAAAAAACTAAGAGTTTTCGTGAAATCTATTTTTGTTTTTTGAGTTTCGCACAATATAGGCTATCATACTAATTAAAAACCATTAATTATTTACTTAAATATTTTTCTTGAAAGTTATCTATTCGCGAAATCCATTCAATGAATTAATGTAAAAGTCACACTCATTGTAGTTTCATTAAATACAGAACCTGACACAACCTGTTCTCTATGCTTAGAAAATTTCTCTTCTGTAAAACTAGCCGACCCTCACACGCCGTATCATGCCCAAAAATGACACCAGACCGTGACCTCCATCAGTTGATCTCACGCGTATTCGAAGTTATATTTCCTTGAATGATTATTCGCGATATTAATACTGTATTAACAGAATGTTGTGTATTTTTTTAATTGAATAATTCACTGCACAGTGCTTCAAATATTTCAACCAATAAGTATGTTTACACTGTTACATATTATATTAGAGAAAGTCAGTGATTCACTACGTCAAGGCCTACAAAGTTAAAATTTCCTTAGCGTCTCCTCTTATAGTGCAGATGTGCAATAAGGCTGGGTTTAAAAAAATATCTTTTAAACGGTTTGAAAACGCTTTTATCTGGAACAAGAAAATCCCTGTTTTTGCGCTATTTATCCTGTTTTCACGAAAAAAACTGTTTCACGAATTTCGATGAAAAATTTGTTCGTTGGAACTGTGACGAGGTTTTAGACAATGTGAAATTGTCATACACGTATTTGAAAAAAGTAAACGTCACATAAGCAAAGTTTAGAGGACTCAAAGGGGCAGCAGATATCCTGGGCAGATGACAACTCAGGAGGATCATGGGGCTCATTACAGGGCACTGTGGTCTGAGGGTACACATGAACAGGATAGGTTTGTACCATGGGGAAACCATGTGTTGTGCAGGAAGGAAGAGGGAACTGAAGGTCACATAATTCATTATTGTGAGGTTCTTACTAGTAGAAGGCTAAGGGGTTTTCGTTCCCAAGACCCTAGGGATCTTCAGCAGAGTGAATTACTCGTGGGTTGCTGGAACTTATTAAGGGCACAAGTTTACTGAAGTAGGTATTTGTAAGAGGTTTATTTGCACAATAGGTCAGTTAATCGCAGTGCCTGGGGTTGTACTATCCCTTCCTCTAATTTCTAATCTATCTATTTGACACAAAACGCCAGATACTCAAAACGTTTATCGCCTATGTTTTGTCAGCTTTTTACTGTAAAACGGTTTGATAGATTTTAATGAAATTTTGTGTGGTGACCTTATAGTGCGATCAGGCAGGGCTTTTAAAACAAAATGGTTGGCATAACAATGTCTTATTTATTTGTCTGTCGCTGTAAAAGGCCAAATTTGTCTGCTTCTCACTGGAACACAGTATGTCACAGGTTCAACTAAAACATTTATATTTGTTAAATATAATTGTTAGTAGGTGTTAAACTATCACAAACTTATTCAAAACAAAATTGCAGCCACTTATTTATTATTTTGGCTTGGTTTATTTTGAAACGGGGTATTTTTACGAGCTCCAAACTTAATGTGCTTTTTATTTAAAAGAATATTTTAATTCCACTTCCAAATTAACCAGCTGTTGCTTTTATTTCGAACGGGTACTCAGGTAGTGTACATAGGAAGGTTTCGACCTATCTACGACTTACTACGCTTACTACGAAGATCAAGTGATCTTTTTAACATTCTAGTTAGAAACCAGAACTAAAATGGTAAAACCAATATTTAAATAAAGTCCTCATTCGATTAATCTTAGTTATTTTAGAGTTATTTATGGGTGTCCATTAATCGGAAAAAATATTTACGGTACCACGTTGACGTGATGGAATCAAAAACCCCCCAAAAAACCATATCACGTCACTTAATGTTTTTGCAATTTGTAACAAAACGTGAACCCTGACCGCTGTAAAGTTCAAAAATCCCTTCTTTTTTAGTTGTAATTAGCGTTAAATTTTGCATAAATTATTACTTTAAATTTTTAAATTGCATTTAAAATACAGTTACCTGTCCGTTAATACGGTTCATCGATACTTTAACATTTAAAATGCTAATTAACGATAATTTTATGACCGCCATTTTGAAACGATCGAGTGCATTTGATTGGATGCCGAATTTGTCCGAGCTAGTGTCAAAGAATTGAAAGAATTTGAAATATATTTAATTTTTAACGAACTATTAAACGTGTTCTACAAGTCAGAATGGGTGCCTACCTAAATTTCATGATTGGGTATGGGAACATGATAGCTCGTGTTTCAACGATATAGGCTTTGATGGGAACAATGAGTAGTGTAGGAACAGTTTGGGTGGCACTGTGGGAGTACAGGCCGAAAGTTAAGCGAATTATTGCTTCCCAAATGTAGCCGGTTTTGTTTCAAAACAACGCGATAGATAATTTGTTACGAACAATGCTATTGTTTAAAAATCTGCGCAAACATTGTTTATGCGGAAAATGATTGGTCGGCTGGCACCTGTTTACAGCAACAGCTTGGATTGAAAACTGAACGTTCAAGTTCAACATTCAGAGTAGCATTATCATACGATCAGAGAATAATGTCAAGCAGAGCGTCCGTGCGAAATCTCACACTGTGAAAGTTTTAAGTAATCACAGCCTTTTGAAGAAGAGTAGTCGTTGGGGGGAGGGTGAGGGCTGTAGTTGGGAGGGAAAACATGTTTTAAAAAATAAATCGAAAAGCGATCGATTAACAAAACATAAATGCACGATGGAAGGAGAAATGATACATATATTTGTGTAAAACAGTGTTAAAAACATATGCTTGGTAAAATGCCTGTCCTCCGGGTTGTACGATGGGGATAGGAGACTGTCAGTAGGGCCACATAACCTATTCGTTTAAGGAGTTTTAAGTAAATAGTGAAATTGTTGTAAACATGTTATGCAAAAAGAGGCATTTGTAATGGGATCGTTTATTCATGATTAGCTTCGTAAAATATACAAGTATTGTCTGATCTGTGCTGCCGCGCATGCGCATGCGAGCTGCGCATCCATGATGCCGTTTTGCCTGTGACAGTTAAAAGTGTCTTTTATGTTAAAATTTTCCACAAACAGTAAGTTTTAGCGCAAAATAGTTTTGCAATGTCAGAAGCCGGGTAAAATAGTATTATGCCTGTACGAATAGTATGTGCTGAGAAAAAGGGATGTTGACTCGAGAAATAATATATATGATAGTAGAATTATAGTTTTAATTTCTTCCTATAAAGAGAAAAGTACGTATGAATTACGCTAGACGATAAACTACGATGGAAAGAAAGTGTAAAAGAAAAGAAGGAAGAACTGAGTTCAAGGACTGGTTCCTTGATCGACAAACTGAACTTAGCTTACAGAATAAAGTACTTCGGTACAAGCAAGTTTTAAAACCGATATGGACCTATGGCAACATAGTTATTTTACAAACCTTGGAAGAACTAAGAAGAGATAAGAAAAAATGCAAATTTTGAAATCCAGAATACATTGGATTCACAGACTCCACCTCGTCGTTTAAAAAGAACACCTGACCTTTTACTGCAGAGTGGCAAACTTGCATCTCTATGTAAAGGGTTTGAATAAATGAATAAATTCCTAGGGTCACTATTACACTGCGACGTTTATAGATC
The DNA here is from genome assembly GCA_022606455.1 of Callitettix versicolor. Taxonomy (NCBI): domain Eukaryota; kingdom Metazoa; phylum Arthropoda; class Insecta; order Hemiptera; family Cercopidae; genus Callitettix; species Callitettix versicolor. The sequence continues at coordinate 28,414,219 of CM040189.1, forward strand.
TATTGTGTCCCCTTTCTATATTCCTGAGATGTTCAGTTACGGTGCCTTCTCCAGTCGTACTCGCTTTATAAAGGATAGGATTTGGAGAAGATTCTCCTCTTTTAATTGGTGACTTCCTAATTCCTTATTGGGCGCTTGCAGATTCCTCTACTAATTCCTTTTCAATATTTTTTCTTGACCCTCATTACGGAGGTTCTGCTCCATTTGGCCAGCTTTTTGTTGTGCTGTATGATCCTGCTCATTCTGTTTTATATTCTTACTTATGGGAACACCGATAAGTAGATAAGGAAATGAGGTCTTCCCATACAGAGGTACACTGGGAGGTCGCCAGGTTTTGATACACCATCAGGCCGGTGTAATTCACTCCATCAGCACGGGTCGCTTTACACTCTTTGGATCCGTCTAACTGTCCGTTTGATCACGCATTAACATTAACCTTACATTCTTCTTAAAATAAAACATGCCCGGATATCATAGAAATGCTTGTAACTCAAAGTATCTATGAATAACGTTTGTAAAGTCCACAGATATGAATCATCTACTGTAATTACAGTCATACTTTAGGCACGTCTAAAGTAAATCCTACTTAGCCTGGAGTGCATGGTCGAGTGTTTAAAACCAGTAATATTATAAAATTACTGCCTTAAGCTTTCATTCAAGCCCAAGAAAAAACCGCAAACTAAAAGAAACGCATCACGCTTGAATAGTCGACTTATTCATCTGTGCAGCACGCAACGGGACGTGTGACGGAAGATGACGTACGTTTCCTTGTTTACTATGTGCTTGTGACGGTCGTACTGAGTCAAGGTCAAACCAATTAACATCCGATTTTTATTGCCTTGTGTTCAATCACGTCAAACAGGTAAGCGCGTGTGCGCTTGTGATTAACGATTTGTGGTTTTGTGTCTTACCTTCACCCGGAAGGAATTGGACGGCCATCATGGAACTTTGAAATGAGTGCCAATCCTGACTTCTAGATTGATTTTTCTAGTTAACATTTTTGTATTTAACACTCTTAGCGCTCGCAGCTTTGATTCGATTTGACAAAAAAATCGATTTTGGTAAAAGTTTAACAATTCTTTACCCAGTAAAATCCGTTCAACAGTTTCAAAATGGCGGTAGTTCCAAACCTTTAGAAATTCTAAACTTTTGTTGTCTTAAATTTTGTTGAAAAACTTATCACGCCATCTTGAACAGCGTTGAAAATTGCGCGTTTTGAATTTTCAAAATGTTTAATCGAATTCATGGCGGTCACGGTTCGATTTCAACGTAAATTGAAAGTTATCCTAATTTGTGCAAATTTTAAAAGTGATTGTGATTTTAAAAATAGATTTTTTTTAAAAAAGGTAAAAATATTTTTGGTATTTTGCTTCTTATGTAAGCGAGAACATGTTGTCAAATCATGAGTTATCTTTAAAATCTGCATTTGACCGAATGAGACACTGTTGAAAATGTATTTTAGGTTTAATAAAACATTCTAGATTGTAAGAGAAACGCGTACAATAATTCAGAACTGGTGATTCAGTTGGTCCTCAAAGTGAGCATTTATTGGGGATTACAAGTGTCAATAGTTTTGGGTGGATCAGAAGGATTATTGGTACTTTACACTAAGATTACACTATCTACTACGGATGTAATGTACACAGGCCGATGAAGATAAAACTAGTTCTTCCATCTTAGGTGGTCAGACAAATAAGATAAAAAGAAATCTTTATGTTATTTATGCACTTTCGTTCACATTTTGGACATGTGCTGATTGACTTTTTTTTTATTTAGAAGTTAGAGTTTAGTAGCCGCTATTACAGTGATTAAAAGAACTATCATTTCAAATAAGCCTCTTGGGTACTAGTTCAGTAGATGTCCTCAGCGAGCTTGAGCAGTCCACTGATTCAGCTCAAGATGCTCAAGGTTCTGGAAGACAAACACCGTTTAGCTGAAGGCAGCTGAAGTGAGCAGCTGATGGGTTTAGCGATCCCACCGTACCTATACTTCACACATACTCTCACTCATCTATTCAAGACACACACACACACCTTTCCACACACAAACTCTCTCTCTCTCTCTCTCTCTCTCTCTCTCTCTCTCTCTCTCTCTCTCTCACTCACACAAAGGCGCGCGCGCACATACACACACACACACACACACACACCTTCCCACACACAAACTCTCTCACTTTCTCTCTCTCTCTCTCTTTCTTACTCACACAAACGCGCGCGCGCACATATACACACACAAACACACACACACACACACACACACACACACACACACACTTACACACACACACTTACACAAACATACACACACGCACACACACACACACACATTCCACACACACACACTCTCTCACACACAAACTCTCTCTCTCTCTCTCTCTCTCTCTCTCTCTCTCTCTCTCTCTCTCACTCATACAAACGCGCGCGCGGATATACATACGCACACACACACACACACACACACACACACACACACACACACATCTTCCCACACACAAACTCTCTCTCTCTCTCTCTCTCACTCACACAAACTCTCGCGCACACACGCACACTCTCTCTCACACACACACACACACACACACACACACACACACACACACACACACACACACACACACACACACACACACACGAATGGTCAGAGTAAAAACTACTTTTTCGGACCGCTTTGCAAAACTCACATTATTTAGTAATTATAAATTATTTATATTTATTATTATTATTATTATTATTATTATACTGGTAATAATATTAATAATATTATTATTGTAAATACTGGTTACAAAATATTTTTGATTGATGGGATTCATATATTTTCAGAGTGAATTTCGTAACAGAATATTCGATCATAGAAATAAAGTATCAGCTTACTAGTTACGATAATATCTTCATACAAAATTCCGTCAGTGTGGGAAAGAGGTGAGGGGGAGAAGACGCAAGTGCGTGTTTACGGAAGAGCCGTGCCAGGTGAAGCGTGCCCCAGTGACCGACCCAAGGGTTCAATAACGTCGTTTCATGCCTCCGTATTATTTGTGGTCGCTACGATATCTATCAGTGATTTTGTTGAAACTGAATAGCCCGATTAAACATTTTGGTATGAAAATATTTCCATATTACAACATAGTCAGCGGACCACGTATTTAAATATGGGATTTTGACTTCCATATCTTGTGGTCTATTTACTCATCTTGTGAAGGCTACCGCGGTTTCGAAACCTTAATGTTTCATTTTCAGGTCGTAATATAAAATGTCAAATCCCTCTGTCGAGGTCGTCACAAAGTTAAACAAAACATTGCAGTCCGTAATGTAACGACGTACGAGTTGCACGTATCGTTTGCTAAACCAAATTGTATCGTGTATTTTAATCGTGTAATCGTGTTTAGTATTTGTGACGTGTGTTTTCAATGTTTTGTTTAACTTTGTGACGACTTCGACAGAGAGATTTGACATTTTGTATTACGGCCTGGAGATGAAACAGTAAGGTTTCGAAACCGCGGTAGCCTTTACGAGGTGAGTAAGTAGACCTTTAGAGGTGAGTAAATTGACGAAAAAATAGGTCATAATCCTGATTATAAAAATATTGCCTTCAACATTCGGAGAAGATGATACAAAAGCAATACAGACAAGCAATCCCGGAGGCTGTACGCGACCGAGACGATACAATACATCCGTTCATCTAATCCGTCTTCAATATTAAAGGCATGTTAAACTGACGTGATAGAAGCCAATTTCCAAACACTAACACCATTAAATAATATTGCCTAATGAAACACTTCGATAAGCGGAAATCAATCTAGGGCTTTGGAAATAGTTTGGATAAGCCAACAAAATCACTCCGTTTTAAAATGGCTGCCAATTTTGGGCGCCGTAGGCAAAACCAAGGACCCTGAGGAGAAATTCGAACCCGTGTCCGTCTGTAACGCATTTCTTGCTTGTAACCTCAATAAAATTTGGTGAAAATGTTCTGTGTAGAGGTTCGAACCGAGGAAAAATACATGTGCTGAGAAGAAAAATAATCCAGAAAAAAATATTTTTCAGTACTATTTAACTAACGTGAAAAAAATTGAAACTAGATAATACTTATTCCGAATAAATAGTTTATGCAGAGCCGCCCAGACCTTTCCAAAAGTTCAAGTTTTCATGCACCATATTCCAAATTAAACATATTACTTTAGGAAAGTCTCGGAAAAAATTAAACCTAGTTTTTTCAAGATTCGATATTTTAAGTATTTTTGTATTTTTATGTACTTCCACAAAACAGCAAACCTAACCTATCTATTCCCTGCAGGGGTTGCAGACTAGCTGGACCTATTGAGAGGATTTAGACGTCTCTCGCGGTACCCGAGTCTAACACACACTTACATTTTCAACATTACACTTGCAACTTTAATATTTTACACTCACACTTACATTTAGGGAGGCGATAATAAGCCTCAATGTGCTTTTCGCCTTAAAATAACAAAACACTATCTATTTTCAAAATCAATTTTGTTACTAAAGCGAAGTAAATCTTTTAACAATTTGGACTTGTTGAACGACAAAGATAATTTTTGCACGGTCACAGTATTCTTTATTAATGAAACAATTAACATATTTTGCGACGTATTTAAACACGACTAGTTGCGAAAGAGAAAGGGACATCCAAATAGAAGGAAAAAACAAACGTTGACTGAAATATTAAACAATGAACAACTATTGAATAAGGAGTTGTATTATCAGCATATTGGCCTTACTGCTTTTATCAGACATTTCTATTCATTTACATTCACGATTAAGAAACAAATGACGTAACTCGGTAAACCAATAGCTGATTAGATATCGTAAATGGATTTAATACCTTCATTGACGTTTGAGGTTATGTTTGTCCGTGTCAGGTATTTTGTCGCTATATTTATCCTATGAGGAAAATTAACGGTAGGAAAGTTTTCCTGTCTGGCCCGATATGCAGTACAAAATTAAATTATTGGTTTTTCCAGTTCCGTTACTCATATTTAAATAAAATCTATTAAAAATGTGCATTATTTGTCTCGTGGAATGAGTCATTTGGTGGTACAACTTTTATTAGAAACGACGAGTTCGGACCACATAAAAGGACCCTTAGGTAAAACAGTAATTCTTATTCTTATTTTGGATAGATTATTATTCAGCTAAGGATTGCATGACCTGTTGGATTGCAAAAGGGAAAACTTGATCGTAAGCTTCCTTCAACGCTATATTTAAAGACAGGTCTACTTGATAATCTAGTGCCTACATGAAGACAGGCCTACTTGATTTCTTTTCTTTTATTTCATATCAGTTATGAAAACAAATTTAAAATATCTATTTATTAAAATATTTCAACCGAAAAATTAAATTAGGTATTGTAACAAACATCAATCATTGGTAAGGTCTAGATTCAAGGACCTTGAAATGAGCACTGATCCTGACCTTTAATTCACTTTTTTAAGGAGCCATTTTGTGTGTTTTAACAATCTCAAATTCGCACTTTCGGTCCGATTTGTTTCAAACTTCGCACAAAAATCGCTTTTGGTAGTACCTTGAACGTATTTGTTATTCAGTAAAATAAGTTTATCAGTTTCAAAATGGTGGTGGTTTTAAATTTGTAAAAACATTGTTTTTTCGCCATTGTAATCAACGGTAAAAAGTGGGTAAAATAGCATTTTGAATTATCAAATTAAGATAATGAATTTAACGGTGGTCTGGGTTCATTTTCGTATTTTCAATTCGATTTGTTAGTTTGAAACGATAATATGTGCCATATACGATTGCTGATCATGACGCTGAATATAGAATTTCAAAAAAGGGTAATATAAAAATATTTTCGGGATCCGCTTCCATCACGACTGAGTGCTGCGATTATTTAAATTTAGAGAGTTTTAAATTCACAAATAACGCTGTAACAAAAACCTAAAAGAAAACTGTTTTAAATAAAATACGTTTTGGGGTCGACGAGACTTTCTCTTCTTATCTACTGATAAGGAATATCAGTAAAGGAATAATTATAATATATACACCTGCGAAGGCGTACTCCAAACTTTCTAGTTCATACAGCACGGTTTTCTTCCGTTAAATATTAACTTTATTATGTTTGTTCAGTACAAGTTTCTGTGGACTCTGGCGGCCATATTGAATCTATTCCCTATACTACTAATGTTAATTAACCATACAGATCACTCAGCTATTTCTTAAGATAAAATTATGTTTGTTTCATTGTGTATATATCACATGTACACATACACATACACACACACACACACACACATATATAACATATATATATATATATATATATATATATATATATATATATAAGCCGCCTCGGTGGCCTAGTGGATAGCGTACTAGGCTTTCACCCCGAGGACCCGGGTTCGATTCCCGGCGAGGGCTTGGCATTTTCAAACGCTATAAATCATCCCATCGTCTGCATTAGCCCAAGTGTGCACAATAGTCGGACGTTAAACACAATATATATATATATATATATATATATATATATATATATATATATATATATACCCCGCAGGGGATGCAGACTAGCTTCAGATTTAGACGTCCCTCACTTGGTACCCGAGTCTAACACACACTTACACTTACAAAACTATACTTACGACTTTAACACGTTACACTCACACTTACGTTTAGAGAGGTGATAATAGCCTCAAAGTGCTTTTCATATATATATATATATATATATATATATATATATATATATATATATATATATATATGATCTGTGGAAGACCACAGAGAAGATATCGAACCTGGCAGCAGATATCAGAAGAAGGAGGCTTCGGTTCTATGGACATATCAGTAGACTCCCAGCAACGAGACTTGCCAACAGAATCCTTAAGTATATACAAGGAGTCAAATCAACAACGTCGTGGATCGCACAAGTCAGAATAGACCTACATGACGCAGAAATAGACTCAACAGACGTTGAAGACAGGCACGTATACAGGAGAAAGATGCTCGGTTGGAAGGTCCCAGAGAATGAAATCCCAAAGAGAGCAGGGGTAAAATGGACGGAGGAGCAGAAGAGGATCCATGGGGACAGGATGAGGGAGGTGTGGAGGATTAGAAGGAACAAGACATGAGTCGGAGTGCTTTGCGTGATCCAACAGGGTCTATACGCAAATAATAATAATAATAATAATAATAATATATTGTTATTTTAAGGCGAAAAGCACATTGAGGTTATCATTGCCTTCCTAAATGTAAGTGTGAGTGTAAAGTGTTAAAGTCGTAAGTATAGTGTTGTCAGTGTAAGTGTGTGTTAGTTTTTTATATAAAAAGGATACATAAAACATCTTTAAAATGAGATATGAAACATAATTTTTTATTAACAAATGTTAATTCTCTGCTATTAATTAACATTAATAGTATAAGGAATAGATTAAATATTAAATATGACCGCCAGGGAGGTCTATAATGAGATCAAGGGATCCGTGTTAACAGAAAAGGTAAAGTTTTAGTGCAGTTTCGAACCTACGACCTTGAAATGCGCAGTTGAGAGACCACCGACCTTTACGTAATACTTTATCAGTGTGAATTGTGTGTCAACACCGAAGGCATATTGACACTAAAATATCGAACATTGTTCAAAATATCAAACCAACTTCAAAACACTTCTTATCGGTTATGTTTTCCTCGTCTCACAATTCCAACACACCTTCTATCACTTCAGACGCCCGCGTGTCGTGGAACGTGAACTTTGATAAGCGAACCAGCTAAGCAAATACTTAATTAAATTTCTTCTGACATAAGTCAGGCGTTTATTTTTGAAAGATAAAATTTCTGCAATCACTTCAACGGTGTACGAGTTGAGTAATGCATATAGTAGGCCTATAATTGTTGTACTGGTAAAGAAACTTTTGGTAAGGCAAGGAACAAAATAATAAATAGTGCATTCTAAAATATCTTTAAAGTAAGTAAAGTTAATGTATTTTATGTGTATACAATATTTTTGTTATTTCAGATTGAATAGTATGTTGCAAGTTTAATTCGTTATATTTTGTATTTAGAAATTGTACAACCAACAAATGTAGGCTACATTATTTGTTTCCAAACCTAAATGGATTTTGTAATCATTGAACACTAGCTCAGATGTTCAATGTGATCTTTTCTATCATATAGTGCAGGCAGATAGATCCTAAAGTAGACGGTAAATCATTTTGAGGAAAAGCTAGAGTCAATCGATTGAATCAAGCATGATTGACCGCCTAGGAACCTGTTTGACGCTTGAACGAAGCGTTGACGAAGAAAACTGATAGAAAGTTTGAATAGCTAAGCGGTTGACGAGGATGCTTGACCGTCTAGACCAATTTTCATCAAGCATTACATCAATCACTCGCCGGCAATCATGGATGCCGCATCGCTCTCTGAGTTACAAAGTTTTGAAAGTTCGCAAGAAAGTCGTGTAATTCTGAGAGTCTGGAGCGAGAATTTATCAGCCTGATGATAGACTTATACGGTGATTGCCCTGAGCTGTGGAAAGTTAAAAGCAAATACTTTTACCGAAATAAGAAAAAAAGTGCGGCATTAGAAAATACAGTAGCGGCTTTAAAGGCGTTGAACCGGACTTCACAGTTAATGAATTAGAAAAAAATAAATATTCTATGAACGAATTTCAACCGAGAAAATCAGAAAAAAGTCTGGAGCGTCAGCGAATGACACGTTATCCGAGTCGGAAACATAACTGAGAATGAATTTTGATCGAACGATTGAAGATGTACAAGATTGATTGAAGCATGCGCGATTGACAGAACTGAAACCTCTTTATCGTCTAGGGCCTCCTTGAAAATCATCACCTGTGAGGGTTTGTAAGTTTAAGCAGATCATGGTAGCACAAAGCAGTTGAAATCGTAGCGAAGATGAGTTATGTTCACTCCTGTCAAGGGAAAATGTAAGTTTGAAGTTGCAACCAGAAAGAAAAGTTTTCTCGATATTAACAAGTTAAGAGGAACTTTGCTGAATATCACCTTGATTCCCCAGTTGACACTGAACGATTCTTCGGCTTTTTCTTTTGGAATACTCTTTCCAAAAGGTGGTTTTAAAAGAACTGTAGGAATTAATACGCCAATAACCACCGTTATTAAACAGTCTATGTAATCATCAACCAAACCCAACCCAACATTCCTATCCCGACGCGCAAGCCTGAAACCATAACGAACAATTCTTTCCGGTAAACACTCTGACTCAAGCAGCAATAAAAGCACTGCAAATCCTATAATTCGGTCCAAGTTGGTCTGGTAGTGTCAGGAGAACCTCAACGCTCTGTCCCTGGCTAACCGGGTAACTCATCACTGGGTTCCGAGAATTAAGGGGGTTGAGAGTAATGAGGAGGCAGATCGACTGACTGGACTGGGATCTGCAGCTGAGTTTATCGGACCAATGATTTCTTTGTCATTGGCCAGTTCTGCTATTAATAGATGGATTAAGAAGGCAAAATGGGATAACCTTCATGGGCATTCCCAAAGCAATTGCCTTTTAAGCAAAATTCCTTATACAGGGCTTGAAGAGGCGTAAGACGTCTTGGACAGAGCAAACTCAGGAAGATTACATGACACTGTGGTCTAGGTTGCACAAGAAAAGGATAGGTATTTACCACATTGAAACCGTCTGTAGGTTGTGCAGGAAAGAGGAGGAAACTGCAGGACAAATAATTCATGATTATGAGACTCTTGCTGGTAGGAGGCTTAGCGCTTTTGGTTTCAAGGACCATAGGGATTTTCAGCAGAATGAACCAGTCAGTGGATTGTTGGAAGTTATTAAGAGCACCAGTCTGCTGAACTAGTATTCAAGAGGTTTAGTTACACAATATGTCAGTTGATCGTAGAGCCTGGGGTTGTATTATCCCTTCCTCTAGTATGAATCTACCAAGCATTCATCCATGAAGCACGTATAACAAAGTGTTGCACAAAGGAGATAACAAACACGTTACCAAGGTAACATAGTAATAATTACAAATCAATGGTTTTTCGTTGATCTCATTTACACAAGCTAACAAATTCTTTGCACTACGAAAGGTATCATTTAAATTTCTAACTTGTTTGTGCGTTCTCGTTATACAAAGTGCAAAATATGTGATCGTGAAAACCCCGATTTTAATGGATCTAAAACTTTTCGTTTCACCCGAATATCTGAACAAAATGGATTTTATTTTGATCTGCTTTTCTTATTCACGTCAGGTTATCACATGGTGACTGAACTAACTGCGAGTTTATCTCGTACACAAAATACAAGAATTGTTCTACAGTCACGAATTAATGAACTTTTTCTTATTTCTATTGTGGCAGCACTGTTTGTAGATAAAACATGAACCCCGCACTAATGACTAACAGCTGCAGCAGATAACGTATGTTTATTGTTGAAAGTTCTGCGTCACCTATGTTCGCTTGCACAATTACTGTTTAAATGTTTGAATTGCAGTAGTTCGCTTTTAACTGGAACAGCCATTTTTTACTTTGAAGAATGAATTCGTAAGATTGACGTTTATTTTATACAGTTGGCAACAATTGGAATATTCAAGGTGTTAAACAACGAACTGTGTTATCTGCATTTATAATGATAGTACTGAAAATGTTTTCTTATCTCATTTGCTTGTAAATGTGTTGGAGTAACAAGAAAAGTTTAAGTTTGTTGGGAAAGCGGTTTTTAAAGACATCTTTTACACAACACTATGAATGTTCCCTTTTATTTATAGACAAATAATCTCTAATTTATTACGCCTTTAAAACGACCACAAGAAATACTTATGTAGTAATTCCAACATGCACACATATGGTGCAGTTTTATCTTGAACACAATTTTTGTGTTAGATTTTAATCGGAAGTTTACCATTATTTGTGTACGTTAATACACAACGTTTCGAGAACGCAGATCAGTGTCTAGTTCTCAAGTGCTTAACTTAGAACCCAAAACTTGAAAAACAAATTTTTCATGAAGTTAAATTTTTTGAAGTTACAGCGATCAATACATTTTATGTGGGCTAAATTTGAGAGCCGATTTCCCTACCGAAAATAGCTTGAAATTTTTGTTTAAAAATTTTAGAAAAATAGTTTCCGGATTAAAAATAAATGACATTAAATAGTTTTTGTATCATTTATCGTAAGTCTCGTACAATAGTCTCATTCTTCATTGTATCATTTAATGTAAGTCTCATACAAAAGTCTCATTCTTCATTGTATCATTTATCGTAAGTCTCATACAAAAGTCTCATTCTTCATTGTATCATTTATCGTAAGTCTCATACAAAAATCTCATTCTTCAATGTATCATTTATTGTAAGTCTCATTCTTCGCGTTGTCCATTGTCCAGCAGTAAGCTCTTTTTTATCATCCAATGCATACATAATTGGATTAATAGGCAACACCAGAAGAAGTGGGATAACCTTAATGGGCATTCCCATAGCAATCGCCTCTTAAGCCAAGTTACTTATACAGGGCTTAAAGAGTCATCTCGGATAGAGCACAACTCAGGAAGATTACAGGGCACTGTGGTCTGAGGGTGCAGAAGGACAAGATAATTATCTAAACCGTGTTTTGTTTAAAAATCACTTCTTAAACTCGCTTTGCATCCTCTTCGACTAGTTTGCGGATCTTACAGTTCATATGTTTAAGGGGCCTCCCCATGTCACTGCACTTTTCCCACACTCTTTAGTACCTTGTGCAAGGTAGATTTTCAACATCGTTGGTGATAGAAGCACCCCTGTTTCAGTCCTTTTGTTGTAGCGAATCTTGCATGCTAAACTGTTTCCTATTTCGATTTTTGTTTGTTGTGATTGTTCGATTGTTGTTGTGAACGTTTACACAGACCACAATCACAATACGTTCTAGAAATATCGCGTAGTAAAAGTACGTTATTAAAAGTTTATTTTTGTTTAATTATTTGTGTACATGGGTCAACTTTACACGTTCCTAAGTATCTAATTTCCTAAAGTACCTAACGTAATTTATCAAGTGTATAACCTAATGTATCAAGTATCTAACCTAACTTATCAAGTGCCTAACCTAACTTATTAAGCGTCTAACCTAACTTATTAAGTGTCTAACCTAACTTACCAAGTGTCTAACCTAACTTGTTAAGTGCTTAACCTAACGTATTAAACGCCTAACCTAACTTATCATGTGTCTTACCTAACTTATTAAGCGCCTATTCTATCTTATTAAGTGCCTATACTAACTTATCAAGTGTCTAACCTAATTTGTTAAATGTCTATCCTAACGTATTAAGTGTTTAACCTAATTTATCAAGTGTCCAATCTAATTTATGAAGTGCCTTACCAAGTGTTTAACCTAACTTATCAAGCGTCTCATCTAAATTACCGATTAAATAATACTATAACCGAAATATTCCATAGTATTAAGTAACAATTTTAAAAACAGAATTAAGATTTTCGTTTAGTTAAGATACCTTAACCAGGACCAAATATATAGGAAACACGCCCTCGTAAGAAAGGCGAGGCGAGAGTCCTTGACAATGAGAGAGCCCTGACTGCCCGAAATGGCAAAGACAACTAAATACAGTCCCGGCATTCCTTGCTGCCCCCTCAATGAAATCACTTTTACATTGAAATACAACGACGCCAACATAAGTTTACTGCCTGACTTTCTCGTTAAACATGTAATGAGCTAATTTACTTTGTGCTGGTTGAAGGGCGTCTGAATGTCACTGCAGTGGCGGATCGCATTGGAAAGTCGGCAATTTGGCAAGAAAGTACACGCCCTGTTTTGTTTATCAATGTTATCAGTTGCTGCCGGTCACTGAACAGAAACAAAATACTTTAGCAATCGTAATCCGCGTTAAAATCTGCGTAGAGATATTTTAAAATTTCGAAATACTGGTACACTGAAAATGTAAAAATGATAAAGTTAAAAATTGAAAGATTAAATGAGAACCGATCCTGACCTATAGATTATTTTGAGGGTTGTTTATATATATAAACAATATATATTATAAATATATAATATATATATATATATATATATATATATATATATATATATATAATGTGTCCCACGAGGAAGTTTACGCATTTGATCCTCCTTTATTTTCTCATTCCTCCATTGATCATTTTGAAACTATATAGACTTTTTAAAGAAGCTAGCAGAAATAGTATGTGAGAATTGCATCTGACTGGTGTTTGTAGAAATAAAATGGCGGTCAAAACAAATTTTAAAACTGTTTCAAAAAGCCATTTGAAGTTTTTAAAAATTCGTAACTTTTTTCCATACGTTTTGAAAAATCTGACATTACCAACGTAATCGGCGTTAAAAACAGCATAAATCAGGATTTTGAATTAAGAAATTTATTATAAACGGCGGTCAGGTTTCGTTTTCGTGTTTTCAAAGCGGTTTTAAAATTTTATGTGCTAATGTATGGGGATTTTAATGCTGTTTATGATGATGAAAACAGCTTTTCAAACGATTGTAAGACACAAAATTATTATGTTCGAAATTTGTTTCTATCACGTCAGCGAGACAGCTGCGTATTTTTAATTCACTTGAAAAATATTCGAAATATTTTGATTTTAAACCCTCTTGCAATCGTTGAGCACATTTTGTGTCGCATATCAAAAATAGTGTGTTAGATGTTTTCCCCCGTAATTGCGAATGTAACAGCGACCGTTTCTAACCAACTGGTTTCGGTTTCGGAGGTAATTCGGTGTTTACGCTAAACTCACGCATAAATTATTACTAATCACGGAATCACTCCTCATCTCCGCACTGTTTGCCAGGTCGCTGGTACGACCTTGGCCTCTTGCCCAGTTGCACGCGTCAGGGACATCGAGGAGTCGTAAATGGCGCGAAAAATGTGACACTGTTCTTCGATGGAACGCAATGGAAAATTCGAAATTCGTTACAATGTATCCTATACGAATAAAAGTGTAAGGTTTTTACATAACTGAAATGTTACGGTATGTTCATGCTTGGTAGAGATAAAGTTGCCCTGAAAACCAAACAGCTGATCTCGTTTACCACAGATGTTTCAGTGAATACAAAAAACAAGTAAATTATTATTTTAATTGTTAATAATGAAATATTTATGTTTGACTACGAAGTATAAAAACAAAGTGATTATTGTGTTTAAAGTATCAATACATTTGATAAACTCTCACTATCAGTTAGCGGTTCCCAAATTGTGAGTTATGGGAGGGTGGACCACTTAAAACGTTTAAGTGTTCTTTCATTTACAAAAAACTGAATTATCTCAAGAAATGTGTTCTATAATTCCACAAGCAACCTATAAAGTTACACAGAAAAGAGATATTTTCGAAATAAAGTGAGCAGGGCGATGGGATAATGCAGCCGTAGTAGGAAAGTGGCCACACCATGTTGTGCGTCTGTCTGGATCATGGTGGCCGTGGACTTGGTGAAGGAGTTTACTTGTTGCTGACCACAACTAACCGAAGACATTCAAGCCATTATTTTCATTGTGTTGTATGTGTTCTACCAACAGTTTTAACTCTGTATCTATCTGTAATACAAGAATAAACTATTAGATTACTCCGGATATCTTGAAACCTTTTAACTGGATTATAGTTTTAGGGCAAACATATCACTGTTAACTACTTACAGTTACCTGTTAAGTTTTATTTCATTTAGTTGTACTATAAACGAAAAGTAAAAAAATATTTTAAATCACGTAAATGTAAAATATCACGGTGATTTAAAAAAAGTGTTTCACATTAACGTTATGTTACGTTATCACTGGAGAACATTTTATTGGTACTTATTTGTTTAACTGCCGTCACGTGTTTAATGACTTGAACACTTCTTTGTTCATAACATTATTTCCTAAGATTTATGAGTGAACACTTGTGCAGTTCCTTTAACGCGTCAATTCACGCCTTTATTACTAGTAATTGTTATCTGTGACGTCATTTAGGCAGTGTTGCCACCACACAAAATCTCTGACAAAATAATTAATGAAAACGTAGGCTGTGATTTTTATGCCGTAAAGATCCTGCCACGTTACTTTTGCTAAGGTCTACTAATTTTGTCTATATAAATAAAGATCTAGAGGTTTTTATAAAAAGCTAGAGTTTACGTATAGGCCTAAGCTTTCCAAGAAGGCCGTGAAGACGTCGAAGATGGCGAACGCCCTGGACGCCGCAGGACATCAACAACCGATGAAAACATGGAGAAAGTGAACGAAATGGTTATGAACAATAGCCGAATCACAATTAGAGAGGTCGCTGATGATGTTGGCATATCGATTGGATCATGTTATGACATTGTTTCCAGTGTTTTGTGTATGAAACGCGTGGCAGCAAAATTTGTTCAAAAATTGTTGAATTTTGAACAAAAACAGCGGCGAATGGAAGTTGCTCAGGAGTTACTACATGAAGTCAACGACGATGCAGAATTATTGAAACGTATTATAATATGTGACGAATCATGGGTTTACAGATATAACGTCGAAACTAAGGCTCAATCATCCTAGTGAAGGCATTCTGGCTCGCCAAGACCGAAAAAGGCTCTACGAGTGCGGTCGAACGTAAAGGTTATGCTCATTGAGTTCTTCGATATTAATGGCATAGTACATCATGAATAAGTACATCAGGTGAAACGGTCAATAAGAAGTACTACCTACAAGTTCAACGCCGTTTGCGAGAAGCAATCCGAAAAAAAACGCCCAGATCTGTGGAAAAACAATTCATGACTTTTGCACCACGATAATGCACCATTGTTAGTGAATTTTTGGCCAAAAACAGTACTGTAACGATGCCCCAGCCTCCATATTCGCCAGACACGGCTCCGTGTGACTTTTTCTATTTCCAAAAATAAAGAGAACTTTAAAGGCCGTCGTTTTACAGCCGTAGATAACATTAAAAGCGCATCGCTGAAAGAACTAAAGGCTATCTCAAAGATCGAGTTCGAGAAGTGTTTCGAGGATTAGAAGAAGCGCTGGCACAAGTGCATAATCTCCAATGGGGACAACATCAATGTAGAAGAATAAATAAATATTTTGTTCAAAAAATTAAAATTCTCGTTACTTTCTGAACACACCTCGTGTATGTGTGTGTGTGTATATATATATATATATATATATATATATATATATATATATATATATATATATATAAACTAACACAAGTTAGTGTGCTAAATTTGAAATAATACACATTTAAGGTTTAAAGTAATAAAATTAAACGATGACGGTCAGGGTTTCGTTTTAGTTTTTTCGTTATATTTCTGAACCGGAAATTTCTTCAATCCCAGATGTGCTGCACTGATTTCAGTTCTGAACCAACATGTTTGAGCGAAATCTCATGACCCGATTTTAACTAATTAAAACTGATTTTCCAGTTTTTTCTCTGAGAGCTTCTGAAGTATATGTTTTTTCTGTGCGCAAATTTTTATACGAAATAGTTGCAGCTGATTACGAGAATATCCGATTATTTTTAGATGCTTGATCAAAAAAGGCTTAAAAAATTTCTCCAAATATATACTATACGGGCAAACTAAACATTAATGTTAAATTAAATCGAAAAAGAATCGATCGATTGGTTTAATCTCTAACTGTGATAATGAAATTTGTTTCAAAATAGTGTTACTTTTCCGAAATTCGCTTCCATCACGTCAGCGAAACAGCTGCGTGCCGCGAATACTGTTATTTTATATTCCACGCGAGTACTACAAAACAAAGCATCATTGTATAAATATATTGGTATTTACATAATTTAATTGTTGCACAACCTTGACATAATTTTCCGAGCAATTCGCGGAGGAAACTGTGCTTTATTCTGTACACCACCTCCGTAATATAGCAGAATTCATTTTCACCTCTCGACGTCACTGGCGGCATCTACGTCCTCGAACAGTAAGCCTACAGCTGTTTCCCTTCAGTTGTTGTAAGCATATCACTACAGTGTGATTAAGAAGTAATGTTAAAGGTTCTTTTTTTTATTACTAACATTTAACATTGTAAGTTGGGGGCCCTTTTAGGCTTTGAAATTAAATTTTTCTCGTTTTAAAAACTGCTGACTCGCTGACGTGATAGAAGCGAATTTTTCAAGAAGCAAAAGTAGCACAATATTAAATAATAAAAGTTTTTTCATCTTATCTTTTTTAATGTGATTTCAACATCGTAATTATCGTTAAACATTGCGTAAATTAGCGTTTTGTCTTTTCACAATTGAATTTGACGGCGGTCAGGGCTCGTTTTCGTATTGTCAATATAATTTGAAATTTGAAAATGAATTGAAAAATAATTGAAAATAATTGAAAAATGAAAATTTTCACGCTGATTATGATCAGAATTTCGAAAAAAAAGGAAACGATTAAGAATATTTTTGTTAGCTTGCTTCCATCGCACGAGCGAGACAGTTGCTTGCATCGATTACATAAAGTACATTTGGTAAATAATAATTATCAACAGTTGCTTGGACGAACCACAGTTTTCCTAAACGAAACAGTCTTATATCCTAATAGTTCAAAGAACAGTAGACCTCGTAGTATATTCGCAATTAATATACAGAACGCTCCGCGGCAGCGCTCGTAACATTTTCCGTCAATTTAACCGGAACCGTAATTTTCACTGGACCAACTTTATTGGAAATTGTATGCTCTTTCTGCACGAAGCGGTCGAAATTATGATAGGTCTTGCCGTTCAGCCAGTATTACAGGAAATAACCGGTAACAACACTTTAAACGTTAAATCAAAGCCAGCCATTTTGAATCGTAAAAAATATTTTACTCAAGTATTTCGGGCTTTACCTAAGCTACCTTCGTACCAAATTTCAAAACAATCGGTCAATGCGTTTGGCCAAAAACTGCATAACACAAACCGAATGACGAACGGTCGAGTTGAAACAGAGGCTGTTCTACTGATTTCATTTTCCTACAGAATTAGTGTACAAAATTCATTTGGCAGAAAAGTTGATTCAAATCTAAAATCTTGATAGTTCTGAGCGAAGGTAAGATATGTATTTAGCCTAACTTGAGATCAGCTGTGATATTCGGAAGTGAAGAAAGCCTGATAGCCAACAGTTAGGCTAATGGCTGCATTGTCTGTGTATTAAATAGGTTGGAAATAGAATGGCTGTTTGAACGCTTTGTTTTGGACTGTTTCCTAACAGTCCTGGACGTGTTATTACCGCAACCACGCTACGCTCGAGCGGTAGGCTACTGAAACATTTTACATAAATACATACATATACGGTAGTTATACGGTTTAATTTAAAAGAATGTCTTTGTGGTCAAAAGTTGTCGTCCATACTTTATGCCAGTTAAACTACTTAGCACGAGGGATCGGGTACAGCAGTTACTTCCTGCTGTAACTGTAGGCTTGAATTCGATCCCTGAGTCTGTGAATTTTGTAAGTGTATACTTTATGTGCACAACACACACACACACACACACAAGGTGTTTAGAAAAAAAGGTTCCAAGAATCAGGGCGTGATTCCCCACATCAAAACTAGATGAAAAGTTCCAATATACGTAGGTCCAAAAACGTTTCGTTTTATGTCCGGTCGCCATTTTGTTTTTTATAAGAAACAATTTATGTCTTGAGAACGGCTCAAAGAATCTTCATGAAATTTGGCACACGTACACGTATCTGTATCGACGACTGTTTAAAAAAGTAACTAAATTTTATCTTGAACATTTTCAAAATGGCGGCCATTCAATTTTTGTAATTGTGAATAACTTTTTAATCTTATATTTTATGAAAATTACTTCGGTTAGATAAACTATTGCCCATTTCATTATGAACAAAGTGAACTTTATTTTTTAAAATCCTATAAAAATAACGAAGATTTGATCAACGACTTTCCGCGACTGAGTCTTCAGCCCTATGTTTTGGACTCTCATCGTCTTCAGCAATTAGGATATTTTAAGGATAACAATTAAGTGTAAGAGATTATATGTAATGTTAGCCGCCTCGGTGGCCTAGTTGATAGCGTACTGGGTTTTCACCCCGAGGACCCGGGTTCGATTCCCGGCCAAGGCTTGGCATTTTCATACGCTATAAATCATCCCATTTATGGGTCTACATTAGCCCCAGTGTGCACAATAGTCGGACGTTAACACACACACACACACACACACACACACACACACACACACACACACACCTATATGTAATGTTTTTGCTTTATTAAATAAACAGCAGGTTGTTTTCATTACAGATACTGTCATAGTAATCAGGGTGCAGGTTAGGCAGTTTGGATATACCCCTGTAGTTAAATCACAGACAGATATTCTGTCGCGAAATATTTGATTTAATTAAGTCTTCCTCAGTTCAGTCACTTTTTCATCAACGATCCACCATTGCTTCAGTTCTATGTTTTGAACTCTCATCATCCTCTGGTAAAGATTGCCCAAGGGATTCAGTATCCAGATTATCACCTTCGCCATCCGGGACACGATCCTGACTAAAGCCACCTTCAGCACTAGGCCCTCCGTCAAAATGATCTTACTGTCAAAATACTGTTTGACTCTATCATCTAATCTACAGATTCGTAATACTGAGGAGTTACGATAGATTGCGATCCTGGTAGAAAAGAAAAGAACTACAGGGAATAGTGAAGCGCTGACCACATAGTCTCTCAAAAAGCTTTCTGACAAGCTCTTAGTAGCTCAATTATTTTTACCTAAAGACTGGACAAAGTCATCAACCATAAGCACAATACTGTCCATTAAGTAGCAAAGTATGTTTTTTTCCTTAACACCTATACTTTACGCCAGTTAGTCTAATGGGAACGACGGATCGGAGTTAACGGAAAGAGTAAATCTTACGGCAGTAACTGCATTCGAACCTACGTACGCAAGTTCAGATATGCAGTTGCCTTAACCACTTCGACCACATTCCTTCTAATGTTTGAAATGAGTATAGCAGTAGTTATACGAAATTTTGAACTTATATTTTCATCCATCAGAATGCGCTGAAACTGACTAACTGAAATAATGTCATACAGTGGGAAAAACTTAACGTTTCAGCCGTACATTATTTTTGTCTTATAAACTAGAAAGGAGAGTTCTAGAACAAACATACTGTATAATCACTAACTGGTTTCGGCCTTACTTGGTTATTGTCAGGTGTACTTGATAATGACCGCGTAAGGTCGGCAAAAACGCTAACAGATAAGTAAATGTCGTCAGGCGTTACAAGGTGAGCGCGGTTAATTTTTACCCTTTATCTTATCAAGTCTATAAAAATACAAGGCCTGGTGATACTACCATTCAAACACAATTGCTACGATAAATTCATTGTAGACAATGACGTCATATACACCTAAATATTGTCAATGTTATAAATAGTAGGCCTACAGGAGTTTGTAAATATAAACGTGTCTGGGAGCATCCAAATCCCTGTTCTAACAATAAAACCGA
This sequence comes from Callitettix versicolor, assembly GCA_022606455.1. NCBI lineage: Eukaryota > Metazoa > Arthropoda > Insecta > Hemiptera > Cercopidae > Callitettix > Callitettix versicolor. The sequence continues at coordinate 28,434,551 of CM040189.1, forward strand.
GCGGTAGGCTAAAACAAACTTATATAATACACTCTACAAATATAAAAACATGCGACGGTACTTTGGTTACGCTTTAGTGACGCGGGGTTAGGGCATATTTCAGTTAAACAGCTGATTCTTTCGATAATACTATTCCAATTTGTGGTTATGTTTATTAACATTGTTCACGATGTGTTTGATTGGGAGAAATACAAACAACTAAAATGATTAATTCCGGCGGAGGCAGCTAAAGTGAGCAGCTGATGGGCTTAGCGATCCCACCGTACCCTAGCTCGCACTCTCACTCATCTACTCAAGACACACATTCACTACCCTACATAGCTTGGCTGACTCGTGCTGATGGAGTAAATGACACTAGTCTAATTTTTTTTTTGGTGTTTAACATCCGACTATTGTGCACACTAAGGCTAATGCAGACGATGGGATGATTTAAAAGGGTATGAAAATGCCAATCCCTGGCCGGGAATCGAACCCAGGTCCTCGGGGTGAAAGCCTAGTACGCTATCAACTAGGCCACCGAGGCGGCCAAACACTAGTCTAAGGCCGTATGGCCACATGCGCAGCAGAGTTGCGCTGAGCTGAGCCGGAACGGAAGCGGAGTTCAGTCAGTTTAAAGAACGCGTTTGTATCTTTTAAAACTAAATATTTATACCTACTGTAACGGATTCTAGGAACTACTATGTACCGTAACCTAGGTAACGAGAAATAACAATTTTGAAGACTTGGCCAGCGTGGTGGGGATACTATTTGTTGTTGTTGTTATTTTATGGCGAAAAGCACATTGAGGCTATTATCGCCTCCCTAAATGTAAATATGAGTGTAAAGTGTTAAAGTCGTAAGTGTAGTGTTGTAAGTGTAAGTGTGTGTTAGACTCGCGTACCGCATGGGACGTCTAAATCCTCTTAATAGAGTGCTAGTCTGCACTCTCCTGCGGGGAGGGGGATACGAAATCGGCTTCAAAACCGAACCTAGACAGAGTCGAAGCTACGCGGAACGGATCCTAGTGACGCCGCTGTATCCAGTCAGCTCCGCTAAGCTTTCAGTGGCTGCACGTACATAAAAACAAAAGGTTAGGGTTTAAATGCATAACCTTTGCTCAGAGCGATTCCGTTCCGTCTTTGAAAATCCCTCGGCCTAATGGTGTGTAAAACGGAGCCCTGGGGTACCTGGCGACTTCCCAGTGTATCTTAGTGTACCCGTACATGCAGGACTCTGTGTGGGCGGACCTTACTGCCTTAGCTACTTGTGGGTGTTCCCATAAGTAAAAATGTAAAATAGAATGAGTAGGAACTCACCGCACAACAAAAAGGTTGGCCATATGGAACAAAACTCCGTAATGAGGGACGAGATAAAGAAAAATTAAAAGGGAATGAGTAGAGCAAGCACTTCAATAAGGAACTGGGAAGTCACCAATTAGAAGTGGAGTATAGTAACCCACTTTGAATCCATTCCAAATTTTAGACTTTATGAAAAGACTAGGAGTGTAAAAGGAGCTGTAACTAAGCATCTCAGGAATATAGAAAGGGGGCACAATAGATCTACAAAGGTCGCAGTGCAATAGTAACCTTACAAATTTATTCATTCATTCAAATTGGTTAACTTACCAATTAACAATGTATGTTAATTATAATGAGAGCTGTGCGTGTGTTGTTCAGGGTTAAACATTTCGAATTTTTAAACAATTTCAAACTGTTGGTCGAATTTTTCTGGTTAACGAACGCGGCAAATCTATTTCCATATTCAGTTTTTAGTGTTAAGTTTGAATCATACCGGACCAAAATTGCAAACGTGAGCGTGCTCTCTCTCTCTCTCTCTCTCTCACACACACACACACACACACACACACTAAAATATATATATATATATATATATATATATATATATATATATATATAATGAGCTATTGGAGTGACCATCATGGTAAGACCCAAACACGGGATCTTGAAATGAACACCGATCCTGACTTCTTGATCAATTTTTGAAGGGCCGTTTATATATATATATATATATATATATATATATATATATATATAATCAAAAAGTGATCTAGAAGTCAGGATCGGGGCTCATTTCAAAATCTATTGTTTGGGTCGTGTTGATGTCATGATGGTCACTCCAATAGCTCATTTTCCCAGTGGAAATTCGCTAAAAATAAAGGTTCAGAAATAGATCGGGAAAAAACAAAAACAAATCCTTGACCGGAGTCCTGCCGACCGCTCGACCTTCAGATACCGCTGATGACGTAGGAAGAACAACAAAAGCCCCGCACGCCGCACATATCTGAGGCTTCTGCGACATTTTCTTGCTTCCCACGTTCACGTCTTCAACTTTACCATCCTGACCTACAAAGCGACTATTGTGTTTCACAATGATATTGCAAAACGTTTGATAAATTAAAGGACGAATACGTTATAAGTAAGAACACTGAAGCTTCGCCGACTGATCACCGTCAGATTAGCTTACGTATTTTGAAAACTGAATTTGAAAATTTAAAATGGTTTGAAAATTTAGATATTAACGCTAATTGTATAGTCAAAACAGCTACGTGTCCGTCTGTCTGTCGATCATTTGAAAATTTGACGAAAATGATCTTTGTAGCGGTCGAACTCAGAAAAATATTAGGGTTGATGAACAAATACTTATGGGTAGTTAAAAGATAAAATATTAAGGGTAAAAATGTATTTCAATATTCAAAATTTAGTGTAAGTTATTATTACAACTAGAAGTGATTCGTTTTTACGAATAAATATTGTTTTTGCGTATAAAGAACTAATATAGAGCCAAAAGAATGCTTCACCAGGTCAAGTCTTGAGAAATTTATAAACCTAGCTTGGATCGAAACAAAACATGATTTCTCAGTATGTTTTGATATTTTTATATTTACGAACCTCGACAAAAGCGTCTTTTAAAGCTTTCACAAACACTACAGAAAATTGTATACGCCGCTCGATCTATGCAATATGGGTAAAAGTAATTAATATAAACGTACTGGAATGATGACCCTTATGAGAGATATGTGAGCGCTCGCAGCTGGTGGCATCTTACGACAGAGGGTTCAACTACAGTTAAATAGATGACAGTACTGTCTGTTTTCTCAAAACATATTCCCCACTGAGCTTATAGCTTCCCTAACGGCAGATTGTCTAATTACTTGGAATTCAGCTTCTGATACCGAGCGCGCTTCTTATAGTTGTGGCTGTGCTTCTAGTCCGTTTACATTCAGTGGTTGTAGCGGAGCGCACTACGCTTTCAAAACCTAATGTATTGTTTTTACTGTAAACGTAACGGAGCTGAGCGGAGACAAGCGGTGTCTTTGGGCTCTCCTCCATGCAGCTTCGACTCTGTCTTAGTTCGGTTTTCAAGCTGACTCCGCTTCTCCCACCACGATGACCACGCCTCCAAACTTATTATTTCTCGTTATCTAGGTTACGGTTTTTAAACATAATAGTTCCTAGAATCCCATTACAGTATGCCTAAATATTTATATTTAAAAAACATAAACGCGTTTTAAAAGTGACTGAACTCCGCTTCTGATTGCCGTTCATCTTTATTCCGCTCCGCTCCGCTTGCCTCCACCACCGAAATATTACGCCACAAGCGATGATAACTTTAAATCTGCGCGGTGTGATCTGAGTGACACGTCAGCTGATCCATTGTTGTCAATAGTTTATATAGTTTTTAGTAAAAGTGTTTGTAAGTACTGTATCAAAACACACGTACGTTTGAGTTCATTAGGAATAAGGAATTTAAAAGTCCAAGAAATACGGCGCCTACAGAAAAGTACATGCAAATACATTACCATTGTATGTATGAAGATCGAACATTTAACGATGAAAATAAAACACAATAACACAATAATGTTATTTTTACATTTGTAAAGATTTCTAAAATTTCGCACTAACATGTCGACAACAATCCATTCCGTGACAGTTTTTTTGCCTGAGGGTTGGCCAAACTGACGTTACGAAACATATGTTGTTGCCAAGCAAACAACATGCCTACTAATGCAATACTGTTTATGTTTGGGAAAGCTGTGGCTGTTGGTTTTGCTACAATGTCACTTCCGTTACACAAAAACACCGCAGAAGAATTAATTCGAGTTGGCGTGCGTTTTGTTTCCGTTATACACAATTTTGGGATCCGCGTCTTTATTTCGAAAGCATGTTTCCTCTCGTAGGTTCTCATGTTATTTAGCGAATTTCGTGTAGAAAATGAGCTTGTATAAGCCAGGCTATGTAGTAAGACGTAAAACACAGGCTCAGGTCTTTGAAATGAGCACCGACCCTGAACTTCCAATTACATAAAAGGTGCGTGCGTGTGTGTGTGTGTGTGCATGTGAGCACGCAAGTGTGTGTGCCCGTAAGCGTTTGCGTGTGTGAATGTGTGCGCGAGCATTTGTGTATGTGTGTGTGTGTGTTGTGAGTTTATGAGTGCGCGCGCATTTGTATGTATCTGTATGTATGTGTATGTGTGTGTGTGTGTGTGTGTGTGTGTGTGTGTGTGTGTGTGTGTGTGTGTGTGTGTGTGTGTGTGTGTGTGTGTGTGCCCTTGTGCGCGCGCATTTGTGTGTGTGTGTGTGTGTGTGTGTGGTGTGTGTGTGTGTGTGTTCGAATGCTAGCGCGCGCATTTGTGTGTGTGTGTGTGTGTGTGCTCTTGTGCGCGCGCATTTGTGTGTGTGTGTTGGTGTGTGTGTGTGTGTGTTGGTGTGTGTGCGTGTTGGTGTGTGTGTGTGTGTGTGTGTGTGTGTGTGTTCGAACGCTAGCGCGCATTTGTGTGTGTTGTGAGTTTATGAGTGCGCGCATTTGTATGTATGTGTAAGTGTGTGTGTGTGTGTGTATGCCCTTGTGTGCGCGCATTTGTGTGTGTGTGTGTGTGTGTGTGTGTGTGTGTGTGTGTGTGTGTGTGTGTGTGTGTGTGTGTGTGTGTGTGTGTGTGGTGTGTGTGTGTGTGTGTTCGAATGCTAGCGCGCATTTTTGTGTGTGTGTGTGTGTGTGCTCTTGTGCGCGCGCATTTGTGTGTGTGTGTTGTGTGTGTGTGTGTGTGGTGTGTGTGCGTGTTGGTGTGTGTGTGTGTGTGTGTGTGTGTGTGTGTGTGTGTGTGTGTTCGAATGCTAGCGCGCGCATTTGTGTGTGTTGTGAGTTTATGAGTGCGCGCGCATTTGTATGTATGTGTATGTATGTGTGTGTGTGTGTGTGTGTGTATGCCCTTGTGCGCGCGCATTTGTGTGTGTGTGTGTGTGTGTGTGTGTGTGTGTGTGTGTGTGTGTGTGTGTGTGTGTGTGTGTGTTCGAATGCTAGCGCGCGCATTTGTGTGTGTGTGTGGGGGGGTGTTTATGTGTGCCTGTGCGCACGTATGTATGTATGTGCCCGTGTGCGCGCGCATTTGTATGTGTGTGTGTGTGTGTGTGCCCTTGTGCGCGCGCATTTGTGTGTGTGTCTGTGTCTGTGTGTGCGTGCCCGTGTGCGCGCGCATTTGAGTGTATGTGTGTGTTGTGTGTTTATGTGTGCGTGCGCGCGCTTGTGTGCGTGCGTGTGTGTGTGTGCGCGCATTTACGTGTGTGTATGTGATAAAATTTGGTAATAACTTATACAAGTTCTTTACCCAAAGCAATCTTCAATAATTGTTCAATCTTCAAAAATAATGTTCAAGAGTTTTAATCAATATTATATTTTTTACAAATATAGCTGTCTTACAGTTCACTAGTAACTTCATATAATAAAACGCACAGCTTCTAATTAAAGTTTACAATTTTATTTCAGGCTCTGAAGGGACCAAAATAAATTCTAACTAATCCCGGCAATTAAGCGTATCAGTTTTTAAAATGAATATTGCAATTTAATATTCGAATTTTAATCTGCTGCATGTTTGAACAATGGAAGCTTACTAATTACATTGCGATATGCAAAAACCGAATTAAGATAGGTAATACAATTATATAACAACGTTGTACACAGCTGTCAGGCTGTTCTGAAGGTCGCTAAACTAGTCCTAACAATATTTATTTATTCTTATTTTTTTTGAATTTTTGGTTTCACCATCGTAATCAGAATTAAAATTGGCATATTTTAAAATTTCAAAATTAAAAATACAAACACGAACCATGACCGCCGTCAAATTTAATTTCTTAATTTCAACAGATTTTTCAAAATTCTAAACTCAAATTTACACAGTTCACGAGGCTTATTGCGATGGTGAAATCAATTAAAAAACCCTTTAAGCGCCATTTTGAAACTGTTGAACGAATTTTGTTGGTTAACAAGATTGTCCAAGCTATTTTTATATTCGATTTTTGTGCCAAGTGTTGATCAAATAGGACCGAAAATTGCGAACGTAAGCGTGCCAACAAACGCCACTAATTTTATTTGGTTAACCCTCAAAAAGTGAACTTTTAGTCAGGATCAGTGCTCAATTCAAGATCCTTGGTCTGGGTCTTACCATAATGGCCACTCCAATAGCTCATTTTCCAATAGAAATCCACTAAAAAGAAGACTAAAATTATGTGTTTCAATGTTCCTAAAAGTTTTTTTTTTAATAAAAGCTGTTTTTTAAAATAAATTTGTTATACAACTGTAGTGTATAAGCGTAATAAGAATACAAAAAACGAGTATTTCCAGAGAAAAACTAATTGGTCACTTGTTCTTCATAATCAAATATAAACTAACGTGACTCACCACGTATCCTTTCTTTCTGCAACAGCTCCAAATTCAAAGACCTGCATTGTCGGTCCCTCGCTCCTCGGTTCACCTCCAGTTCGGTTCTTCGCGGGCGGTACGAGTACCTCTTGGACTCACCTAACCTCAAAACTGACTTGGACATGTTCGCAACACTCTGTTACACGCACTGACGTTAGAAAGCACCGTTTACCGCTGTACCTGTTGATTTCACCAAGCCGGGACGGCGACTGAAGAAGCAGGCTGTAGGTTGTACAGTTGTTATCATTCATTGTGATAATGTTTATCAAGACTCGCCGGATTAAACGTGTTTATCATTGTTAAGTTGGTAGCACTGACTCGGTGTTGCGTTCGTGTTGTTGAAGTCAGTTTCGGCAAGGTTGAACACGGCGGTACGGAAAGGAAACGTACTTCAAAGCTTTCGGTGGACTAATGTTTTGCAAGTTTTCATAAAAATTTTAAACAAATACAAAACATGTAATGTTAGCTTACAACGAATGTATTATTAATAACATTTTAAAGTATAAAATCGTTATTCATTATTTTCTATATTTCGAGGTTGAAAATTCTACCAATTAACTTTTTTTGTAACTTTTGGAAATGTTTTCGAAATTAATTGTGTATCTTGTCTAAAAATATTCGAAGTAGTGTTATTCTTTTTTAACGAATTTCTATTGGAAAATGAGCTAATATCTAGGAGCAATCATCTTAAGACCTAGACCCGGAACTTTGAAATGAGCGACGAGCCTTATCTTTTAGCACGCTCGCCGTCGCAATTTTAATCCGATTTTATTTCAAAGAAATATCGATTTTGGTAATAGTTTGGACAGTTTCTTTAATCGCCCAAAATTCTTCCAACAATTTCAAAATGGCAGCCTCTTCAAGTCTATAAAAAATGCATTAATTTTTTGTCTTAAATTTTTGAAAATTAGATTCCAACTATCACAATCGGCGTTTAAAAGTGCATTAGCATTTTAAATACTTACAATTCGTTGAAATAAACAAATTTGATTCGACGGCGGTCAGGGATCATTTTCGTATTTTCAATGCAATTCGAGAGTTTAAAATGCCAATATGCGCAGAGTTTAATAACAGTAAATTCAGTAGTAAATAGGAAAAAACTCGAAAATAAACCCTGACTTCTTTAGTATTTTTTTTAATTAGTTACAATGAAATACGCTGAAGAGTTGTGATTCAGATATTTGAAAGAAATCTGATGAATCAATTTTGATAAATTAGATTGATTGGTTGCTCAAAATACCTGCAGAAGTTGGTAGCTTCCAAACCGACTTTTGTAATTGAATTTAAGAGTATGTATAGCGATTTAATACTATTTCTATTAATTACATAAATATAAGTTTATTTTGTATCATTTTAATAAACGTCATTACAGATAAATTGAATTTTTGAAGACTTTTTCGCGGACTTCTAACGTTTAAAATTTTTATATTAACACCATTTCTTAATTTTCTTAAAGTCGATTAGAATAGTTTCTTGTGTTTTTATAAATTACTTGTTAAACTGTTAAAAAAGTTCTTTATCATTCTTCGTAATTTTTTCTCTCTAGTAGCATTTTGTTTTGTTTTTTTAATAATAAAATGTGCAAAAAAACGATGAAGTATATTGTCTTTTGAAAGACAACCATTACCAGAACACCAAAATAAAAGTGCTGAAGATATTTTTAATTTTAAACATACAATTGTTCTGCATTTAGAAAGTTGTACGAAAATAAAATCTACAATTGGAAACGTCACAGTTTAGATAACACGTGACACTCAGTACAATAGCTTCGGATCTGAAAAGCGAAGCGAAAAAAGCAGTTAAGTGCATTTTGTTGTTACAACCAGGTCATACGCACAACTTCCATGCGCACTGAACCATGCTGTCCGATAGAAGATTCACCTGAGTAGTGGATGTGTGTCTGTGACTAGCGCACAGATAAGTAACGGTATTAATGGAGCATCAAAGTAGGCTGACACAATGGCTGACACAATCTTTGATGACTGAAGATGTAACTTTAAGGATTATATCGTCAAATTTAGTTTCATTGTAAATACAATTTTAGGAATATGTCATCAAAACCAATTTCATTGTAAATACAACTTTAAGGATTATATCGTTAAAGCCAATATCATTGTAAATACAACTTTAGGGATTATATCGTCAAAGCCAATTTCACTGTAAATACAACTTTAAGGATTATATCGTTAAAGCCAATTTCATTGTAAATACAACTTTAGGGATTATATCGTCAAAGCCAATTTCATTGTAAATACAACTTTAAGGATTATATAGTTAAAGCCAATTTCATTGTAAATACAACTTTAAGGATTATATCGTTAAAGCCAATTTCATTGTATATACAACTTTAGGGATTATATCGTCAAAGCCAATTTCATTGTAAATACAACTTAAGGATTATATCATCAAAGCCAATTTCATTGTAAATACAACTTTTAAAATTTATATATTCAAAGCCAGTTTCGTTGTAAATACAACTTTAAAGGTTACATCTTCAAAGCCAGTCTTATAGTAAATACAACTTTAAAGGTTATATCTTCAAAGCCAGTCTTATTGTAAATACAACTTTAAAGGTTATATCTTCAAAGCCAGTCTTATTGTAAATACAACTTTAAAGGTTATATCTTCAAAGCCAGTCTTATTGTAAATACAACTTTAAAGATTATATCTTCAAAGCCAGTCTTACTAAATACAACTTTAAGGATTATATCGTCAAAGCCAATTTCATTGTAAATACAACTTAAGGATTATATCGTCAAAGCCAATTTCATTGTAAATACAACTTTAAAATTTATATATTCAAAGCCAGTTTCGTTGTAAATACAACTTTAAAGGTAACATCTTCAAAGCCAGTCTTATAGTAAATACAACTTTAAAGGTTATATCTTCAAAGCCAGTCTTATTGTAAATACAACTTTAAAGGTTACATCTTCAAAGCCAGTCTTATTGTAAATACAACTTTAAAGGTTATATCTTTAAAGCCAGTCTTATTGTAAATACAACTTTAAAGATTATATCTTCAAAGCCAGTCTTACTAAATACAACTTTAAGGATTATATCGTCAAAGACAGTTTCATTGTAAATACAACTTTAAAGGTTATATCTTCAAAGCTAATTACATTGTAAAATAATAGCGGCATTCACTTGCTTCGTGATGGAAGCGGATTCCCGAAAGTATTTTTTGAATTTTAATCACTTTTTGAAAATCTAATTTCATGTCATAAACAGCATTAAAATCGGCATGTATTGGCATTTTAAACTTACAAATTGCATTGAATAATACGAATATATACACTGACCGCGTCAAAATAAATTTTTTAACCAACGTATTTTCAAAATTCAGAAGCTAATTATGCATTTAAAAAATGTGAAATGACTGCAATTTTTAAACCGTCGAATTTTGCTGGTTTATATATATATATATATATATATATATATATATATATATATATATACACACACACACACACACACACACACACACACACACGATGATATTAATAAATATTTATAAATTTAAAAAGTATTCTAAAGATCAGGGTCGGCGATCCCATTAAGGTCTCAGGCCTGGGACTTATTATAATGGCTCTTCCAATAGCTATTATTCCAATATAAATTGCCTAAAAATAGTTGTAATGTCTTAAAGTAAAGGAATCATCATGAAATGAGCACTGAGACTGAACATGAGGTCGTTAAAACTTGTCTGATATAGCGGGGGGGGGGTTAATTGTGGTAAAAGCTTGGACCAGTTCTTTACCCAGTAAAATCCTTTCAACTGCTTTACAAATGACGTCCATTCATTATCTTTAGAAAATCCCTCTCCGTTATTTTAAGGATAATAATTAATGTAAGAGATTATGTATGATGTTTTTATTTCATTTATTAAATGGACAGCGGGTTGTTTTCATTACAGATGTCATAGTAACACAATCAGGGCACAGGTTAGGCAATCTGGATACACCCCTGTAGTCAAATCACATAATTTAGGATATGTATTATATTATTGCAGCCTCTCTATTTAATTTATTTTAAGTTATATTAGGTTTGTGGTAGTTAGATAAAAGTCAATATTAAACAGACACTAGATCTAAGTTATTGATCTTTAACTAGTCGTTGTTTTGCCCATTGATCTGCCAAATAAATCGAGTTGAGCCGAATAACACTTGAGTTATATTAAATAAATCATGAGTTATACTGAATAAATATTGAGTTATATTTAGTGATACTTGAATTATACTGAATAAAAATTGGCTTATAATTAATAAATATTGAGTTATACTGAATAATACTTGAGTTATAATACATGAATAATCTTGAGTTATACTGAAATTAATACTGAGTTATTCTTAGTAATACTTGCGTTATACCGAATAAAACTTGAGTTATTGTGTTATACTGAAAAAATATTGAATTATACTTAATAATATTTGAGTTATGCTGAATAAATCTTAAGTAGTAAATAAACCTTGAGATATATTGAATAATACTTTAGTAATCTTGAGTTATATTGAGTTATACTGAATAATACTTGATTTAAATCTGAAACTCTATCATCAGTTAACATTGTACCAATAGTCTTGATCACATCAAGTGAAATGAAACACAAAGCACACTGAAAGAAACGTATTTGTCCTAAATTGTATTTTTTAAAAAAACCGTAAGAAAAGCTACCGCCTATAAAACCTTGAGTGGTAACCTAATTTCTCAAAAATAGCGTTATTTGTATTTGATCCTAATTATGGTTAGAAAAATAAAACAAAATACTCACAACATGCAGCTACTGTGCGAACGTGTTTAAAACGAACTAAAAAAAACTTTACACGTTTTCGAAAATCTAATTTCACCGATATAATCAGCTTTGAAATTCTACATTTATGCAAATATTCGATAGAATTTTATAATATAACGCTAATATTATGTAAATGTTAACGATAATTACGATAGTAAACTAAATTTCAAAATAGTGTGACGTAAAAACTTTGGACATTTTAAAAAAAACTTCTGTTAGCCGTCATTTTGAAAATGTGTAACGGATTTTGCATCAAGATTCCACAAACAACCAAGAAAATATGCGAAAAAGTCCACCTAAACATGCTTAGGAGGGCAAGGTTATAATTATACTTCGCCTGATGTCCGGAGTCTGCGATGAGTTTATCTTCAGCCACGCAGCCATCGGCGTCCGCTGTTCCACCTTGGCTTGGGATTTACTCCAAGAAATAGATCAAAGAATTGATTCTAATGATAGGAACTGATCGGGTGGCCAAACGACACATGGTGTCCAGACCTTTTGATGTCAAGATGTCATTTGGTGAGGAAGATCGTGTATCGGTAAAATCTGGATACCTAGTATGGTATACAGATGGCTTCAAGACAAAGATAGGCTCTGTTGCTGGAGTGTACTGCCTGAGACCAAGCGTAAAGTTGTTGCCCTGGGACAGTATTGGCCATTAATGACTGTGTTCGGGAGAATTTCGAAAGTGCTTATATTTATAAGGGGGAATATTTATACCGATAGCCAGGCAGCAATCAAAGCACTTGTGTGTTCTACAATTCAGTCCAACTGGTCTGCGTGTGTCAGGAGAACCTCAACGCTCTGTCCCTGGGAAATTGGGTAACTCTTCACTGGGTACCGGAGCATAAGGGTGCGAGGGTTATGGGGGCAGACCGACTGGCTGGACTGCAATCTGCTTCTGAATTTATCGGACCCGAGCAGGCTTTAGGGATTTCTTTATAGTTGGCCGAGTCTGCCATCAATAGGTGGATTAACCAGTCAAGATGGGATAACCTTCATGGAAATTCCCATAGCTAGCGCCTCTTAGGTAACGTTCCCTCATGGAGGACAATACAGGTCTGAGGAACAGGATAGGTATGTACCACGGAGAAACTGTGTGGGGGACTTCCAGCATGATGAGCTAGTCAGTGGATTGTTGGAATTTACTAAGCGCACCAATCTGCTGAACGTAAGAGGTTTAGTTGCACAATAGGTTTATCGATCGCAGTGTCTGGGATTTTATAATACCTTCCTCTAGTTTTTAACTAGTCTAACCCAAGAGAGGATAAAAATGTCAGTTAAGGCATCTCAAGGTTGCCAAATTCGTATTCACATATAAAGGTTGCTAACACACTGCGTATATGTGTACTTGTAAATATTTTAACGACTACCCTGTTAATAAAGCATTGTCATTCATTATATTTAGGTTATTTAATACAATAAGCCTTACTTTGTTCTACTTTCGTATTTAAAACTACAACCTATAAAATAAATGACTGAATTCTAACATTGTATTTTATTACAATATTTTCAAATGAAACCTACTGTAACCGGATTTTACATTACATTTCTAAATTAGGCTACAATATGTACTGTTTACTAAAAACAGAGTAATTTATTTAATAACATTTACGTGTTAGAACTGGCCTAGATTGAAACGGTTCTACTTTCAAAACTGATTCTGTCAGTAATTTAAGTCTTGGATACAATAATAATTTAAATATTACTTTCAACAATGCATTTTATCAATCAGCTGTTTTGGTACACACACAATTATTGGTACAGCAGTTTTTAACAATATTACGTTACATATGTCTACATTGTGCTGCACTCTCTTCAGAAAGCGTTGAATAGGTCTGGGTATTACCACGATGGCCGATACAGCGATCAATTAATAAGATGAGAAAGGTATTTCACTGTTTTTGCACGTTTGATAGCGTGCACGAGGAAGTGCACATCACTCTGTTAACACTTTTAATCTTGATGGTGTTTCAACTCTGTGCGGTGTAAAAACTCATCATCTAGGCTAGTTTTAAAACGCCGCTGCAGTTTTCCACGCCTCAGAAGTAATAGTAAACCAGTTATGTTAATGGTAGAGCCGAGGAAAGCGTACTTCGGCACTGGTAAATATTGAGCGGACGCGATAATCAGGTGATTAAACTTTCTTCTCGCAGCTGAAGGCGAAATCGAGCGTCTCGGATTGCTTTCAGACGCTTTTCAATGCGCAATTCCACTCGAACTGCTCGAGTATCGTCACTGAGTTACTTTTTCTTGATAAAAAATCTTTTATATATTATTAAGCTAAGCATTCCTATTGTAAACTAGAACCTGCGTAATTGAAGCTAAATATATGGGATATCTACAGGTTCGTCAGAACTCCAGGCAACTCTCACGCCTCATATTTTTTTATTTTAAGATTTCAATAAAATAAAACCGATAAAAAGTTGCAAACAAAATTCCAGTAGTAAGAAATGTCCCTGTGAGAGTGCAGCACAATGTAGATATTTGTGACGAATAATTGTGTGCGTGCAAAACATTGTTGAAACATTGTAATATTTAAATTATTACTGTATCCAAGACTTAAATACTTACTGAGAGAATCAGTTTTGAAAGTAGAATCGGTAAGACAATCTAGAACAGTTCTAAAATGTAAATGTTATTAAATAAAACATTCTGCTTTTAGTAAACAGTAAATACTGTAGCCTAATGTATGTATGTAATGTAAAATCCGGTTCATAATAGGTTTCCTTTGTAACTGTTCCAATAAAGTACAATGTTAGAATTCAATCATTAATTTTGTAGGTTATAGTAATAAATATAAAAGTAGAACAAAGTAAGTTGTATTAAATAACTTAAACGTAATGAATAACATTGCTTTATTAACAGGACATACAAGTATTAAATATAACTATAACGTTATTTTAACAGAAGTTCATATTGACAAGAAATAGTAGGTCTACATGTTTTTGCAACGATTTTATTTAGGAAGACATGCAGAGTAATCTTATAATACAGTGTATTACATACACTGTACGTAGTATTAAATTGTTTATATTTTGTTATTTTTTAAATTAGTTTTAAATACGTTTATGTTTTTGTAATTTATTTCTGTTATTATTGTAAGTACCAATATTTTCAATTTGAATGTTAATGTTAAATAATTTTATGTAAATATTTATAGCTATTATATTTTGTTTTGAAATTTTTTTTAAAGTTCAACTTCGCGAAACGACGATGATGACCTTCATGGTTTTTCGCAAAAAAAACTATTTTAGGAAATGTAAAAATTAAATTATTTAACGCAACTTTAAAAAACGAGACAAAATAAATGAAAGCGCAATATATTTGGAAATCACGATAATATTAAATGTTTCATAGTTTAGAAAGAAACGAATCCACTGTAATTTGTTTTTAGTTCTCAAGGTCGATGCATTTAAATACAGCCAACAATACGTCACTCTTGTTTACGTTAGAAGACTAAAATAAAATCCCCCTCTGTGTGTTACATAAGGCTTTACGTAATGCACTGCCATCTGTGACGTCACATATCTTTTTACTTTCCTTACACGTTCATGCTGCAATGAGTGACACAAAATACAAAACAAAATAATCGGTCCTCATTATTAGAACACGTTAATAACAATACAATCGCCTCACGCAGCTGTCTCGCTGACGTAACAAAGCGAACATTCATGTTATCGACCGTTTTCCCGTAAATTTGATGTCACCATTATAATCATCATTACAGTCTGTATGTAGAGTATTTACCCTTTAAACTTCGAAATTGTATTGAAAATACGAAAAGTAACCTTGACCGACGTCAAAAATTTTTTTTTGGATTTCAAAGGATTTTTAAAAAAACAAATCGCTAATTTATGTATTTTTTAACGATCGTTACGATGGTGAAATCGGATTTTCAAAAATTTTCGAAACAAAAAAGTTATGAGTTCTTAAAGATTTAAAATGGCCGCCGTTTTAAAACTGTTTTAAGAGCGAATGTTGCCGGTTAACGAACTTTTCCGAGCTATTACCGTAATACAATTTTGTGCCAAGTTCGAATCGCATCGGACCAAAATTGCGAACGTGAGAGTGCTAAAACACACACACACACACTGAATCTCTCTCTCTCTCTCCCTCTCTCTCTCTCACACACACACACTGAGTCTCTCTCCCTCTCTCTTTCTCTCTCTCTCTCACACACACGCACACACAGACACACGCACAGACACACACACACACACACACACACAGACAGACACACATACAGCCAGACACACACACACACACGCACACTGAGTCTCTCTCTCTCACACACACACACACACACACACACACGCGCACACACACACACACACACACACACACTGAGAGTCTACACACACACACACACACACACACACACACACACACACACACACACACACACACACACACACACACACACACACAGATTCTCTCTCTCTCTCTCTCTCTCTCTCTCTCTCTCTCTATATATATATATAT